>CM077658.1:11778573-12378573 GCA_039707465.1 Rhabdophis nuchalis
CAGTGGGTTAACCTTGGGCCAGTCACTCTTTCTCAGCCCTAGGAAGGAGAAAATAGCAAACCACTTCTGATCTCTTATTTAAAAAATACATGAAGGAACCAAGTCCAGGAAGTCACCAAGACTTAAAGGCATATGTGTGCCTTCACATACACAAACACACACAACACATCACAGCACATTAGAATTATTCTATCATGAGATTATGCAATCATAGCATTTGGGGGGGAAATAGATGGGAGTCAAAGTACAAGTTCATTTTATGCAAAAGTAAAGACTTCAAGTCAAGCTCCTCTCAACTCAATTGACATGTCCCTTGTAGGCTTTTTGGCAGCCATAGCAAAGTGTGATTCTTGGTATTGAAAGTGATGTATAATGTGCAACTGCCTTCTTCCAGCGTGTATTTTATTTTATTCGGGGAATGTTCTTAATATAATGCAAGGTGACAGGTAGCCTCAGCTTGATATCCTTGGTCCACCTTTAACTTTCAGCTGGGAGTTGGCTTAATTGAATATGACACTGCATAGATGTAGGTTTCCTTTTTCCCCAACAAAATGATAGTTCCGATGTTTTATACATTTTATTTGAAGTATTTATATCCTGTCTGCTTTTCCGGGTTGGCTCACAATCTACTTAAAATGCAATAAGGTAGATGAAGAATCATTAAAGGATCCCTTCAGGCACTTCTCTAACAAGTTCTCCGAGCTATCATTATCTTTCTTTGAGTCACAGAAGATTCCACAGTCGTTCTAAATAGCGATTGGAGCAACTGCCTACAGTCTTAGTGAATTACACCTCTAATAGCTGCGGATGCTTCTTTCCTCTTCGATTCCCATGCTGCTGGCCCCTGAAGATTCACTAAGCAGCAAAGCTGCTTCCATGAATTTTGCTGACTTGCACTTACTACGGACCGTGATGGGTGTTCGGTCATAAATCTATTGGCGCATAAATCTCCCTTCCCTCTTTTTAAAGACACACGGACTGCTTTAAAACAGACACACGGCTACCCATGCTCTGTTTTTGGAAACTTGCTTCCATTAGTAATTTTATGGCAGAGATGGCTCACCGATCGGCCATCCATCCCAAGAGCGAGGGCTTCAATCCGCTGAAAGGCCTTAATAATATATGTAGGAGCATTTGACTTGCAATAGTGATATTATTGATCTGACACCATTAAGGTTTGCAGGATTTATTTCTTTAAAACACATACACATTACAAACCTACTAATTGTTTCTCATTGACCCATATGTTCAAAAGCCGGGCAAGGAAGATGCTTAATATGTTTTCAGTTAGTTTGAGAACAAACAGATATCTATCCAGCCCACCAAATTTGTGTACAAGTAGTCCTTGATTTATGACTATAACTGAGCCAAACATTTCTGCTGCTGATGCATTCGCTTAAGGGACTTTTGTCCTGTTTTATGATCTTTCTTGAAGGGATGTGGTGGCTCAGTTGATCAGAAAGGTTGGCAGTTTGGCGGTTCAAATCCTAGCGCCGCGTAATGGAGTGAGTGTCCCAGCGTCTGCCAACCTAGCAGTTCGAAAGCATGTAAAAATGCAAGTAGATAAATAGGAACCACCTTTGGTGGGAAGGGAACAGTGCTCTGTGTAGCTTTGGCATTTAGTCATGCTGGCCACATGACCACAGAGACGTCTTTGGATAGCACTGGCTCTTTGGCTTTGAAATGGAGATGAGTACTGCCCCCTAGAGGTGGGAATGACCAGCACATATGTGCGAGGGGAACCTTTACTTTTACCTTATGATCTTTCTTGCCACAGATCACTGCAATTGAAGTGAGCGAGACTTCTCCATTGTCAAAAGGCCACAAAAGGTGATCCCATGACCTGAAGACATTGCAAATGGCATAAATATGAGCCAGTTGCCAAGGGACTCAATTTTGATCACATGATCATGGGGATGCCGCAACGGTCGTTAAGTGTGAAAAACGATCATACGTCACTTTTTTCCAGTGCCGTCTAGTGCTGCAATTCAGCCAGCTCACACCTATTCAGGAGAACCGGTTGTTAACTTTCTAAGCAGTTCGGAGATTCGGTTGTTGGAAGAAATCTCATTTTGTTTGTTTTTTCCCACTTTATGGGTTAATCCTGTAAGGAAGGCAGGAAGGAAACAGTCTTGTGTTTCTAGCCTCATCTTTATTGCTCTGCTTACAGAAAATGCCTCTCCGTTTAACCCTTATTACATTGTAACAGCTAAGGCGAACTGCCCATCAACATGAGTGACGTTGAGTTGGCCGTGCCCACACGATCACATGACCACCGAGCCATGCCTACCCAGCTGGTCATTTGGGCAGAGAACCAGTTGTTAAATTATTTGAATCCCACCACTGGTGCCGTCATAAGTTCGTACGGTCACTAAATAAATGCTATAAGTCGAGGACTAACCATACATGGGACTGTATATGCTTGAAACTTTGAAGATGTTGATCAATGGATTCATTTCCTTGGGCCAAAAAAACTCTACCTATTATCAATTGAGACATTATGTAATAAATAGGAGATTCCCAGAAATGAAGTGCCATTGATGATATTTGAGTACTTAGGGGGGAAGGGATTGTGAGCAGGTTAGGTATTTATTTATTTATACACTTTGACCAAGAAGATGTTGGCATTTTTCTTTCTTTTTTGAAAAAAGCGTTAGCTAAGTGGCAGGTGCTGGATTTACTGCAAACTAGCATGAAAAATCAGTAAAACATCTCAGATCTAAAAATAAGCCTTTGGGCAAGGTCTGGAAGAGGAAAATAAACTTTGCTAAAAGCGCATTTAGATCCATTTATGAAACGCTAGAGAGATGTCCCTTTATCCTTTTTCTTTCATCTTTCATCTTTTATTTACTAATAGACAAATCTGCAATTGGCTTTGGCATTTCACTCTCAGACAGTCTGGTTTAAAACCTAACTTGATTTTGTTTGGAAAGACAGAAAAAAAGACAGAAAAAAAGAAAAAAGAAAGAACAGAATAGAATAGAATAGAATAATAGAGTTGGAAGGGACCTTGGAGGTCTTCTAGTCCAACCCCCTGCTTGGGCAAGAAAGCCTACATCACTTCAGACAAATGGTTATCCAACCTCTTCTTAAAAACTTCCAGTGCTGGAGCATTCACAACTTCTGGAGGCAACTTCTGTTCCACTGATTAATTGTTCTAACTGTCAGGAAATTTCTCTTCAGTTCTAAATTGCTTCTCTCCTTGATTAGTTTCTGCCCATTTCTTCTTGTTCTGCCCTCAGGTGCTTTGGAGAATAGCTTGACTCCCTCTTCTTTGTGGCAACCCCTGAGATATTGGAAAATTGCTATCATGTCTCCCCTAATCCTTCTTTTCATTAAATTAGACATACCCCGTTCCTGAAACTGTTCTTCCCATGTTTTAGCCTCCAGTCCCCTAATCATCTTGGTTGCTCTTCTCTGCCCTCTTTCTAGTCGCAAAATCTTTTTTATATTGTGGAGATCAAAACTGAATGCAGTATTCCATGTGGCCTTAATATATATATATATATATACCGTATTTATTCGAGTATAACGCGCAAAATTTTCTACCAAAAAAAGAACTCAAAGTTTGGGTGCGCGTTATAAACGAGGGTGCGCGTTATAAACGAGGGTGCGCGTTATAAACGATTTTTATCATGGCCGCACGTGTTCAACAACGTTTGTCACTTACAATGCTTGGTCTGAGCCGAGAAAAAGTGAAACAAAATTTTATACCGATTTTAAATCGAAAATTAGGGGGTGCGCGTTATACACGTGTGCGCGTTATACTCGAATAAATACGGTATATATATATATATATATATATATATATATATATATATATATATATATATATATATATATATATATATATATATATGTAGATTTTGGTTTATTCGGGTCTTTTCCCGTGTAAAATTAAAGGTGTTTTTGCAACGTTTCGATGGGATCACCCCCATCATCATCAGGCTTTGGCTTCTGCCTTTTGCAAATGAACTGCATTTGAAATGGCAGTTTTTCTGTAAGTGGAGGTGGGAGGGGTTGGAATGTTGGCTCTGCTACTTTTAAACCGATTGGTTGGCTGATTTGCCACATCCTGATTGGTAGCTGGAGTTTGTTGAGAGTGATTGATGATGGTGTCAGTGTTTGTGGCCGGGACTTGTTTAGTGGCTGGAACTCGTTTAGTGGCCAGGGTTTGTTTAGTGGCCGGGACTCGTTTAGTGGCCAGAGCTGGTTTCCAGATGTCTGGCAGGCGGGAGGCATCATCGCGTCTGTTCATATTTTGGGGATGTTTTTCTATTTCAATAGCTTCCATAATCATTCTCCTGTTGGAGTGTTCAGTCCTAGAGAGCAATTTGGTTTTTTCAAAGTCAATTTGATGACCTGTTGCTTGGAAGTGCTGGAAGAGGGAGGAAGTATTTACTTGTCTTTTAACAGAATTCTTATGCTCTGAGATACGTGCACTAATTCTCCTATTAGTTTGTCCAATGTATGTGGACGAGCAGACTTTGCATGGTATTTCATAGACTCCTTGGTTTTCTAGCTGGATTTTGTCTTTGGGGTTCCTTAAAATGTTGGCAATTTTTTGGTTAGTGTCGAAGGATGTCTTTATATTGTGTTTGTGGAGAATTTTGCTGATTTTATCAGTGGTACCTTTAATATAGGGGAGGAGAGCGATGCCATTGTCTTGTTCTGTGTTTTGGATCTTGGGGGGTGTCTGCTTTTGGATTAGTTTGGTGATTGTGTTTCTTTGGAAACCATTAGAGATTAATATCTTTGTGAGGGTTTGTAATTCATTTTTCAGGTGGTCTTTGTCAGCTAGGCGTTTGGTTCTGGAGATGAGGGTCTTGGCTACAGAGTTGATCTGTGCAGGGTGGTGATGTGATTGTGCGTTTAGGTAGCGGTTTGTGTGTGTTTTTTTCCGGTAGATGGTGTGTCCTAGGGAGCCATTGGGTTTTTTGTAGATTAGGACATCCAGAAAGGGAAGTTGGTTGTTATCTTCTATTTCCATAGTGAATTGTATTTTGGGGTGTAGGCTGTTGAGGTGTGTGAGGAAGTTGTGTAGTTTTTCTTTTCCGTGTGGCCAAATTACAAAAGTGTCATCCACATATCTAAGCCAGAGTTTGGGTTTGTGTTCCGATTTATCTAGGGCATTCGTTTCAAAGTGTTCCATGAAAAGGTTTGCGATGACTGGTGAGAGTGGTGACCCCATAGGCGCTCCTTCTATTTGTTTGTACCTTTGTCCATTGTGAATGAAGTATGTGTTAGTTAGACAGTGGTTGGTTAGATCCAGGATGTATTTGGGGGGGTTGTATTTCTTCTGGATAGCTGTCAAGGTTTCTTTTATAGGCACTTGGGTGAAGAGGGATACGACATCAAAACTCACGAGTAGATCGCTGGGCTGTAGATTTTGTTTCTGGATCATCTCTACGAACTGGAATGAGTTTAGTACATGTGATTTGATAGATTCTGCATAGGGTTGTAATTTTTTTGCAAGAAACTTATTAAAATTACAAGGAGGAAATGCTGTAATAACAGATAATATAAATAGGTGAAAAGTGTTTCATCAGTACTATACACCAGTGTTATATTACTTTATGCAAAGGTCAAGAAAGTTTGAAACAAATGATGAATATATATCATATATATGGTGGTCTAGAGGGAAGATCCCTGAAGATGGGCTCCAGAACAAGTCTGAAAGCTTCGAAGACAAAATCTCTGGTCCCACTGACTGACCCAGATTGGAACCGGCATGGAATGAAAGTTTCACCATCCCTTACTCTGACCATCTTGCAAGTCCAAAACAATTAATGCTGAATTTACAAACTTTCAAAGAGAAGAATGCTAAATCCTTTCTCTTGCTTTGCTACTTTTACTTTCTCTTGCTTTGCTACAGGAATAGACTGTGCAATCCCCAAGCGCACAGCATCCTCCCCCTTATGAGTACCAGTCTACAAATTGGAGCTTCCCCATAATGCACATCCTATCCCATTAAAGATGAAATGGTGCCCTATATCGTCTGAATGATAGAATATCCCGTCTAGCATCCATTAGCACATTAATACTACATGAAGCCATTATGCTGTTTCCACCTCCCTCTTAACATAATGGGTGATAATATGGGGGAAAGAAATTCAATAGTTTGGTTCTCCAGGGGTGGGGAGAAGATTTTGCATAACTCGCAACATTTTCCACACTTTGATAGGACTGGATCATTCCTGGTGTGGTATCATGTAGAACGCAGTAAGAGGTATGATTCTTATTATTCACATAAAGAGTCCATATGTGGAAGCCTTCGTTCAAACATGGCTTATTCTGTGTGCTTTGTACTTCTGAAATGTACCTGGTAGCTGTTATATTGCTAAACCTTACAAATCAGAAGTTTCCATCAACAGTAACCTGCAATGGAGTCAATCTTTTAAACCTGTGGGAATACCTTGACCAAGCCTTCTAACTCTATCAATTAAATTAAAAAAAATGATGTTGAGACTCTAAAAAAAGTGCAGAGGAGAGCAACCAGGATGATTAGGAGACTCATTGGCATCCATCAGTCTCCAAAGACGATGGTATCGTGCTCTAGAAAGAGGTCAAAGCTGGAGTGTCCTCTCCAGAGAATGAGGCCTGGGTAGATTAATATGGAGGATAGACTGTTACCCAAGCAGCAGATTCCCCCCTCTCCACGTCACTGAAATAGTCCAATAGAATGGCAGATTGGTTCCAGCTGTGTTGCAAGAGTTACCAGAATGTGGTTGTCCGCAGTCACAAACTGCTTCCAGGACTCCAGCTCTGGATTTTGCCTCAAGGTTGACTCCTGAAGACTTTTCCAGTAATAGCCACAAGGCAGTGGAGGTTTGTAATGGGAGTTTCCCTTCTCCTAAAAGATGGTCCTGCCGCTTGATCTGTCGTTGGGGTGTAGAGCCCTCTTCCACCTTCCAAACCGTTGTCTTCTCCTGTAACCCTGCAAAGGGGCCCTTAAGAGGTGCTGCCAGCTGGGCCAGCTGGACCAAGGTTTTTTAAGGAGGTGTTACTCCTCCATCACTCACCCTTTGTCCTGGCTTGTGACAGGCAGAGCCTGGCTTCCCAAACATTGGGCCCAGGATGGCGGGTTTAGGGGACTAGAAACTAAACAAAGGAAGAACGGTTACAGGAACTGGTCATGGCTAGTCTAATGAAGAGACGGACCAGGGGAGACATGATAGCAGTGTCCCAATATTTGAGGGGTGCCACAGAGAGGAGGGAGGGGTGCTCATCTCCGTTTCAAAGCCGAAAAGCCAGCATTGTCCAAAGACATCTCTGTCATCATGTGGTCAGCATGACTAAATGCCCACAGTGCACGGAACACGTTTACCTTCCCCCCAAAGGTGATTCCTATTTTTCTACTTGCATTTTTACGTACTTTCGAACTGCTAGGTTGGCAGAAGCTGGGACCAGTCACGGGAGCTCACTCCATTATGTGGCGCCAGGGATTCGAACCGCCGAACTGCCAACCTTTCCATCGACAAGCTCAGCATCTCAGCCACTGAGCCTTTCTTCATTTAGAAGCTCTAGATCTTACCTAAATATATATTTGGTATGACGACGAAAAGTTTGGGGGTGATGAAAAGACTTTTCTAGAACCCCTGGAAAGTTACTTGCCCATCAGCATGGACTGTTCTGAATGAGCTTCCTATGCTTGGAATAGTAATTGCTGGGACTGGAGGAAAGCAGGTGGCTTTTAAAAAAAGGGGGACTAATGGAAGCCCTGGAGTGTTCATGACTATTTTTGAATTTGACCAATTGTTTTGAAAAGCTCCAGCTTGTTTCATCAATGACAGTTTCATTGAGGGTAAAGACTTAAAACAATCAGTTTCTCGGCACTGGCTTTGAGTGCTTAGTCGGATGAGCAAAGCTCAAGCAAGCAATAAATCAGCATACCCCAGCTCCTAATGACCTAATTTGGCATGCCAGGCAGAGGAAGAATTTATAAGGTCTGGGAACTCCTGTCTTCCCCCACCAATCTCTCCAACTGGGATATTACAAGCAGGAGAATCTGCTCTTCTGGACTAATTTTGCTTCTTCCCTCCCGACTTTTAGCAGCTGCATTTATTCCAAGTGTGTGTGGGGGGGTCTTTTTCCTTTTCTTTCCCCAACCCCCATATAATGTCCCTCCTAGGGATGACTGATTATCATACCTTGCTACTCCCAGGGGCAATGCTGTCCCTATTTTAAGATTCACTATGAAATATTCAAAAGTATGTTGGTCTTAGATCGTAAATAAATTAAACAAATGTTTCTCTAGCAATTGCACATTTTAGCTCGTTCAGAGGGCACTTCATTGCTAAAAAAAACATGCTTCCCGGCATGGTGGAAGCCATTTTCCCCCCCAAAAAATAATTTGGGAATCAGTAGGCAGGCAGTCCTTGACTTACAGCCTCAATTGAGCCCATTATTTTTGTTGCTAAGCGAGACAGTTAAGTGAGCTTCGTCCCATTTTATGATCTTTCCTGCCACTGTTGTTTTTAAGTGAATCACTGCAGTTGTTAAGTTTCTAACATGGTTGTTAAGTGAATCTGGCTTCCCCATTCACTTTCCTTGTCAGAAGTTTGCAAAACGAAATCGCATGACCCCGGGACTCTGCAACCATTATAAGTATGACTCAATTGCCAAGCCTCTGAATTTTGATCATATGACCATGGGGATGCTGCAATGATTGTAAGTAGAAGTGGTATTCAGCAGGTTCTGACCAGTTCTGGAGAACCAGTAGCGGAAACTTGGAGTAGTTCGGAGAACCAATACATACTACCTCTGACTGGTTCCACCCCCATCTATTCTCTGCCTCCTGAGTCCCAGCTGATCAGGAGGAAATGGGGATTTTGCAGTATCCTTCCCCTGGAGTGGGGAGGGAATGGAGATTTTTGTGCCCACCAAGCCACAACATGCCCATCAAGCTATGCCCATAGAACTGGTAGTAATTTTTTTTTGAATCCCACCACTGTTTGTAAGAAAAACAGTCATTGGTCCCTTTTTTCAGAGCTGTTGTAACAGTCAAAGAGTCAGTAAATGAACTGATGTAAGTTGAGGACAACCTGTGTTTCATGAAGAAGTAGCACAAGGAAGTGAAACTTGGTTTATAAACGCATAACATGGTGCCATTAACCAAGCTTACTTTGATCTTTTCTGCTTATGACCAAATAAACACATATGGTTATCTGATCCACCTTTACTCATTTCTCCTGATATTTTGGTTGGGTATAAGATGCTGGTTGTTGGGGAGAGAAGTAGGAAGGATGGTAAAGTTCACAGTTATACTCATTGTTTTATGCCCATTTTAAGCTGTCCCCTTAAAAATGTTTAAAACCGGGCGAGTTATAGAACAGTTCTCCTCAACATCTGGTATGAGAGGGACTGATAATACAAATGAGAATCTAAGTGTTTCAATAAGGTTCATCTGTGAAGCATCTGAAGATACATGCCGATCTCCACCAGTGTTCTTTTCGAAATGAATTTTCCACCAGCTCAATCGCAGATTTTCCTAAAGTCCCAGAACTGTGAATCAAAGCCTACAAAACAATGTTGTACTGCTAGAAGCAATTTTGTTAATTGCGGAAAATATGTATGGAACATTTGCTGCAAGTGTTCTATCCACATATTTGTACGTACAGTTTTCAACAGCTGGAGTGCTAATTAAATCAGCAAGCAGTTCTGTTCATGTCTACAAGTCATCATATTCTGTTCTGAATTGCTTAACTTGTAGAAAATTCATTAGTAGAAAAAGGAATCCCTGTTACTGCATGGTGTTTTTCTTTTTCCCCTTGAAAAGGCCAAATGAGGCCATCTTGAAAACCATAGAGGTCAAAGAGAAAGATATTTTGCTGGCTAAGGTAAAGGTTCCCCTTGCACATATGTGCTAGTCGTTCCCAACTCTAGGTAGTGGTGCTCATCTCCTTTTCAAAGCCGAAGAGCCAATGCTGTCCGAAGACATCTCCATGGTCATATGGCCAGGATGACTAAATGCCAAAGGTGCACGGAATGCTGTTACCTTCCCACCAAAGGTGGTTCCTATTTTTCTACTTGTGTTTTTTTACATGCTTTGGAACTGCTAGGTTGGCAGAAGTTGGGACAAGCGATGGGAGCTCACTTTGTTACGCAGTGCTAGGGATTCGAACCGCCACACTGCCAACCTTTTTTTAAAAAGTACAGATTGCTAAAATGGCAGCTCTCAGCTGTTTTACATGACTCTTTCCCCTCCAACATTTTGAAGAGCTAATCTTTCCTAATAAAATTTTAAAAAACCCAACATTTTCCCTAAGTGTGAAAATGAGAAAATAATTAACCTTAATAAGGTGCATAAGTAGTAATTAAGGATCAGAGAAAATTAACTTGGTTCACAGTTTAATGCAAACTTTTCCACAGATCAAACGTTTAGTCAAATATATTAAGAAAACCATAAGGCGACTTTAAAATTCACATGTTTTTTCCTCTCAATTTCATAGCACAGTTTAGCGGTTTAAATAAAACACTTGAGAATGTGTAAAAGAAGGAAATGGGTGTACCCATAAAAGTGTGCATATTGCTGATAAGAAATTAGATTTGCATGATGCTCACACAGACAACATAAATAAAGATTATCTAGGATTCTAGCACCAAAAATGTATATTCTAAGGATTGTAGACATAGCTTTTAGCGTTGGGTGTATTTATGGTGAAAGAATTCACATGCACATGTTAGTTTTTTCTTTTTTCTTTTCTCTCTTTTTTGTTTCTGTTATAATTTTGCACCAGTGAAGTTAAAACCATAAAGATTATTATTATTATTATTATTATTATTATTATTATTATTATTATTATTATTACTTCCCCAAATAATATAGATAAAGCATCATTTAACATTCATCTAATGGGACAGAGTAGCTTACCATTTGCTTCCCACATTGGCCACCAAGATGTATTTGACAGCTCACTAGAGGTAGAAATAAGAAATAGGGGAAATATTAACAGATATATAATTTATTTTTGTCTTTGAATAGAATAGAATAGAATAGAATAATTTGATGGAAATTAGAGGGGGAAAGATGGTATTCCATGTATGCTTACATTATTGGCATTAAAAAACCATGTATATTAATACTAGAATTATAGAACACAAGTGACATCCAGCTGGCGACACCCACCCTGGCCATGCCGACACCAGCCCCGCAACACAACTCTGATGCGGCCCTCAATGAAATTGAGTTTGACACCCCTAGTACAGACTCTTCTGCTTGAGCAGGGAGTTGGGCTAGATGACCTCCAAGGTCCCATCCAATTCTGTTGTTCTATGTTCTTCAGTTATATGAAGACATACCATATGTCTCAAATCATTCTGAGATATTGATAACTTCTATTTTTAAAGCCGTGTGAATATGTTGCCGTGCGAATTCCTTCTGTTAGTAATTATATTTCCATAAATTAACTATTGAAATTATTAAAGAACTTTAGGCTCAATATCCTAACAAGATATTTCTTTCCAGGAAATGTATGTATGTATGTATGTATGCATGCATGCATGCATGCATGCATGCATTCATTTTAAAAGTGAAGATTGAATGACTTGATCCACAGTGAAACTGAATTCCAAAATTCAAAAAGAAGCTTGTGAAATTCCTATTTTCCAGTGGGGTTCAAAAGTATTCTTGGAAATAAAGTTAGGACTGGAAGTGGAACTTCACAAGAGGTTGCATGCAGTAACTTCCTTTAAAAATTGATTTTTAAAAAGTCTGGAGAGGCAGGAAGCAGGCATCAAAACAACTGGGTGTCAATGCTAAGGACTTCAGGCTTCTGCTATGATATATTGGGAGTCTTTGGGAGTCCACTGCTTATGTAACACCAACCATAAAGTCCAAGGACAAGACATTAAAGCTCTATTTTCAATCACTGAACCGTTTTCTTCCCCCCTTAGGAATCTCGGAAGTGCATCATTTATGATTTTGTCAATGAAGAGGAAGATAGCACTCCATCAGTTCACATGTTACCTCCTGACTCTTCAACACTATGAAATCCTCAGAGCACGGCAACTGTCCGGGCTTAATGCATGGTCTGAAATTTGCGTACTTAGAAAATCCATAATCAAGGAAGACTCACCGGTACTTTATTCTTGATGATGAATATATCCAGCTACAGATGGACTATCAAGGTGGGCTTTTTTTCCCTTCTTTTTTTTAATATGGTGCTTTTAATGCTGAGTGAGATGCATACTGTATCTTCCTTGCAAAGAAAAATTTGGTAAATAATTAATTATAAACATGCCAGGGAATGTTTGCCTGTTCAGACAGACATAAGATATTGTTGTAATCAATTACCTTCCATCCCCCCATCCTCTATCTATCTGTCTATCATCTGCCTGTCTGTCCGTCCGTCCATCCATCCATCCATCCATCCATCCATCCATCCATCCATCCATCCATCCATCCATCCATCCATCCATCCATCCATCCATCCATCCATCCATCTATCTATCTATCTATCTATCTATCTATCTATCTATCTATCTATCTATTTCTATCATTTCTCTATTAATCATCCATCTATTAATCCTCTATCATATCTTTCTGTATATCTGTCATTCTCTCTCTGTTTTAATTATTTCTTTTTAAGTGGAAATGTTTTTGCTGGTATCGTGTCCTGAGCAAACGAAATCTATTGTGGTCTTTGTTGAATCGGTGCTTCATAAAATAATGACTGGAGGGCCTGGCAACATTGTTTTCAAAACCTTTAAAGATCCCATACAGCCTGACACTTTCTTTAACACTGAAGGTTGCCTTCCAAAATTGCTGAACTACAAACATCAATACAACTTGTAATTCAACTTATAAGTAAGGATGGTGTCAGTCTCCCTGGGCTCAGGGATAAATCTCTGTGTGACAATTTTACACAGCTGAACTTGACTGCTAGGCTTGAACCTAGCTAAACACTCTCAAACACACAATTTGGTGGCGCTAGATAAGAATCTTTATTGTAAATTAGAACGGAGCCACATGCTAGTTGTCCTCTGTCAGCCCGAGGGTGCAGTTCTCCCTTATATCTTTGACAATTTCAACCTTCTGTTTCTTCTTCCCACCTTTTGGCAATTTTTTGCCCTCTGCTTCATGGCTTTGAAACCGAAGGGTTGTTAACATAACTGCCCTGAGAATCATTAGCTTTCGGGTTATCTTTCAGAGTTAGTATGCAGGTAGTGTTGTGGCGGCCAGCAGAGTCGAACAGTGAGGAGGTTGGGAAGGAACATCAGCCAGTCCTGGGGGTTGAGGAAAGATCAGACGAGGGCTCTGCATTGGAGGCAGAGAGGGAGCTAGATAGCAGTAAGGCAAAAGAACAGCTGGAGCCTGTTCCCAGTGTGCACATGGGCAGAGCTTCCAGAAGACAAGAACAACTAAGAAAGCAGGGTCGACTTGTGAGTAAAGCCACACCTTGGAGGTGATTGGCCCCTCCCAGAGGGAACAAAAGAGGAGTGAATGGGGAGGGGGCTTTTGCAGGAAACAATTCATTCATTCGGTCTGGAAAATTCTGTTTGTGATTATAAGAGACTCTGCCAAGTTTTGCTTGGCCCTGTGTTTGGAAACTAGTTATCTGGCAGCGCTCTAAACGAGATAAGGTGCGTGTGGATAAACATTCCTCTGAAAGGCTGTTTGCTAAAGCCTTGCTGACTGTGAATGAAAGGAATTCACAGTCGTGTAAATAAAAGAGGTTTTGTCGGGACCAAGACTTTGCTTCTTGCTTTCTAAGGAAGGCTGGGTCAGAACAGGTAGAATCTAAGAGATAATAAATATGATGTGGGAACATAACCAACTCATTTTATACTAGCCACCTTGACTTCAGCAGGTCTGCTTTGTGCTTGCCTTACCACAATTTTTGAACTTGGCTACTAAATACACACATTTTGAGGTTCCAACTTAAATTGACTAGGTTCATGCAAGAAAAGAAAAAAAAGCCAGGGCTTAAACTAACCAAATTTGGCTAATTTATTTAATCTTGATACTAGATTATTTTTTTTCTAAATTCAGTACATAACAGCTGCATATGAAATATCTCAGGGTAGTCAGAGATTCCTGATCAGAGGCAGCATCTGAGGAATTTCAAAGAAAGAAAAGCAGCATTAAAGCCCGTAATATTTTAGGGATCTGAACAGCTTTTTCATTATTATTGTAGAGAATTGGAACTCTTCTCAAATAAACACATTTGCATTGAGCTGCAGCTAGGCACAATGAGTATTTGATGTGTGGAGAAGCTGCTTATTATGTCACTAGTAAACCAGCTTACTCTGTCTATTTAATGTTTTTATGGGGATTTGTATTTCCTCTGTCAGTTTTCCGCTAGCCTGACATTTTCAAGGAAATAACCGGCAACTAAACAGCTGTCTGCTTGAGCATATAAGTAGTTGCAGAGGGAGGGGGAAGAAAGTCATTTATTACCATCTCTGTCATTTCTTGCCTTAATGAGAACTAAATTGATAGATTAAACAGGCCAGTCTAAGAACTAGTCCGAAAGCTATCTCGGAGTGCTGCAATGGCCACTACAGGTGGTTTTTGGGAGTGGATTAGCAAAATCACTAAGAGATGGATCTATCTGTAGCTTTTGGCTATGGAAGTGAAGAACGGAGAATACACATTCAAAAGCAGTGTCATTTGTCTGCACAATGAACTGATAATAGTCTTCGGCACTGTATGCTGCATTTAAACTTCCCAGGAGGTTCAATTAAATGTTGAAATTAAAAGTGGTGAGCTGGAAGGATGATTGGTTTGATCTAGGGAAGCCTCCCTTCTCCCTCCAATCAGTTTCTGGTTTTCCTCCCCTTATTTTCAGGGTGCTTAACAGTGAGACAGTGGCAAGAGGACAGATACGAGTAGCAAGGGTGATTAGGGGACTGGAGGGTAAAACCTATGAAGAATGGCTGTAGGAATTGGGCATGTCTACAGTGAGAACAATTGACTAGTAGAAAGGCTTCCCTTCAGAAGTTGTGGGTGGCCCATTGCTGGAGGCTATCAAGGTTGACTCAGCTTTTCATCCTTCTGAGGTGGGTAAAATAAGCACCCTGTCAACCCCTAAAGTTGCCAAACACCCAGATTGTTGGGACCAATATGCTGACTCTGTAAAGCACTTAGAGAAGGCTGTAAGGCACTCTAAAGCTGTATATAAGTCTAAGTGCTATTGCTATTTTATCTATAAAAATTAGAGCTCGCCCTTCAATCATTACTGATAGTTCAACAGCCGAGAAAGCCATGGATCTTCCATAACATGTGCATTATACTGTTTTACGTTCATCATACTTTTAAAAATGTAACGTCAATTACTGAATGCCTACTGAAACTTTATCTATAGTACCTACATAGTATCGGTGGGTATCCACATAGTATGACTATCTAAGAGATCACAGAAGGATGACATCTGCAAATGGAAAAGAATAACACAAACACCAAATTTGGCCGCATTCTGAACTAGCTGTAGTCTTCGGGTGCACCTCAAGGGGAGCCCCATGTAGAGAGCATCACAGTAGTCTAGGCGGGATGTCACGAGTGCTTGAGTGACTGTGCGGAGGGCGTCCCGGTCCAATAAGGGGCGCAACTGGCATACCAGGCGAACCTGGTAGAACGCCCCCCTGGCCACGGCCGTCATATGCTCTTCCATGGACAGCCGGGAGTCCAGGAGGACACCTAAGTTGCGCGCCCTATCCACGGGGGCTAGGTGTTCACCCCCAATGGCCAGTGATGGTGTCAACTGGTTGTACCGGGACGTCGGAAACCACAGCCACTCGGTCTTGGACGGGTTGAGTCAGAGTTTGTTACTTCCCATCCAGGCCCGTACGGCCTCCAAACACATCTGAAGTGGAGCCTTCTTTTGGAAAGTGGAAGGATCATATGCTTGAGCATTAATTAACATGAGAAAATAAACACAGGGCTGTAAATTGCTTTTCTGAATAGCACCAGAGGCCATTTGTTATTCCTAAATACAAATGTAGAACTATCGTGTTTTCTGCGCCTGGTGCTTATTTCAAGTTTTGTTTTGTTTGACGGAAGATGCTTGCAACCCCATTTATGTCTTGGAAGGACAGGATGAAATTTGCAGCGTCGTTCCCAGAAGACTGGGAAATTTGCAGCGTCATTCCCAGGCAATGACAAACAATTCCAGACTATTGACAAGAGGAAGTGGGGATGGGGAGAAGTAAAGCATTATTGTGTTTGTGTAGTTACTGGGAGCTCAGCTTGCCTTGAAGGTATTTTTACTCCTCTAATGAAGCTTACTAAATATGAGATGGTTTGTATGTACAAACAAAGGAGGATGTGCTTTCCCCCTCCCTAAAAAACATAAATGAGAATTCTTTTTTTTTTTAAACAAAACTGAGATTTGAATGTTCTGTGTA
This sequence comes from Rhabdophis nuchalis, assembly GCA_039707465.1. Classification (NCBI taxonomy): domain Eukaryota; kingdom Metazoa; phylum Chordata; class Lepidosauria; order Squamata; family Natricidae; genus Rhabdophis; species Rhabdophis nuchalis. The sequence continues at coordinate 11,794,921 of CM077658.1, forward strand.
TGAGTCTGCAGAGAAGGTAATTTTTATGAAAATGGGATAGATCACAGGCATGCCTGTAGGAAAGAAACCTGTACTTTTTTTTGAGAAAGACAGATGCACGACTTGGGGAACTCTACGTCAGGAGAAACTGTTCAAACCTGCCTTTGTTTGCTTTCTGCTCCTTAGACATCTAACTCAAAGCGCCAATCTTTGATGGCATGGATGAATAGCACTTTCAGGGAGAGAAAGAGAGAGAAAAATATACAGTGTAGAAGAAGCACGATACACCAAGGGTAAAATACTGCAGGGGAAATCTTTGCATTCAGAGTTATTTAAATAATGAATGTCCTTGTCCTCAAATTTCCTCTTGGGTTTCTGGTTTTGTTTTTAAACAGTGGGTGTCCAATGTAGACATGCTTGCAGAAGAACCACTGTAACTAATGTACATATACTTATAGGTGTGTGTTGCGCACATAGATGGGGTGGGGCCAGTCAGAGGTAGTGTTACTAGTAGTGTCACTTCTGCTACTGGTACTCCAGAACTGGTCAGAACCTGCTAAATACCACCTCTGGGTCACATCCACCAATGGCTCCAGTATTTCCCTTTACAGCCATCCGACTTGTATCAAAGAGAATACCTGTAGAGAATACCCTGTCATGTACTATAATGTGAATAACAGAGAGATGGCACAGATTTTCATTTCTCTGAATATACTGAGTTGTCAGGGATGCTGAACACACAGCAAAAGACCCACCTGAAGTCAGAATTAAGTTGGTTGATATTCATTTATGACTTCATGATGCAATTACTGGGAAGTATCTACAGCGCAAGATGGCCCAGCAAAGACTGTTTGTCATCAGATTTGACTGAAAAACAGATCAGATAATATATTTTCCCTCAGCTCTCTGAGGGATTCTCACAGCTCTGTCTTCAGCCTAAAAAGCCTGACACCGTCAAGTTTTGTTTTTATAGAGAATGTCAATCACCAAGATTTCAGCACTCTTTTACTGCCCTTTTTTTCCTCTCTAAGAGTTGATGTTTCTCAAAGTTGACTTTGATATCAAGAGGGAAAACAATAATTTAAACAGTCCTCTTTTTTTTTTGCAAAAAGAGGAAGTTTAGCTCCCTTTTTATACACACGTATATATGTTTTTACAAGGTATTATAATATATAACATTAGTCGAGTGGTTTTTTAAAAAGAGGAAATGGCAGAATTCTCCACACCATCCATGATAAAATGCATAGCATTTAATCTATCTAATCAACAGGATGCATATATTGCTATGATGCTCACCTGTAGGAGAAGAAAAGGTGGTGGTGGAGTCAAGACAGGAATTAGCCTGGAATCATTAAGTTCCCACATGTCCAGTCCTCCTCTCCATTGAATTCTGTTAATGCTGAACAATGGGTTGACGAGAACCCTGTGTATCTATGGTTCTGATTTTTCACACCTGATATGCTTTGTAGAACATTCTCCACCACCCCACCCCCCAAAATGAGGTTAGCTCTGTCCTGCTATATTTCTAGAAGTCCCTCAGGACCTGATTATCTCACACAGCTTGGGAATCACAGATAACCAGTGATATACTTAGATAGCTCCATTCTGCTCTTCATCTGGTTTTTCAATTTTTATGTTTTTTTAATAATAAAGGTAAGGTGAAGGTTCCCCTCGCACATATATGCTAGTTGTTCCTGACTCTAGGGGGTGGTGCTCATCTCCGTTTCAAAGCCGAAGAGCCAGCATTGTCCGAAGACGTCTCCGTGGTCATGTGGCTGGCATGACTAAACATCAAAGGCATATGGAACACTGTTACCTTCCCAACAAAGGTGGTTCCTATTTTTCTACTTGCATTTTACATGCTTTTGAACTGCTAGGTTGGCAGAAGCTGGGACAAGTAACGGGAGCTCATGCCATTATGCAGCACTAGGGATTTGAACCACCAAACTGCTGACCTTTCTGATTGACAAGTTCAGCGTCTTAGCTACTGAGCCACTGCGTCCCTTATTGATTGTGTACCTTGGGCTGAATCTCAACTTTACAGATACGGTGATGGCTGCCTCCTGCTTGTATTTATTTATTTATTGAATTCTTCTCTTTTTGGTGAGTACGACAACCTGGTTGTGATCTTGGCAGAGGACATGATGCTATCGTAAAAGTTGAGATTCAGCCCAGAGTACAACAGTTGTAGCGCTGAAGTCTAATCTGGTCTGCATGTGTATGTGTGCCTTGTAGAAAGACTTGTAGAAAATCTTTTTATTTGTATTTGTAGTTATTGTGTAACTATTATAGTTACCAAAGGTGGTTCCTATTTTTTTTTACTTGCATTTTTCCCCATGCTTTTGAACTGCTAGGTTGGCAGAAGCTGGGACAAGTAACGGGAGCTCACTCCGTTACACAGCACTAGGGATTCGAACCGCCAAACTGCCAAATTTTCCGATTGACAAGCTGAGCGTGTTTGTCAGAGCTACTATATCCATATTATTATTATTATTTATTGGACTTCTAGACCGCCCCCTCTCCTCGAAGGGACTCGGGGCGGTGTACAGGTACAAATTAAAACCATTACAATCAATAATACATATAACTAAAATCGAATTAAATAAACCCTTGTACAAATTTATAAAAATTAAAAACTTAACCTTAAAACCAAATCACAGAATTTAAAAATACAAACTGAGGTGGGAAAGCTGGAATTAGGCCAGGCCGGCTAGATGAAACAAGTGGGTTTTGAGTTTCTGGCGGAAGGAGTGGAGGTCCGTGGTCGTTCTAATGTCAGGGGGAAGGTCATTCCAGAGGGTCGGGCCCTCTGGAATGACCTACATATGTATATGTAGTTCTGGGACTAGGGGTTGGAAGACATAGCTGAGACTGGGAAGCCAAAAGAATCCCAAAATAAGACAGTTACAAATAGGTTTTATGTTACTGCCAGGAAAGCAAGAATCAAAATGACCTCAGAGAAGATTTTTTTCCCCCTTACCTAATCTGGCATTGCGTGGTTTAAGAAACAGGGTTAGAATATTAAAGACTGAGTCATTAGGAGCTCTTGATTGTTGTACTCTGTACTTCGAGCCAGCTTAATAGAACAGCAGTTGAATGATTAAATATAATGATTGATGTTTGTCATTGTTTGTCTTTTGTCACTCTTTGATGTGCAAATGCTTTCTGCCTTAATACCTGATAAATGACTGGCTGCCTTTAATTGTTTATGGAAATAATTAAGGTGTTTCAAGAACAAAAGTGGTATTTATGTTTAAGCTTCTTATTGTTTAAATTACCCCTTTCAGTTGAAAACTTCCCTGCAATTAAATGGCAGAGAAAGATAAGGGAAGGGGTGGGGGGGAGGGTTTAATTTTTTCTTTCTTTATTTAATTTCGCAAACTGATACAGCAGCTTGAATCTTAGTTCATTCTGTACTGTTTCATTGTTTGAGTTTCTAAAGGACAAATTACCAGCCAGGACCTGAATCGGATGTTAGGCTCATTCCATCTTTGCCAAAGAAAATGATCAACAGAAAGTAATCCCTCAAGAAGCATTGTGGAGTAATGATTTTTTTTTTTTGCATAATGCTGAAATCCTATTTCCTTCCCTCCTCCAGGGATCTTGAGCATGAGTCCATCTTCTCAATTCTATAACAATTAAATAGCAAAAGGAATGGAAATGGGATGAAAAATCATGTGTTGGGCTTCGTAACTAAATTGGAATAAGAAGTTGGATCTCCTGTATCCTCCATGGGCACTAAAGCTCTTATATTTTGTGAATAGTCACAAAAAGTTGGGGTGGGGGAGAAAGAGATGCTATGAAGGATTCTTCTTTTCAAAGGAAACTTCTTTTCAAAGGATTTAGATTTATGAGACTGAAAACCTAATGGTGAGAATAGAATGTTTTCGAGAGCAGAGATGTTCATATTAAATGAACATCCAACTCAAATATGAGTTGTCCAGATGTCCATCGTTCCACCATTCAGCCTCCTCCCGGATCTTCTAGGCTTCAAATCAATCTCATAATCAGAAGAGAAGAGCTTGAACTCAGAAAGCTCAAAGAGCTGCTGATTCTGTTCTACAGAGGAATGATGGAGTCTGTCATCTGCACTTCTATAACTGTCTGTTTCGGCTTTGCCACCCAACAAGACAGACACAGACTTCAGAGGATAAATTAGAACTGCAGAAAAAAAAATTGCTACCAACTTGCCTTCCATCAAGGACCTGTATACTGCACGAGTCAAAAAGAGGGCTGGGAAAATATCTACAGGTCCCTCACATCCTGGACATCAATTGTTTCAACTCCTACCCTCAAAACAACACTATTGGGCACACCAGAACAACTAGACACAAGGACATGTTTTCCCCCAAATGCCACGGCTCTGCTACACAACTAATCCCCACAACACTGTCAAATTATCTACTAAGATTGTATTACTACTATTCTTTTCTTCCTTCCTAGTACCTATCTCTTTCCACTTATGACTGTAACCATGTTCCTTGTATCTTTAAAATTCATATTTTTTTATTATTTCCTAGTATAATTTGATTGCTTATTAGTAACCTATAACTATCACTAAGTGTTGTATCTTGTGATTCTTGATGAATGTATTTTATTCTCCTTATGTACACCGAGAGTATATGCACCAAAGACAAATTCCTTGTGTGTCTAGTCACACTTGGCCAATAAAGAATTCTATTCTATTCTATTCTATTCTATTCTATTCCCATCCATTCAATATTCTCTATTCTATTCTGTTCTGTTCTCATCCATTCCATTCAATATTCTCTATTCTATTCTGTTCTGTTCTCATCCATTCCATTCCATATTTTCTATTCTATTCTATTCTATTCTATTCTATTCTGTTCTGTTCTGTTCTATTCTATTCTATTCTATTCCATTCTATTCCATTCCATTCCATTCCATCCTATTCTATTCCCGTCCATTCCATATTCTCTATTCTATTCTGTTCTGTTCTCATCCATTCCATTCCATATTTTCTATTCTATTCTATTCTATTCTATTCTATTCTATTCCATTCTATTCTATTCCATTCCATTCCATCCTATTCTATTCCCGTCCATTCCATATTCTCTATTCTATTCTGTTCTCATCCATTCCATTCCATTCCATATTTTCTATTCTATTCTATTCTATTCTATTCTATTCTATTCTATTCTATTCCATTCCATTCCATTCCATTCCATTCTATTCTATTCCCATCCATTCCATATTCTCTATTCTATTCTGTTCTCATCCATTCCATTCCATATTTTCTATTCTATTCTATTCTATTCTATTCTATTCTATTCTATTCTATTCTATTCCATTCCATTCCATTCCATTCCATTCTATTCTATTCCCATCCATTCCATATTCTCTATTCTATTCTGTTCTCATCCATTCCATTCCATATTTTCTCTTCTCTTCTCTTCTCTTCTCTTCTATTCTATTCTATTCTATCTGGAGAAGGATGGGAAAATTTGTGAGATTAAAATTGTACTATCAGCGGCGCCCAGTGCTATCTCACAGACATAAAATCGGCTCAAAAACACACCATGGCAACCTCTACCGAATGAGGTGGAGACACAGAATTTATCTATTTTTTTGCAGGGAAGGTAAGCCACTGGGAAATTGGAGCAGAAATTTTGCCAGGGTTTTATTTTCTACATGCAGCATCAGGGTGTCATATAACAAATAATTAATGGAGGTGGGAGAATTCTCCAAGTGACTGAGAAACTGTGATAAGGACAGACAGGCTCACACCAAGAAAGCCTGCAGGGACAGCAGGATGTGTGATTAGTCCTTCAGTGCAAAGAAGCCACCACTTCCATTCCAGGAGAACCTTAATGACGTTTTATGATTATTACTTTTTTGCTTGACTTATCCTGGACAACTTGTGCTAACTCAGTCAGGCCCCTATAAATCACTGCAAGTCTGCAGTTCGGTCTATGGTCGGTTCAGAAATAAGTTTCCAAGAAGATGTAGCTGGCTTGCGGGATTTCAGGAACGGGGAACATCTGATTCCCTTTTGAAGGACACAAGGTTACAGGGGTGGTAACTATCAGTTCGCTTCGTATTTGCATTTGAAATCAGCGCTAAACCTTACGTTTTTTCTGCAATCCTGGTGAGTAAAATAGCTGAGACATGGCAATCTACTTTGGAGAGAAGGAGTGGAAAGAGGAAGAGAAAGGAAGGGGAAGTGTTGTGGCCCAGCCGGCTCTGGATGAGCTGCTGATGGACTCCTCTAGTGAGGAGTCCTAAGAGTCTGCTCTGGAGGAGGAGGGCAACCTTGAGAGAGCAGAGAGCCCGGCTGGTCATCAGGAGGCACGTGGGTCTTGGAGTAGTGGGGAGGATCAAGGCCAGTTTGTCCCTGATGCTAGAGTGAGAAGGGCTGAAAAAAGGAGGCTTCAATTGCATCAGAAGCAAACTTGAAGGAGTTGAATTAGTCCCAGCTGCCTAATGACTGGCCCCTCCCAAGAGAGTTTAAAAGGAAGTCTTTGCTAATTTGGATTTCTAGGGTCGTGTTTTTTTGTGTTGATTTTCAGGTTCGTGTTTAGTCGAGTTAGGAAGCTTCGTATCTGTTCAGAGTCATTCAGGCAAGCTGCCAAGAGAGTCAGTGGCAAGCAGCCAGTTTTGTGTTAGTCAGAGAAAGGGGGGTCAGAACAGGGAAGTAGAGGAAGAGAGGGATGGCAGAGGGAGAAAGGAAGTAGGGAGGAGGAGAGAAGGAGAGAGGTGGGCGGTGGTGGAATAGGGGAATAGGATATAACATGGTGTGTCGAAAGCAGAAGAGCAAATAATATGGTAAGAGTAATTGATATAATATTGGATAATATAAAATAATGCTTGTTAAAATGTAATGATATACTTGTGGTTAATTGTATGAAAATATTTTTTTTTTAAAGATGCTCCAGAGTATAAGATGCACCTTAGTTTTTGGGGAGGAAAATCTGAAAAACAAAATTCTGCCTACCAGGTATTCATCTGGTTAGTGTCCTTCAGCACAGCTGTTCCCTGGTTGTGAGTGAGCGCTCGCACGCACCTCGCTGAAGAGCAGCTTCTAAAGCACAGCTGATCATCACAGGGAGCTACAAGTAGTAAAGCAGGTGAAGCGCGGAAGAGGTAAGAGAAAGCTGTTCCGGATTGCCATTTGGGGCTCTGAGCCTCAACGTTTTCAGCCTCCAAAACGTTCTAACCTCTACCCAAAAACGGGATGTGCAGAGTCAGTGATTGGCGGCGATGTGCTATGGGAGTCCCAGCAGCTTTGAATGGGTCTCCAATGGAGTGTTTGGAGGCTGAAAATGTGAGGGGCAGAGACAAAAAACGCCAGCCATGGTGGCAATCTCTGCAGCCAGAAAGAGGCTGCGCGGAGGCTGAAGGATGAGGGCCGGCAGGTGGGCAGTGCTACATTTGGACCCAAATTTTCAGCCTCTTTTACGGGGGTGGAAAGTGCATCTTACACTCAGAAAAATACAGTACGCACATATTCTTGTCTAAGGAATACACTTTAGAAAGAAATGTGGGTAAAATAAAGGAGCCGCCATGGCACAATCTGTTTCAGGCTAACTCTGCCTTCCCACGCCAGGCGTTTGATCCTGAATGGTTCCAACTGAACTCAGCCTTTAAATCTTTCTGAAGTCAGTAAAATGAGGACCCAGATTTTTGGGGACAATTTGCTGAGGTTTGAATAATTATGTAAGGCAGTTTGGAAGTCTAGGTGCTATTGCTATAATAAATACTTTACGGCCTTTAAAATGCTGCTGATTTATTAAAACACCTTATTTTTTACCCCCCAGATATCTCCTTTATCCTGAATTGCAGATCAGGTTATAGGATAATGCAACTTTATACAAGTTGAACAGAGGAAGCCAGGGCGTTCATAATCGACTTACGAATCTTATAATACCTTTCCAAATAAAATAGCAATCTCCTATGGAGAGCTGTTATTGCATCTCGTCTGTGTTCAGCTTCAGCACTATTACTCCTTACTGTATTCAAAAACAAAAGCAAAAAAAAATAGATATATGGCACTGCCAGTGAGTCAGGTGTAACCTAATGATCCATAAGGATCAACTTGTCAAAAGGAAAGCTAACAGTAAGATCCAGTGTATAATGTTTGAGCTGCCTTACTGTCCCACTGGGGATAATTAGTTCAGCACGAGCAATAACCTACCACAAAACAGAACAGTATCCTCCCTACTTTACCCTCATGGCAGTTTCTTGAGGTCAATATTTTGTTTTCTGTCCCATCTGACGAATGCTAGTATTTAATGCTAGTTTAATGCTAGTATTAAATTAATCTAAATACAGAAAGAAATGCATTATGCTGTGATATGTGATACTAGATATCTTATTGACACTGATGTGTGTAAGGTAAAGGTTCCCCAACCCATGTGTGCTAGATGTTCCTAGCTCTAGGGGGCGGTGCTCATCTCCATTTCTAAGCTGAAGAGCCAATACTGTCCAAACATTTCTCCTTGGTCATATGGCTGGCATGATTAAATGCCAAAGGCACAAGGAGCCCTGTTACCTTCCCACCAAAGGTGGTCCCTATTTTTCTACTTGCATTTGTATGTGCTTTCAAACTGCTAGGTTGGCAGAAGCTGGGACGAGTAACAGGAGCTCAATCCATTATGTGGTGCTAGGGATTTGAACCGCTGAACTGCTGACTTTCTGAGCAACAAGCTCGGTGTCTTAGCCACTAAGCCACTTGATGTGCGTAGGGATATCCAAGTTTGAGTTGTCAGCTCTCATGTGGAATTCTATATATTTTTTAATTTAAACCAATAAAAGGAAAACTGCAATGTTTTCTTTATTTCCAAGGCATCTGTTTGCTAGATTCAGAAGCTTCCACAGGCAAGCTTAGAAATAAATTTAGAATCAACTCCCTGAGTTGAAAGTGGTTACTTAAGCTATCAGATGCTCAGCATAAGTTTCCAAATGAAAACATTCCATACAGTTGGCCGACCGCCTCGGTAGGAATACATTCAATGAAGGAAACTCACTTCTGGGTAACTAGATTCACCATTGAACTGCTATTACTGTTAGGAAGTAATGCAGTGGTGGGATTCAGCCAGTTTGCACCTATTCTGGAGAACTGGTTATTAACTTTCACAGCAATTTGGCAAACCAGTTGTTGGAAGAAATCTCATTTTGTTTTCTTCCACTTTACAGGGCTAATCCTGTAAGGAAGGCAGGAAGGAAACATTCTGGTGTTGTTTCTAGTCTAATCTTTATTGCTCTGCTTACAGAAACTGCCTCTCTGGTTAACCCTTACTACATTGTCACAGCTAAGGTGAAGCGCCCATTGACGTGAGTGATGTTGAGTTGGTCACGTCACTCAGTCACATGACCATCGAGCCCTGCCTACCCAGCTGGTTATTAGGAGAGAGAACTGGTTGTTAAATAATTTGAATCCCACCACCGAATTAATGCCTAATATCTTCCTATAACTTAAATGCATCCGCTGAATCTCAACACTCTGGAATTCAATAAACAGACAAAACAGACCTTGCTCTCTTCCATGTGCCATGCTTTGATATAGATGGAGAATGGCAAGTGGTTGCTAGGAGTCGAAAACGACTGGAGTGCACCTAATCAATGCTGCAGCTCAAAGTTTGGAGCAGAAGTGTTGAGACAGACAAATAAAATAAAATAAATAAATAAATAAATTGCCCTGCTTTTACAGTGTACGTCTCGCATTAATGAAAAACACAATCCCGATATTGAGAGAGAGGCAAAACCTCTTCCCTTGTTCTGCGTTCTCACCTTCCGCTGTGAACTCTAGTAAACAAACATGCTTCTCTTCGCAGTTCAACCTCTCAGCCACCCCTTGTTGTCTGACAGCTGTTGCGAGCCTGATCGTAAAAGTGATATCCTCCCACCCACAGTCTTTAGGGAAAGGAGCAGCTCAGCCAGGAAAGTGAGATGGAACCTGCCAGTTTAGATTGTGGCTCTAGACTAGTGGGAGGAAGAGGGGGTGAGAAAGTGAACCAGTGAAAAAGCCTGGCGCAAAAAAGAAATGCATTTTGGAATCATAATCAGCAGTGGGATTCATGTAAGCTTACCACCGGTTATCAAATGTGAGCACATGGGCATGGCTTTTTACACATGCATGCAGCCTTCTGTGCATGTTTTTAAGAGGACGTCGGATACCATTTGTCTGTAATGGTAAAGAGTTTCCTGTCTAGACAGGGAGGTTGACTAGAAGACTTCTAAGGTTCTATTCTATTCTATTCTATTCTATTCTATTCTATTCTATTCTACTCTACTCTACTCTACTCTACTCTACTCTACTCTACTCTAGTCTACTCTACTCTACTCTACTCTACTCTACTCTACTCTACTCTACTCCAGAAACAAATCCCAATAGTCAGTGAAAAGCAAAACCTCTTTCTTGGTCTGTCTTCTCACCTTCTGATGTGAACTCTGGTAGACAAACATGCTTTTATCTGCAGCTCAACACCTCGGCCACCTCTTATTGTCTGTCAACTGATCAGAAAATGATACCCTTCCACCCACAGTCTGAGGAAGGGAGCAATTTAAATTGTGGTTCTTTTTTTTTTTTTAATGGATATTGTGACGAAAGGATTAGAGTAGTGGGAGGAAGAGGTGATGAGAAAGTGAACCAGCGAAAGAGCCTGGACCAAAAGAGAAATGGACTCATAATACATCTACAGAGAGCTATGAAGTATTTCATTGTATTTACAGGAATAAGGTCATATCACCTTATTGATTAGGAGTTTGATGAGGAGCCCTGAGGGCACAGTGGTTAGAATGCAGTATTGCCGGCAAACTCTGCCCCTAGCCTGGAGTTTGATCCTGATGGGACTACAGCCTTCCATTGTTCCAAGGTGGGTGAAATGAGGACCCAGATTGTTGGGAGGAATATTCTGACATTGTAAACTATTCAGAGAGTGCTGTGAAGCACTGTGAGACAGTATATGCAATACAATACAATTCAATACAATAGCAGAGTTGGAAGGAACCTTGGAGGTCATCTAGTCCAACTCCCTGCCTAGGCAGGAAGCCCTATACCATTTCAGACAAATGGCTATCCAACATCTTCTTGAAGACTTGCAGTGTTAGGGCATTCACAACTTCTGGAGGCAAGTTGTTCCACTGATTAATTGTTCCAACTGTCAGGAAATTCCTTCTCAGTTCTAAGTTGCTTCTCTCCTTGATTAGTTTCCACCCATTGCTTCTTGTTCTGCCCTCAGGTGTTTTGGAGAATAGCTTGACGCCCTCTTCTTTGTAGCAACTCCTGAGATATTGGAACCCCTGAGATATTGAGATATTGGAACACTGCTATCATATACGGTAAGTCTAAGTGCTATTGCTATAATGAATCAGTCCCTTGCGGTGGTTAAGGTTGGAAACTGAAGACCATGAGTTCTAGTCTTGCCTGAGACCTTGGCTCAGTCTCTCTCACTTAGCCCTAGCAAGTCGGTGCTGGCAATCACCAGGAGTTGAAAACTCAAGCTGAGTTTGACTATACTGCAAAGCAGATGTAGAAATTTTAGCTGAGCAAAGAAGATGCTTTTCTTGAGAGCCCATTGGATAGAAAGCCAGGATAGAAATACGTAATCAGATTTATAATCGGATGAAATATAGTTTACCTAACATTTACCTGTCCTTGCTGGATAACTCAGATTAGACATGGACTGGAAAACGCATCTTACAATAATACAATACAATACAATACAATAGCAGAGTTGGAAGTGCTGTGAAGCACTGTGAGACAGTATATACAATACAATACAATACAATACAATACAATACAATACAATACAATACAATACAATACAATACAATACAATACAATACAATACAATACCAGAGTTGGAAGGGACCTTGTAGGTCTTCTAGTCCAACCCCCTGCGTGGGCAGGAACCTTTTACCATTTCAGACAAATGGCTATCTAAGATCTTCTTAAAGACTTCCAGGGTTGGGGCATTCACAACTTCTGGAGGCAAGCTGTTCCAGAGGTTAATTGTTCTAACTGTCAGGAAATTTCTCCTTAGTTCTAAGTTGCTTCTCTCCTTGATTAGTTTCCACCCATTGCTTCTTGTCCTGCCCTCAGGTGCCTTGGAGAATAGTTTGACTCCCTCTTCTTTGTGGCACCCTCTGAGATATCGGAACACTTCTATCGTGTCTCCCCTGGTCCTTCTCTTCATCAAACTAGACATACCCAGCTCCTGCAACCGTTCTTCATATGTTTTAGTCTCCAGTTCCCTAATCATCTTGGTTGCTCTTCTCTGCACTCTTTCCAGAGTCTCCACGTCTTTTCTACATCGTGGAAGAATTTTCTACATCTTATTTATTTATTTGGCTGTTTGTTTGTCAAACATGTACAAGTATAGGCATGAACATAAACATGAGCAAAGGAAGTAAATACAGAGAAATGGGGACAATAGGGACGGAAGGCACACTGGTGCGCTTATGCACGCTCCCTTTACGGACCTCTTAAGAATGGGGTGAGGTCCACGGTAGACAGTTTGAGATTGAAGCTCTGAGGGTTTGAGGTTGTAACAACAGAGTTGGGTGGGGCATTGCAGGCACTTTGTTGTTGAAGTTACAGTTCAATTGGTAAACCTGAAGAAAATTAAAATGCATACCACAATCAAGGGGGAAAAAAAAGATAGACAAATTTTGGAAGCTTGGGAATGGACCTCTAACTTCAAACTGCATCATTGCAGTTTGGCAATAACTTGGCAGCAACTAAGAACTGATGGGGTCTCAGTGGATCACAGAACAGCATCTTGGAGTCTCTTTGGGGTATACATTGCCCTCGCTGGGATACTACAGAGCTTCAAAATGAAACTGTAAAGAATCCACCCTGCATATGCCAGAATAAATGAGGTACCCAGAGAGATGTATATTAAATTTGTAAGAAGGTCAACAAGGGATGAGATCCTGAGAGCACAGAGAGATGGTCCTATGATTTACCAACAGACAGAAATAACCATTTTGAAACAGATCCTGAAAAAGATTCAAGAGATAAGAAGGAAATATTCCTTCTTATCCAAAAAAATATATAAAAAGGGGGTGTGGTTCAAGTGGGTGATGCCTGAAGGAATGTTAGTGTTCTGGGAGGGGGGGAGAGTAAGAATTAAAACAATTGAAGAGGCAGAAGCCTTTCTTATAAAACATCCCTCAATCCTGGAGGATGAAAATGGGGGAACGGGAGGGGCCATGGCTCCGTCTACAGGCGGGAAGGGAGAAGAGGATACAATAGCTAAAAGACTCAGATCACAAAAATAACTTCCCTTTACATAGTGTGACCTTTAAATGGATGTCTATGAAAACAAATGATTGATTGCATGAAATTTGTGACATGATATATACTCTTTCCACTTTGTGTAAAAAAAAAAATAAGAGGAAAAAATTGTCCTTTGTATGAAGCCAACACCTCCGACATGGATGTCCACAAAATATCTTATGTAAACCTTATAACCCTTTTCCTTTGAAATAATTTGTAAAAATCAATAAAACTTTTTTCAAAAAAAAGAATCCACCCTTTAAAAAAAAAATGTACCAGAGTATAATATCAAACCCAGATGAACAAGGAACCTGAGAACTAAGATAAAGGCAAGGACAGCATTCTCCTTGTGGCTTTATGCAGGCATTTGCCTGTGCATGAATGAGAGAAAATGTGTTAGAGATAAGCAAGCAATACATGCTTGCCAACAGGCTTTGGTACTCAGTATCTTTTCAAATGTTCACTTACTTGTGCAAAGATTTGAAAGGAGCCGTGTTTTCAAATCAGAAGCCTATTTTATATTATGAAAGGATGTAACTCTGGGTGAATATTAAAGGTCAGGGTTAGCCAATATTATCCTTATGCAAATGAAAGTTAAATCAACTTGTCTATCAAGCGTGGTGGTCCGGAAGTCTTGGATGACTTTACATTTCTGTTTTAATTGTATTCACAGAATGCACTGAGCTACAAATTAATCAACCCGTATTAATGTAATAAATCACGGCTAAAATGAATAAGCAAGCACAGATTTTTGCCTGGTAAAGGTGTTCCAAAAGGACAACTGAAGAGCTGGAGTAAGAAGAGTCTCAAGCCTCTTACAGTTCCAAGTATCTGTAGTAAGGTTTAAAAAGACCCCTCTTGTTAGCAATCCTGGAAAGTTACTGCAGGTCATTAATAAACAACAATGAAGCATTGTATAAGGCAGGGGTCTGCAAAGTTGGCTCTTTTAAGACTGGTGGACTTCAACTCCCAGAGTTCTGGTATAAGGCAGCTTCCAATATTCTTCCGAAGACCAAATGATTGTGAAGACTGTCTTCACCATGAAGCTGGTTTAGCATAATAATATAATAATAATAATAAATTCGAATTTATTAACCGCTCCCTCTCCCCACAGGGACCTGGGGCGGTGCACAGGAGGAACTAAAAACAATATAAACAATAAATACAAAAATACATACTTTAAAACACAATTAAACAATATTATCCCGTGCTAAAAATAATTAAAAACCCATTAAAATACATTTGAAATCTATAGACAGAGAGACTATCCAAGGCCGGCCAGTCAAAAGAAATGGGTCTTCAATTTCGTACGGAAGGAGCGGAGGTCAGTGGTCGTTCTGATATCGGGGGGAAGGTCGTTCCAGAGGGCCGGGCCCGCCACAGAGAGAGCCCTTCCCCTGGGCGTCGCCCGCTGACAAAGTCTAGTGGACGGCACCCGGAGAAGTCCCTCTCTGTGGGAGCGAATCGGCCGTGAGGATGTATGGGGCAGGATCCGATCCCGCAGATAGCTAGGTCCCGAGCCATGGAGCGCCTTGAAGATGATAATTAGCACCTTGAAGCGCACCCGGAAGACGACAGGCAGCCAGTGCAGCTCGCGCAAGAGCGGTGTAACGTGGGTGAACCTAGTGGTCCCCATAATTGCTCGCGCGGCTGCATTCTGAACTAACTGAAGCCTCCGGATGCACCTCAAGGGAAGCCCCATGTAGAGAGAGTTACAATAGTCCAGTCGGGATGTCACTCAACATACTCAACAACCCTAATGAACTTACTGCAGCCATCATTCAAAAGCCCTCTCCTATCCTCTCCAGCTTCCACTACTATTCCTACAACCAAGAATAGGATTAAGATGAAGGAATCTTGGCAAAGAACATGCATCATGAATATGGAACAGGTATCTCACTGCATCTCTCCACGTAATGGAGTGAGCTCCCAATACTTGTCCCAGCTTCTGCCAACCTAGCAGTTCCAAAGCATGTGAAAATGCAACTAGAAAAATAGGGACCACCTTTGGTGGGAAGGTAACAACGTTCTGTGCTCCTTTGGCGTTTAGTCAAGCCGGCCACATGACCACAGAGACATTTTCAGACAGCGTTGGCTCTTTGGCTTTGAAACAGAGGTGAGCACTGCCTCCTAGAGTCGGGAACGACTAGCACATATGTGCGAGGGGAACCTTTACCTTTTATCTTCCTGTTGAGTGATAAATCCAAAACTTCTCTTCCAATGGTCCCTCAAAGTTCTCTTAAAACTATAAACCTTGCCAGCAAATTATGATCGTGCTAATCACGTCAAAGCAGTAATAAAGACCACAGCAACAACAATGTTGTCAGTTTGGTCTAATGGGTATTCTAATTTGTTTATGAATCACATTTATATGGCCATCCATCTCAGCAGAAGTGATTTTTGGACAGTGTTCAAGAATCAGGTAAAAACAAGGACCCATATAAAGCTATCATTGTAAAAAATATAAACATCGGTATTAAAAATTAAATACTATGAAAAACAAAATACACAAACCCCAGGCAAAGAGAGAGTGACTCTTTCCACCTTAGTATTGCAGCTATCTAAACATGTTCCTGGTTCCCTGGGACCCCTGCAGGCCAGGTGACATAACTAGGTCTTAAGGGATTTCCAGATGCTACTGGATTATTTCTTACTAAAGGAAAAAAAAATACTTTTGATTACTAGCTAAGAGAGTGGAAGAAAGCCAACGCAACATAAGGACATATTTGAAAAGCCACACTGGAATTTGCAAACTATTGATTTGCGCTTTTTTTTTTTTTTGCTCTGACCTCTTGATCTATGATTTTATCAGTTTGACCTGCTTTAAATTAATCTGGCAGCCCAGCAGAGGGGGAAGGAGGGACGGAAGGGGGGAGAGTGATTGAAAGTGGTAAGACTTTGCCCTCATAAATTTGAAATGAAGACCAGAGGCCACTTTGCTGAGTTGAGCCAATTGTGGAAATACTTGAGGGCAAGAATTGAAAGCCGGTATTCTTTATCTTGAGACAATGTCACCAAGCTTTTGAGTCTGATATGGCTTCCCTAGACGACCAAACAGCTGGAGTAAAATAAATATAGAGGGATGTAGAAAAAAACCGCTCCAAACTCGATTGCAAAAAATATGACTTCAGCAATAGAGTGGACAATTATCTGGAACACTCTGCCTGATTCTGTTGTTAGTTCCTCAAACCCCCATATCTTTAACCTTAAACTGTCCACTGTGGACTTCACACATTTCATAAGAGGTCCCTAAAGGGGTGTGTATACGTGCACCAGCATCCTACTGTCCTTATCCTACTGTCCCCATTGATATGTACCCATTTTATGTGTTCATTGTCATGTTATACTTACTTATATACATCTATTTGTACCAATCTCCTGCGATAATGTCTATACAAATACCTGTTACATTTGGCAGGACTGAAGAACAACTAAGAATCTAGAAAAGGCGTGTCCAACCCATGGCCCTCAGGCCCCCTCGGGCCTAGCTATATGCGAGACCGCCTCTTGCCCCATACTTCCCTTCGACCGATCCACTCCCACAGAGAGGGCCTTCTCCGGGTGCTGTCGACCGGGCAGTGCTGGTTGGCGACACCCAGGGGAAGGGCCTTCTCTGTGGCGGGCTCCACCCTCTGGAACGACCTTCCCCCTTTTCCTTTTCCGCCAGCGTCTTAAAACACATCTATTTCAACAAGCCGGCCTAGCATAGTCACCCGATATGGACTTTTATTAGCTATAAATTTTAATTCGAGGAATTTTATAATATTTTTAGCACAGGGTAACTAGTTTAATATGGGTTTTAGTAATTGATGTATCTGTATGTGTGTTTTCTTTTTTTAATTGCCTGTGCGCCGCCCTGGGTCCTTATACAGGAGAAGGTGCGGGATAGAAATTTAATAAAATAAAATAAAATGTTTGCTTACAATTTTTTTTTTATCTTGTGTCCTGGACTATTAATTGGTGAATTGATGTCTCTTACTATTTAGGTGTTGGCTATGTGCATTCAGCTGCTTCTGAAAGAGTACATTGGTCTACCTGTCTCATTTTTCTTTCAGTAGCTTTCCATGGGAGGTGGTATCATAGCTACACTTGTAGACCAGGTGTTCATTTATCAAGATTAAATTCCTCCTGCAAGGGGAAGTACCTGTTGTTCAGGATCCTTATATTTGTTGTCCTTGCTAATATTAATTTTAATATACAGCGAAATTGTTGTTGATACAAGTAACGACATAAATATATCAAGAGGTTAATTGGCAGGTTAACAATGTAAAAACGTTCTGGTGATTTGCAGTGGGGAGAATTTAGGATATTCATCAAATCAGCAGTTCACTTTCACAAATAGCGATTCGTGAATTTTAGTAACGTTCTGATAAATATTTTTTTCTTGTGGATTGGAAAGAAGACCAACTAAAAGGCGGCATTAACTGCATTTTTTTCATTCGCAACAGAAGCAAATTCTGAGTTGAAGGAAAACAAATTTCTTACCTTTTCAACTCTCTTTATTTCACTCCCAGGACCTACAGATTAGGGGAAAAAAGAACAAATAATACATCAAAGAACTGTATTAGGGGGCAAAAAAACAATATTAAACATGGGTTAACTCTATCAGGACATATTTCAGAAGTATGTAATATAAGGACAGCAGCTGCATACATTGGTTTTATTCATAAGTAATGTGCAGGACACGAGTCACAAAAAGGCAGATTATCTATAGATGGCAGCAAAGAAATACAATAAGAAAACTCTTATTCTTCCTTGGCTTTGTTACTTTCCTGTAGGTGGCTGAGATACCAGAAGCCCCTGAGTTCGAGTCCTGCCTTAGGCACAAAACTAGCTGGATGATCTTGGACCAGTCGCGCCCAGCCTTAGGAAGAAGCATGCAAGAACAAACCACTTTGAACACCTTGTGAAGAAAAAGAAATACACATATAAGGCAAGTTAAATTAATCTTCTTCTTCTTTGCAGCATTCATCCTTTTTTCTTCTTCTATTCTATTGTTCTCCTTGTTTTATTCTCCTTTCCCTTCCTTCAAATTCTGTTGTGTGTGTGTGTGAGAGAGAGAGAGAGAAAGAGAGAGAGAGAGATATCCAACATAACTCTGGAACGCCTCAAGCAATTTCAAGCAAACTTGGTACACAGATGATTTACTCCCTGGAGAAAAATACTGTGGAGGTAAGACACCCCAAACACTCCTTGGGGTTTGTGTTCTGCTAAGATACAGCCTGTTGTGCCATATTGGCTTCTACTGTACAGGGCAGTGGAGTTGCCATTGTAACGGCTTCACAGTATTCCACAAGGGGGCTCCCTCTGGTAAGGGGGAAAATCCTACATTAGAAATTACATTTGGTGCACACATTTTCTCCCTATAAACAAATACCTAGGCAATGCCGGGTTATCGGCTAGTGGCTAGATAAGAGGCAGCACAGTTTGCAGAGAAATTGGAGGCGGAAACTTTTTCAGAAGAGACTGTCCCTAGTTTCTTGGATTGTTAAGGGGGGAGGGGGAAGATGTACTTTCATATTGGTGAGATTAATGTCAGCCATTTGAGATCATACAGACAAGAAGCAACAACCATGAATATCAACTCTACCTTCAGTGTAAGATTACAGTAACAGGGTCTTGCAAGTCTTGAAGCATATATCTACTGCATATATCTACTGCAAAGCCTCCTGGTGAGTGAAGTAGGATCTCCCAAATCTTTGTTTAGTGACTGTTATTACACCATAATAACAGTCAAACACAAGGCCCGAAGAGGGGCAGATATGGCCCACAAGAGCTTAGATCTGGCCCCCGGGACCAGCAGGGAAACAGTGAAGATCTGGCCTGCATGCAGCCCTCCCGAGCTCCGTTTTCACTGGGAGAGGGTTGCAGGAGACTGTCGCAGCAGAGCTCAGGAGCCTGTTTTGTCAGGCAGAACATTGGGGTCACAACAGGTACCCCCAACACAAGTGACGTCGAGCTGGCCATGGCCACTCCAGGCCCCCGAGGTCAAACATAATCCTGATGCGGCCATCAATGAAATCGAGTTTGACACCCCTGCCATAATGGCTCTCGTGTATAGTGCTCCTGTCGGTATAGCTTATTAGTGTTGGGGGTTAACACATTCCTGTAATACCACTTCTCTGAATAAATTCAACACTGCTCCCTCTTATGGCTGGTATTAAGTCGACAAGACAATGCTACTGGCAGACTGACAGCATGGGTCTTTGCATTGCTGTCTCTTGATCTTCGCAATTACTTCTTAATTGTCTTTGGCACCCTATGCAAGGTCTTAACATTCATCTTACACATTTCCATGGAACACGCTGGTCATAATTATAGCTAGCATGATTTATAATTCAGTGTGGAGCAGACATATATACAAAATAATGATCATTTTTCTGAGAGGCTCTGAATTGGTTTCTATTTGATAAAAGAGGTTATATAATGGAGAAACTGAAGGCACCACAGAGCCCCATTCCATTTGCAATATTTTAAAACCCAAATGAAACAATTAGCCAAGATAAAGATAACGCATTTGAACATTCATTAGAAGTGAAGTTTGCACAATGTGACTGCTTGGATTTTGGCTTTTTGTCTGCACAACCAATGGCAAAGGACATTTCCCCCCCCCCCCTTATAAGTATGTAACAAGAAAAAAAAATGCAAGAGAATATATTAAATTCATTGAAAATGTTCCATAATGGAAGTTAGCATGGCTCTCCAAAGAATTTCTATTGCAAGATTATAGGTTATCATGACCCTATGATTGGCTATTAGAAGAGACACCACTCCATTGGGGTTCTTATCACAAAGCAAAAAAGTTGTCCAGTCTCTATCCATTAGAGCAGGGGTCCCCAACCTTTGCAACTTTACGTTTGAAGGACTTCAGCTCCCAGAATTCTCAGACTTAAAGTTGCAAAGGTTGGGGACCCCTGCATTAGAGGGCAAAGCACATTCCAACTGGTTTGAAAGAGGGATTAAATAGGCCATCAATGTCAAAATTGAACAGCCCTCTCTCAACAGAAGGGGAGAGATATGACATCATCTATCTCCAACACAGTCCTTTCAACAGTTCCAATTTGCACCACTCAAGTGACTCTGATGACACAGAAAAAACCTCCAAGTAACCTTAATGACCCTCTACATGAATGCAAATAACCAGCTGTCTGCAAGGAGTATAAATTCTTGCATTGTCCACCATTCAGTCAGAAACGGAAGAAGCTTCTTGAATGAGAAGCAAAATGTCTTCAATGAAAAAAAAACAAGAAAAAACAGGAAGTCCAGTTGCCTACTACTGATGTGAAATCCATACCCTTGGTTTACTTAGGCTTAATTCTGCAACTATTTTACTCTACATTATTTCTCTGTCTAGTATTTTTAGAGTATGATGAGAACGTGACAGAGGAGAACATGCACAGGGACCTGAGAAATCTGCAAATCTTATCCTCACTTTCTCACAATTTAACCAAATAACACAAGGGTATAAAGACCCAATATCAGAGCTGATCACTTTGCTTTCCAAAGGGTAATTGAATTATTTCCTTTCCATCAAATCATTCCATTCTGTCACTGAGCAAGGATCACAGTTAGATGATGTTTGACACCCCTTCCAACTTTGATTCTATTCTATATAGCACCAATTAGCCTGATGAATTTAACACAGTTAACAGGAAAATCCACCTACATTTAATCATGTACCTGTGATGCAGTATCTCATTATACCTACATTTAATCATGTCCCTATAACTCCGTGGTTCAGTGGCTAAGACACTGAGCTTTTTGATCAGAAAGGTCAGCAGTTCGAATCTTTAGTGCTGCATAACATAGAGAGTTCCTGTTACTTGTCCCAGCTTCTGCCAATCTAGCAGTTCGAAAGCATGTAAAAATGCAAGAAGAAAAATAGGGACCCTCTTTGGTGGGAAGGTAACAGCGCCATGCTGGCCACATGACCATGGAGACATCTTCAGTCAGCACTGACTCTTTGGCTTTGAAACAGAGATGAGCACTGCCCCCTAGAGTCAGGAATGGCCAGCACATATGTGCGTGGGGAACCTTTAACTTACTCAGTTATACTCTGATTTACAAGTTGGTGGCAACTTCTGTAAACATTCTGGAGATAGCAATTAAAACTTTGGGAGGTTGAAAGGGCCGTGGGGGCAAAGCTTGAGCACCTCTATCTTAAATAATGTTGATTTTAATCTGCCATCCTTCCACCTTCCTCTTCAATCAGGACAACAGCAATTCTAGGAAGAATAGATCTGGGATTTGTCACTTGCCTCCATACAGATGGAGATGACCCATCTATCATTGCTTTAGCTCTGTCAAAAGTGTAATTTCACTTAGCTCCTCCATTTCTTCCTGGGCTGACCCCCTCTCTGTGAGGTTTCCAATTTCCACTTGTGCCTCTCCTTTTCTGACATCTCTGAAAATCTTTACCGAGGTGCCTTGGCTGATGGCAAACCAATTACATTAAAAGCAATTTCCAGGTCATCTTTGCTATTTTCTTCTTAGTATGCCAGTGAAATGCATAGCTCAGGTCAGCCAAGAACTCTCTGCTATTAAGGAAGGGTGTTCTTCCCATTACCAAGCTTCATGGTTTACACTAATGCTATTCTGAAAATTCCCACATGTTCCTCTTTCTCTCTCTCTCTCTCTCTCTCTCTCTCTCTCTCTCTCTCTCTCTCTCTCTCTCTCTCTCTCTCTCTCTCTCTCTCTCTCTCTTTTTCTCTCTCCCCACATCAATATGTCAAAAGTCTTACAACAGGGCACTCTTTGCTCAGGAAACAAACACCCTAATTGTCTCGTTGGTCCATAGCAGATCATGGTAGAAAGACGCTAAAGATTGTTAATTCTGGAGAGAACGGGCTCTCCACATTTTGACTGGTTGTATTTTAGCACCGCTCTGGCCAGAGCGAGCAACATTCTGTCTGAAAGCATTGTGCTGAAAGTGTTTATCGGGCCCATCGCGATCTCTGGTGAGCTAACTTAATTACAAATCTGCCATGGAAACATCAGCACGGTTCCAAGTGATAGATGGCCATTGTTATCTCCTAAAACACCTCAAAGGAGGCAGATGGAGTATTTAGGTAAATGAACAGAGCAGATGCTGGCAGAAGATGGGTGGGCAGGAACAACTGCCATAAAGTGAGGTTTAAAGAACATTAGGCTTATTGTAGACAAACGGTGTTGCTTTCATTTGGGGTGTGTGTTTATTTTTTACTTGATCAAATGGAACTCAGAAACATACCAACGTAGAAGACAAAGCAACTCACTTTTGAATGGAGAACTAAAGGGATAAATGAAATTCTTAGAAAATCATTGATCTCCGTGACCAATCTTTCAAGATACTCCTATTCATATCAGATAACAAGTCAGTATAGGTGCTTTCTGTTAGCAATAGCACTGAGACTTACATACCGATTCACAGTGCTTTTACAGCCTGGATAGATGGAAGGCTGAGTCAACCTTGAGTCTGGTGAGATTCGAACTGCCAAATTGCAAGCAGTAGGCAGTCAGCAGAAATAGCCTGCAGTGCTGCACTCTAACCACTGCACCACCACGGATCTGTTAATTTTAAAAAAGTTTGGTCTATATCTGGCAAATCCTGGCTTATGTGCAGGTCACTAAAATTGACACATTCATTAAAACTAAGACATATCATGCTCATATTAACTCTCGATATATTCACATTCAAATAATTTTGGCTGCACAATCCAAAGGACAAAATATGAACAAACAGATCGTATAGTAAAAGTTCATTACATTATTAAGAGTAGCCATGACATGAATCAGAAGAGACATCGTCTAGTGTCCCCAATACCAATTTGGAAATTTCGGAATATTTTAAGGTACAAAGAAACCCATTTTGCACTTTAAAACCAGAACTGGGGGGCGGGGGGAGGGAGGGAGGGAGGAAGGGAGAGAGAGAGAAAGAAAGAGAGAGAGAAATAGAGGGAGGGAAGTGGTGGGTGGGAGGGAGGAAGGGAAGGAAGAAAGGAAGGAAGGAAGAAAGAAAGAAAGAAAGAAAGAAAGAAAGAAAGAAAGAAAGAAAGAAAGAAAGAAAGAAAGAAAGAAAGAAAGAAAGCTAAGAATAGTTTCATTTATTTTCCTTATTCAGTCTTGAATTTTGTGTCTTCCAGTCCTATGGAACACAAACATAAAACCTACTTTATTCATTTTCCACATCAACGGACTTGCTTCTTAAAATTCAGACGTTTCCCTTTTCATTTCTTTTAAATATGTGGCAGGTTATGATGCCATAAAGGCAACAATGCTTCACACATTCTATTATTGATGAAACAGGCGCCAGATATTAATTGACCTGAATGTTCTGTTTTAATTTAAAATACAATTGTCTTTGGTTGAATAGACAAAGATCCACCAATGGCACCAATTCTTAAAAGAGGCTATAATCTAGGCAGATAAAGTTCCTTGTACAAACGAATTCGTTTTATTTTTAGCAGTCACCTCTCTCTTTATTCCAAGGTCACACTAACTGTTGAAAACAAGCTAAAACAGGGTGTTTTAAAAATCCAAAGAACTGACATTTCTTCTCAAATTATCACATTTGTATGGCTTCAGATTTTGCTTCTCTCTGAACCTGGCCTCTTTTAAATGTTTGGTATCTTTGGCAGAGTCAGGGTCAGTTAAGAGGATGTTAAAATTACATTTCAATGACCCCTCAAAATCAATAAAACATATCTTTATATATCCCAGGTTTCCTCTATGAGAATGTTGTTTGTGTCTTGTAAAGAAACTCCTCCCTCCCTCCTCTCTCTCCATCCCTCCGTTCCTCCCTTCCTCTCCCTCTCTCTATCGTCTGTCTGTCTAGCTATATCTATATCTATATCCATCTGTCTGTCCGTCCATCCATCCAACTTTCTTTCTCTCTCTCATCTCTATCTACCATGTGTTTATTTCTCTATCATCTCTCTATTTTCTACCTCTATTTATCTAATCTACATCATGTACATGGGGTCTACATGGGGCTCCCCTTGAGGTGCACCCGAAGGCTTCAGCTTGTCCAGAATGCAGCCGCGCGGGTAGTTATGGGAACCTCCAGGTTCTCCCATGTAACACCGCTCCTGCGCGAGCTGCATTGGCTGCCTGTCGTCTTTCGGGTGCGCTTCAAGGTGTTAGTTATCATCTTTAAAGCGCTCCATGGCACGGGACCTAGCTATCTGCGGGATCGCATTCTGCCCCATACCTCCCTGCGGCCGATTCGCTCCCACAGAGAGGGACTTCTCCGGGTGCCGTCCACTAGGCTGTGCCAGCGGGCGACGCCCAGGGGAAGGGCGCTCTCTGTGGTGGGCCCGACCCTCTGGAACGACCTTCCCCCCGAGATCAGAACAACCACAGACCTTCGCTCCTTCCGACAGCAATTAAATACATACTTTTTCCGCTTGGCTGGCCTAGGGTAATTTTAAATTTTAAATTCTAGGGGTTTTAGGGATAGCCTAGTCTTATAGGAGTTTTTAGCGCAGGGCAAGTTTAATTTGTTTTTAATTTTGTATTTTGTCTGTTTTAACTGTTTTTTAATTCCCTGTGCCCCACCTCGAGTCCCTTCGGGGAGAGAGAGCGGGTTATAAATAAAATTATTATTATTATTATTATTATTATTATTATTATTATTATTATTATTATTATTATTATTATTATTATTATTATTATTATTATTATTATCTGCACAGACAGAGACAGACAGACACACACACACAGAAACACACACACACAATGCAGATTATTTATGAACTATCCTGTTCATACCTTTTCTCTTCTAATAAATGAAACAAATTTATTTTTACAAAACCTTTCTAGTTTTTAAGGAGGAAAAATCAAATGGCCTACCAAATCTTCCTCTCCGTGAACTGATAGGAAATAGTCAAGTGAAACGAAGTTTTTCCCCCTCCTTCTATCTCTCTTTCTCTCCTGTTACTAGTAAGCATTTTTAAAAGGTTATTGTTGAATGATCCTTGAAATGCCCTTTTGAAAGAGGGGATTGCTTTGCTCTTTTTTTTAAAACCTCTGTTTATCCTATTGTTTAAGCTATTATTAAGGTCATGTGATTCCACATCTTATTATCCAAAGAAGCTTTGGCATCTCTTCGATACTATTTATCAAACATAGTATATGCAGAGTTATAAATCCATTCCTATACAGTATTGCCTGTTGGAATCGAGAAGCCGTTCTTTGCAAATTGGTTTGGCTTTGAGGTAGCTGTACAGAATGCTTTGAACTATCTTAGGTGGGGAGCACAACCAGTAAACAAACAGATAAATCTCAAGTTGTCTGAAACTATGAATGCTCTCCTTGGAGAATTATGACTTTGCTAATCTTACATTCACATGAGATGCATAGAAAGATCTGTATTAAAATAACACCATTCTTTTTGTTAAAATAACAACAACCACGCAATCATAGTTTATTCTATTTCTGCACGGATTTCTTTCCAGGTATTTTCAACCCATTATTCAAACAGCTTTCATTCTAGTAGCTGAAATAAAGTGACAGGTACAAGGAAAAAGCTTAACATTTCTGCATAACACTAGTGCAATACAAAAAACATATTCTATATATCTTGTGTTTATATTGAGCCTTCCTTCCTTCCTTCCTTCCTTCCTTCCTTCCTTCCTTCCTTCCTTCCTTCCTTCCTTCCTTCCTCTGAAATTTCTTCTGCATCCCAGTGTTTGTTTTCCCCTTTTCCAGATTAGGGAATTTCCTTTCCTCACTTTCAAAAAATAAATAAATGAATATATTAAATTTGGGGCACGGGGCAGGTATTGTGGCAGCTTTTCCAGCTACTTTAACATATTGTACTTAGCCATCATTTCCATAAATATGGCTCATTAAATGCCCTAGAACCTAGGCTAAGATGGACACACCCATAAATTCTGGCTTGTGAAGTAGAAATGAACTAAGCCTAACCCAAAGAAATACATAATTGGCCCTTTATTGTGGCTGCAGCCTGAATCTTCTGTGGAATTGACTTTATGAATTGATTTTTAAGGTGAACTATAGCTCTTAACTTTCAATGAGCCAACATTCTATTTATTTTTTTTAAATTTTATTTTATTTAAATTTATATCCCGCCCTTCTCCACAGAGGACCCAGGGCGGCACACAGGAAATTTAAAAACATACAAAATACAAAATATAAATATAATTTAAAATAACTATTAAACAATCCTATCCTATGCTAAAACCAAATTTTAAAATACCCAATTTAAAACTTCCTAAAAAGTCCCCATGGGAGGTTAGGCTAGGCCGGCTTGTTGGAACAAATATGTCTTTAGACATTGGCGGAAGAGGCGGAGGTCGGTGATGGTGCGTAATTCAGGGGGTAGGTCATTCCAGAGGGCTAGGCCCGCCACAGAGAAGGCTCTTCCCCTGGGTGTCGCCAGTCGGCATTGTCCGGCCAACGGCACCCTGAGAAGGCCCTCTCTGTGGGAGCGTATCGGGGGTGGAAATATATTTTTTTGTAATTGAGCCCTATTCCCAATTGGATTTGTTGGTCATTCCCCAAAGGGATTCCCTGCAAACAATATCTTGAAGACCCCAAAGTTTTCAGACATTAATGTGATGCTCTGCAATATGAATGAGCATGTTTCCCAGATATTGCTATGCATCACTTTTATTTATGCATTTATTTATTCATTTACTTCCCATCTTAATTACTCCTAGAAATACATCAAGGCAATGAGCCTTCCTCCTCCTATTTTTGAGGTGGGCTAAGAGAGAGGGATTGGTCCAAAATCACCCAGCCAGCTTTCATGTTTTAGGTGGGACTAGAACTCATCATTCTCTGATGATTAGACCAAAGTCAGTCAACTGACTTCCATGCCTAAGGCATGACTAGAACTCACAGTCTCCTGGTTACTAGCTGGTGCATCAAACACTAGACCAAAATGGCTTAGTTTGCCTTTATGAAGCCTGTTGGGAAATATCTTTGTTGCAGGGTGACAAAAAGAACAGCCAAAGGTTTACATAAATTTTCATAAGAGAATCCTGTGATGGGTTTTGGAGTAGCATTCCCCCCCTCCTTCCTCGGCATTGCAGCCTCTTTCAGCATCCCATAATAGAGCAGCTTCTCTCATTTTACAGTGTGATTACAAACTCCATCATAGTGAATTATACAATGGACTAAACTGGCTTCCACTTTCCACAAAGCCAGAATATTATCGTTCACCAAAAGTGTTACGCATGTAGAAATAATGTACATCATATCCAGCTTATCAGAGCCATATCTATGGAAATCCATTCTCTGGTTTCTGGTGCTTCATCATTAGCAGGTTGGCTGCTTATGACATGCTCCCATACGGAAACAAGCTCTAGCTTCCTTTTCTTCTCCAACTTTTGAAGGCATTCTCAACATTATGGACTGCTCTTCAAAAGAATGATGAATATTTCTTGGAAGACATTTATCAGGCTGCCAGAGTTCCTGGAAATGCTTTTTGGCAGGTTGTCTAAGCACCATATATAACTCTTGTGAAATGTACGCTAATCATTCTTAGTTGTACCAAGAAATCCTGGCTATAATCCAATACAGTTATGGTTATTCCTCGCTATTCATTGGTTTCAATCCATTACACCTATTTGAATTGTTACTCTGAAGAATAGCGGAAGTGTTGTAACTGCTACCCTCTTCCACTCTTTTTCCTTCTGCTTTTACAGATGAAAGTAGCAAGGGTGATAACTGGCACTTGACAGATTCTTACAATGCTTTCCTTTCCCTTTTCAATAGAAAATGCCTTCTATTTTCTTGGAATTTCAATGTGATTTTACACATTTATTTGTATGTTTATGGCTTCTTGTTAAGGTTGTAAGCTGCCCAGAGTTGCCTTGTGGCAATTTGGATGGAAAATTGAATGAGTGAATGAATCAATCAATCAATGTATTACTAATTTCAAACTGTTGATCAGGATTCTGAAAACTTTAATAGTTGGTCACAAGGTTCTTGGGTTGAAATGATGGAAATGAAGGGGAGGGAGGCCTGGAAACTCTGATAAAAAATTACTAGCAAAGCTAAAAAAAAACAAATGGGAGTGTGCACAAGTATTGTTGTAATTGCTATATCTTATCTAGTATGACCATATTCCTGTTTACGTAACTGCAAAAATGTATATATACTTGCTTGAAATTGCATTCAGGGTTCGTCCAGCTTTATGGGAGAGCCCACCTTTGTCCAGTGTTGAATAAACATGTTCTCTAGAAAGAGAATATTAAGTCTGTCTCTTTGTTTGCACTGAGCCACACCTAGTTATCCACTCAACAAAATATTGCCTTCTTCAGCCCTCTTAAAGCATGCTACAAACTTTAGCCATTGCCAATTCTGAAAGCAGTGGCATACAAAGGAAAAGATCGGGGAGAGGAGGAGCAAGAAAAATCACCATGAAGAAAAGTGGCCAAAAAGAGAGAGAGCGATGGAAATGGACACAAATTATGGGTCTTAGATCTCTTGCATTTTCTTGGTGCCACTTCTGCTCAGGGGATGACAGTCCCTGGCCAATCTGAGCAAAATAGCTAACGATTGGTGAGAACTTGGATCTGAGATTTTCTAGCCGATGCTGAATAGAAGAATAGAACACTAGAATAGAAGCCAGGAAGAAAGAGAAGAAGAAGAAGAAGAAGAAGAAGAAGAAGGAGGAGGAGGAGGAGGAGGAGGAGGAGGAGGAGGAAGAAGAAGAAGAAGAAGAAGAAGAAGAAGAAGAAGAAGAAGAAGAAGAAGAAGAAGAAGAAGAAGAAGAAGAAGAAGAAGAAGAAGAAGAAGAAGAAACAGGAATTCAAACTTTTATGGATTCTTCCCCCCCCCTTTCCCTTCCTCTCCCCTCCAGGGTTGAAATGTTACCAGTTCAGACCAGTTTGCCTGAACCGGTAGTAAAACACCAGTTCAGGCAAACTGGTATTTCCAACCATCAGCTGGGCAATGATCAGCTGTGACGCATGATTTATATTAGCTAGAATCGTCGGATTTCCTGCTTTCTAGCTAATCTAAACCGTGTGGCACAGTGGATTCTTTCCCC
The DNA here is from genome assembly GCA_039707465.1 of Rhabdophis nuchalis. Lineage (NCBI taxonomy): Eukaryota > Metazoa > Chordata > Lepidosauria > Squamata > Natricidae > Rhabdophis > Rhabdophis nuchalis. The sequence continues at coordinate 11,824,143 of CM077658.1, forward strand.
CCGCCCCAGCTGTTCAACTTATCTTTGCAGACTCAGAAGGGTTCAAAATGTTCCTTTCTTAGCGTTGCATGGGTGCGCTTCAGGCACACATGTGTGCAAAGCACACACTCAGTACCAGACTCACTGAACCCGTAGCAGTCTTCAGATCTGCTGATCCCATCCCCTCCTTTCCTCACTAGGAAAATAATTAGGGTTTAAGGGATGGGAGGGACAAACCTGACCATTTCCCAGTAAGTGGAAACAGCATTCTGCATTCAAACAATTGTGTAAATTTTGTTATATAGGCATAAGATAATTATTTTGCTGAGAGAGAGAGAGAAAGGAGAGAGGGGAGAGAGGAGGAGAGGACAAAGAAACTGTACAGTGGGGCTGTCAAACTCCCAGCCCGCGGTCCGGATGCATCACGCACTGGCCACACCCACATCCGGTTTAGCAAAGGGGGGGGAAGCCCCAATATGTCATGTGATGCCACCATGATGACCTGAGTTTGACACCCCTGCTGTAGAGTCTTTGAATTTCACATTGCAGACGCCAGGTTGTAAATATGATGTGGCTTCTTTATATAAAAAGAACAAATAATAATAATAATAATAATAATAATAATAATAATAATAATAATAATAATAATAATAATAATAATAATAATAATAGCCCAGCCGAAAACGATAGTCCCTCTTTGTCACTCCTGAGGTTTCCTGAGATCTTGTCAATCCTGAGCTTTAAGAATGCCAAATGCTTCTTGGATCTCTCTCAAATATGATATCTCAAGAACTCCAAAAGGATGCAGAGATTTTGCGACCGCTTATGAATTCTCTAGAGGATTTGGTGCTTCTGCATGGAAGATTAGCAAATGTAATTTGGGGGATATTGTACAACGGTATCTAGCTCTGAAAAGGTTACTGATCCTTGAAATGTGGAATAGCTAAATAATAATAAAAAAAAGGTATTTGCTTTGAACCCTTTACCCCTCCACAGCAGAATCTCTTGATTTCACCCGCTAAACGCCGCTAGATGAGACCGGTTTCACAGGCACCTTAACATTTACCGCAGATAGAACTGTGATTAGTTCCCATCTTTCTTCGGATTCATTTTGTGCTTTAAAATTGCACAGACACATAATTTAAAGTAACACCCCGTGATATAGGTTATTGGGTCCTTTTTGACTGATGCCAATGAAATTTGTGACATGCTTTGATTCTCCTACAGTGGAGACAATAGCATTTTAGGGAAGGAGGGAGGGAATCTTATTACTGCTGTGGTCTCTGTTGCAGTTTCAATCAAAAAAGGCAATTGGAAGGTCATATATTTGAGAGTTTCTCTGCAAAGAAGCCTGTTAGGCATTACATGAAGCAATGTGATCAGAGGGAGGAACTACATGGCTTAAATTTCTGGGCGACTTACAAAGGTAATTCGATCCACATATTGGAGTACTTGTATTTTGGATTGGAACGTTGACATAAATCCCAAATTTCATCTATAACAGCAAACCATATCGAAGTCTGTGTGAGTTTGTGCACGTGTGCATAAAAATTAGAATGCAGATCATAGTTTCATAAGTCAGCTGAAGCTCAAATTATCTGTGCATCATCGGAGAACATTATCACGAACACCCAGATTTTCCACTGAGCATAACTATTTGATCCACTCATTAAAATATTTTACTGTTTCTTATTTACTATTAAATCCATCCTGTGCCTTTCGGCTTATTGAAGTACCCAACATGGCTTCCAATAATAAACCATTTATAGCCTGCCACCTGCCCTAAGGATCTCAGGGCCAATTGCAAGCCATAAAATCCTCAGGATAACATCCTGAAATGAAATAAAAAGAAACCATATTTCAGGACTCACAGTAATAGAGAAGTAAAGATGTTTTTTTTTTTAGAAAGGAAAAGAGCAGGTGGCCATGTTTGTAGCTGTTATGTCCAAATTGGAGGTGAGTTGTTCTCAGTTTGGCCTGGTTCTGCCGAACCAGTAGTGGCGATTCAGCCTGGGTTGCAGAACCAGCAACGACTTAGGCTGGCCATGCCCCTGAACTGGTTCCCTGGTCTCTTCTGCCATTACTGTTATGTTTCTGTGCATGCACAGAATGATCTTTGGTCAATTGTGCATGTGCAAGCAAGCGGCGCACATGAAGCAAGCCGGTACCAACCGGTACAGAAACCCTCCCCAGGTCCAAATGCAAGAGAGGACAGTCAAACCATCCAGAAGATGAGTTTCAAAGAACTGAAAGTAAATTGGGTTATTCTTCAATAATCCAGTCTAAAAGATACAAGGAGACATTGGAGTCTCTCTCGCTTTATGATCTCTAAACAAGATTCCAGCCTACGGTCTTACTATCAATCAATCAATCAATCAAATTTAATTTGTAGACCGCTCCCTCTCCCCGAAGGGACTCGGGGCAGTGCACAGGAGATTAAAAAGCGTACAAACATAAAAACATTATACATATATAAAATCAAATTAAACAACTATATCCCTGCGCTAAAAACCTAAAATACTTAAAAACTAAACCCCTTAAAAACCCTATTAAAACAATTTGAATATTCAGACTAGAGGCTGGAAACGTAGATTAGGCCATGCCGGCCTGCTGGAAGAAATGAGTCTTAAGCTTTTGGCGGAAGGAGCGGAGGTCCGTGGTTGCTCTGAGCTCGGAGGGTAGGTTGTTCCATAGGGTTGGGCCCGTGACAGAGAAGGCCCTTCCCCTGGGCGTCGCCCGCTGGCATTGCCTAGTGGACGGCACCCGGAGAAGTCCATCTCTGTGGGAGCGAATCGGTGGAAGGGATGTATGGGGCAGGATGCGATCTCGCAGATAGCTAGGTCCCGTGCCATGGAGCGCTTTAAAGATGGTAATCAATACCTTGAAGCGCACCCGAAAGACCACAGGCAGCCAGTGCAGCTCACGCAGGAGCGGTGTTACGTACTATTATACAATACAATACAATAGCAGAGTTGGAAGGGACCTTGTAGGTCTTCTAGTCCAACCCCCTGCATGGGCAGGAACCTTATACCATTTCAGACAAATGGCTATCTAACATCTTTTTAAAGACTTCCAGGGTTGGGGCATTCACAACTTCTGGAGGCAAGCTGTTCCAGAGGTTAATTGTTCTAACTGTCAGGAAATTTCTTCGTAGTTCTTATATTCTGCCTCAGTTTCAAGGGTGTTTTTTTTTTTGGTCATCCATATAAAGAGCGTAGCAATAGTCTACCTGGGAGGTTACAAGAACACTGCAGGATCTCAGTCTCCCTATCCTGAGAAGCTCCTAGGTCAGTGATTCCCAACTTTTGTGGCTTAGTGGCCTGGTGGTGGTAGGAGAAGGGGAACTGGGCCATGTCAGTGGCAGGCCAATGTGCATGTGCAGCTCATGTGGCCCAGTTGTAAATAGGCCATGGCTTAGTAGTAGGCCATGGCCCAGGAGTTGGGAAACCTGCCCTAGGTGATGGATAGTTGGACATTGATCAATAGAGGCATTCAAGCACCCTATTTGCTCTTTCAAGGATGTGAAACTCCATCTCTAGATTGTTTTTTAAACCCAATACTTTCTCTAAGCCAGATTTCTATTAATGCTTTCTAGATAGTTTTATAATCAGTTTGTATTTTTCAATTGTTCTTATTCATTTGCACGAAGTACAAAGGTGTCCCTTCCATTCTCTGCTGTTTTCCTGGGACAGAAGTTGGCCAAGGTGGCTTTTATATCTCTCATAGCACAATTGTTTCTCCAGTGGCCTGAGTCTCCGGGGAAGACACCAGGAAGATAGAATTCCTTCTGTCAGGCTTTCTTAGCTCAGATAGGAAGCTTACAGGGTAAGGGGAAGTTGGGTAACCGAAAAGCAAGCCAGTCAATGAATCTCTCCAGGATCTGTTGACAGTTAATTAATTAATTATATTATGATTAACAATTAATTAAATAATTAAATTTGACAACAGTAAGGAATAAGTTCTGAACGATGACGGCTCTCCCCAAAAATAATAATACAAAAACACCCTGAGAAGGAGATTTTTTTTTTTTTTTTAAAAAGCCATTTCGCAGAGAAAGGCAACTTCTAGGACTTTTCCCATATTGCATATTGCTTATGGAGAACTGAATTAAAAATAGGCATTTTTTTTATTTGGGGGGGGGAGCAGTGGGGAAGATGGGATTAACAATCACTTGGTGTGGCTTCGTGTGGTTTTGAGATCTCAAATCTGCTGGGAGAATCCATAATGGTATGAGCAGTATAGATGCTAACACTAGATTCAATCCTCCAGATGCTGTACTCCCTAAAAAACTATAATTAAAAAAATCAAAGGATAGCAATAGCAATTAGACTTATATACCATATACTTATATACCATTTGTTAGTGCTTTACAGTCCACTTTAAGCAGTTTACAAAGTCAGCACATTGCTGCCAACAATCTGGGTCCTCATTTTATCACCTCGGAAGGATGGAAGGCTAAGTCAACCTTGAGCCTGGTGAGATTCGAACTGCCAAATTGCAGGCAGGCAGCAGAAGTAGCCTGCAGTACTGCATACTAACCACTGCACCACCATGGCTCCTGAAAGCTGAAATATGTATCATACATTTGTGTGTGTGTTTGTGTGTGTGTGTGTGTGTGTGTGTGTGTACTTTCATGCAGTGAAAATTTTGCCCCAAAATCTGCTGTTCTTGTTAAAACAAGTGCATTCTGTAACTATTGGGATTTGTTTTACATTATTTGTTATAAATTATTTTCAAGAAGACCCTGCAGTTCTGAAAGTTCACTGTTCTTATTTAAAAGGTTCAAAAGGGTTGTATTTATCTGGCATCTAAGTGGTCAGGATTGAACTTGTGACCGTGGGCAGAGTTAGTCTGAAGTAATGTATTCTAACCACTGCACCAACACGGTTCTTGGAAGGATGGAAAGAAGGAAATGAAGATTCTCTAAAGAAATGGGGTCTTTTCTGAAAAGGCAAATCTTGCAATGAATTTGTTCATTAAGCATTGAATGCTTACCATAAGGAGCTATTGGGGAAAATGGGATTTTTTTGGGGGGTGGGGGGGAATATAAAGTCCAAGAAGAGTATATAGATGTGGAGTGGAACCTTCAAGAGGAACACTTTATGCTGAAACATTTTTTGTTAGTTATCTACAAGAGATATTTTAATTGGAATGCAATGCCATCATATGGAACTCTCCACCCCATGAAATTATGACTGCTTGTTAAATAACAAAACAATCTTCTTTTGAAGCAAGCATGAAAACACTACAGTGCCATACTGGAACACTATTTCACCCGTCTGCACACCCCTTTCATGCTGTTACGGTTAGCTTTAATAAACAGCTGCCAATGATCCTGTTTAAAGTCCATTTTTCAGTTTATTTATGTTCTTAAGAATGTGGGAGGGAAGTGACATTCTTAAATAAATTGTAACATCACCGTGATTACTCGTATCACACAGTCATTTGCTCACTTACATCGATACTGTATAGTACTGCATTCTCATTGTAATATATCGAGCAGAATGTTTGGAGATCAATCATTCAACTTTATTTAGTGGCCTTCAAGGATATCCTTCCCACATTTTATTCTATGAGTCCTAATGCTTAGTGGCTGATCTGCAAAATACAGGTCAGATGTTTAGTCACGGAAGGAATTTGTCTCCAATGCAAATGCTCTTGGTTTGGCATGGTCTACCTTTGTGTACGCTTGTGAATTGAACATAGAAAAGGTAAGATAGAAAGAGTATTAATGCTTTTGAACTTTGGTGTTGAAGATGAATCCTGAGCTTAACATGGACACCGAAGAAAACAAACCAGTGAATCGCTAAACAAGTCAACCCAGAGTTCTCACTCAAAGCACAGATGACCAGTCTTAAATTATCCTACTTCGGACACATTATGTGAAGTCCCAGCTCTCTGGAGAAGACTGTAATGCTGGGAAAAGTAGAAGGAAAGAGAATAAGAGGATGACCAGCCGCAAGTTGGATGGACTCAGTTACAGTAGCGATGGGTGCACTGTTGGAAGACGAGAAAGACGAGGTTAGGGATAAATCATCACGAAGAAAAACTATCTATATGTGGTTGCTAAAAGTTGAAAATGACTGGATGACACATAATCAAAACAATCAAACCAAGTTGTTTGTGTATGTAAATTGAGGCATTGTGTTAAATCATGCTATGGTTTCATTGTTTTGGCATTGCGTCAACCTAGCAATTCTGGACTTGGTGAATTTGGAACAAGTACAGGTCTTCATAAAATCTAATTCATTTTTGCATCTTTTATTATTACGGTTGGTTCACAGAGTCAGTCAGTTTTTAGACTGGATTTGCCATTTGTCCACCTATTGAGCCCTTCTCAAGGACCTGGCATAAGCACTTGTCATTGTTGTTTAACAATCTTAAAGGCATTGTCACAAGATGTAAGGTATTCCAAGTAAAGCTGCCTTTTGCAATTGACTGATGGTGATTTTGTCAATGCCGATGGTTATTCAATTTCCCTCTGTGGTTTCTTTCGTTGCAGTCATTCTACTTCTACTTGCAGGGCAGGAAATTCATATATTGACTGACATCCACATAAGGTACTCATTACTTAAAAAGGCTTTACAAGAAATTAACAACTCTCTGCAAGATGAAGGTAACACCAAAAGAAACTGTGATGACAAAGAAGGTATTTATAAAAATATATATTTCCATAAAGTAGGAAACAATACAAGTATTTTTGTTTTTTTTCCCCTTTTCTTTTTCTGAATACAATACATTGAGAATTCTTTTTTTTTTTTAAAAGAAAGCTTCCAAACAGAAATAGGGAAAAAAAGGTAAAAGGATTTTTATATACCATTTAATTTTATTATACAGACGCTACTTCTAAATGATAAGTTTCCATTACAAATTGAGGATGCTGACAGCTTCCATAGGTGGTTTTCTCTGAACAAGATTTTCATACAGAACTATGAATATTTTAAGGAAAAAAAGAAATAAAAGCTAAGAACATTAGCAGAAAATATATTTATATATATATATATATATACACACACTGGATCCTTTTTCTAGCACAGCAGAAAAACCTTATGGTATTTTGTGTGGAATTTTTAAAATTTAGAGTCATTTTGTTTGTTTGTTTGTTTCAATATTCACATGGACTGGTTTACTTCCAGCTGTTTGTGCTTCTATTCAACGTAGTTAGTAGGTTTATGATATAAATATAAAAACATCCAAAGTTAATTTCCTCTAGGGACATTTTTTTTTTCACTCGCTAGCATTCATTTTTTTTACTCCTCTAAAGCTAACAATCCTTGTGTTTTCTTTTTGAAAAAGCATGTTTCAAATAACATTCACTATATATAGAAGAAATCACTCTAAAACTTTAGTCAGTGGATGGAATACAATACTTTAGATGGTTCTTTTTTCTCTCTCTTCCTTATACACTTCCAAAACCCAACCTTAATAAATAAAAGCAGTAATGGACATCAATAAAATATTTATTTCAAGGATTAAACAAATAAATGCATTCTTTAGCAATAAAACCAGCTTCAGTTTCATGTATGTGAGTCCATTCTCCTTCACTGATTCCTCTCCTTTTTTTTTTATTCCTTACGAAAGTCAAAAAAGGATCAATCCTTCTAGAAAACAATCCATATTGTCAGATTTCCTCCCCACAACTGTGGATTTTGAATCCTGTCCCTGGAATGGATTAAGAACATGTGAATATTTTAAGGCTTGACACAATATTGAAAGATGTTATTGTTCGGTCTGTGGTGGTGGGTTTTTTTGTGTGTGTGTGTGTTTTTTTTGCAGCCAACAATTATCCTATGTACAACTTTGAGTCACTGCACAGTTGAGGCCAAGAGGGTTTTTTTTATTATTATTATCAATCCTGTCTTTAAGAGAAAAAAAAATCAGCATTGGAAAGACGACAGATATTGCTTTAAATTGTTATGCTTTTTTTTTCTTTTTCCCTTGTGAAATCTTGGTTGGTAGTGGGGAGATAAACCCTCTGTTCTTAATGGACTCTCAGAAGATAATCTTCTTTACCAAAAAAAAAAAAAAAGTCCTACAGAAGTCCATTAGGAAGCGAAAGACCTTCTCCATTGCCTTACTGGTTCCCGTTGCCAAAGACGATCAACGCTCTACACCCCATCTTCAGAGTGGTCATGTGAATATAGAATATCCAAAGACTTCTAGACACTCTACATACTTTACGCCACACTCCACGAGACTCAGACCTCCTAACATATATTATTATTATTATTTTGATTTATGTACTTTTCTTTTCTTCTTTTTTTTTTGGTTCAACATTACAATGTAGTTGATTTTTAAAAGATGACTGGTGCTAAAGTTGCCCCCTAAACAAAAAGCCACGTTAGTCATAATGAACTGTGGTGGCCCTAGAATATTACATGAGAGTTTTAAGTCAAGACTGGGGGGGAAAAAAGGCGAGCGTTTGTAATCCACTGTCAAGTTTCTTTGTCACTTTCCCCCAATGAATATAATTCCCCAAGTCTTTTAAAACGGGGTCCCCATTCACTGAGGTAGTCAAAATTTTGATCTGAGTCTGAAGTTGATGACTCTAAAGAGCTTAAGGAACCAGCCACCGATCCTCTTCCCTCATAACCATATATCTGGATTGAGTCATACGGAGGAGCTGTGGGGTCATTATCAGCCTCGTGGAGTCTAACGTTGATAAATTCATCAACGTCAACTCCATTAGGGACTGGTGCCAGGCCCTGCCTGGGCATAAATTGAAGATCAGGTTTAATATCCTTACGGGGTAAAAATCCATTTATTCCGTCTGGATTCTGCAGCGTAGCGATATCGAACGCTTCGGTGTCCTCTTCGCCGCCCCCTTCGTCGTCGTACCGGATGATGTTTTCTCTCACGTCTTCGTCGTCTTTGATGATCAGAGGCTCATTCTTGTGTCTCCTTAACGTTACAAAAAGCACCACAATGACTGCAAAGGAAATATCACAAAAATGGTGAGCCCCGGACGACAGCTCCTAATACAAAGCCTGGCCTCAAAATGAATGGCAGTGAGAAGAAATGAAAACATCCCAAGCAAAGACCCTCCATTGGAATCCATCTAGCGAAAATGAGCTTTTTCCACTCTAAATCCTCCTTACTCCACCCTCCTAACATTTGCCTTCCTCTGGATCATCCTACATCCTTCTTCTGGAAAGGTGGACAATTCTTCAGGGTTGAAGAATTGTCTCTTCAGCCCTGAAGAATGGTCTCTTCATAGGACTTAATTTTATACTTCTATACTTAGCTTATAAGAGGCTTTTAGGTTAAGAACTGTGGTGGTGCAGTGGTTAGAGTGCAGTACTGCAGGCTACTTCTGCTCACTGCCGGCTGCCTGCAATTTGGCAGTTCGAATCTCACTAGACTCAAGGTTGACTCAGGCTTCCATCCTTCCGAGGTGGGTCAAATGAGGACCCAGATTGTTGAGGGCAATAGGCTGCCTGTATAAACTGCTTAGAGAGGACTGTAAAAGAAGTGGTATATAAGTCCAAGTGCTATTGCTATAACTACTAATATGGGGCACACAGCTGCATTCATTTTTCGTCATGATTCTATTCCACTGTGCCAAGTGGGGCCTTTGGCCATCAAGAAGTTCTGATTTAATTATTATTAGTTATAATTATTAATTATTTAAATTATTAGCTATAATTATTTTTGGGCCACTTGGGGCTTTTGAGACTTGAGGCTTAAAATACCTGGAGGACCCTATACACTTTCTATCTGTGTTCTCTTATCATAGATTTAGTTCTGTCAGGATTTCCTTCCGAGTTCAATTATTTGAAGCCTAGAAAAAAAGTGAGAATTTTAGGGTAAATGATTTTCTTTTAAAATACAGACGCACACTTGAACAGTGCTTATGTGTACTATGGAACTAGCATTTTACTTTCTTTTGAAAAGTTGGAGAAAGATTTATGCTTGGCTGAAATTTCTCAAAAACTTTATTCCCTTTCAGAAAGATAATATATGGCAGGGGTCTCCAACCTTTGCAACTTTAAGTCTGAAGGACTTCAGCTCCCAGAATTCTCCAGCCAGCTAAAGTCCTTAGACTTAAAGTTGCAAAGGTTGGAGACCCATGATCTATATCTTCTAGCATTAGTGGTTCTTGGATCAGTTATCTTTAATGATCATCAAGTCTATTACAGGTACATGTAGTCCTCCATTTACAATCATTGTTTCGTGAATGTTCAAAGTTACAATGGGACTGAAAAAAGTGACTTATGACTGGTTTCTTATGACCATTGCAACATTCTCCTGGTAACATGATCAAAATTTGGAATGTTTGACAACTGCTTTATATTTATGATAGTGGCAGTGTCCTGGTCTTATGTGATCACCTTTTGCAAATTTCTAATAAGTAAGTAAATTCATAAGTCAGATTCATTGAACAATTATGTTAGTAGCTTAACAACTGTACTGGTTCCCTTAATAAAACTCCTTATGGGATGTCAGGGACTAAAACCCTGTAGAACAGGGATCTCCAACCGTTGCAACTTTAAGTATGAAGGACTTCAGCAAAGCTGGCTGGAGAAGTCTGGGAGCTGAAGTCCTTCAGACGTAAAGTTGCAAAGGTTGGAGACCCCTGATATATGGCACAATGACTATATATGTATAAATTTTTGTTCTGCTTTTTTTTTTTAAAAAAGGAGGAGAATACATGTTAAAATTAAATATGTCCATTGAAAAGGAAATAGCATCAACATAAAATGGAGCTTGCTCAGAAGCTGAAATACACCAAGCAAAGGAGATGAAGAGTAGGAAGGAGAGGAGAGAAGATGGGGCGCGCAACTTGGGTGTCCTCCTGGATGCCCGGCTGTCCATGGAAGATCAAGTGACAGCCGTGGCCAGGAGGGCGTTATACCAGGTTCGCCTGGTTCGCCAGTTGCGCCCCCTATTGGATCGGGACGCCCTTCGCACAGTCACTCATGCTCTCGTGACATCGCGACTGGACTATTGTAACTCTCTCTACATGGCGCTTCCCTTGAAGTGCACCCGGAGACTTCAGATGGTTCAGAATGCAGCCGCGCGGGCAATCTTGGGTACCTCCAGATTTGCCCACATAACTCCACTTCTGCGCGAGCTGCACTGGCTGCCTGTCGTCTTCCGGGTGCGCTTCAAGGTATTAGTCATCATTTTTAAAGAGCTCCATGGCTCGGGACCTAGCTATCTGCGGGATCGGATCCTGCCGCATACATCCTCACGGCCGATTCGCTCCCACAGAGAGGGACTTCTCCGGGTGCCGTCCACTAGACTCTGTCAGCGGACGACGCCCAGGGGAAGGGCTCTCTCTGTGGCGGGCCCAGCCCTCTGGAATGACCTTCCCCCCGACATCAGAACAACCACGGACTTCCGCTCCTTCCGTCTGAAATTAAAAACTCATCTTTTCCGTTTGGCCGGCCTTGGGTAGCCTCTCTCTATAGGGTCTAGCTGTTTTAATTGGGTATTTTAGCATGTTAAGGGGATTTTAGCACAGGCCCAGATTTAATTTGTTCTTAATTTATATTTGTATATTTATTGTATTGTGGTTTTAGTTTTCCCTGTGCACCGCTCCGAGTCCCTACGGGGAGAGGAGCGGTCTATAAATTAAATTATTGATTGATTGATATTGATTGAAGTAAAATTTGTATTAATGCTGTTAGGCATCTGGGTTGCCATTGACAGAAAAGTGGACATAATTGGAAGAAATTAAATGAATGAATGACTTGAATTGGCATATAAAAAACAGCAGGGGTTAGGTTGACTCAATCTATGCTCAGATTCCTTCCCCAGAAGTTCTTCCTGAGAAGTGCATTTGTTTATTCATGAGATTTATATCTCTCTGATCCAGATAATCAAGGCAGCATACATTTCCTTCTGTTGGCATTTCCCCCCTCTCTCCTATCGTAATTAGCCTTTGGTGTGGTAGGGATCTGAATATGATTTAGAAGAAAGTCTTTGAATCTCGCACAAGTCTAACCATAGCACCCCTCTGCTTTCATTAAAAGAGATACAGATTTCCTTCAGGCTTGAGAGCTTGAAAAAAAAAAGACGGGGCTGCTTTAAGAGCCTCCTTTTTCAAGGATTCAATGAATGAGTTGAAACACATTTTTAAAGCTCCCACAGAAACCCAGGGAGGAAAAAGATGGTTTAGGGAACATACGAGAGTTGTCTATCTTCTGAATCATTTTTGAAGTGGCAACAAGAAAAACCAGATCAAGTCACCCCATCAGAGGTGGTATTTGGCATGTTCTGATCAGTTCTGGAGAACCGGTAGCAGAAATTGTGAGTAGTTTGGAGAACTGGTAAATATCTAAATACCACCTATGACTGGCCTGCCCCATCTATTCTCTGCCTCCCGAGTCCCAGCTGATTGGGAGGAAATGGGGATTTTGCAGTAATCTTCTCCTGGAGTGGGGAGGGAATGGAGATTTTACTGTATCCTTCCCCTGCCACGCCCACCAAGCAACGCCTACCAAGCCATGCAAGACCCTACAATAGTACAAGTTTTTTGAATCCCACCACTGCACCCTACGATCTTCTGCGGCCCAGAATGAATTTCAATGCAGATACCCATCGTCCCAGTTTAATATCCTAATCATTGCAACCTTCTTGTCTTTCCCAGCAATGTATTCATACATACCTAAAAGCAAAATGATGCAGGCCAGAATTGCGATTAAAGCCCCCATGCTGAGACCAATTGGGAGAACATAAGCTTCCGCATTGCAGGACTGGGCAATGCCATCATTGCTGCAGCCACAGACTTTAATGGTAAGAGTACTAGTGCTACTCATTGGAGGATTCCCACTGTCACTGATGATGATGGGTAAAAAATAGACTTCTTGTTTCTGCCGGCTGAATCCGTTGCGTTTCGTCAAAATGTTGAAGGTGTTATCTGGAAGGGATGAGATGCGTAGAGTGGTGAGAAAAAAAATATAGTTTTCAGTTTGCTTAAAATGATTAGCCTTGTGTACCTTCCTGGTTTTATTTCTGTGCAATATTCTAAATATTTGTTATTAACAAAAGGGACAAATAGTGTAGTGTTGTAATATATGCCACCTATTCATGTTTTTATGTTCCTCTACCCAATATATGCTTTTACTTACCATGCTTGAACTCCCTTCCCCTAGTTTTCTATTGTTAAGTTGAGACATTTCCATTTGTAAGTGTTGGCGCCCTCTTTTAAAATAGGATAATCTTTCTTTACTATTTGGTTAATGCAATTCTGGACCTTAGTCTAACTTAAATGTATAGCTTCATGGTAGCAACATGAAAATTCATTCTCTTGGGGGGGGGGAAACCATTCAGTTTGAGACATCTTTTAATCCAAAAGAGAAATAATGACACATCAGTATGAACATCAATACCTTCTTTTAGTTCAGCGGTCCCCAAAATTTGAACCTTGGCATCCCGGTGGAGGGGGGGGGAGAGGGGAATTGGGGCCACATGTTGAGCTGCACACATGTGCATGCATGCCAGCTCACTACTCACACAAGTTGACCTCTACATGTGTTGCGTACCTCCCACCGCTTGTGTGGCCCAGTTGTGATCAGCCGCAACCAATGGTGGGATTCAGCCAGATCGCACCACTTCGGGATAACTGGTTGTTAACCTTCTGAGCAGTTTGGTGAACTGGTTGTTGGAAGAAATCATTAGGGCAGAGAACCGGTTGTTAAATTATTCGAATCCCACCACTGGCCACAGCCCAGTAGTGGGCAACAGCCCAGGGATTTCCCCCCCCCCCCCTGTTTTAGCCTATGGATAAGATGTCCCATATAGCTCTTGGAGATGCGCTTTAAAGAAGGTGTTGGTCACCATCTTTAAAGCGCTCTATGGCACAGGACCTAGTTATTTGCGGGATCGTATCCTGCCCCATACATCCCTTCGGTCGATTCGCTCCCACAGAGAGGGACTTCTCCGGGTGCCGTCCACTAGGCAATGCCAGTGGGCGACGCCCAGGGGAAGGGTGTAAATTTAATAAAATAAATAAGGGCCTTCTCTGTGATGGGCCCGACCCTTTGGAACGATCTACCCCCCGATATTAGAACTACCATGGACCTCCGCTCCTTCCGCCAAAAAGTTAAGACCCATTTGTTCCATCAGGCTGGCTTGGCCTAATTTATTTTATGCTTCTCGCCCCAGTCTGTAATTTAAATTGTTTTATTTGATTTTAATGGGATATAGTTTTAACGTTTTTAAAATTTTGTACAGGGTTATTTAATTCGATTTTAATTATGCATGTATTGTTATGTGTTTTAGATGTTTTAATTTTCCTGTACACCGCCCCGAGTCCCTTCGGGGAGAGGGGGCGGTCTAGAAATTTAATAAAATAAAATAAATAATGAGATAAACATAGAAAAGGCACTGAAGGGATAAAGGCTGAAATTTGACCGCTTGAATATCCATTGCATCCCAATAAAGGAGACTATTTGTTGCTCAGAGCTGAAATGAAGGTTTCTTGGTGCTCTCTAAGCTTGGTTACTTTCTTGAAGAAAACATTACCCAAACTAGGTAACATCATCAGTACCTACATGGTGGTGGTGAAATCTAAATGTTTCTGCCACCGGTTCTGTGGACGTGGCTTGTGGTGGTGGGTCATGTGACTAAGTGGGCATGGCCAACTTTCCCCCCCACTTTTTAAAGCATTTTTTTTCCTGATGGTTTGGGAGAATAAACAGGAGAAACCTGTCTTAAAAAGTGGGGGGGGGGGGAAGAGGTTCCAACTATCGCGTCTCTTACAGCTGATCCGCGCGATCGACGGAAGCTTTTTTTTCCTCGCTTTTCAAAACAATTTTTTATCGCTTTTCAAAACATTGTTTCCTGCTTATTCGCCCAAACCAGCAGGGGAAAAAATGCTTTAAAAAGAGGGGGGAAATTATATTATATAGTAACTCTTATCTGGATGTTTATAGAAATAAATGATTGATTGCATGAAGTTGGGAAATGATATATGTATGTATCTCACTCCACTTTGTAGAGAAATGGAAAAAATTATTGTATTGTTGTTGCTTTTTTTGTATGAAGCCTCGGAGGGGGCCGACACCTCCGACATGGATGTCCTCAAAATGTCTTAATAATACCTTATACCTTTTTCCTACAAAATTTTTTTTTGTAAAAACCAATAAACCTTTTTTTGATCGGAAAAAGAGGGGGAAAATCTTCCAACAATCGCACGACTCACAGCTGAGCCTCGCGATCCTCAGCTTTATTTTAACTTCGCAGAACCAACGACAATCGGCAAAAGAGGACTCAGTAAATCAACTATAGTAAAGACCCACTAAGCTCAGAGAGCACCAAGGACCCCTCGCCCATTGTATTCATTTGGATAAACGGGACAAGCAGTGGCCTCAGTACAAATTGTTATGTTTTCCCAAAGTGATATGACTTTGATTTTTCACAGCTTTGGGGCCCACTTTGTCATCAGCAAATCAATGGCCATTTACCTTGTGTGTTGGCCGAATTTGCCGAGCCCTCTCTTTCATTTAACATGTAAAATATAGCCCGTGCTGCATAGGCTCAGGTGAAGTAAATGGTGGCTTTATTTAATAGCAGGTATTATGAGTATATTAAATCAAATAGCTAAGGATCCCTCAAGTAATTATTGAATTCATTTCATTCCTGAATGCCTGAGATTTTTCTATTACATTAGGGAACTCTGCATTGTTGGCAGGCAGCAGCTCGCCCACTATTTCCCACCTATTAGCATCTCTGGGAGAGGCAGAAAACATTTCAAAAATGTAAGATTAGTTGATGTATTTCACATTAGCTCTTTATTGCTTTCAGTTGCAGAATTATAAATAGCACAATAACCAATGTTGGAATTTTCCTACTCAGAAGTCCGCACGCTTTAATTTCTCCCGTCTCTCCCCTACCACCACTCAACACAATTCTTCATTTTCTTTTAAAAGTTAATTTGCATGTACTATCTGCGGGATCGCATCCTATCCCATACATCCCTTCGGCCGATTTGCTCCCACAGAGAGGGGCTTCTCCGGGTGTCATCCACTAGGCAATGCCAGCGGGTGACGCCCAGGGGAAGGGCCTTCTCTGTGGCGGGCCCGACCCTCTGGAACGACCTACTCCCCGAACTTAGATCTATCCCGGACCTCCGCTCCTTCCGCCAGCAACTAAAAAACTACTTTTTCCAGCAGGCCGGCCTGGCCTAACCTACCGTTTTCAGCCTCAGTCGTTTAGCAGAGAAATTTTAAATTGGGCTTTAGGGATTTTAATGGGGTAGTTTTTAGCACAGGGTATAATTTAATATAGTTTTAATGTATTTATGTATTTATTGTGATGTATTGTATTTTTTATATTTTCCAGTGCACAGCCATGAGTCCCTTCGGGGAGAGGGGATGGTTAATAAGTCGAATAAATGAAATGAATGAATGACTATCCAGGTAAGGTTATTTATTTATTTATTTATTTTGTCACTCATGTACGAGGTAAGAGGAATAAGAATAAAGATGAATAAGAACACAGGAAATGGGGACAAATAAATGGGGATGGTAGAACAGGGACATTAGGCATGCTGGTGAACTTATACACACCCCTATTGACCTCTTAGGAATGGGGTGAGGTCAACAGAAGAAGAGAATTCTTTATTGCCCCAATGTGATTGGACACACAAGGAACTTGTCTAGGCAAGAGACATTCATCAACAATCATAAGGTACAACACTTAAGGATAGTCATAGGGTAAAGATAAGCATGAAACAATCAATATCAATATAGATCTTAAGGATAGAAGCAACAAAGTTACAGTCCATAGGTGGGAGGAGATGGGTAACAGGAACGATGAGAAGACTAATAGTAATAGTAATGCAGCCTTAGTGAATAGTTGGACAGTGAGGAGGGAATTATTTGTTTAGCAGAGTGATGGCATTTGGGGAAAAAACTCTTCTTGTGTCTAATTATCTTGGTGTGCAGTGCTCTATAGCATCATGTTGAGGGTAGGAGTTGAAACAATTTATGTCCAGGATGTGAGGGGTCTGTACATATTTTCACAGCCCTCTTCGTGACTCATGCAGTGTACAGGTCCTCAATGGAAGGCAGATTGGTAGCCATTGTTTTTTCGGCAGTTCTAATTATCCTCTGAAGTCTGTGTCCGTAGACAATTTAAGGTTAAAGTTATGGAGGTTTGAAAAACTTGCTTAGTAACTTTTTTCCTCAATAGGGACTATAGGTTTTGTCCAAACTTTCTTTAATTTCAGGAAATCCCAAGCTTTCCCCACATTTCTCCATTAAGCCATACTTATGGATAAAGCCGCATGCGTGGTATTCTATTATCTATATCAGGGGTCTCCAACCTTTGCAACTTTAAGTCTGAAGGACTTCAGCTCCCAGAATTCTCCAGCCAGCAAGCTGGCTGGAGAATTCTGGGAGCTGAAGTCCTTCAGACTTAAAGTTGCAAAGGTTGGAGACCCCTGATCTATATCATCTAGCATTAGTGGTACTTGGATCCATCTTTAATGGTCATCAAGTCTATTACAGGTACATGTAGTCCTCCATTTACAATCATTGTTTAGTGAATGTTCAAACTTACAATGGGACTGAAAAAAAGTGACTTATGACTGGTTTCTTATGACCATTGCAACATTCTCCTGGTAACATGATCAAAATTTGGATGTTTGACAACTGCTTTATATTTATGATAGTGGCAGTGTCCTGGTCTTATGTGATCACCTTTTGCAAATTTCTAATAAGTAAGTAAATTCATGTCAGATTCATTGAACAATTATGTTAGTAGCTTAACAACTGTACTGGTTCCCTTAACAGCCGTAGCAAGAAAAGTTGTAAAATAGGGCAAAATTAACACAAATGGTTCACCTAGCAAGAGAAATTTAGGGGCGGAAATCTGTAAAAACAACAGTTTCCAATATTCAGTTCTTATGGACTAGTTCTGAATGTATCTTCAATGTTGATTGGAAATCCTTAGCATGGTTCCCCTTGCATAAATGTGCTAGTCGTTCCTGGCTCTAGGGGGCGATGCTCATCTCCATTTCAAAGACAAAGAGCCAGCGCTGTCCGAAGACGTCTCTGTGGTCATGTGGCCAGCATGACTAGACACCGAGGGAGCACAGAACGCTGTTATCTTCCCACTAAATTGCATTTTTACATGCTTTTGAACTGCTAGGTTGGCAGAAGCTGAGACAAGTAATGGGAGCTCACTTCATTATGTGGCACAGGGATTTGAACTGCAGAACTTTCTGATCGACAAGTTCAGCATCTTAGTCACTGCATCCCTTTAGCATGATTTTAGCATGATTATTTTCCTCAAGGATAGTTTCATTTCTTAAACTGGACCAGTGCAGGTAGGTAAGAATTCAGGGGAGTTTAATGGTCAAAATTAACAAATGTTTTCATAAATTAGATTTAAAACATCATCAGGAAGAAAGACCAAATGCAAGAGAAAGCAAACCTTAACAGATTCATCTCTCCTTCGCTTGACACATTGCCTTGAGGTTAACCAAGGGATTTCAGCACTTTTATTGAGTTTCTCCAACTTGAAACTTACAGGCCACACTGTCTTCCTGACTAGTAATAAAAATCACTTTATCTGACTGACTTTCCCTTCCTGGCAAACACTTTAAAAATAGCACTTGAAAGCTGAGAAAACAGCAGGTGGCTTTCTGAGTTGTAGACACCAAGGCTACTGCATGAATTAGCTGGGAAACAGGTGTTCAAGAGGATAGTGGGTGTCTTGCTCTCCACTCATCTTCCCAATTAACCTCCTCAGCCATCATTATCTTGCTTTTCATGCATTTTATTTACCCGTGCCTTCCTTAACAAAGTAAAGTGCTTTCCATGTGGAAATAAGTCAGTGTTTAATACCTGCTCTATGTATTGCTATGTTCTTCAATGTTTATTTAGACCAAACTCAGCATAATAGAAGAACCAACATACTGGGGGGAGAGAAATAATTGTATCCTTACTTCTTTTCTCCCCTCTTTCTCTGATGTTCTGAAAATTGATATATATTTTTCCCCAGGCAAAGAACTACATCTTTGAGGGATATGGTGAGAGCCACACACTTAAAAAGAAAAGAAAAAGATAAGATCAGGACAAAAATGAAATTGGATTTCATCCAAGTTGAATCAAAGAATCAGGTGCCGTTAATACCATTTCTTTCCCATGTACCTAATAATTTCTTCTCCAGGTACTTTAACAATTATAATTTAGAAAGAGAATTTGAAGGCCATCGTAGATTGGGATTGTACAGATAATTTTCTATTTTTACAACATTTCATTTAGGGGTCATTTAAAGTTACGGGACGTGGTGGCTCATTGGCTAAGGCGCTGAGCTTACCGATCAGAAAGGTCGGCAGTTCAGTGGTTCGAATCCCCAACGCCGTGTAACGGAGTGAGCTCCCATTACTTGTCCCAGCTTCTGCCAACCTAGCACCACAATTCAAAGGCCTCAATTCTTTAGCACTCAGTCTTCCAACTTTCATAGCCATACATTGCAACTGGGAAAATGTTGACTATATGCACTATGGTTGGTGATCTCTTTATGGTGATCACTATGGTGATCTCTCTGCTTTTTAGTATGCTGTCTAGATTTGCCATAGCTTTCCTCTCCATTTGTAGGCTACATTTGTAGGATTATTTAAAAGATCAGGAGGAGGACAAATAGCCTACATGTTAAATGTCTCTAAGCCAGGCTTTTCTGAGAGTACCTAATGCTCCTTTACTTCATGAAACTTTCTTTAATAAGTAGACATCTGTAAGTTCTCCTGCTGTGCAATTTTCCAACTAGCCATCTACTTTTTCCTTTTTCTTCTTTCCATTTTTTAAAATAACTGTTTAGAAATATCAAATCATTAACAGCATTAAAGACCGTATTATAAGTTATCTGTGCTGGATATGTTGCCTTTGAAGGGAAAGAAAAGAATTTTTAATTGGGAACTTTTACAGCTGGAGACTTGAGAAGCTCAGGCAAAGAACATTTCTTTATGTTTAGATAAAGGTTAGCCAGCCTGAATTGAAAATTGTGGTGTTCAGAGTCCTTCTGTGTACTTGGTTAGGAATTGCAATAGACTGTTACTAAGAGGGGCATTAAATGGGATTGGAAGCAGGAGGTTTTTTTTAAATTCTGTAATATTAGCCAGCAGTTGGAATATCTTAGATCTTCCAATTAGTTTTCGGCACTTTTAACGATGGTGTACAGTTTCCCATTTTTGGCATTCCATAGATTATTTCCTGGCCACCATCATTGAGCCTTAGTGACGCAGTGGTTAGAGTGCAGTATTGCAGGATACTTCTGCTGACTGCCGGCTGCCAGCAGTTTGTCAGTTCGAATTTCACCAGGCTCAAGGTTGACTCAGCCTTCCATCCTTCCGAGGTGGGTAAAATGATGACCCAAATTGTTGAGGGCAATAAACTGACTCTGTAAACTGCTTAGAGAGGCTGTAAAGCACGGTGAAGCGGTATGTAAGTCCCAGTGCTATTAAAGCGAAAGGATACCGAGAGTTGCAGCCTAACATTTTCTGTAGGTTTTTCTTAAGTTATATTCCATCTTCTTAGATCATTCCCAGTTTTTCTCAAAAAAAATTGGAATCAATGCCTATAATATTCAGATTTAGTCACAAAAGTAATGTAAGTCTTCTAGATCAAGATAAATTTAATGGGCTGAGACATTTCCTAAATAATATGTAACCTAGAGAATTGGTCAGGTAATGAAGATAGCCGAATAGTTAACCAAGTGAGAAAGTATGAGAAAACACTAAGACAACATACAAACCAGTTCCGAATCCAATAAATTAATGCCTAAAGTCTAGGGGAATGTTCAAGATATCTTACTATTCTAATAACAGCACATGAATTTTGTTTTCAGCACTGACTTGTTTCCAAATCACAGGCATATAACTCTAAAGAATGTCATGACTCAAAAGTAATTTTAGCTCCGGGGGATATTTAAACACCTTTGAGTCATTTCACTGGAGGTCTATCTTGTCTCACCTTTCTTTTCAAGGAATCTGAAGCAACTAACAGCAGAAGCGAAGGTGGTGGGAACCCTTAGGTTGACCAAATAGCTTAGAAAGAATCACATGTTTTAAAGAGTATAATACAGTAGGTCACAGAAACCAGGCACAATACATTTATGAGAAAGATTCTTTATATGAGCTTGACAATAAAGACATAATTTTCCTTTCAGCTAGAAGGCTGATTAAGATAAATTAGGCTACTTGATGTTATCATTTTTATAAGCTGTTTTAAAGGGTGATATTGTGATAACTGAGCTGTATACATGTAGACATTTTCATTAATGTAAAATGACCAATTTTCAGTAAACGTCAAAAATTTACAACAGATGCTCTGGAAAAAAATCAAATTGATGGCCGCCATAACATTTTATATTAGAAATCTTACGGAACGACAACACAGCTGCAGAAACTGTTTTAGAATTTAGTTTACTCATTTAGTTTGGCATCTTCTGACACACAGGAAACAAATATTACTACAAAGTATCCCAAATTCAGTCCAAGAATCACCTTGACTTGGTTCACTGGAACCATATGATCTGAAATGATGATGACATTGGTGATTTGAGTGGAGCAACATTTAAGAATCTACAATTTCCACACAGACGTCTTTGTTGAGAAGCTGGAATTTGATCTGGACAGGGTGAAGGTTGACTCAGTCTTCCATCTTGCTGAGGTCAGTAAAATTATGACCCACATTGCTGTGGGCAAAATGCTGACATTGTAAATTGCCCAGAGGTGGTTCCTATTTTTCTGCTTGCATTTTTACCTGCTTTCGAACTGTTAGGTTGGCAGAAGCTGGGACAAGTAACGCGAGCTCACTCTGTTACGCGGCTCTGGGGATTCGAACCGCTGAACTGCCAACCTTTCTGATCGACCAGCTCAGCATCAATGAGCCACCTTGTAACTCATTAGAAGATACTAAAGCTTTGCAAAATTTTGCTTTGGCGATTTGATTCAAAGTTCATTCAATTGAATCTTCAAATCTCCTGAACTCTGATCAGTAATTCAGATAAAATGGTTGCTCTAGATCGAACTATTTGAAAGGCTTTCAATTTTATTTTGTTTGATAATTTTATCTATCAAACAAAATAAAATTGAAAGCCTTTCAAATAGTTCGATCTAGAGCAACCATTTTAATTAAAAGGTGATTAATTACAGGAAATGACCATTAGACGTGACATTTTTATAAAATTACGTAACAGAGGTAGCATGTTAAGGAATACCTGGTGTTCCTGAGGCTATATCAAATAAACATTTATTTGATTCTGTGAGCTTTCTAGAGGCACTTGGCCAACTGATGTCCTGGATCTTTACATGAAGTGACAGAAAGAGAGAAGCATTCATATTATGGTTTTGGAGACTGTGTTAAAACTACTTTTATATTAAGAGGAACCTAAAACTGATATGTTTTGGGGATACAATGTAAACAGAAAATGGGCTAGAAATAATTAAGCTTTGTGAATTGAGGCAAGTAGAAAGAGAAAACAATGAATAAAATGGATAAATAGTATTAAAGAGATTATTGGAATGTCCTTAGAAAAACTATGGGTTAAAATTAAAGGTTGGTTAAGCCTCAATCCATAGAATCATTAGGAACTGGACTCAACTTGAAGGCATAAGAGTAATTGGATATGAGTCAATCGGATCTTCTCATTTACTTGTACTTGTTCATGCTGTAAGGTGAGAGCTACATTTAATAATTATCGAAAAGATAAGGACAATATCTAGAACCATAGAAATGAATTTTTCCTTCCCTGGAGAAAAGTTATTTCTGAGTTCAATGCCAGAAAACTGTGCTTGAAAGAGAAGATTATTTCCAAGTAAAGCTTCCTTAGTAAAGCTTGAATTTAGTATTCTTGAGACATTTACATTGATTTAATTTGCCATTCAGCTATTGAATAAAATCCGTTAAAGTCCACCCCACATAATGACCAGCTTCCTTGGCAATTCTGTCTTCAGGGCTGCAAGCATCCATCTCATCACAAAAGCCACGAGAAACGGATTAAATCATTCACCAAAGAACTTCACTGTGGAGGGGGATTTTTAATGGCTCAAAGGTGACAAGGCAGGTGACCAATTTAAATGCCTTTAGATCACATGTTCCTCCTCCCAGGTTGGATAATAGCTGTATCAAAAGAATGTTTGCCAGCTTTCCATGACTTCAAATGAAGGCTTATCTGCAGGAATATCCATTGATTTATCATCTACTGGACCCCAATGGTTAATAATAAAAAAGAAGAAGTATAGCTGGACAGGTTAAGGAGAAATTAATTCATATTCTCACCAGCAATCCACAGTTGGAGAATATTAAATACAGCAATACTCCAGAGGAAGAACAAATGATTGGCACATAGATACGAATGATATAAAACGGGCACATTTAATAGTTTCTTTTCTTTCTCCCTCTCTCTCTCTGTCACGCAGTGCACCCCTTTTCCAAGCAAAGGTTCATTTTCTAATACATCAGTTAGTAAAGCAATTACATATAATGCAGAGATGATATTCAGCAGGTTCTGAACAGTTCTGGAGAACCGGTAGCAGAAATTTGGAGTAGTTCGGAGAACTGGTAAATTACCACCTGTGACTGGCCCCACGCCCCTCTATTCTCTGCCTCCCGAGTCCCAGCTGATTGGGAGGAAATGGGGATTTTGCAGTAAACTTCCCCTGGAGTGGGTCGGGAATGGAGATTTTACAATAGCCTTCCCTTACCAATCCTACCAAGCCATGCCCACCAAACCATGCCACATCCACCAAGCCACGCCCACAGAACCGTTAGTAATTTTTTTGAATCCCACTATTGAAATGATGTGTATGTTTTCCTGTGAGTAAATATTTACCTATGTATTTGCAAGCACCATTCCTTAATATATGTCTTTGTCACATTATTCTCCCCTAACATTTATTCTTCTGTGTAATTGTTGTTGTTTTTTTTATACATTGATCACTAAATTTAGGAAATTATGTCATGGAATATCAATGTGGTTGATGATGAAGGTAATCTTTTCTTCCCATTGAAGTTTAAGATGAATTTATGGAGTTTACACTACTATTGTAACACCGCTCCTGCGCGAGCTGCACTGGTTACCTGTGGTCTTTCGGGTGCGCTTCAAGGTGTTGATTACCATCTTTAGAGCGCTCCATGGCACGGGACCTAGCTACCTGCGAGACCGCATCCTACCTCATACATCCCTGCGGCCGATCCGCTCCCACAGAGAGGGACTTCTCCAGGTGCCGTCCACTAGGCAATGCCAGCGGGCGACGCCCAGGGGAAGGGCCTTCTCTGTGGTGGGCCCAACCCTCCGGAACGACCTACCCCCTGACTTCAGAACAACCACAGACCTCCGCACCTTCCGCCAGAAATTAAAGACACTCCTGTTTCATCAGGCCGGCTTGGTCTAAGTTATTTACCTAGCCTACAGTCTGTATAATAAATTGTTTTAATTGGGTTTGAATGGGATTATGTTTTAACCTTTTAAATTTTAGCACAGGGATAATTTATTTTATTTGATTTTAACTATTTATATTGTGATACTGTTGTGTTTTTTAACTTCCTGTGCACCACCCCAGGTCCCTTTGGGGAGAGGGTGCGGTTATATAAATCCGAAATAAAATAAATAAAAATAAAAATAAATTGCTAAAGTACATCCAGAGTGATGTTTGAGATGTTTCCAAGGTAAAATCCAAATATACCCAAAGGTTTTTCTATCAACAAAAAATGAATGTTGAGAAAAATGAACATGAAACCCTGGAAAGCATAAGCTCCATTAAAATGTTCATGCTTAATACAACGGAAAATCCAATGAATAAACAACAGAGACAACAGAGTCCCTACAACTGCAAGGCGATCCAACCGGTCAGTCCTACAGGAGATCAACCCTGACTGCTCTTTAGAAGGCCAGATCCTGAAGAAGGAACTCAAGTACTTTGGAACTCAAGAACTTTGGCCATGTAATGAGAAGGAAGGACTCCCTGGAGAAGAGCCTCATGCTGGGAATGATGGAGGGCAAAAGAAGAAGGGGACGATAGAGAAGGAGGTGGCTGGATGGAGTCACCAAAGCAGTCAGTGTGAGCTTAAATGGACTCCAGAGGATGGTAGAGGACAGGAAGGCCTGGAGGAATGTTGTCCATGGGGTTGCGATGGGTTGGGCACGACTTCACAACTAACAACAACTGGTTTTTTTTTTAGGATATGTGTCAGCCTCCGCTTTCCTGTTCGCTCTGGCTGCCATATGAAACGGGGAGGGAGGGGCTTTGCATTTGGGTTCTTGGGACTGTATGGTGCAGGAGGGTGAGTTGCAGAAGGAAGTACTCTGGTGCCATCTACTGTTACCATCTACTTCGCGTGCCAGTGGTTGGGTCATCTTATGGTCAAGGTCAACGGTCTTACATGCCAACCTGATGATGCTTTTTAAAGATGAAGCCACATGACACCTAGGGGCTTTACACATTGGACCATGGAAGGGGGTTATTTGGGGGAAGGGGGTTGGACATATATTGATATGTATGCTTTCGCGCCTTAATGCTTCAGACCTTGCTTAGCACCTATGCTATTCATTCCTTAACCAGTGAAAGTACTTTTAATTCCACTAAAAATGGAGTCGAGAGGTTTCTTTCTTGGTTTTCGATGAAGCAGACCTGACAATATGGGTCACTTAAGCATGGATAAAGGGTTGGATATTGTGTTGCAGCAGTACAATATTTCATTTGTCATTTTGATCCTGCCTGTTTCCCTGATTGACATCCTTCATTAACCCAGATGTTTGTTATAAAGCAACTAACTTAACTTTTTAGTCTGCCTTTTCCAATGAACTTAACTTTGGCATTTCCAGAATTTTGTTCTGACTTGTTTTTACTTTATGGGTGGATTGCTTTATTACTGGTTTATTTTTTGCAGGAGGCTTTTTCATATTAAACTGTTCCTTTTTGTCCTTGTATACTATTCAGGGTTTCTTTGAGCAGAACAGAAAAATCAGCCTTCATCATCACCAATCTTTTTAGGGTATTAAGAGCAGGAAAAGAAATCTTAGCAGCTATGCATTTCACAATTGGAACAATATTACAAGGCAATGTAAGGAAGGCCTTTGCATTATCATTACACCCGGGCTCTATAATGAAATGGACCAGTTATCAAATCTCACATCACTAAACTTGAAGAAATGGTTAGCTTGACATTGCCTCTAAAGTTAAAGGTAAAGTTAGTCATTCCTGATTCAAGGGGGCAGTGCTCATCTCCGTTTCAAAGCCGAAGAGACAGTACTGTCTGAAGATGTCTCCATGTTCATGTGGCCGGCATAACTCAATGCCAAAGGCGCATAGAATGCTGTTACCTTCCCACCAAAGGTGGCCCCT
This sequence comes from Rhabdophis nuchalis, assembly GCA_039707465.1. Lineage (NCBI taxonomy): Eukaryota > Metazoa > Chordata > Lepidosauria > Squamata > Natricidae > Rhabdophis > Rhabdophis nuchalis. The sequence goes on from CM077658.1 coordinate 11,850,424, forward strand.
ATTTTTCTACTTGCAATTTTACAAGCTTTCGAACTGGTAAGTTGGCAGAAGCTGGGAGCTCACTCTGCTACGTGGCACTAAGGATTCGAACCTGACAAATGGCTGACCTTTCTGATCGACAAGCTCAGAGTCTCAGCTGCTGAGCCACCACATCTCCGTGGCTGCCTCTACTCTCCAATAAGTCATTATTTATCTGAAGCAAAAAGATTCTATAATAACTCAGCTACCAGCAGGCTGATTTAATGAGTAAGTTTGAATGTATGTATTTCAAAATCTATTAAATGAGAGATAATGATTAATTTCAAAAAAATTGCAAACAAGTCTTGGCATTGCTTCCCCAGAATAAAGGTTATTTACTTAATGCAATGTCATCAAGTCATACAAAAATAGCATCGTATCTATTTAAAGATAAAGTGTTCCTATGCCGCATTCGGGCAGGAAGTTTCGGAAAAGAAAACTGATTGGAGGGGAGAGTTAAGGATTATTTAGCATGCCTAAGATTTAAAAATGCAAGGCTTTTTAAATTTATTTTTATTTACATTTATATCCCGCCCTTCTCCGCAGAGGACCCAGGGCGGCGCACAGGAAAATTAAAAAACATACAAAATACAAAATAAATACACAATTTAAAATATAAATTAAACCATCTTATCCTATGCTAAAAACCCAATTTTAAAATACCCGATTTAAAACTATCTAAAAGTCCCCATGGGAGGTTAGGCTAGGCCGGCTTGTTGGAATAAGTATGTCTTAAGACATTGGTGGAAGAGGCGGAGGTCGGTGATGGTGCGTAATTCGGGGGGTAGGTCGTTCCAAAGGGCTGGGCCCACCACAGAGAAGGCTCTTCCCCTGGGTGTCACCAGTCGGCATTGTCCGGCCGACGGCACCCTGAGGAGGCCCTCTCTGTGGGAGCGTATCGGTCTAAGGGATGTATGAGGCAAGAGGCGGTCTCGCAAATAACTAGGCCCCGAGCCATGGAGCGTTTTAAAGATGGTCGTCAAGACCGTGAAGCGCACTCGAAAGACCAGAAGAAGCCAATGCAGCTCGCGCAGGATCGGTGTTATGTGGGAGCATCTAGTGGCTCCCGTAATCACCCGTGCGGCTGCGTTTTGGACTAGCTGTAGCTTTCGGGTGCACCTCAAGGGAAGCCCCATGTTGCTTTCACACAGTTATGAGTTACATTATTGCCATTTTTAATGCACTTTGAATAATTAAAGAGAGGAAGGGGGTCCAATCCATGTTTGATGCAAAAAAGCCTTAATACAGATGGCTGTCCTATCTCTTTTTTTGCCAAGAACTTTGATCTCTTCAGATAATTGGTACTGTTACTGAGGTGGCCTTACTCTACATTTCTTTTAAAGTCTAAATGAAATCTATGCCCTCTCTAACATACAATTACTAGGTGTAAACCCATTTATTGGAAACAAGATCTTTGGTTTTATATGTAGTATTGATTCAGCATCTATGAAAATTTCTCTTATTTCTTCCATCAGTCTTGTTTCCTCCTGCATCAAAATACTACATTCTTTAATTTTTCATTGTGTGTTGTTTCCTGAGTAGATCCTTTATGGAATTGCAATAATGTGCTACTAGGTGGAAAGTCTCACTGGAGAAGAGCCTAATGCTGGGAAAGATTGAGGGCAACAGAAGAAGGGGACAATAGAGAATGAGGTGGCTGGATGGAGTCACTGAAGCAGTAGGAGTGAGCTTAAATGGACTCCAGAGTATGGTAGAGGACAGGAGGGCCTGGAGGAACATTGTCCATGGGGGTCGCGATGGGTCAGACATAACTTCACAACTAACAACAACAACAAAGTATAGTATCCAAAATTATCCACAACACAGGTGTTCCCAAATATTCCCAAGAATTCCCAGAACTCTGAGGACTTCAAAAGATGGGTCTGCAGACTAAAACTACATTACTACACAGTTCACAGACATTTAAAGGCTTTTCAAATCTTGAATAAAATGTGGTTTCAAATTGTGGTTTCAAAAATGCTTTTCAGTTTGGTCTGCAATTCTATCTGGCTATGTTCTTTCTTTCTTTCTTTCTTTCTTTCTTTCTTTCTTTCTTTCTTTCTTTCTTTCTTTCTTTCTTTCTTTCTTTCTTTCTTTCTTTCTTTCTTTCTTTCTTTCGCAAACTATTTAGCAAATAGTTCCAGAAAAACAAATCTAAGAAAAAAGAATCTATCCAGAAACTTTACCTTAGCTCCACTTTCATTTCTTTAAACATATGTAGTAACCTATTGAAGGTTGGAAGAGGCAAATAAATCAAAACAGAAACTACAGGAAGCTGTTCCTATTCTGAAATGGATGTTTATTATCGTTAAGCCAGAATTCAGAAGGAGTGTATTGTAGGACAGCAGCAAAATGTACAACTGGAAATAATTTCACTCCTTGTTAAATGTGAAGTCAATATTGCTTTGTCCGGGAAGAAATATGCCATAATATATACAAATAATCACTGTTATATCAAAAAGAGCAAGACATATACTACAATATAAAATTCTGCTGAAATATTTTGCTGTGAAATAATCATTGTGTCTATAATTTGCTGTTTGCAGAAAAAGACATTAAGAGCATTAGCAGAACAAAGTAATGGACACAGTAAAAGGTACAATCTCCAACTTTCCCTCACATTACTATTAATAATATTATTATTAAAGATGGGGTATAAAGAAATATATTTACCTTCATTCTCCTTAATTGTAAAATTAGGGTTGTTGGCCATTTCAGATGGAAGGTTATAAACAAAATAGTGTCCATTTTTGGGATCATCCTTGTCAATTACTCTCATAGTATGAATGACCTAAAACAGAAAAATAAACACATTTACATGTAAATTTGAAATGTTCAATATCATATTAGCTAGAAACTGACCAGAATTTGTGTGCAATAAGAGGGATACGAGACAATTCATCTCCTCTCATGTCAGAACTGTCTCTTATTAACATTCAAGGAATAATAACATTGTCCTAGGGATCAGGGGATTTTTTCCCCCTAAGAAAATGTGTTAAATGTTAATATGGGGGAGTCACAATAATTCTCTCTGGGGTAAAAATTCACTCTAAGGTGTTACATTTCCAAGCTTTGGAGAACGATGGAGACAAGGGATCGGATCCTGCCCCATACATCCTCCCGGCCGATTCGCTCCCACAGAGAGGGACTTCTCTGGGTAGCGTCCACTAGACTTTGTCAGCGGGCGACGCCCAGGGGAAGGGCCTTCTCTGTGGCGGGCCCAGCCCTCTGGAACGACCTTCCCCCCGACATTAGAACAACCACGGACCTCCGCTCCTTCCATCAGATATTAAAAACATACTTTTTCTGCTTGGCCGGCCTAGGTTAGTCTCTACCTTTAGGGTTTAGGGAACACTAGTTTTAATATGGGGATTTTAGTGCAGGGACAATTAAGTTTAATTTGTTTTTACTCTATTGTATTTATTTTTGTATATATATTTTATGTGTTTTAATTTTTCCCTGTGCACCGCTCCGAGTCCCCTTGGGGAGAGGACGCGGTATATAAAAATAAAATATTATTATTATTATTATTAAGGAAATAGTGATACTAATTGGTCTTGATTTCAGTGGTGAAATACATGCCAATGTTTAATTATCCTATGGACTTAAATGGTTCTCAGTTTTACTGTTTGACTTCAAAGTAATTCCTTTTGATATAAACAGAACTTTTTAAAGTGTTTTTAGAGATTATACTTAGTATGTGTAATTTGAGCTATATTACGTTGCATGTTGGAATATATTTAGTTAAATTCTCTAGTGCTCTCTTCCTGCTCAGAGACTAAGCATTTACCAATTTTTTTTTTGTCCATGCGAAATTAGCACGGAAAAGTGAGGAATATACATTTCCCATCAATTATACCATTGTGGATATTTAACCTGCAGATCTTGTGTGTCTACAAAAACACCCTAGACTGTTTCACCCTGCCAACACTTTAATCCCATTGCTTATAACACTTATGTGTGGATCAGCAGAAAACATAAAGAGCAAAGATGGCTGTATGTTTTCCCTTATAGTTTCGGTAAATTTGTCATGCCCACTTTGCAATAATGTACAATCACATAAAGGGAAAATGAAACGAAACGAAACGAAATAGCTCAACGTGACTTGGGTGCAGCAGTAATTGGAATGTTGTTTGTTGAGCATAATGTCACTTGATATGGACCCATTCCAGATATAGAAAAATGAAAACCGTATTAAATAAGTTCATTGTTTAACGCTTATTTTAAGCTGTCGTTAGATTAAGAAGATAAGAACATAAGAATAGCCTTGCTGGAACAGGTCACAGCCCATCTGGTCCAGCATTCTATCTCACACAGTGGCTCCCCATTTGCTTCAGGGTCTTCCCAAGTAGATGTCTTCACCTGCTTATGATTCCCTGCAAATGGCATTGAGAGATATCCTGCCTATCTCTCCATCCCGGAGGGTGTCCTTAGGCATCCATAATGGTAGCCATGGATACCCTTGTTCTCCATGAACTCGTCTAATCCTTTCTTAAAGGTGTCGAGGCTGACAGCTGTCACCACTTCTTCTGGCAGGGAGTTCCATAGACCAGTGATCCTCTGGGTGAAAAAGTACTTCCTCTTATTTGTTTGAGGTCTAGCTTCCAAAAGTTTCATGGAGTGCCCCCTAGTTCTAGTGTTGTGCGATAGGAAAAACAGTTTTTCCTTTTCTACTTTGTCCACACCGTGCATGATTTTATAGACTTCAATCAGGTCACCTCTCAGGCACCGTTGTTGTAGAGTGAAGAGGCCAGGCCGTTGCAGCCTCAGATGGTAAGGAAGGTGTTCCAGCCCCCTAATCCTTCTGGTTGCCCTCCTCTGCACCTTTTCCATTTCCATAATATCCTTCTGAAGGTATGGTGACAAGAACTGTACACAATACTCCAGATGGGGCCTCACCATAGATTTATAAAGAGGCATTTTTAAACTGCATTTTATATTGGCTTTATTCTGGTTTCTTAGGAGTTGTAGATGTCAAAATCTCACAAGGTTCCTAAATTGCAAGCTTTTGTCATTCTTATCCAAAGTCTGTTAAATAGTTTAGGTTAGAAAACTAAACATTGGTTGATTTCATGTTATTTGGGCTATGTAAAGACATACAGAATCTTCTGTTTGATTGTGGGGCACAACACATCATATCTATAAAGTTCACATGTAGCACCCTAGATGCTGTATGCCCAATATCCGATTTATCTACGGGCCCTCAGAACTGAGCCTAACAATCGTTTTGAAGAAAAAGTTTGGGAATCAGTAACAATATTACATTGTAATGCTAATTTGGCTCATGGACACAGATGAAATAATGACAGAGAATTAGGAAAAAAGCAACAGAAAAAATATTTTTAATAACTCCAGTGGAGTACAAAACAGAAATATATCAGAAACATCCTAGAGGACTGGTGCCTTAATCTTTCTCAAATTAAAGTAGCAGAATGGAGGTTTCCTCCCCCCACCCTCAAAATCTGCCATTTAGCTCCCATACACACTTCTACTGAACTCAAGCCCTAAGTTATTCACTTACACTGTTGCTTTCGTTAATTCATTTTATCCTCGAGAAACACCCTCATATTCTCAGCATATAAGAACATTGTCACTTTGCTGTTTTGCATAACTAACTCAAAAAAATGAAGAGCGTAGGCTCCCAAAGCACCTGTCACACCACTTGTGTCTTTGTGCAAAGCATTGCCCTATGCAAAAATAAGCAAACGACAGCAGCTGTTTGTATTTTGAACTTAAATTGTTTTAATTAGGTTTTAATTGGGATTCAGTTTTAATGTTTTTATAAATTTTTAGTACAGGGTTTTTCGTTTAATTCGGTTTTAAATTATGTATTTATTGTAATGTTTTATATGTTCTTAAGCTTCTTGTACATCGCCCCGAGTCCCTTCGGGGAGAGGGGGCGGTTTAGAAATCTGAATAAATAATAATAATAATAATAATAATAATAATAATAATAACAATAACAACAACAACAACAACAACATACAACTTCTGAACAATGTTTCATTGACCAGTTCTCGCTATGCTATCAAGTTCTCATTATTACATCTTCCCCCTCAAGTATCCCAGTACTGAGGAATTGCTTAATAACTGACCATGATTACAGTATAATAATTAGTCGTCACTTTTTAACCTTGGAAATTACAACATTAGAAATGGAAAGACAGGTATTTTCTCAATATCATTTTTTTTTCTGTTTCAACCTGGCTCAAAGAGCTGTAGAAGGCTAGGCTATGAAACTTTGTTGTGGCTTGAGAATTTTTTCAGCATTCCCTATAAGGATGAAGTTGGTGGGAAGGGAGAGCTCACCTAATTTTATCCTGACCACAATCTGGTGAGATTGTTTAGGATGAGAAAATGGGATAGTTGTCACACAGCATCCTCTATGGCCAAATGTTGTTTTGAAGTTGGATTTCCCTGATCCCAGCCTAGCACTCTGTTAGCAAATTTTAATGACTGTGCAGCTTTGCTTTAATGAAGGGACGAGCAAAATATCTCTGGTGTCCCTTTACAAAACCCCATATTTTATCACGTCTAAGGACAGAATCTCATTGGCTGTGGATTGTTCCTTGATCAAAATTCCTAGTGAGTGCACAGACAGTACTTGGTCAATGAAGGCACAGCTGCTTTTATTGTACAGAGATAACCATATAAAAAGGTACATAAATAAATTCAAGAAAGCCCATTATCCTTGAGAATCTTTTCTTTTGCAAAACATTTGCAAAACAGAAAAAAAAACTGAATACGGTTTTCTGAAGAAGGTTTTTTTTTCTGAAGAAGAACTAGATGAACCTACAAAATGTCCTTCACATATTTGATTTTCATAAGTGATTCAAAACATAGCTAAGATGCACATCCACCCCCCCATTCATATGATGCATTGACTCACTAAGTATCATAATGGTGAAAAGTTATGTAACAGAAAAACAACACCATTGCAATTGGATTTTCCCCCAGTTCCAAGACATAATAAAGTTCTAAGCTTTCAATGAGAAACTCAAAAGACATTTTCAAGTATTCTGAAAAGATAGTACAAGTACCTCTTTCATGGGGTGGGGTGGGACAATTTCTTTTCAGAAATCCCAAGGCAAATTCCAGCACTGGGTTAGTTTCTGTACGGACAATGCCTTTGCTTTGCAATATATTTTCCCTCACACAGGGAAATACTAGAGCATATCTTAAATCTTAATGGATTTAGCCAGTATCACATTGAGTGTGGGGAAGGGCCTTCTCTGTGGCGGGCCCGGCCCTCTGGAATGACCTGCCCCCCGATATTCATAACGCCTCTTCCATCGGATGTTAAAAGCACATTTTTTCCATCTGGCTGGCCTGACATAGACTAAGGGTATAATTTTAGATTTTTGATATTTAATTGTTTTAACTTTCAAATTATTTTAACTATTTTAGCACAGATCTAATAATTTAATGTTATTTTATATTTTGTACGTGTTGTGGGTTTTTATCTTGCTGTGCACCGCCCTGCGTCCCACCAGGGACAATAGGGTGGTATATAAATCGAATAAATAAAATAAATAAATAAATAGAGTGTGATGGTTTCCTAAAAAGCAAAGCAAAACAAAACATTTCTGTAGATAAATGTACAACACAGCTTCTATTTTCAGTTTTCAGAGAACGGGTTTACATTTTTCTTTCTTTCTTTAATTTGTAGAGGTTTAAGTGGCTGGTATCAGTTTCTGTTCTATATGCTCTTCTGATTTATGTCTCCTAAGGTGGTAATCACAGCATTTTCAAAAGACCACTGTAATTGATTACTGGCAAGGTTGGTAGGCAATCATCTTCTGTGTTTGAATTAGATTACCCATCAAAATTTGGGCATTCCTACCACTAGTCAACATATAGAAGAGGGTAGATGAGAAGAAGCAATGTTAAGCTTGATATGAGGGCATGAAATGGATGGAAGGAGAGCTCTACAAGTGAGGAAGCCAGCAACTGGTTCAACATTAAATAATACAGAGTCTATTTTTGGACATCTATACTTTAGATCTTCTGTTATGGCAAATCTACAGAGCATACTAAAAAGCAGAGACATCATCCTGCCAACAAAAATATGTATAGCCAAGGCTATGGTTTTCCTAGTTGCAATGTATGGCTGTGAAAGTTGGACCATAAGAAAGGCTGAGCACCAAAGAATGGAGGCCTTTGAACTCTGGTGCTGGAGAAGACTCCAAGGCAATCAAACCAGTCAGTCCTAGAGGAGATCAACCCTGACTGCTCTTTAGAAGGCCAGGTCCTGAAGATGAAAGTCAAATACTTTGGCCACCTAATGGGAAGGCAGGACTCAATGGAGAAGACCCTAATTATGGGAAATATCAAGGGCAAAAGAAGAAGGGAGTGACAGAGAATGAGATGGCTGGATGGAGTCACCAAAGCAGTTGGCATGAGCTTAAATGGACTCCAGAGGATGGTAGAGGACAGGAAGGCCTGGGGGAATGTTGTCCATGGGGTGGTGATGGGTTGGACATGACTTTGTTACTAAAACAACAACATACTTTAGTTTAGAATTGAGGATCCACCAGCCTAACCAAGAGAATTCACTCAATCATCTTTTTTGCAGCATTCAGAGCATCTCTTAATATTGCCTCCAACTGAATTTGTTTAATGAAAAAGAGAATAAATCAGAAATAACCATAGATACTGAACTTAAAATTTAATGTAAACTGAAAGTTTGGGCTTGAGTCTAGCTCAATTCCTTGTGCTACTCAAAAGCAAAATGAGGCCTCGGCCTTCTTGCTGAATTGTAAGAGTTGTTCGAGTCAAAATCTGATATCCCGTAGCAGCTACATTTTGATTTCCATAATGGATGAACGGCTGCAAAGGTGATGGAGTTAGCAGAGATGGCCAAATCAACTGCTTTGATTAAAGAAAGAAAAAAAACACAAGTTTTTGTTTCTAATTGAAAATGCTTCTGTACTTTCCAGGACTCTGGAAAAAAAAATGAAAACTTTGATTTGGTTTTACTGATTAGATAGTTTTGTTGTTATAGAAATGGCTAGTTTGTACTATTGTGCAAAACTAATAAGTTGAGAGTTGATACTATTATCTCATTCTGCTGCTGGAACTCAACATCTTTTCTTTCTTCCCTCCTTTTCCTTCCCCCCTTTCCCTCTCCTGTTTTCCTATTATCTTCTTTTGTATTTTACATCATAAACGAATGAAATATTTTTTGATATAGCAACTAACAGAAAAGGACATTAGAGGATCTGTAGTTGTCCTGTACGCTACCAAAACCCGCTACAGCAGCAAGATGGGTGACATAAATATAAATGTAATTATTTATTTATTTATTTATTTATTTATTTATTTATTTATTTATTTATTTAAATTTATACCCCGCCCTTCTCCTAAAAAAGGACCCAGGGCGGCGCACAGGTGTTATTAAAACCATACAAAAATACAAAAATACATAATTATTAAAAAATTATTAAACTATCCCTGTGCTAAAACTAATAAAACTCTACAATTTAAAATTTTCCCTATAAAAAGTCAGAAACGGGGATTATGCTAGGCCGGCTTGTTGGAATAAATAAGTTTTAAGACGTTGGCGGAAAAGGCGGAGGTCCCCGATGATGCGTAGATGCGTAGGGGGTAGGTCGTTCCAGAGGGCTGGGCCCACCACAGAGAAGGCTCTTCCCCTGGGCGTCGCCAACCGGCATTGCCCGGCCGACGGTACCCGGAGTAGGCCCTCTCTGTGGGAGCGGATCAGTCGAAGGGATGTATGGGGCAGGAGGCGGTCGCGTATATAGCTAGGCCGCGAAAATAATAAATAAATCTCTAGACACCAGAAAGAGCATGAGTAGAACTCATTTTCCTCTTTATTGTGAGATAAGAATATTTTATATCAAGCATCCCCCCCCCCTTCAGTTTAAAGGAGTGCCGTAGTACATATTATCTGACATCCTTTAAAACAGAATTGAGTTGGGATAGGGTACAATGCCTTAGGAGATAATAAATGATATTTTATACAAGTGAGTGTTCTTGAATAAAGGATATTTTCGGCTAAGTCCAATTTCTCTCCCTATTCAGATAGCGGGTACGGTGACTCTTCTCTAGGAGTTTTCTTTCCCAACTGGTGACTAATTAAATTAATTAATATTAGACTAATGAGTAGAAACAAGGATGGCGTGTTAGTCGGCAAAATTGTGTAAAGAACACCCAATGCAACGCAATATGCTTTTTCAGCAGATTCTCGTTGAGCAGTCAACTGTTACAAATTTGGAATAAAAGCATAAAGAATTTATCTTGCAATGTTGTATATCAACAGTTTTTAATGTATTCATTCATATCACTGGCAGCCGTTGTTGCCATTCTCAATTATAGCAGGATTCAAAATAGAACACATGGAGAAATGAACTGCACCAGCTAGTTTACCCCATATATTTACAGACTGCAAATCAGGTTTTCTAAGAGGTTGAGATGTAATCAGCTCCCTTGAGGTGATTCAAACTCAATTTAACTTAGCTGTAAGTTAACCTTTAAATGTGTAAATATATTCAGTGAGTGTATTTGTCCTTCAAGTTATACGATAGAGATTTAACTTCAAAGAATCCGGGGAATTCAGATTTAGAGTAAAGGAAAGCACCTATAATTGAATAAGTATTTTCCAAGTGTAGGGTTGTGGCCCTCCAGAGACCAGAGGAGCTGGCATCAGATTCAGACAATGAGGAGGTTGGGGAGGAACATGGGCCAGTCCTGGAGTCTGGGGAAGACTCTGATGAGGGCTCTGTGTCGGAGGCAGAGAGAGGGCCAAGGCCATCTGACAGTTATCAGCTGCCTTCGGAGTCAGACATCACTGAAGCAGATGAACAACTGGAGCCTGTTCAGTGTGTGCATGCACAGAGTTGAACAGCTAAAGAACAGGGGTTGACTTGGGAGTAAGGCCACAGGTGGACGATGAATGGCCCCTCCCAGAGGAAATAAAAGAGGAGCGAAAGGGGAGTGGAGTTTGCAGGAGACAATTACTTCGTTTAATTGGTTCATGACTCTCTGAGACTCCTTGCCAAGTTTTGCAGATATCAGCCTGGCAGCTCTCCAAGCCAGATAAGGTCTGTGACTGTAAATCCTTCCTGGAAAGACTTTGCTGGTTGTGAATGAGCAGAATTCACAGTAAATTAATAAAAGGGATTTTTGTTGGGACAAGGAGTTTGCTTCACGCTCTTGGGAAGCCTCGTTCAGAACAGGTAGTTTGTTGTGCAAATCAATATATGAAATTGATATTTTTAATAAAGCCCTCAGAAACGCATTCATAGTCCTAAGAAAACTTAGAATCCCAGATATGTATAGCTCGGGTTCATGATTCATTAGGCTGGAACATAAATGGTCACATCCTGGTTTGCTAGATTATAGTAATCGTGACCCTGCCATTTCCAAATTCTTTTTCTTTTTTAACGATCCAAAAAAGTAGCAGGAAAACTGCACAAGAGGGCACAGTTTAATTACAGTGAAGAAGAGATAGGTTAGGAAGTTCAATGTTTTTACTTCTTTCGCATGGAAGCTAATTTTTTTAAAGATTGAATTTGCATAATTTCAACTGCGTTTTAAGGTTGCTGGTTTCAGTTTATCAGTGATGGTTTTAATTCAGGATTAAGAAGGGATTGTTGCCTTGTAAAGCCAACATAGATGTTGAAATTGGTGTACAAAATTAAATATTAAGTGGTTTAGCCTAAGAAGTTGTGCAATTTTCTTTTTGGTTTCTATCCACTTCCATTTTTTCCCCCATCCATTCTTTGAAGAGATTCGCTTTGGCTTTTTAGCCTAATATAGTGCTTCTCAAATCTTGATAAATTGCCCCAAATTGGATAAAAGTATTTTTTTTCTTTAGGTATCGATGCACGTAATCCAAATTCAAATCCAATCACAATATGGATGTTTAAATAGAAAGTATTTTCTGATGTATGTAATGGATAATGAAGTAAACGTTTTGTGCAGTCCTAGTCTAGTATCTTAGTTATATGCCTGCCCTTCCTTTAGCAACCTTCTGCCTTCTTCTCTCAGCTATGTTTTCCTTTCAAAATTATACACTGAAATTCTCACCCTATCATTGCCAATTGAATCCATTACTTGTGTGTGTGTGGGGGGGGGGGTGTCCTTGGGGCTTGCTGAGTTAGGTGGTTTTCTTGAAGACATTTTATTACCTAACTAGGTAATGTCATCAGTGCTAGAATGGAATGGGTCTCTCTCTCTCCTCACCCCCTTCTAGTATTAATGATGCTACCTTGTTGGGGAATAAAACGTCTTCCAGAAAACAGCCAAGCTCAGAGAGCAGCAGGGACCCACAGTTCAACCCTGAGTAACATTTATCCTCTTTTGCTGGTAAGATGCATTGTTAGCCAATATCCTATTACCATTATTTTCTAACTCTTGGAAGAAATTAGAACGATCACAAATATTCCGTCCTTGCAGCTCACCAAGTATGTCCTTGGACAGAATCTTTTAGCAGTTGACAGACAAAACACGACAATCTGTTTGTCAGTTTCTGATCAGAAAATATAATCAGGGAGAGGGATTGGAATGGGATTGGCTGCTTGTCCTAATAGGGCAGCAATCCATCACTGATTCTTCTCACTTACAATATTGCTTCCCATGTTAAAGATAACTCTTCGAAAAATCCTTATTTTGGGGTCACTACAGTGGTGGGTTTCAAATTTTTTTAGAACCTACTCTGTAGATGTTGGCCTATTTTGTGGGCATGGCTTGGCAGTCAGGTGACTGGGTGGGAGTGGCCAACTTGTAAAATGTGGTGAAACTCATTTAACAACGCTATTGCTTAGCAACCAAAATTTTGGGCTCAATTGTGATAATAAATTCTCTTTCTTTCTTCTTTCTTTCTTTCTTTCTTTCTTTCTTTCTTTCTTTCTTTCTTTCTTTCTTTCTTTCTTTCTTTCTTTCTTTCTTTCTTTCTTCCTTCCTTCCTTCCTTCCTTCCTTCCCTTCCCTTCCCTTCCCTTCCCTTTCCTTCTTGTTGGGTCACCGGCAGTGGTGGGGCAGACTTACTTCCGCGTCCGCTGGTGGAACCTCCTCTCACCGGCTCGCTAAATTTCACCATCCGGCTCTCGCGAGTAGGTGCGAACCTGCAGAAACCCACCACTGGGTCACTAGGAAGCTCAAGCACTTCCTCGATCATGCCGAGTGTAATGAAAGATCAACCAATGATTATTTCTCCCAGATAGCACTTAGCAATAGCACTTAGACTTATATACTGCTCTACAGCCCTCTCTAAGCGGTTTACAGAGTCAGCCTATTGCCCCCCAACAATTTAGGTCCTCATTTTACCCACCTCGGAAGGATGGAAGGCTGAGTCAACCTTGAGCCTGGTGAGATTCGAACTGCCAAATTGTAGTTTTCACTTTCCCGGAGGCTCGAGGAAAGCCTGCAAAGCCCAGGGAGGGTAAAAATTCTCCCCCCACAGTGATGCAGGAAGCTGACTAGGCCACACGCACCATGGCCACGCCCACCCAGCAACTGGGCAGAGAACTCCTTGCTAAAATTTTTGAAGCCCACCCCTGGATATTTGCATTTGTAGAGGTTTTTTTTGTAGGAAATAACAGTATTTGTACCTTTCTAGCCTAATGTTAGGAAGAGTGAAATAATAGTAAGATTTTATTCCCTCGCCTCAAAAACAAAACAAAACCCAGAATAATATCGGAAGGAAGGAAGGAAGGAAGGAAGGAAGGAAGGAAGGAAGGAAGGAAGGCTATCAGAGGGATAAAAAATGGGGGTCCATCATTATATAATTCAGATCCACTGTGGAAACCATATTTTACTACTCTTATTATTCAACGTAGTAGTTGTTTGTTTTTTTGTTTTAACTGCTTGGAAATTCAGACTCTATTATCAGGCAAGCTGTTTTGGTAAATGGTGATTTTAATGCCAAACCCCACAAGGCATAAAATTAGTTGGATTAACAACTTTAAGTGACATGCTGTCAGTTGCTGTTTATTTAAATTAAAATGTCACTGCTCAAAAGTAAATCAGGTATATAGAAAGCTGTGGATTTCTGCCACCCATGGATTCTAAAATTATTTGTCCTATGTCACTTTCTAGGACAGGGGTCACCAACTTTTCAGATCTCAGGAACCACTAAATTTATAATTTTAAATCCCGTGGACCACTAATATGATTTTTTTAAAAGATAAATAGTATTTAGTGCAATGTAAAAATGCAAATAATAATTCTGCCTGCCACCCGTGGTTGGTGACCACTGTTCTAGGAGATAAGGATCTATGATATCATTCAACACACTCCAACATTATGGGTCTTCCTGAATGATGGTCACTATAGACATTTGGTGAGTGTTTGCATGGCCATCTGATCAAACAACTCATCTGGAAAGAACCATTTCTCCATCACTTATGTTGAACATGGGCTTCCATAATTCCAAGGCAGTTTCAGTTTTAAAGTGACAGGATTAGGAATCTAACACACCCGAGAATTCAAGATGGGAAAAGTGTTATAGACTGTATGTATTAGATTTATATTCTGGCTTTCCTCTAGTATCTTAAAGTGGCTAATAGAGTAATCACTTCTCCAAGCTTTTCACAAGTCCTCTGTGGGATCGGGTAGGGAACTAAAGTCACCCTGTTCAGCTTTCCAAACTGAAGGATGAATCTTGGATCTCTCAAGTCCAAGATTATAACTTTCAACACACTATTCCACATTGGCCCAAAGGTGCTTTTTCAAAACAGGACTTTCTTTGTTTTATCTTGAAGAAGTTTCAATTCGCATCCAAGAAACTTCTACAGTTCTGAAATTATGTAGGAACTGAAGAAGTTTGAGAAGTGAAACATCTTCAAGGAAAAACAAAGAAAATCTAGTTGCCTTTTGAAAAAAACAACTTTGAGACAACCATGGATTGGCCTGGACGACTGAGAATCTCCATAGATATTTCACATTGGATCTCTAAACTCTTGAGTGACACAAATGGCCAGGACCCACTGTTCTAAGAAGTAAGGGTCCTATTATATCATTCAACACACTCCAACGTTATGGACCTTCCTGAATGATGGTCACTATAGACATTTGGTGAGTGTTTGCAGTTGCCTTTTGAAAAAAAAAGCAACTTTGAGACAACCATGACCTGGATGACTGAGAGTCTCCATAGATATTTCACACTGGATCGCTAAACCATTATAATAATAATAATTTAATTTGTAAACCGCTCTCTCTCCCCGAAGGGACTCGAGGCGGTGCACAGGGAATTAAAAATACATATAAAAACAACAAACATTATAATACAATTTAAAACGAATTAAACCTAGACCCTGCGCTAAAATCCCAAACTAGCTAAAACTAATGCCCCTAAAAATCTCTAATAAAATAGTTTGAAATATTCAGCTAGAGGTAATGGGTCAATTAACCCAAGCCGGCCAGGCAGAAGAAGTGAGTTTTTAGTTTTTGACGGAAGGAACGGAGGTCCGTAGTTGTTCTAATTTCGGGGGGAAGGTCGTTCCAGAGGGTCAGGCCCGCCACAGAGAAGGCCCTTCCCCTGGGCGTCGCCCGCTGGCATAGCCAGAGGGACCCGGAGAGCGGGTCCTGTGGGAGCGCTCTCTGTGGGAGCGAATCGGCCGAAGGGATGTATGGGGCAGGATGCGATCCCGCAAATAGCTATGTCCCGAGCATTGAGTGACACACATGGCCAGGATCTGCTATTACTAAAGAGAGGACAGATTTGAATGGAATTGGGCCAGATTCACATCAAACCAGATCGACAGACAGGCAATCAAGAGGAGAGAGAGAGACACACAGAGAGACAGAGACAGACACAGAGACAGAGAGAGACAGACACACACACACACACACACAGGCAGACAGACAGAGACAGAGAAAAAGAGGTTGGAGAACCAAGGCATATTTACTTTTCCAGTTTTTCCATTTTCGCATAAATAGGCTTCATTCCCCGACACAAGTTCAGGAGCGTTGTCATTTACATCAAGAACTTTGATAGCAACGGGTACTCGAGATATTTGACTAGGATTTCCTAAGAGAAGAAACACAGCAGAGGGGAGGACAAAAAGGAAAGAGAAAAGAGAAAGGTAAGCACACTTCATACCATACTACTAATAACATCCAGGGCCCAAGGTAGATATACATTTTTTCTTTTTTGTGCTGCAAGCTCAATGAACCTTTTCTAGTTCTAATAATTGGGCTGATTGATTCCAAATTGGAGCGGGAAGGAAATGAAGATAAAGAAAAGGGTAGTATTTAACAAAGGAGAGAGAAAGAGAGAGCAAAGAAATCGCTACTGAAAACAGCTTTTGCTGGAGATTAGGTTGATGAAGATCTTGGATTAAATTGGTAGATGTCTTCTTTCTGATGAAGTTTGCATTGTTTTATTGATAAAGGGCATTCTGCTTGGAGGGAGAGAGGCTGTAAGCAACCAAGATTTATTTTCATTCTTATCTTTTGCATTTTACTCTATTAGCCAACCTGACTGCACATCTATTATTTCAAGTTAGTGGAAAGGAAAGGGGAAAAGGAATAGAGGGAGAGAGAGAGAGGAGAGAGAGAGGGAGGGAGGGAGAGAGAGAGAGAGAGAGAGAGAGAGAGAGAGAGAGAGAGAGAGAGAGAGAGAGAGAGAGAGAGAGAGAGAGAGAGAGAGAAGGGTTTAAAAAATCCAACAGAAGGTTCTAAAATATGGAAAGCATAAATAATAGAAGTTGAGGGGAATAATTAAAAAGAAAAGGACAAAGAATATATACTACTTATTCAAGATAGTCGGAATATTCTCAGGTTGATTTATTTGATACCAGAAATGGGCTTTTGAACTCATGAAAATTATGCACAGAGGGGGCAAAAGTCTGGCCCACATTTATAACTACAATTTATCACACTTCTCTTAATTCATTGCCTGGGTCCTATGTGTGTTTGCTTATATATCTCCTGTTTTGCTTCACACCGTTAATTTTCAAAACAAAGACCACCTAATAAGTCTGTTTTAGTTTATAATTGTTCCTTAGAAATAACATTTGGGGGGTCTTCTCCTTGAAATATCAGACTCTGAATGTGACAATTTGCTGAAGGTAGAATAGAATGATATACATTTGTTCCATATATTTGGGTAAGTTAAGGTTGTATTTTGCAGTTCCATAAGAACAAACTAGCTTTTGTCAGTATGCCAACTGCTTACTAAACTATATAAGAAATAACATTGAGAATCACTTTGTCATTCACTGATGTATGGTATACATCAGGAGTATCAAACTCAAGACCCAGGGACCGGATCTGACCCTTGGGTGCTTAGATCTGACGCGCAGGGTCACTGTGGTCCATTTTCACTGGCAGAGCTCTTGGGCCACCAAGGCACATGAGTGATGTATGGCTGGCCACCCCCACCCCACCTCCTGAGGTCAAACATAATGCTGATGTGGCTCTCAATGAAATCAAGTTTGATACCCCTGGCATACACTGAACACGCAAAAACAATGTGAGTTCTTATCAGGGTGAGATTCAGTTACATGCAAGCTGAATATTCAGAATATCACAAATACACACACACACACACAGCATTGAATTTTCAGTGCCAAGTGTCACATTTAAGCACTCAAGATTTCCTTTTATCTAAATTAACAGAACAATGGCAGTTCAAATTTTAGAGACGTTGTACTGAAATGCAATTAATTAGATAAGCTTCTGAAGAAATTGTGTATGTCTCTTGTGGCTGGTCCCAAATGTTTGTCTTTCATCTGAACCACAAACACGAAACCTACAGTTATTATTCTTAGAAACTGGAAAATAATTCATTAAACAATCTCTATAATTTGTTAAACTCACTAGAGAAAAAAACTTATTGAGTACAGAAATTGTCAAGATGGACACACCAAGAAGATTACTTAAGACACAGCTGAAAATTGGGTTTTTTTTAACATTGCTTTGCTTCTTTTGCTCATGAAAGTTTGATTCATGCTGCCTGATATGTTACATAGCATGGGAAGGTCTAAGTCTAAGTTTTGTTCATGAAATGCATGAAAAACAGACATCCTACTTGTCTTCTGTTTGAATCGCTAGCCCTCTAATTTTGTATTTATTTAGGAATCTCTAACCAAAGACATTCTTATCCAGGAGATTCTTATCTTTATCAATTGATAGATTAAGATTCAGGGGCTCAGCCAAAACTAAGGACCACGTACTACTTCTAATGTGACACTCATTGCATTTTTTTTTACTTCTTCTTTGTTTTTAATCTGAAATTTGATAGCAACATGTTAATTTAAAAAAAAATGAACAGATCAAATTGTGAGAGAAAATATTCATAAGCCACCTGATAGCTGATAAATTTGAACAATGATTTCACTGTAAATAGAACGTGTGTTTGATATCTAACATTTGCTGAAATTCTTACATAATGGCTTCATTAGTTTTTCTACAATCAACCTTCTCATCCAAAGTTTTTATACTCCGAAATAGATGCTTATTTATTTTCATACATCTTCAATGTATTTATGTTATTATAATTCATTTACATGTTAGATATTATTACTTTGTTGTAATTTATCACATTTAATAGAATTTTAGTATTTATGTTATACTGGTATGTTAATATAGGCTGCCTCCTATACCTTCTAGATATCAATTAGGTTGTTTTACAAGCATATTTTAACTCTGCCTTAAACTTTATTCGATCATCCATTAATATAGTTCGTTCGTTCATTCATTCATTCATTCATTCATTCATTCATTCATTCATTCATTCATTCATTCATTCATTCACAAAATACTCTGTCTGTACTGGACTACGACTGCAATAAACTGAATAATAGTACAATGTTGTCCATGTCACTCAGATCTGTGTCCATATTGGAATGGAAGATTGCCCCATTTCTTTACCCTCAACTCTATAATCCATTCTGGAGCCTCCACTAGACAAGAAGGATTTCATTTATTTCAATTTATATACCGCGCCTTCTCCATCGAAATGGACCCAGGGCGGTGCACAGGATGCCACTGTATGGAATGCTTACAGTCTCCACATTCTATCCCTGCACTTATATAGGACATCACCAGGTTCTCTCTCATCCCTTCCAGCTAATCTTTCATTCCATACTCCTGGGAACTGATTCCATATTTCTCTCTGCGATCCAAGACTCCAGTCACTTGTGGCTGTATTGCTGGCTCCCAAGAGTGGGCTATCCCTTGCGCCTATTTCATTTGGGCCCATCCTTGACAAGCAACTTCCTTTCCATTGATTTACACCAGCCTGCAGGGGTTACTCTTAACCCAAGGGATGGAACAAGTCCCTTTTGCATTGCCTGGAGAAGAATGAGGATTAATTTCCATTATTGTTCTGTTCTGGAATTTCAAAAGCAAAGGCTACGATGTCACATTAAATCGATCAAGGCAAGATGATATGGGCAAGACTTGATTTTATTAAACTCAAAGTGTTGAACACAAGCAAAATTTAATTATGTCCATTTATTTGGCATCATGTCAGTCTTCTCCCCAACCCAAAGTTTGCAGAGCTAAAACCTTTCACATTTATAGTCATGTGGCTCACATTGATTGTATCTAGTTGTATAGTGTATCAAGACCACCCGTTTCCCAATCACTTGTTTTCACGCTGTACTGTTTGAGTCTTTTTCATCTCCTTCCTCCTGCTTTTCTCATTGTAATCTTTGATATCTGACATAACACTGCACAATGTAGAGGGAGGAAGAAAGAGGAAAGCTTACAAACTCCCAGTTTTGAATAATAATAATAATAATAATAATAATAATAATAATAATAATAATAATAATAATAATAATAATAATAATAATAATAATAATAATAATAATAATAATAATAATTTAATTTATAACCCGCTCTCTCTCCCAGAAGGGACTCGAGGCGGGGCACAGGGAATTTAAAATACATATAAAATACAAACAGTATACAATAATAAAATGAAATTAAACTAACCCTGCGCTAAAATTCCATATTAAAACTAACCCCAATCTAAAAAGAGACTACCCTAGGCCGGCCAAGCGAAACAGATGTGTCTTTAATTTTAGGCGGAAGGAGCGGAGGTCCGTGGTTGTCCTGATATCGGGGGGAAGGTCGTTCCAGAGGGCTGGGCCCGCCACAGAGAAGGCCCTTCCCCTGGGCGTCACCCACTGACAAAGTCTAGTGGACGGCACCCGGAGAAGTCCCTCTCTGTGGGAGCGAATCGGCCGTGAGGATGTATGGGGCAGGATCCGATCCCGCAGATAGCTAGGTCCCGAGCCATGGAGCGCTTTAAAGATGATGACTAACACCTTGAAGCGCACCCGGAAGATGAATAGTTTGGTGTTAGAGAAATACATTCTGAGAGCCAGTCTGGTGTAGTAGTTAAAGCACTAGGCTACAAATGGGAGTCTATGTGATCGAAGGTGCTGGGTGGCACTGGGCCAGTCACTTTCTCTGAGCCATAGAAGAAAGCAATGGCAAGGCACATCTGAAGAACTTGCTAAGAAACTGCAAGGACTTGTTCAGGCAGTTGCCACCTCCCATCAACACTGCTACACACACAAAGAGAGAAATAAATATGAGCAATTGATGAAAGTAGATCTTCACCATAAGCTCCACCACCATTGAACCCACATCCAATATCCCATGCACCTACAGTATGAAAGGGCTTGCACTGCAGTTATACAATGCTGCTTTTGCCCTTTGAATAGAAGTTGCAGTCTTGAAGACACCTCTGAAGTGGAATGTATGAACTTGAATGGATGGTGGGGTTAAAACTGCTTGGCAATGTAACCTTGTATATGGCAGGGATGGCTAACCTTTTTGCCATTGTGTTTCAAAAGCAGGGGGAGCGTGGGGAGGGGGGGCGTGCATACACGTGCAAACACCCATAATTCTATGTGCCCCCATGCATACGTATGTGACCCCCCATTCACTTTGGCACATGATGGCACAGTTTACCCATCTTTCACCCTCTGGAGGCTTCAGAAGGGAGAAAATGGCTCTCCGGGCAGTTCTGGCAACCTCAAGGTTTACCCACATAACACCGCTCTTGCGCGAGCTGCACTGGCTGCCTGTGGCCTTTCGGGTGCGCTTCAAGGTGTTGGTTACCACCTTTAAAGCGCTCCATGGCACGGGACCTAGTTATCTGCGGGATCGCATCCTGCCCCATACATCCCTTCGGCCGATTCGCTCCCACAGAGAGGGATTTCTTCAGGTGCTGTCCACTAGGCAATGCCAGCGGGTGATGCCCAGGAGAAGGGCCTTCTCTGTGGTGGGCCCAACCCTCTGGAACGACCTACCCCCCGAAATCAGAACAACGACGGACCTCCGCTCCTTCCGCCAGAAGTTAAAGACTCACTTCTTCCATCAGGCCGGCCTGGCCTAATTTTTTACATAACTAGCCGCAGAAAGAAATTGTTTAATCTGAATTTTAAGGGGTAATTGTTAGGGTTTTTAGGGGTTTAGCACAGGGGTAATTTAATTCGGTTTTAATATTTTGTATTTTGTATATTGTTGTATTTATTGGATTTTTAATTTCCTGTGCACCGCCCTGAGTCCCCATGGGGGAGAGGGGGTGGTTTATAAATGTAATAATAAATAAATAAAAATAAAGAAAACCCAGAAGTCCATTTCCAAAATTCAGAGTATCCATAGGGCCATTTTTTTACCCTCTGGAGGCTTCAGTAGGCTTCCCTGAAGCTTCCAGAGGGAGGAAAAAATGAGAAAATGAAGACCAAAATCAGCTGGCCAGCGTGTGCATGCATACTGTACCTGGCAGGGCAATGCCTCACGTGCCCTAAGAAATGTCTCCAATGCCACCTGTGGCACGTGCGCCATAGGTTCGCCATCACAGCTATATGGCTGTTTAAGCACTATCCTAGTTCATTTCCACTCTCATTTTAAGGTAAAACAAGAGAAAAAGGCAGTGGGAAACAGCTTCTGGAGTGCTGTCACAAATGGTCAAGGTTGCTATTTTTGATTGTTTCATAAAGATACCTTTCTTTATAATAAGTGGTTGCGACCGAGTATACTAACAATAATAAACTGTCTTTAGGGACAACATTATTGTCTTTAAAAAAACATACAAGTAAATAAATCATGATATATTTTTGTGCCTTCGGAAAAGCACTCTGCATTCAGAATTTCCTACATTTATTTGCTTCTTCGGTGAACTTAACACCCCTATTATCCTTCTTCTGATTTATACAAGAAAACAATACAAGATGAGCTTTACGGACAGGTTTGTATCCACCAAACTCTCTTTCTTATGCTGTTTTAACAACGCACAGAACTGCATTTGTATAGAGTGAAAAAATATAATCCTACAAGTGTTGTTGTTGTTTTTTTGCAGGAGACCAGCAGTGCTTAATGCCTCCCTGGGCTTTGGTAATGCAAAGGGTGATTGGAAAAGCAAATGAATGTGAAGTGTTGAAAATTACAGAGCTGAAAGCTTGACTTTTGCAAAAACCCAAAAGGCTAAAAATACAACAAATCTAAAAATCTAGTGTTCTGGAGATTGTGCTACTGGTCTAAGAATGCCCTAAGAATAAGATAGAGGGCACGGTGAAATCACCAAAACTAGAGGAAAAGAGCGTTGGTACTTACCTGATACGCCTCCTCTAATAAGGGGGGAGATAGCATCCATGTATGGGTTAAACCTATCCGCACTCTGATTGGACTGAGTCATAATATTAAATAATTAATTAATTAGGCATGGTATATAACCCCCTTACGGAGTAGCCACACCCAGTTTTCGACGAAGAAAAGAATACAGACTCACCGGTACGAACCAACTCCTTTAGCAAGAAAAATCCAACCGTAACACTACCAAGAACAACAAGAGCCAGACACCAAACACAGGCAGGGCTGAACGAGAAAGGGATGGGCCGGATGCTATCTCCCCCCCTTATTAGAAGAGGAGCAAAATCAGCCTCTCACTTCTCACATCCTGGGGTTTGCATAGATGATTATAACTAGCTACATGTGAAATCAATCCTATGCATAGTCACCCCAAACTCAGTATCTAACTGCATTTGTGGTCAAGTTGTAACCTATCCGAATACTGAAATTGTATTTAAAATGCACGAATACAGATCTCATTGGGGACCAGAATAGGTGGAATTTAGAAGAATGGTTATTGCATTTCTGACATTTAACACCTACTTCATTTAATAAGCACTCAGTGGCCACACTGCCTCCAGTGTAAATGATTTTGGATAGCTTTCAAAGGACAAGAGGCTGAAAATCTATAAACAGTGGCAGCCGAGCAATCTACAAGTCTGATTACTGACTCTCCGGGTTTTTCTTGATTCACCTTCACGAGGTGACATATATCTGCCAAGGTCATTTACTATGTGAGGGATCAATAGGTGATCTGGAGGTAGACAGGCAAAGGTGGATTTTTCATTCTTCATCTCCTGAGTCGCAAAGAACTTAAGATTTATAATTGCATCATTGCTGAGGCATCATTAAAAAAAAATCTATCAGGTCCAGTGTGAAGGTTCCCCACCAGAGATGAAGCCCAGAGCGTGTAAGGCAAAGTAGCCATCCATATGCAGCTTCCTGGTGTCAGAAGAAATATCCACCTGGTTCAGTTCTAAGTGGGGAGAAAGACACTGGAAACCTGGAGACTGATTGGAAAGATGGTTTATTGATGGACAGGACCACGTAGGTTTGGGGTTCTGGGGACCACATGGAGTTGAAAGAGGGGGGTATTTATACCCTCTCTTGGGCTTTGCCCTTGAGCTTCCTGTTCCTGTGCAAGAAATGCATTCTATTGGTCGTCAGACTCCCAGGGGTCATAGCTGAGGTTGTCTGAGATACGTTTGGTTGAACCTTGCTGGGTGATGCAATGAGGAAAGCTTGGTAGTGCCATGTGGGGAGCCCTGCTGATAGATAATCCTATTATGTCCTGGAGGGTCATGTCTTAATCCCACCACCCGGGAGTGGAATGTGTAATTGTCTTGTAGATAGGCTGCCCAATTAAGGGAGGAAGCATACTGCTTTCCTCTTCTGCCTTTCGGCTCATCACCAGAGACCATCTAGACAGAAAGCCATGAGTTCCATTGTGTGATTTTTTAAATAGCTGTGTTAGTTTTATGAGCTGATCAATTTATCCCTGATTTATTTATTGATCAGCTCATAAAACTAACACACACACACACACACACACATACATACACACACACACACACACACACACACATCCTGATGTCTCAGGTGGGGGTTACTGCATGCACAAATGCTACTAGCTGGATAAAGAATCTTAAATTTGCAAATTCAGAAGTGATTGGATCCATTCAGATTCACATTTCTTAGATTTATTCTGACCACTACTGAAATCCACGGTTTTAGGAAAACTGCTCTGCCATCCTTATCAGACGATGCTAAGTGACTCGAACCTTTTCAGGTCTCTGGGTAGTTAATATCCCTTAAGTGATTTGCTAGTTGGCATGTGGCATAGATAGAGAGCTTTCTATCAAAGGTGTATGGCTATGATACCCAAGAGACCTGACTATAAGACACATCTAGGTTTAGAGGAGCGGGGGGGGGGGGGGGGGAAATCAGGCAGAGCCTGAGAGGACCACAGATAGGTGTCCTCTCATTTGCCAGCTCTGCCTATTGACTCCCGCACTACGGAAAAGAGACAGAAGAGGCGGGCAATGAGAAAGACAGAAGAGGCAGGGTTTAGCACTGTAAAAGGACCCTGCCACCGTGGCCCAGCCTGTGACGCAATATTCAACATTTCGAATATTGAGGAAATGTGTCTTATGGAGGAAATGTGTCTTATGGAGGAAATGTGTCTTATGGAGTGAAAAATACATTATATAATAATAATAATAATAATAATAATAATAATAATAATAATAATAATAATAATAATAATAATAATAATAATAATAATAATAATAATAATAATAATAATAATAATAATTGTAATTTATAAAACCGTTCTCTCTCCCCGAAGGGACTCGAGGCGGTGCACAGGGAATTTAAAAATGCATACATAAAACCAACAAGCAAAAACCAACATCACACAAACTCTGTAATGAAGAAGCTTCTTGGATGAGCAACGAAACATTTTCAAAGAAAACACCAAGAAACTCCACTTGCCTTTTGGAAAAAAAAATAGCTTTGGGACAATATTAGAAAGCGAAGCAGATTTTGAAATGATCTAAAAATGTGAAAGTGTTGATTTAAAAATGCATTAAGGGGGAAAAATACTCCAAGATGTTAAATCCAAGACAAGGGTAAAGTATTCTGCAGTCAAATTGATTGGAAAGTGAAGCACTATATCTGTTGAATGCATCCGTTATTGCCTCTTCTGCATGTGCTTTAAGAACTGTATGAAAGAAGGAAGCCAGCCAAACCTGAACATTTTTATATCTATTGATCTCAGAAGGAGAAAGCAGGAGAAGGAGCCTAATTCTCTCCAGCGAAATCAATGGCATTTAGATGGTCTCAACACTTAAAGAGATCATACAATATACAGCTTTGTTTCCCTGAAACTTTTCTTTTCAAAGAAATAAAAAAAAAATGCTTAATACACCACAAAATGTCAGAAAGCATTAGAGTCACATCTCAAACATATTGGCATTACTACCTACCTACGCCCCCAAATCAGGAAAATAAACTGTGACAAGGAAATGAAGCATTTATTTCTTTTTTGATCCAATGATTTAGTTTGAAGATGATAAAGGAACAATTACTTTGCTTTGAAAAATCTTTGCTTTAATCAGAAATAGCCATTGTCCATGCCTAGGATGTAAAATAACAGATGGATTTATAGCACAACCAGTTGTGTTTAGTAGATCTGTGTGCATATATATGTGTGTGTGTGTGTGTGTGTGTGTGTGTGTGTTAGTTTGATGAGCTGATCAATAAATAAATTAGAGAGACCAGGATAGATCTATTTCAAGCTTATTAGCTCTCATCAGCTGGCCATACCCTTTACTGGGATTCGAACCGGGGCTGTATTGCATATATGGCAGGAGCCTAGCAATTCTAATTTATTTATTGATCAGCTCATAAAACTAACACACATATCTAAAAAAATTACACAACGAAACTCTTGGCTTGCTGTCTAGATGGTCTCTGGTGATGAGCCGAAAGGCAGGAAAGGAAACAGTATGTCTCCTCCCTTAATTGGGGCCTCTTAACAGGATGTTGTGAAAAAATTACATACATACATACATACATACATACATGTGAGAATATTTTCACAGCTCCTGTTTTGAGGCCTGTTTAAGGGAGGAGACAAACTGTCATCCTTCTCTGCCCTTCGACTCAACCCAGAGATCATCCAGACAGAGACCCATTAAGATTGCTGCTGTTTTTTAGATATGTGTTAGATTTTTAATTATTAAAATCAGCCCTTAAAAATCTAACATACATACATACATACATACATATTATTATATATAATATAATATAATTTTATATAAAATTATAATTTTATATAATTTTATTTCTTAGACTTATATAACCGCTCCCTCTCCCCAAAGGGACCCGGGGCGGTGCACAGGAAATTAAAAAACACATAGATATCACAAATATAAATAATTAAAACCGAATTAAATAAATTATCCCTGCGCTAAAAATTTAAAACATTAAAACTTAACCCCATCTAAAACCCAATTAAAACAATTTAAGATAGAGACTGTAGGCTAGGTAAATAACTTAGGCCAAACCGGCCTGATGGAACAAGAGAGTCTTTAATTTCTGGTGGAAGGCGCGGAGGTCCGTGGTCGTTCTGAGTTCGGGGGGTAGGTCGTTCCAGAGGGTCGGGCCCACCACAGAGAAGGCCCTTCCCCTGGGCTTCGCCCGCTGGCATTGCCTGGCGGACGGCACCCGGAGAAGTCCCTCTCTCTGGGAGCGAATCGGCCGAAGGGATGTATGGGGTAGGATGCGATCCCACAGATAACTATATATATATTTCATACATATGCTCATCCATATCTGGACTCAATGGATATTTAAATGTATTATTCATCTGAATCATGATGGAAAGGATTAAATGCTAGCTTTGAATCTGGAAACACCCGCTTCAAATGTCTAACAAACTATTTAAAGAAGAGGATATAAATAGTTTTTCCAGGAAAAAATAATGTAATAAAGATGGTAATGGAATTACACAATACCTAATTTTTTCTCTGTTATTCCATTGGTCCTTACCATTAAAAAATCATTTTATCATTAATTCAGTAAAAATACCCCTGTCCTCTCTCCCCCATCTCCCTCTCTTTCCTTCTCTTTTTTAGAGCCTAAACTTAATTTTCAACATTAAATTTGGTTTTTGAACGTCACATGTAAGATAACTTGGTAGGTCCTACATTGGTCACAATCTACAGAACAAGTTACCAATCTGGGTCATTCTTATCTTTTCAGGCGAAGATAACATTGTTGTGTAATTTGCTAAAAAATACAGTAATTGTAGAAGGTGCAAGCGGTGGGGGAATAAGATGAAAATTATAAAGATCTTTCTGTATGCCATTTCTAATCTTAGGGAGAAAGGCAGAAATTGAAAAAATAAAACAATTGGAAAAGTAAAACCATGACCAAAGAATTCATGACATTGGAACATGTATGGAATTTGACAGAGTACATCTGCTTTTTTATTTTGATACATTTCCACTTTTTTTTAAATCACATATTTAAATCACATATTTAAAGGTGTGCTCCTTGTTTGAGCATGAAGAGAGAGAGATGAAATAAATGTGGCATATCAATTACAGTATTAATATTCTTGATAAACCATCAAGAATAACTTTGGTGTGATGATATAGCTTGGAACACATTGGAATTTTCACTTTAGACAATTTGTTGTTAGTTGCGAAGTCATGTCAGACCCATTGCGACCCCATGGATAATATTCCTCTAGGCCTTCCTGTCCTGTACCATCCTCTGGAGTCCATTTAAGCTCACACCTACTGCTTTGGTGACTCCATCCAGCCACCTCATTCTCTGTCATTCCTTTCTTCTTTGCCCTCCATCGTTCCCAGCATTAGGCTCTTCTCCAGTGAGTCCTTCCTTCTCATTAGGCGGCCAAAGTATTTGACTTTCATGTTGAGGATCTGACCTTCAAAAGAGCAGTCAGGATTGATCTCCTCTAAAACTGACCGGTTAGATCACCTTGCAGTCCAGGGGACATGCAGGAGTTTTCTCCAGCACCATAGTTCAAAGGCCTCAATCCTTTGGTGCTCAGCCTTCCTTATGGTCCAACTTTCACAGCCACACATTGCAACTGGGAAAACCATAGCCTTGACTATACACATTTTAGTAGGCTGCCTAGATTTGCCACACCTTTCCTCCCCCGGAGCAAACATCTTTTAATTTCTTGGCTGCAGTCCCCATCTGCGGTGACCTTGGAGCCCAGGAAAATAAAATTTGTCACTACCTGCATTTCTTCCCCATCTTTAAACAATACCGAAAGTAAAATTAATTTCTCCCTTTTGCTCACACAAAGGCATTCATATATACTTCTGAAACATTACACAGCTTCATACTTGAAATTCTTACTTTTTTACAATAACCATTTAATCAGGCTAATCGCCAATATCAACATATGGACTTGTCCAAGTTCTCCCGGAGCAACATTTGGTGCCTGGTAACAATTGCCATTGGCTTCTTCTAAACTTTAAACAAAAAGTCACTTGAAGCCAACCACTTAATAAAACAGTATGAATGTTTTGCAGCTGCCAAAAAAGCCAATGCAATCCTGAGCTGTACTAACAAGGGAATAGAATCAAGATCATGAGACGTGATATATTACCACTTAATAATGGCTCGGTAAGACTATACTTGGAATATTGCATACAATTTTGGCCACTGCAATATAAAAAAAAAAGATGCTGAAACTCTGGAAAGAAGTTTTAGAAGGAGCGACAAAAGTGATTGGGAGGTTGAAGGCTAAAATATATGAAGAACGGTTGCAGGAATTGGGTATGCCTTGTCTAGTGAAGTCTTCCTTTAGTGATCACGACCGGGACCAGCAACTCGGTCATTAAGGAAAAAGGTTGCCAAGTGAAACTACCAGTGTGTTTATGATCTTACAATACAATACAATACAATAGCAGAGTTGGAAGGGACCTTGTAGGTCTTCTAGTCCAACCCCCTGCGTAGGCAGGAACCTTATACCATTCCAGACAAATGGCTATCCAACATCTTCTTAAAGACTTCCAGGGTTGGGGCATTCACAACTTCTGGAGGCAAGCTGTTCCACTGGTTAATTGTTCTAACTGTCAGGAAATTTCTCCTTAGTTCTAAGTTGCTTCTCTCCTTGATTAGTTTCCACCCATTGCTTCTTGTCCTGCCCCCAGGTGCCTTGGAGAACAGTTTGACTCCCTCTTCTTTGTGGCACCCTCTGAGATATCGGAACACTGCTATCATGTCTCCCCTGGTCCTTCTCTTAATCAAACTAGACATACCCAGCTCCTGCAACCGTTCTTCATATGTTTTAGCCTCCAGTTCCCTAATCCTCTTGGTTGCTCTTCTCTGCACTCTTTCCAGAGTCTCCACGTCTTTTCTTACTTCAGTTTTGCTTTGATTTCCAGACCAGTGAAGATCATAAGTGCAAGGACACATTGCAAAATTTCATCATTGCCACAACTGTGAATAGTCACTAAATGAGGCAGTTGCTAAAAGAGGGCTAAAAAAATAATATCCATAAGCCTTGGCTGGCCTACATGACTCCTTTCAGCTCCAGAGTGGTATAATTTTAAGAGCATCCTTTGGAAGTCTTTTGGAAACTGAAGGTTTTTTTTTTTCTGAGGCGCATTAACATGTTTTATGTCTCCTACATGAATGTGACCGATTTAATTTTAAGGCCAACTAAACCAGTTGTGTTGGACAAATGGCAGCTATCTACAGTAGGCCACCCTGAACCTTTCTACTTCAGGAAAACCAAATGAAAGAAAATATATATTTTTCCACTACATTTTCAAAGGGATTCTCTCTAACCTTGGTGACATGAATCGCAGAATTCCAATTCTTTCTCAGTGGGTAGAAAAAAGTCATTTCTGGGGAAAGCATTTTACTTAATTGCTCAATTTTGGAAAAGTCCCCATCTCAGCATGTGTATGTATAACTTTCCGTCTCGCTCTGTCTCTGGCCCTCAGAATAATAATAGTAATAAAAAAAAAGTAAGACAATATCTTCATTGTCATCTCTCTCTTTCTCTCCCTCCCTCTCTCTTCCCCTCCCTCTCTCTCTCTCTCTCTATCCCTCCCTCTCAATCTCTCTCCTTTTCTCCCTCCCTCCCTCCCTTTCTCTCTCTCTCTCTATCTTTTCCCTCAATATCCCTGAGTCCTACATAGGCCCTATAGGTAAAGCTAAAGGTTCCCTCAAAATTAGCATCCGGTTCGCTCGAACTGATCTGAACAGGCTGAATCCCTGGTTAGACCCAATTTTTGCAAATGAATCTGAAGTCCCAAGCAAGATGGGGAAATTACCCCCACCCAAAAAAACCCACCCATCCTTGAAACCATGCTTCTGCATTTTTATCATAAAACGTATATAGTTGTATTCATGAAGGCAATACGAACAGAGCTCATTTCAAAGGAAATAACATCATTTACCAGGATAATTTTTCTATGTGTACCAGTAAAGTAATGAATGTATCTTAACTCTACAATTTCAGTAGCTTTTAACTTAGATGTATGAAAGGTGCAGGTCAAACATACTGTATATTCTGTGGGTGTAATTATCATAGTTTAAATTCTGCCTGCCTGCCTCGGTGTAGTTATCTGGTTGCCACTGTTATAATATATTCATGCAATTCTGAACAATATTATATCCCCATTTGTATCTGCTGTTGTTTGCATCTATTAATTAATCATGACGGAAGGTGAGGACACTACAGAAGTATTAATGCCAAGTTGGAAATCAATGAATGTAGACAGGTTTTTGCCTCACGCTTACAAGATTGAAATGGCATCTATGTACTATAAGGAAGAAAAGAAATATTGTAATTGTGATATGGTGACAACTGCGTAGCATTGTGTAAACTTGAATAATCCAATCTTCAGTCTTAAGGAGTTCCATTGTTCTCCATATATTACCGAGAACAAAAATACTGAAGTGGATGTTATGGAAGGTAAAAAATAAATTTAAATACCCTCCACATTTGATTTTGCTATAACCTTAAAACAGCCGTCAATAGAAATATTAATTGTGCACTTAAAGAGAATCATAAAACCCACTAATGTGTTATTTGTCAAGCCTAAGGAAAAACAGGAGAAATTAAAATGGCTAATAACTGCCAAGTTTTGCTTCTTTTGTTCAGATTTTCCACAACTAATGCTGCAATTCAATCCAGAGAAAGAAGTGAAATAGAATTCATTAAAATCAGTGGATCTGAAATCTACTTTTGGACTTGTTTGGGGTCTTTTATGTTCATAATACAGTATGAAAGTACATTTATAGCAAAAGCCCGTTCATTGATGCTCATAAGTAAATATTCTACTGAAAAAGCAAGCAAGCAAGCAGCAGAGCATAATTTAACAAGTCCATGGAAGAATCCCTAAGTCTTTATAATGGTGAGGGGACAGCAACATTTGTTAGAAGTCCAGTCCATGTCTATGGAGATTCTTGATCATCCAGGTCATGGTTGTCCTAAAGGTGCTTTTCAAAAAGTCCTCAGACTTTATTAGTTCTCCTGAAGAAGCTTCTTGGATGAGAAGCAAAATGTTCTCGAGGAGAAAAAGCCGAGAAAGTCCAGCTGCCTTTTGAAAATCACTTTTGAGACAAGTCCAGTCCGTACTTGTAATAAGGAAAATAATGTAATAATTCCACAGATTCATTGGAATTGAACTTGAGGCTGAGGCGCAGAAATCTAGTTGAACACAGTCAAAGTCAATTCTCTATGGGAGGGCCCATTCACCATCCACCTGTGGTCTTACTTGATCCTTGTTCTTTAGGGGTCTGGCAACATGTGCACACTGGGAATAGGCTCCAGCTGTTTGTCTGCCTCACTGATGTCTGAAGGCAGCTGATAACTGATAATTTTTACAATGACAATAAAGATTATTATTATTATTATTATTATAACTGCCATGCGGCTCTGACCCCCTCTCTGCCTCCGACACAGAGCCCTCATCAGAGCCTCCCCCAGACTCCAGGACTGGCCCAGGTTCCTCCCCAACCTCCTCACTGCCTGAATCTGCTGCCAGCTCTGCTGGCTGCTAGTGGGCCATGACAATAGATTATTTCCAGTTACAATTCTGATTCTGGAATAGGTCGTGATCCTTTACGAGCCTGGCCCTGCAGTCTGGCATTTCCCTTCTCTTGGTTCTTTGTCCTTTAACCCAGTTGGAGTGACATTCCTCTGGGATCACAAGTTAGGGGATTCTTCCAGGGACTGAGAAGCGCCAGTTCTAAAACGCGAAAGAGATTGGCTTCTTTCTAGATTACGTCCTCATGAGAGAGAATTACATGCTTCAGGCATAATTCAATTCACAGAATCCCTGTCTTCATCTTCTGACAACTCTTCTTCTTGGAGATGGTCCAGGGAGATCATGGCAAGAGAATGCCACTGAACTGAGTGAGATCAATTTCCAGAGCTGCTTGTCTAGCCCGGTTGCACAATCTATTTTCTGTCAAAGGACTTAAAAGCCTGAAGCATAATCCCCTGGAAACCACACAGTTGGCAGGCTTGAAGTGTTCTCACCTATTCTTTCTTCTTTCCCTTTGGAAGTCTGCATCTTTCTTCCCCCAAGCTGCAGAGAAAGGATTGCTAGATCTTATGGGATATCTTATTTTTTTCCCCTCTTTTTCATTAGGCCTTTAAATTTAGGCTGAGGGTGGAGGCATCTGCAAAGGGAGATCTCGATGGCAAAAGCAGCAACTTTGGCCCCATTGGTGTGTGACTGTGATGCCATGCGTATAGGACACTTTTATCGTTTGGATGAAAGCCTCTGACCACGTTGATGTAACATCAAAATGAGGGCTACAAGTTGAACCCTTCCTTGCACAGCCTTAATCCTGTTGTGTAACTGTATAAATCAGTGATGGCCAACCATTTTGTTGTTGTGTGCTGAGAGCGCCCGTGTGTGCATGCACGTGCACCCACAATGCAATGCGTGCATGCCCGCCACCCGTGCATGTGCACGCAATTCCTTCATGCTTCCCCTGCCCCCGTGCAATGCGCATGTGACCTCCCCACCCAAGCACACACCTCTTCCGCATGCACCTCACCTCCGCGCATGTACGGCAGAGACCCCAAAACCAACTGGCTGCTGGGAGGCGCACATGCATGCGTGGTGAAGCTGAGCTGGGGTCGCGGCTCATGTGTCCACAGAGAGGGCTCTGCGTGTCACCTTGGCCATAGATTCGCCACCACAGGTATAAATGATAGATCAACCTTTTTTTCTTCTGGACTCTTCTTTACCGCTTCTCACCCAATGCGAGGAAAATAAATTGTGGGAAGCACTGTCATATTTTCACAAGATGTTGCCGCAGAACACTCACCATCTCTGATGTTATAATAAACATATTGATTTGCCTTTGAATCTTCCTGCAGTAAAATTGGCTTCCAGGGTAAAGTTGACTTTCACTCAAGGTTCTCTATTACATGTTAGAGCACAAAAATAGCCAATCCATTTTGCAAAGCACTCCTTGTTCTCTGGATAAAGTACGAAACAATGACAAAGTCTTCAAGTTTAACTTTCTATATGATGTTTGTTACCGCTATAACTGTCTGATTTGGTTCTGCAAACCAACAAGACAGACATAGACTTCAGAGGATAATTAGAACTGCAGAAGAAAAGAAAAAAAACCAACCTGCCTTCCGTTGAGGATCTGTATACTGCACGAGGGCTGGGAAAATATTTACAGACCCCTCACATCCTGGAAACCCTCAAAATGATACTATAGATCAGTGCACACCAGAACAACTAGATATAAGAACAGTTTTTCCCCGAACACCATCACTCTGCTAAATAAATAATTCCCTCACCACTGTGAAACTATTTACTAAGTCTGCACTACTATTAATCTTCTCATTGTTCTTATCAATCATCACCTCCCACTTACGACTGTATGACTGTAACTTTGCTGCTTGTATCCTTATGCTTTATGTTGATTATTTCTTAGTTTGATTTGATTGCTTATTTGTACCCTATGATTATCATTTGTTGTACCGTATGATTTGTGATGAATGTATCTTTTCTTTTATGTACACTGAGAGCCTATGCACCAGAGACAAATTCCTTCTGTGTCCAATCACTTTTGGCCAATAAAGAATTGCCCTGCCCTGCCCTGCCCTGCTTTCCCTTCCCTTCCCTTCCCTTCCCTTCCATTCCATTCTATTCTATTCTCACAATTAACCTCTGGAACAGCTTGCCTCCAGAAGTTGTGAATGCCCCAACCCTGGAAGTCTTTAAAAAGATGTTAGATAGCCATTTGTCTGAAATGGTATAAGGTTCCTGCCCACGCAGGGGGTTGGACTAGAAGACCTACAAGGTCCCTTCCAACTCTGCTATTGTATTGTATTGTATTGTATTGTATTGTATTGTATTGTATTGTATTGTATTGTATTGTATTGTATTGTATTGTATTGTATTGTATTGTATTGTATTGTATTGTATTGTATTTACAGTTAGAGGAAATGCTTCCAATTCCTGCATGACAGAGCAATGACCAATCCTAGGAAACCAGTTTCTCTTCTTCAAGATTGGACTATACATTTCTAGGGCTGAAGAGCTGGCTTGGCCTGTTTTGATTCTGATTTACTCGATGTCATAATTTAATATTGCTCCTGACTCACAAAGGACTTTCTATCACCAAGTGTGAAGCAACATTAAAAGAGAGAGAGAGAGGGGACAATAAATCAATAATGTCATTAATCATTTCCACGATTTCATTTTGATGAAACCGAGTAGCTGATTTTTCTGTAAAATATCTACTTAGCCTGTTGAAGTGAAGTTAAAAGTCCTGTTATCAATGTGATTTTTGTTTTGTTTTATTTCTTACCACGAAATAGATTTCTTTTGTTTGGTCCCTTTTGCCCAATCTATTTCAAATATATGATTGTTGCCCAAGTAATTAAAACCACATAAACAATTTTGTCTTCAAATAACGGTTGCATCTGGAAGGTATTTTTTTTCCCTGTTCAATGATTTTGGGGACTGAAATCTTAGTGCCTCCAATTCTTTAGAATAATTTCAAGGCCTATTTTTGCTTGGAAAATCCATACGATTTAGGAGGGGAGACAATTGATTTATGACAAACACGAAATTGACTCCCATGTACTAAATAAAGATCTTCCTAATTTTCCAGTAATTAAAACCTTTGATAAATATTCAGTGATAATTTCTGGAGGTTATCATTTAGATTTAGATTTAGATTTTATTAAACTTATATACCGCAGCCCTCTCCCATAAGGGACTCGGGGCGGTGCACAGGTGAATAAAATATGGATACAAACATATATACAAGAATAAATAAGTCGTAAGTAGTCAATATAAAATCCTATTAAATAAACAACACCCTGTGCTAAAATTAATTTAAAACCCTCTTATTAAAACTATAAATTAATTTAAAATCAGTCGGTAAAATAGTCTCGGAAATTAGGCCAGGCCAGCTAGATGGAAGAAGTGTGTCTTTAGACGTTGGCGGAAGAGGCGGAGATCCGTGATAGTCCTGAGACTATCCTGTCCTGTTCCAGAGGGCAGGGCCCACCACAGAGAAGGCCCTTACCCTGGGCGTCGCCAGTCGGCATTGCCCGGCCGATGGCACCCGGAGAAGACCCTCCCTGTGGGAGCGAATCGGTCTGAGGGATGTATGAAGAAGGAGGCGGTCTCGCAAGTAACTAGGACCCGTGCCATGGAGCGCTTTAAAGATGGTAATCAACACCTTGAAGCACACCCGAAAGGCCACAGGCAGCCAGTGCAGCTCGCGCAGGAGAGGTGTTACGTGGGAATGCCGAGAGGCTCCCAAGATCCCCCGCGCAGCCGCATTCTGCACTATTATTTATTTATTTATTTATTAAATTTATACCTGCCCTTCTCCTTGTTAGGACCCAGGGCGGCGCACAGGGATGTTAAAATACATACAAAATATATAAAATATATGAAATTTAAAATACTTATTCTAATAAATAAACCCTGCGCTAGCTGTAGTCTTCGGGTGCACCTCAAGGGGAGCCCCATGTAGAGAGCGTTTCCGTAGTCTAGACGGGATGTCACGAGTGCATGAGTGACTGTGCGAAGGGCGTCCCGGTCTAGTAAGGGGCGCAACTGGCGGACCAGGCGAACCTGGAAAAAAGCCCCCCTGGCCACGGCTGTCACATGGTCGTCCATGGACAGCCGAGAGTCCAGGAGGACGGCTAAGTTGCCAGCCCTTTCCATTTATCTGTTTCAATCATTATGTTTCTCACATATGCAGCAAGCAGAATTTATTCTATTTCTCTTGAACATAGCTTTCATGCACAGACACACACACACACACGGAGGGAGGGAGGGAGGGAAAGAGAGACAGAGAAAGAGAAAGACTCAATATTTTCTTAACGGTTCTTTTTTTTTCTTCCCACAAAATGCTATACAGTTTGGTCTTTGTTTCATCACAATTCTAATAAGAATAGACTTTCTATGGTGATAAATGCTGAACTGATGCAAGTTGGTTGGGATTATCTAAAAAAAGCTTAAGATCAATTGTATTTCTAAATTTCTTCTTTTGGATTCAGAAGCAGCCTATTCTTACTGTCTATCTAGTGGGATTATTAATACTAACCAGATGTGATTCAAATTTGAATGAGAGATAGCAAAGGAATTCCCAAGGCTTAGAGCTTAAAATTATTGTCCTCACAGTAGAGAGAAAAAGCATACAGCTTCAAAGCTATTTCCTGTTTGTGTCTAGCCACGTAATTGTCAGAAGTTGAGGTCAGCTCTAAACTCAACTGGCTACAATTCATTTGAATTTTTTTTTAAAATTCCAAACAGTGAATATGATAACAATAAAAATAGATTTTTACATCTACTTAATGGCTTGAACATTTGGATTGAAGCATCAAGCCACATATCTTTGATAAGATATTAGATGTTCATAAACACTCTTTTTCTCCTGACAGATCCTCTTAACATGGTGGAGAAAAATAAAACTAATCATAATTTGATTTGTTGGTTTTTAATAAGAATCTACGAGGCTGGTAATATAATGATTATGGAGTTAGGCTCTAAGAAGTCCAAAATCCAGGTGCTGGTCTCACTCAATCTTGGGAATAAATAATTGGGAGTTAACAATTTAGAACCCATCACTCTCTCTTCAGTCTACGTCATGACATTGGCAGAGTGATAACCTTGGAGAAAAAGGTTCTATGAACCACTCTAGAATAAATGTAGGAGTTTAAGATGCACACATTTCTACATCAGTGGGTTTGAAAGTACTTGAAGTTTAATAAGCAAAGTAAAACGTAGGAAAAAACGAATGAGTTTGAGGGTGGGGTCAAATGCGTCATCAGTCTGGCACCCCTGAAAGAGACAATCCCCATTTAGCTTCATTGACTCTGATCTGGTACCAAGTTGCCTTGACTGTTAGTAGATCAGATTCCTGTGTGTAGGTTTCATGGAATAAACCAACAGTGCTTTCTGGGGTCTATAATAGCTCCTGGTTTCTTGCATCTGACGAAAACTTATCTATGCTTACTTCCATTAGCTAATCTTGACTTTAATTTCAGGTCCTCCATCTTAAGCAGAAAGTATCTCTTTAAATAAAAGTGTCATTACAGCCTCCTTGCTAGAGAAAAGTCATTTGGTAATGAAGTTGTCATCTTTTCAATAGCACTTGAACATTTATTTTAATTTGCGAAGGCCTTTAAAAGAAATACATGATGTCTATTTTACTTTAATGAAACAGGATCCCCCCCTTCCCATGCCTTCTGTTTCTTTGTTAACAACCCCTGCTGTTGTTAATGTGCTTTTTGCTTTATGAATCTGAATGATTGTTGTTTTGAGCTGTTGGCTTTAACTATTAGTACCAATGTTGTTTTATTTTACATGTGTGCAATAGGTAAACATTAAAAACCCCAAAATCAGCAATAACAAGAAAACAGAAAACTGCCTGGTCACATTTGTAATTTATAGTTTTAGTAAACAAATACATAGATAGATATATGATATATGATGGAAGGATGGACGGATGATAGAAGATACAATGGATGGATGGATGGATGGATGGATGGAGATAGATAGATAGATAGATAGATAGATAGATAGATAGATAGATAGATAGATAGATAGATAGATAGATATGGATGGATGATGGATGATAGATGATAGAAGATAGATAGATAGATAGATAGATGGATGGATGGATGGATGGATGGATGGATGGATGGATGGATGGATGGATGGATGGATGGATGGCTAGATAGAGGATGGATTGTCGGCCAGGCAATGCCGGTTGGCTACGCCCAGGGGAAGGGCCTTCTCTGTGGCAGGGCCCAGCCCTCTGGAACGACCTACCCCCCCCCCGATCTACGCACCACTTCAGACCTCCGCCTCTTCCGCCAGCATCTTAAAACGTATTTATTCCAACAAGCCGGCCTAGCATAACCCCCCGTTTCTGACTTTTATTTGTATAAATTTTAAATTCTTACGGTTTTATAAGGGTTTTAGCACGGGATATAATTTAATAGTTTTTTAATAATGTATTTTTGTAATTTTGTATGGTTTTTTAATATTGCCTGTGCACCGCCCTGGGTCCTTGCAAGGAGAAGGGCAGGGTATAAATTTGAAAAAAATAAAATAAAATAAAAATAAATGGATGATGGATGGATGGATGGATGGATGGATGGATGGATGGATGGATAGATAGATAGATGATTGGATGAATGGAAGATGGATGGATGGATAGATGATTGGATGAATGGAAGATGGATGGATGGATAGATAGATAGATTTTATTTGCACCAATATGGACTTGGGTTGGATTTATTGTGGAGGAGGGAGTAAATTTTGGGAGTATAGAGAACCACAGCTCAGTCTAACAAAATTTTGTTCCATGAAGAAAGAATCAGGAAGGTGATGGCATCTGTTCAAACTGCTATTTCCCCAATGTCTAAAAGGTCCACACAGTTCATTTTTCTTCTGTTCTGCAAAGGTCACAATTTTTCCAACTGCAAATAAACTTTCGTGTTTTGCCTGTTCTGTAAGATCCTTCTATGATTTCATTTGCCAGAAGCGTTTCTAAATGTTCTTCTCCCTCTGGTTTGAATTCTAGAAGACTATGATTTTCTGTGCCAAAAAATTAGATCAATCTCTTTTGTGAAAAGGAGAGAATATGGTATGTTTGTGGGAGGTATATAACATATATAATAGTGAGATTTTAATTAGTTTTAATTGCTATTATAGTGTCATAAAAAGAAAACAAAGCAAAACAAAGCATGAGAATCAAATCAAAACAAATTGCAAAAAAAGTCAGAGCAAACTATATATATCCCATAAATCCTAAACCAAATATAAAAATGTAATAATATCTACATATATATATATATATATATATATATATATATATATATATATATATATATATATATATATATATATATATATATATAAGATGTTATGACTCAATTTTAAATAAATTAAATCTTGATCATATTGCTTAATTTTTCTTGACTTTAATAATAAAAAAAGCCTGTTCAAAGTTTGGAAGCTGATACATTTCACTTAGTTAACCTTTCATACCTGGTATACATGCACATTTTCAAGAACCACTTTGTGGCAAAAATCCCAGGATGTTAAATCCAAAGGTTTTTGATAAATGGGTATGTCTTTTCCAAGAAACTGATTTATCATAGTAAGAGGATATTAAGGGACACAATCAAAATGTATACACAAATATATATTTAGACTTCTATCTACCTGCCATCCATCCATCCATCCATTTTATGAAATAATCTTCTTTTAGGATCATGATTCTGTATATTGATTCTTTGGACAATATTCTTCAAATGATCATTTACATTCGCAATTCTTAATTTCTTTTACACTATTCATATTTTTAGTGAAGATTCTTTAATCATGGTATTAGAGATTCCACACAATACTAGGAGACTTGCAGTTTGAAAAGCAGGAAAATACAAAATAGGAAAACAGATCATATCTGTCCAGAAGAAGACCATACATAGCATGCATGTGTCCGTTTGTGCATCAGAGCCTCTAAATTAAAGATTTTCAAGGATCCTCTTCCTCATTCCCAGATGGAAAAAAATGAAATCATGCCAGATGTCAATAATCTCAACTGCACTCACAATTCATTATTAATAAGCTGTAGCCCATACTGGACAATGGCACTGCACTTTCTCGGGCATTGCAGATCCATACTAACATTCAGTTTGCTTGTCCAGCTGAATTCTTACAAGCAACAGGAAGCAACAGGTCAGTAATACCAACATGGGAGCCAGTTCCTCAACAAACTAGATATCTTCTTTGCAACAAACTAGATATCTACTCATATCTATACTAAGATCTCTATTTCAGGACCCATAAACCTATACGCAAGACTAGAAATACCTTCACAAGCTCTTCCTCCAATATAGTATATGCCAATGTCGGCAAACCTTTTTGGCATTAAGTGTCAAAACTAGAATGCACACACCCTGACCGGTGAGTGTGCTGGAAACTGGAAGAGCAGCTTCCCGGTGTGCATGTATGCACCAACCAGTTGCTCTTCTGGGTTCAGGCATGCATGCCGGCCAGCTAGTCTTCGCACATGTGGGAGCACCAGAACCTGAAAGAGCAGCTGCATGTGCTTGCTGGCCAGTTGTTTTTTGGGGTCCAGTGTGTGCATGTGTGCTGGCCAGTTGGTCTTTGCATATGTGGGAGCAATTGAAACCGGAAGACCAGCTTCCCAGTGCGCATGTGTCTGCCAGCCAGCTGGTCTTCTGGTTCCTGGAGGTCCTGCGCATGCAGAAACCAGCTGGCTGGCATGCATGCATGTGCTAGAACCCAGAAAAGCAGCTTGTGTTGGTGCACATGCCCTCAGAGAGGGCTCTGTGTCCCACTTCTGGCACACATGCCATACGTTCGCCATCACAGATATATGCCATCATCTTCCAGTAACGATCCTCTTAGATTCTACAGAGGATGACCAGGAGAAACTTTGCATCAAATAATTAACATACACAAGATTGACATCAGAATTCAAAAGAAGGACGCCTTAACATCAGAGCACTTCAACCTCTCAGGACTCAAAGTGATTTTAGGAAATTGGGACTTTAACAATAGAACATCTAAATGTTTCCAACTATCTCAGAAGGGCTTAACAAACACAATTGATTTTAATACACTGCAATTGCTAATTAATAAAGCATTTGTAATCTGTCTCACATGTAACCTTCATCTGCATAAGTAGCCTATCTTCCTTCCTCCCCTACCTTTCCTCTTCTTAAATCTTACCACTCTGTGAATCCAATTAAGATGTGGCTTATGCTTTCTATAAAGTGTGTTAGTCAGAAAAATCATTTATCAGACTTCTGATTATTATTATTATTATTATTTTCCCCCCATCATAGATGAACACAACTTATTTCCTAAATGGCCTGCTGCACGTTTCTACAGAACAGGAAATGTTTTCTGGTGTTCTGGATAAGACCTGGCCAGAGGTGGTATTCAGCAGGTTCTGACCAGGTCTGGAGAACCGGCAGCGGAAATTTTGAGTAGTTTGGAGAACCAGTAAATACCACCTCTGGCTGGCCCTGCCCCTATCTATTCTCTGCCTCCCGAGTCCCAGCTGATCAGGAGGAAGTGGGGATTTTGCAGTATCCTTGCCCCCCCAAGCCACACCATGCCCACCAAGCCACGCCCACAGAACCGGTAGTAAAAAAAATTGAATTCCACCACTGGAGCTGGCCTTGCAGTAGGCT
Source organism: Rhabdophis nuchalis (assembly GCA_039707465.1). Classification (NCBI taxonomy): domain Eukaryota; kingdom Metazoa; phylum Chordata; class Lepidosauria; order Squamata; family Natricidae; genus Rhabdophis; species Rhabdophis nuchalis. Next base: position 11,892,241 of record CM077658.1, read on the forward strand.
TGTTATTTGTATCTCAAACATCACAAACTACTTTATTTTCCAGAACAGATCTGACTTGTGCCAGGAATTCACTATTTAGCATTTTTTGTTTAGAAAAAAAGGAGATTTTCATGTTATAATGCTGCCAGAAGACACTGACCATTCCTTACTGCAGTCTTATGAGGTTAGAAACAAATCTGACTGCATATTTTTTTAAAAATGAGTCTTTTATTTACTACTTAAATTTGTATATTAAATGTTGCAAATCAGAAAATGAGTTTCAGGACCTCTTTCTGCCATGAGAACAAGCCAAACCCAAAATGTACCTTACATTATTTTATGCCTCAGAACTGTTTAACAAACATCAAGACCGTTTTGCTGGAATTATTTCTGTTCAGTACCAGAAGTATTAATATTTGCTGAGTTTTATTGCGTAAGCAGAATATATTGTATGGTTGCATCCATTGATGTATCCATCAGACTTCTTTCAGTAATTTATTTATTTGTTCAATTTTTATAGCTGCCCATCTCAGTCAATGATTTCGAGGCAATTTGCAATTCATTATGTATCTCCTACATCACCAGCCTGAATTGTTTTGTATTGTTTTTGGCTTGGAATTGTTATAGTAGACCCATCGCCCTTCATTCCCTCCCTTTAAATTAATTTTGTATCTTTAAAACCCAATAAATATATTTTAAACAATTCAATGTCGCTTTTTGATTCTTCCTGAGGTTGGTTGTTCAGCTACCCAACTAGGTAATGTAATCAGAGCAAGTGAGGGAGGGATTTGTTCGGAGCTTCACTGAAGCCAGTACAGTGGTACCTCGGTTCACGAACGCTTCTGTTCACGAACAACTCGGTTCACGAACAGAAAAGTTCATCAAAATATGCTCCGGTTCACGAACTCCGCTTCTGTTCACGAACAGGAACCGCGGCCATTTTAATGTATTTCCTGGCTGTCACATGGTTGTGACTTCCTGTAGGAAGCTTTGCTGGCTGGAGAATTCTGGGAGCTGAAGTCCTTCAGACGTGGAGAGAAGGAGACACAGAAAAAAGTACACTGTGAGTACTTTCAGTGACTTTTTTTAAATTTTTGTTATGCTTTTAGCATATGGGAAACTGTGCCTCGGTTCACGACCAATTCGGTTCGCGACCAGAGTCAGTTCACGAATTAAGTTCGTGAACCGAGGTACCACTGTATTTTGGAACGAAGGGAAAATTTTATTTCCAGACCTGGAGTACATCAACCTGGTAACATCACTATAGAAATGTCTGCACTGCGTTGCCAACACTCATTTCTGATTTGAAAATTTATCCATTCGCTTGGCAAAACCTTAAAAGGGAAGGCAGGGTAGCCAATGCTTTTTAGGAAACGAAATAACTAAGTTAAGGGATTTCTGGCAATGCTGTTACATTTTGTATAATGTTTATATCTCATGGTTTGAAAGGAAAGGGAGACTGGTCCAAGCATCTAGGTATTATTTCAAAGGGAGAGAGAGAGAAAGAGAGAGGCATCTACATGCCATAAAAATGTCATCGCACACATGCTGTTCCAGTGTATTCATTAAAAACATTACTTGGAGCACTTCCCATGCTATTCCATTCCCGACTGGCATAATTTTACTCTGGTGGCATATCTGATTAAAAACAACCACAATAAACAAGAATACATGCAGATTACTCAGCATAAACAATTATTTTCCTTTCTCTGCCTTTTGCTCTCCTCCCACCCTGTGTTCGAGAAGACTAACTGATAAATTACAATTGCTGGTGACTTTAGCTCCCTGAACCTTTCCAAGAAAATAGGAAACACACAACAGAGCGGTCGAAGACCAAATAGGCAAAAGAAAAATAAATAAAAATGGGCAATCAACTTACTTTCTTCCATTGCTACAATGGTGATATTATGCCATGTGCTAGTCTCTCTGTCCAGCGGTGTGGCCAGTGTTATCTTTCCATCTTGAGTATTAATGTTGAATTGTCTCTCGAGGTCAGTGTTCCGATCGATGGAAAACCTAGGGAATAAAGTTCCTTATTCAATTATTCACTTAAATACTTTTGCCTGATCTGAATAGCACTTGCTCTCATAATCTGAGAAATCCGTGTTGGGTTGGATGGCAGCTTTGTAGCCTCCGTGGATTCGCTGGGCTCAATAGTGGTATAATTCATAAGACCCAATCTATATAATAAATAAAAATATAACTATGAGTTTCTTCAAAACAGGTAATCTCCGAAAGTACTGCACCAATCGCTTCCAAATTTTCACACAATATTCCTTACAAATACGGCACCAATGATATACATAGATTGTGTAGATGTTATACCTGTGCCAGGTACATGCAATGGAAATGTAAAAAATTGTAAAAAAAGGTAGATAGATTGAGAGAGCGCATTGGGCCACAGGTATTATGCCATTCTTTATGATATAAAATACTCTGTCCATAAGATGCAAGGAGAAATACAGTAGGTAGGTAGGTAGGTAGGTAGGTAGGTAGGTAGGTAGGCAGGCAGGCAGGCAGGCAGCTATAGGGATAGAGAGATGGAGGGAGAAATACAGTAGGTAGGTAGGTATAGGGATAGAGAGAGGGAGAAATATAGTAGGTAGGTAGGTAGGTAGGTAGGTAGGTAGGTAGGTAGGTAGGTAGGTAGGCAGCTATACAGATAGAGAGATGGAGGGAGAAATACAGTAGGTAGGTAGGTATAGGGATAGAGAAAGGGAGAAATACAGTAGGTAGGTAGGTAGGCAGCTATAGGGATAGAGAGAGGGAGGGAGAAATACAGTAGGTAGGTAGGTATAGGGATAGAGAGAGGGAGAAATACAGTAGGTAGGGAGGGAGGGAGAGGGAGAGAGGGAAAATACAGTAGGTAGGTAGGTAGGTAGGTAGGTGGAGAGAGGGAGAAATACAGTAGGTAGGTAGGTTGGGCGTTATACGGCGGTTGTGTGTACGTGTTTGTGCGTGCAGGTGTAGATCTACACATAGATTGGTTGGCCATTTAACCAGACTGGGCCACAGCAACGCATGGCCAGGAACGGCTAGTAAATAAATAAATAAAGATGGACTGAGGATCAGGGAGCAGAATGATAGTCCACTGAGTAATTAGTTGCATGCTCTCAGCGTGAAGGTTAGGAGCCGTCACTAAGATCAGTCGGTAGCAGTCTTTCAAAAACTCCTGCGAATCAAGAGTTAATTAGACGATCCATCACTTTTATAGGACAACTCTTGTTGTATTTCATCGCCACTGCTGATAATTCTGTCAATACATGAAGAGGGAAGGTTGCTTTCTACATGTCTCTGTGTTTTAAAGATGCAGCAAGCACTCCAACAAAAATGACTTTACAGTAATTAGGTAAATATGTCATATCTGAACACAATAGCTGGCGGGTTTTTTCCCCCCACGGGTAAAATACTTTTTAAAATGTCCATTTTATGAACTCATCTCATTGGTGTTTCACAAAACAACTTTGATCTGATAGCAGAGCCAACGAGAAGGTTCGGATGCATTATGCAGCCTGAACACAAGAAAGCCAATTTGACAAACCAAGAAATCTCAGTAGTAAATTGTTCAAACGGTGCATTAAACAAAATGGTGATTTAGAACTCGCTGAAAATACTTCAAGGAAGCTTTTATGCTGGTCCATTTTCATGGAATTGTTTTATTAATGCATTACTTGTAAAAGAAACCAAACTGGGAAATTAAACTTTCAGATTTTTGGCAGGCCATGCAGAGAATGAAAGAGAAAGCAAGAAGAAAAAGGACTGGAGGACAAAAAAATGATATAGTACCGCAACCACAGTTTTTATGGTTCTACTAAATCCTAATGGAGAATTTAAATACAGAAGCATATAATTCATGTGCATCTATCCAGTATTCTTCTGTATCGTGCAGCTATTAATTCGTATTAGCTATCTCATACCACGACTCAGGCTGTTGAGTACATGAGGAATTGTTAGAAAGTTTTTCTCTCCAAATTTTGTTCTGACTTGATTTGGATCTGATTTGGATCAGATTTGAGAAAAGGCATTGCATCTTAAGTTGGTTCTATGTTGGTTACATTTTGTCATACATAACCTCAAGGAAAAGGAGGAAAAGGAGCGACTGCAAATATACCATGCCCCCATAACTAAATACCATGCAGGATCAAATCCACAATTCACATTGTAAAATTAAGTTATAAAATATGTAGCTTCAAGGCCATAAGAGCCAATCATGATGATGAAGAAGGAGGAGGAAATATCTTAAGAAGGTACTTGGGTATAAAATATGGAGCTTCAAGGCCATAAGAGCCAATCATGATGATGAAGATGGAGGAAGAGGAGGAGGAAGGGAGGGAGGAGGAGGAGGAAATATCTTAAGAAGAAATATCTTTATACTTGGGTATAAAATATGGAGCTTTAAGGCCATAAGAGATGATGATGATGATGATGACGACGACGGAGGAGGAGGAGGATGAAATATCTTATGAAGATACTTGGTTGATACCAAGGATGCTGACAGCAACCCATATCAACCACTAGCACCAGTCAATAGTATTTGTGATGCGTTTTTGAATGTTTAGTTGACCAAGTTTCATATTTAATGAATAAAGTATATAATAATAATAATATCTGAATGTGCAAATTCATAAGCATAAATTAATTAATTTAAATGGTTTCACAGCATTTCAAGAAAAATAGTGTTTTAGTGCTTTTAAAATCACCTTAGGTGATCTGACTGTAAAATGTACTTTGAGAGGGTATTCATTTAACAAAAATAGAGAGAGACATAAACAGTGTTGCCTCTTGTACTACCGAAATATTCCATTGCTGGAGGTTTTCAAGAAAAGATTGGGCAACCATTTGTCCATGATGGAATAAGGGCTCCTGTCCTAGGCAGGGGGTTGGACCAAAAGACCTCCAGGGTCCCTTTCATCCATATGATTTTAAAGGAAACATATGGTCTGATATTTGGATTAAATTTGTGGATTTATGAACCACCAGAAGCTCTTTTAAATTGCTTGGTAGACCCTTATGCAAAATACTTTGGGTCAACTGTAGCAATGTTATGCCAGGCAGTAAGAAGAGGTAGACATGAAAGAAGGAAGGTCTTGTCTTCCTTCTCGCACAGATTGCTGTACAAATAGCAGCAATCTGCACAGAGATCAAATGTTGGCATGAGCCTTGGGTAACTCAGCCAACAGCTTCCATAATAATTCAAGAGAGAGATAACCAGGGCACAAACCAACTGCTTAGCCATCTTGGTGATGAGGAACTGATGGATCCTTTGAATATTCATGAAATGGAAATTGGCACTTTTTTTTTAATGGAATACTTTAAAATAAACCTGTAGCTGAAGCCTTGAACCAAAAGAATGAAGAAAAGTGGAGGAAAAGAGATGATATAACCATTGTCCCATTTAAGGCCATCCAATCAGAAATTCTGCTTAGGCGTTGAAAAGAGATGTCTAGGCCAAACCATTCAGAGCAGTGACAAAAGAATAAATCTGAAAACCGTCAATATCGATGCAATAATTGAAATGAGAAGTGAAATCAAGGAGCCTGGTGGAAAGGTTTATAGCAGGGGTCAGCAACTGTGGCTCTGCTGTGGCTCCCTGTTGCTCAAAATATGCGTCACACTCACCAATGTGATACCCACCGGCACATGATTTATTGAACCTTTTGACTCCCAACCATGGATAAATCCAAGAAAAGAAAAGTTTCAGAAGAAAATAGAATGAGAATGTTTAATTCAACTACATATGCTAGTCCTGTGGCCGCTGTGGAAATAGTCAGAAACAGGAAGGGTTTTGTGGTTCCCGGTGTTTTCTGTGGGAAATGGGTCCAAATGGCTCTTTGAGTGTTTAAGTTTGCTGGCCCCTGATTTATGGAGAAAACAACAAGGGTTGCAAAAGTGAACCCGAGGAATTCCCAGAGTCAAAAGATCAAACTATTTTACGAAATCAGAAATGCCCAATGCAATAACAAAGCACCCTTCTATGTCTCATGATCCCTGAGCTATCCATACGTAAGGAATTTAGCATTGTCTTGAACATCCTGTAAGGAGGGATGGATGGATGAAATTTCCAAATATTCATGAAATTGTGATTTGATTGTGAAGTATACCAGTTAAACGGCAAGCTTTCTGGAGACAAAACAGGATTCCCTTCTGCTCACTGTTCAGTTCAACTTAAGCTCCATCAGATAGATTTTGGAATGATTAAAGAATGTGTATTTAGAAAGATCACAGGAACAAATGAACATTAAATAGGCAATCCTTCCATTAAAATGATGAACTCCAATTTACATCTGGAGCAAAAAGTCATATTTCCAATCAATTTTATTTAGTATCATAAAGAAACCCTTCCCTGGGCAAATTTTGAGTTATAATCCCCGTAGCTCTTTAAACAGAAACAAAACGGGAGATTTGTGAAATTTTCCACATTGATTTTCAACAAGCTCTTTGTGAGATCAAAATGTATTAAAAGGTAGATATTTTTTTTGGGGATGAAACAAAACCAGGTTATGGGTTGCCAGGAAGAAAAAAGCTCTTTTCCTCTGATTTCAGACCAATATATAGCTCATACAGCGTTTTTGGTAATTATATGATAGTACTATTCGTTTTTAGGGATGTGGGGGCTGAGGGGCTGAGCTTGTCGATTAGAAAGGTCGGCAGTTCGGTGGTTTGAATCCCTAACACCACATAATGGAGTGAGCTCCCGTTACTTGTCCCAGCTTCTGTCAGCCTAGCAGTTTGAAAGCACATAAAAAATGCAAGTAGAAAAATAGGAACCACCTTTGGTGGGAAGGTAACAGCATTCTGTGCGCCTTTGGCATTTAGTCATGCTGGCCACATGACCATGGAGACATCTTAGGCCAGCATTGGCTGTTCGACTTTGAAACGGACATCAGCACTGCCCCCTAGAGTCAGGAACAACTAGCACATATGTGCGAGGGGAACTTTCACCTTTACTTTAACTATTCTTTTTAATGAGGGTATTGTCAAACATCTAAGCAACATACAAAGGAGCATTTTTATCAAATGGATAAAAGGGGGATGAAAGGAATAGCTTACCAATTAATACCTTTTAAAGTTGCTTCAGTAATGTCAGAGTGTATTGAGTAGTGGTGGCTGGTTGTGACAACTGAGTTTGGAGGGAGTAGGTGGTGACTGAGGCACATTTCTTCAGTTGATGGTTCAGAACTATGGATTAGAATGTAACTCTACCTCCTTGCCTTTTTATTCCATTCCACCAAAATGCTGTTTTGTATGGATGCAAATTAAAGCTTTACAACCGAATCCGAACCTTCCCAGCCTTTCAGCATTTTCCTGCTGAGACGTGAATCACAATATTGATACTGTAAATCACTGTATCTCAGCAATGCCAACCAGAGAGGGCATGCTACTAGGCGACTGAGATAAACAGCTATGGCTGGGGAAGGCATGAAATATTTTATCTGGGGTTTTAAAGCCTGCTGTGTATTAAGAAAATGATTTACTTTTCTTGAAGATGAAATACCTTTCTGGACTCTATTTGTTTGTGTGTGTGTTTGTGTAAATATGTATACACAAGTATTCTTTCTTAAAGAAGAAGAATGCTGAAAGGAGAAAGATCCAAGAACCAATTAGCCACCAAAGTTTTGAAAGAAACCACGCACAAGTTTAGAAGTGTGGAAGATATCCCCCTTTGAAAGGGAAGGTATAGTATTAAAAACAAAACAAACCACCATGGAGAATGTATGTCTATGGAGACTCTCGGTCATCCAGGTCATGGTTATCCCAAAGATGCTTTAAAAAAAAAAAAAACCTAGATTGGAAAAAGACCTTCAAGGTCCTTTCCAACTCTATTATTCTAAGTATTTAGCCAACTTTGAGATTCTAATATCTCCACTCTTTGGTTAGCCTAGTTCTTTTTAAGCAACAAGGCTGCATGGCGATTTGGATCTTCTTTCCAAAAGATACTTCAGAGCATACAAAAGATAAAAATATCCCAACCGTATCTGTCCCCAGGACTGTACAATTTGACAATGAATTCCAAGCATTGAACTCCCATAGCTTGCTTAATAAAAGAAAGCTGGAAATGACTAGATTATTTTGTTCACTTTAATGTCAGCACAGTAGACAACTAACTCCTGAGATTTCTTTATTTTCAGCAGGGGATTTATGTAAAGCATTTAAGGGGAACTGTCAAATGGGGAAAAAAAGCCACATGAAAATAGACATATTGATGAATGAATTGAAGGAACTAGAATTAAGACCAAAAAAAGAAGCCACTTTGGATTTAGACAAAAAGCTAGAAACTTTTAGTAAGCAACTAGGTAAACAACTGGACTTAATGGGTGGAATTGGATCAACGTGTTATGAATATGAAATTTGCCAATTTTAGATAGATAGATAGATAGATAGATGATAGATAGATAGATAGATAGATAGATAGATAGATAGATAGATAGATAGATAGATAGATAGATAGATAGCTGCAATTTGTTGATGTGTAGCTTCCTGCAATAATACCAACGGAACTGCAAAAAACTGCTCTACTCGGAACATCCTATATTTTAAGAAGATACTTGGTTCATACCTAGGACCTTGGCAGCAACCCTTATCAACCATTAGCACCAGTCAATGGTACTTGTGACACATTTTTAAATGTTCAGTTGACTGACTTTCATGTTTAATGAATAAAAGAGGTAATAGTAATAATAATTTACTCTTATTCTTTTTTGCAATTACTAAACCAGCATCTTATCTAGTTTACTACCTTTTTCAAAAAAAATTATAATGATGATGATGAAGATGATTGCCATTCACACAGTCAGCAAGATGTTTAGATTCCTTTTTTAAATCCATCTTTCAAGTTTTTATAATGATTCTGATGCATACAACAATGTGAAATTCTTCAACAATTTATCTTGAGATAAAACTTTGCCTCTATTTTTCTTACAACCTATGAGTATCACTACAAGGATATAATGCCTAGTGAATAGTCATCAGATTGTTGTTGTTGTTGTTGTTTCAGTTCAAATAGACCACTTCAGCTTGTGTCCAGTTAATAATTCCACCACTGTTTTGTATTATACATCCATGCAGCTTGGATATTATTTCTGACATTCATTTTTGTCTTTAGCAATGTTCTCACTCTTGATGTACTCAAAGATGGTGTTCTTAACTAACCACATTTTTGACTTGTCCGTGCCTGATATTATCCAACTATGAAATGTCCAGATAATTGTAGGTTTCATCCTGATGGCGCCTGATGGTTTGCAATTCAATTCCATCACTGTTTGTGATTTTATACCAATTTATTGCTACTGTAGCAAATTTCTCTAGGCCAAATCCCACTGCTGTATCTGTGCTAAAAATTCTCACGGTGCTTGTCAAAGACTGGATTTCAATTTTAGCTTTTTCCAAACAGCTTCGGATTATGCATATAAAGCAACTGTGAAATTTTATTTGTATTGTTGCTATTGGATAGCCAACATTTGTTTTCTTCAGAATCACTGAAAGTAGGATCACAGCAAAAATAATTACAAATAATAAGGGTGATAATGAATCACTAGGCAAATAATCTTGATAAGGACTAATAAAGGCCTTCTTTTTTTCATTTCCAACCATACATACTTTCTTCTACTGCTTCCAGTTTAATGTTTGTATTGACACCAGTTGTTTCTAAACTTCTGATGACCCAACTATGCAGCAATGAACCAAATACATTGGTACAGTTACCTCTGGTTTCACTGAAATAGCTGATTTTAGTTCAATTGGATGATTTGTGCCTCACCGCATTCAATTTTCTAAGTTATTGCTGTTATTTGTTGTTTCATGATTGCCAAAGCTTCTTCAACTTTTCTGTTGCTGAGCCAATCTTTTGTTTTAATTAGACTTGTGTTGAGCGCATGGTCTATATTTATACAGACCTATATTTATCTATATTTTTCTTTCACATTCTTTAAATTACTCGCATCTGACCTTAATTTCTTTACCTTGGTCTCCTGTCTGATCTTCCACTTTGGGACTGAATAGAACTTTGCTTTTGGTTTTTTTTAATTTCAATTCCCATTATTGTTGTATTGTAGGCAAGATGATTAGTTTGTTCAATAGACAATTCAATTCTTGCAAGCATCTTATTAACATCCGTTATAAATGTTGGGTTGTTTTTGGGGCACTACTTTCATTGCAGGCAGTCTTTCTATTGGTAGTTCTGCATATAACAAGTTTTTATTTTTTGAATTCTTCTTGTCTGGAGGTCAGTTAACAATGCTGGCCTGTACTGATTGTGTTGTTATTATTACTTCTTCTAAATTATCATTTATGTAGTTCATATCAGCTGTTTCCTCTATATTTAAAATTGTTGTTCCTTCTACTATTGTTTTGGATCTTCCATTTTCACAAAAAAATATATATATCTGAATTTCTTCCAGTTGTGAATCCCTGAATAATTTATTTTTGGTAATGAACTTCCTTTGATCTGCTAATAATTGCTCAGTGATAATTGATTCTCGATAGAGTTAGATGATCATCATTCTTATTTCTATTTAGGATGGCAACAGATGTGTTTCAACCACAGAGTAGGTAATAAATCAATTTGTTAAATATTATTTTAAATTATATAATAAGCATACTGAACCAAGAGCAGATGGAAAAATATCTAGCTATGGTTCAATTTATAAAATTAAATGAACGATACAAAGTTCTCAGTAAATCAATTATTGAACCTGAAACATCTGTCTTTCAACCATCTATGACACTCATTTCTATTTTATTTCAGCATATTTTTCTAAGAAAGGTGAAAAAAAAGAAAAGAGAAAAATAACAAGTGTCTAGATTTATCTACTAAAAGGATGATGAAAGAGATATGACTTACAATAGGAAAATGTACATAACTACATATTGTGACATGTTTCATGTAAAATCTCTTTAGAAGGAAAGTTACATACGGATATTGATTTTTGTATAATCTGCTTCCACTTTTGCCTGATCACAGTTCTTTAGCTCACTCATCCAGCTGTGCTACCCACCTCTCATCATGTCCCTTGATAGTACTTTGAAAATCATGAACAGTCACTGGTGATGATTTAACAATATTAATGAAGGCTATAGAACAGCTAAAGTATCCAGGAAAATATTCTTGGCATGCTAAGAAAACAACACCATATCAGAAAACAGTACGCTTATCTTTTGTCCTGAAATATATGGAATGCCACAGTCTGCGCTAAAACTAAACAATCACAAGACTCTGCTCTACTTAATAATACAGGAGTATTAGGACTGTGTATGCTTCAAAAACTATTTGGAACATGTGTTTTTGATCTTGCACAAACACAATCTCTCTCAACCCTAAAGGGATTCTGACTTTTCATAGGGTTTCATGTGAGCCTGGGGAAAGACCTCACTGCTTTAAGGAATCTATTAATTTAAATGAATTTGTAGCAAATGAACATGCAGAGCCAGAAGGAAGGGGAGGGGTCAAGCCCATCATCAGTTTAGAATCACTTTTCATCCACAAGAGAGCTAAGTTCAGCCCCATTTGAATTCCAGTAGGAATTCTACCTAAAATTTACCTTGACTGTTAGTGGTTCAGATTCTTTATTTATTTTATTTATTTTATTAAATTTATACCCCGCCCTTCTCCTTGTTAGGACCCAGGGCGGGATTCTTGTTTAACAGATAGTTTGTATCTGTATTCATTTTGGACCCAACCCTGGCTCCCGATTCTTTGCGCTTGACGGAACTGAAACTAAACCATTGGCTTGCTCAGAGATCACAGCTCAGCAACAGACATTTTATAAACACACACACAACTAAAGAAATGCAGGCCATAAGCATCATAAACATTAGAAAGGCTGAATCAGTATGCAGATCAGGCTGAATCCAGATGAGAAAGGATAGACGCACATGCTAGTTTTGTGCATTTAATTAAAACATGTGAAATGCCATCATACATGGTGGATTTTATGGGCCAGGAAATACTCACAAGGCTTAAATAGGGTTATTGGCACAGAAAGATATATACTTTCAATAACCAGTCAGGAATTTCTGCCTCCAATTTTTTCCTCTTGTGACTTAATAACTTGAAATTTCTTATCTGATTAACCACCAGCCTTGTATAATCCTATTGCACAGATGGCGGCTTCAAAGAATTTGGTGTAGGCCTTCACTCATGAGGCAAAGAAACATTTCCAAAGCAATTAAAAACGATGAAGTGCCTAAAGGTGATGGATTTAAGAACTTTTCCTCACTACATTTTCTGATCAGCCTGAATGTTTACGTAGAATTTTTTTTTTTAAAAAAAGCACCTTGAAGACCAGCAAATTCAATCTGTGGCATACATTTCCTTAAGCCAGAAAATGTTCTTGGATCAGATGCACTTGATACCCATTATATATAGTTTTTGGATAAGGAGGAAGAGGAAGAGAGAGAAATGGAGTAGCTGGATTGTCAGTAGAGTGCCCATTGACATTAAACCACATATACATACATACATACATACATACATACATACATACATACATACATACAGACAGACAGACAGACAGACAGACAGACAGACAGACAGACAGACATACACTGTGTGTGTGTGTGTGTATGTTAGTTTTATGAGCTGATCAATACATAAATCAGAGAGACTAGGATAGATCTATTTCGAGCTTATTAGCTCTCATCAGCTAGCCATACCCTTACTGGGATTCGAACCGGGGCTGTATTGCATATAGGCAAGGCCTCTAGCAATTCAGCCAAGCCGGCTCTACCTATTGCATCAGCTGAGACAGGGGTATATTAGTATAGGTAATTGTTTCCACAGCACCCTGTTAGGGCCCCAATTAAGGGAGGAGACATACTGTTTTCTTTTCTGCCTTTCGGCTCATCACCAGAGACCATCTAGACAGAAAGCCAAGAATTCCGTTGTGTAATTTTTTTAAATATGTGTGTTAGCTAACACGTTAATATATACTGTATGTATGTATGTATGTATGTATGTATACAAACACACATACACACACACACACACACACACATTTAATTATATTTAACATTTAAGTTAACCTGCAAAGCAAAATAGCAGCCTCCAGAATCATATTTTTTTAATATCAAAGCAAACCCTTGGGTGTATTTGTTTTGTTAGATTTATTGTTCCCTGCAATCAAAAATTTCTTGGCAGTTCACTGTATGACCTAAAGAACAATACAGTAAAAGACCAACCAGATATCATTTAAATAATTTCTAATGAAAAAAAAACAAAACACCAATCTCTCTCATGGCAAAACGAACAAATGGATTACAGTAGCTGCATTTTCTAACAGTAGTACAGTTGGAAAATAAAGATTGTAGGCAGTGATGGAATTCAATTTTCTTTACTCGTGGTTCTGTGGGCATAGCTTAGTGGGCATGGTATGGCTTGGTGGGCATGGTATGGCTTGGTGGGCATGGTATGGCTTGGTGGGCATGGTTTGGTGGACATGGCAGGGGAAGGATATTATAAAATCCCAGTTCCTTCCTGATCAGATGGGACTCAGGAGGCAGAGAATAGATGGGGGTGGGGGCCAGTCAGAGGTGGTATTCACTGGTTCTTCAAACCACTCAAAAGTTCTGCTACCGGTTTTCCAGAACTGGTCAGAACCTGCTGAATACCACCTCTGATTGTAGGTCTGTACATTTCTGTTTTATTTGTAAATGTGAGACCAACTTGGTGTTGGGGATGGGCAGGAAAATAAAGTTATTAACAATGGCCATCCAAGAAGGCTACAAAATATGGAACAACCTTATTCTGGTAGACATATTTTATGGCAGCTTTTTTTTTTAATTGTTTGTTCTTAAGTTTTACACATGCTCAACAGTCCAAAAGAAGCTGGGTGTAAGAGAAGGTGTGGCCGAACCTGGGATTGAATTTAAAAGAGGCATCAGCCTAGAATCTTTATGTAGCCACAAATAGATCAAGTCCACCCTCTGTTGAATCCCATTGACCCATATGCAATTCAAGGCAGGTGCTAACCCTTTGCTGAGAAGATTCCTGCATAGACACAACTAGCAATAAATCAATACATCAATTAAATTGGACTTTCACATGTAGATCTGGTCTTTCATGCTTGACTCTGGGATTCTAATTATTTTTTAAGTATATTATTCATCTTTTCTTTCAGGGCAAGGGAAATCTTTGAAGACCATATCATTTGAAGCTTGCAAAATATTGGGCTTTAATATGTTCTTCTGCTCCCTCAACCCCACCCCCCTCCCCAAAAAGTCAGACACAACAGAGAGGATACCATTAGAAATAAAGACTTTACAAGAATGATGTTTATTCATTCATTGGCTATCGGTTGCCTTCATTTGTTCAGTCGGCTCATTTTAGGGAACTCAATGGTTTGATGTGGGTGGGCTGCTGCCAGTTCGACGTGCAAAAAACGAATGTGCACATTTGCACCTAATAAGTTCTGTGCATGCGCAAAAGGGAAAAAATTACATTTCTGTAATGGAAATTGTTCTGTGCATGCACAGAAATGAAAATCAAAATGGCGGTGCCGTAGGAGTACTGATTCGGGAGCATGGCAGGCCTGGGTCCGTGCCGGTTCCAGTGACCCCACCCACCAAGTTAGTACTGGTTCAGCCGAACCACTCTGAACCAGTAGGAACCCACCTCTGGGGTTAAGGAAATCCTGCTCCTCACCAAAAATAATGTTGTTTATTTTTTCAGGAATTACGTCCTCGTCTTTTTCTCCCTTCCTTATTCGTTCTGCCATGGCATTCAGGATAATCAAAGATTGTACAGTGGTTATCCATCAGATGAAATAGAATAATTCTTATAAATATGATTATAAATCCAGAATAAAATCCAATGAAAATGCTGAACGCTGCACTTTAGTTAATAATAATAATAATAATAATTTATTTCTTATAAACCGCACCCTCTCCCCACAGGGACTCGGGGCGGTGCACAGGAGAAATAAGAACAATGACTATATACATATTACATTAAAAATAAATTAAATTAATTAACCTGTGCTAAAATACCCATTAAAACTATCTAACTAAAAATCCCCAAAAGACCCCCCTCCCCCACCAAAAAATAACAAATCAGTTTAGGATCACTTTAAAAAAAATACCAAGACAAATACCAAGACATGTAAAATGATCTCTCTGGACCTTTAAAGATATCAGATGCCAATCAAAGATATCAAGGCCACTCAAAAGGTTTCTGTAATGCTACACTTGTAAAAATTGAAGCCATCAGAATAGTTTAGATTTAGTCACATGGGAAGAGGAACACTGGATGAAGTGCATTAACTTAAGTTTATTAGAAAATTTATAAACAGAACACTGATAAATTTTTTACAGTAGCTGCCTTGAAGCTTAACTGTTTGGTACAGTTAAACAATCTGGCGTAGTATGCAGAAGTAATTGTGGAACCACTATTTCTAGGTCAGAGAAAGAAAAGAATCCTTTTATTTGGAAATCTAGAAAACTGTTGACAGAGTTGAGTTAACTTCGGTGGAAAAATAATCTGACTAAATTGAATGCCTAAGTTCTCCATGGGAGGGAGGGAGGGAACAAGTCAAACACAACCGGAGATTGGACATGGTACCTCAGGTATCATGCACTATTGAGCCCCTTTAAGCCATGGTGTCGCAGTAGTTAGAGTGCAGTACTGCAGGCTACTTCTGTTGACTGCCGGCTGCCTGCAATTTAGCAGTTCAATCCTAACCAGGCTCAAGGTTGATTCAGCCTTCCATCCTTCTGGGGTGGGTCAAATGAGGACCCAAATTGTGGCGGCAAATAAGCTGATTCTGTACACTGCTTAGAGAGGGCTGTAAAGCACTGTAAAGCGGTATATAAGTCTAAGTGCTATTGCTATTGTTCAACAGGAAGAATTGTGTTAAAGCAGGATTACCTTATAGAGCTTGAAGAGCCATCTGGATCGTGGGCAGTCACCTGACCAATCACGGAGTTAATAGCAGCATTTTCATGGACTTCCAAGAGATATGTTGGTGATGAAAAGATTGGGGGTTCGTCAGCATCTTCCACTACAATTTTTAATGTTGCCGTATCCTTAAAGGGTCCCATGCTGATGAAACGTGGGTCAATATAGATATTACTTGCTTCTACCTTCAGCGTATATGAATTTTTGGTTTCAAAATCCAAGGGCTGTTAAGAATGAGAAACACAAAAGCTTTTTTCTAGATGGTCACAACAGCAAGAACAAAACAATGCTTCTCCATTTCTTGACTTTAGTGCAATCTCTTTTCCCTTTCTTTTCTCGTCGCTGCAAATTTCATGAATGTTTATTAATGTCTCATTTATTTCATAAGCCTCAATGAAACCCCGCCAAATTGGAGATTTGCTATCACCATTTAATTTTTTTTTAAAGAAAACAAAACCACATATATAAAGGTTTCTCACTTGGAATTTTTTCTTTTCTTTTTCTTTTGCTATGGAAAGATTTTTCTACTGCTAATGACCTACATTGCATATTAATAACTCAACTAATTGTCATTCTGTTCACTGTAGTTAAGGAGCAAAAGAGAGAAATGAGCAAGTTTCATGTGGCAGAAGAATTCTATTGTTTGCAGAAATGTGTTTGGGGGAAAAAACACCAGACTGAAGATATTGTTCTTTGATTAAGATCAAACAAGTCAGAACAATCTAGTTACATGGGGGAGAGGACCATTCTGGTATCCGTTTAACTGAAGTTCATAAGAATAGTTGTGCATCATAACCATCAAGAGATTTTTACAATCTCTCTCTTGAAGCTTAACTTTCTGGTACGCTTAAACAAAGCAGCATTGGAGGAAACATTTTAAAGGTGTGCAACACAATTTAGCTTTGCTTGGAATTTAACACATTAGGATTAGCAAAAATGGAAACATTCATGTCCGAGAGGCCAACTACATTCAGATCCAAATTATAGTAATTCCAATTCCAAAAAGGCAAGAACATAATAGTACATACAACGGGAAAGACCTCTGCCTATAATCCCTACGCGTAAAAACAACAAATGTCTTGAGTTTAAAAAAGTCCCCATTTAAACATGGCCCGTGCTCTTTTCTCCTGGCTTAAAGAGACCCCACTATTGGTTTAATGAGACTTTGGAGTTGGTCACTGAGAGCTCAACTTGCAAGGAAATTCTGTGGCTGTTAAGTTGAAGCTCAAAGAATTAAGAAGGTGAATATTGTTTTTAATTATTGAGAAACTGATGGAGCACAGCTTCAGAGATTTTGTTCTCAATGCGATCTTAGTTTTCATAGAGGTTTTAGGCCTTCTTCTCATTAGAATCACAGATTTTGGAGAGTTGCCTTGAAGAGAAGAGTTACTAAGTGCATAAAGGCACTGAAGATCTGAATAATTATGATTATATTAGTGAGTGAGTTAGTCTGCCTCTTCACATTTGCTCCCGAAACACTAGAGAACAGGTCTCTATTCCTTATTATTATTCTTGGTCATACAGTCAGCCAGATGTTTAGATTGGACTTGGCATTCGCATCTACCTATCAACTTCCTGAGGACCTGGGGCAGACAGGTGTTGTTTGATGGGGCTAAGCTGTTCCTAATAAAATTGCCTTTTGCAAGTGATAGATGGCGGTTTTGCCAACGCCAATGGGTGTTATTATCATTATTATTATTTTTTTGTGCGTAAAGATTCCAAGAGACAGTATTATGGGATGAGAGAGACAGCCCTCACACAATGGCTGGTTACAGAAGCCGATGTGCAATTAAGTCAATTGTACATTCTATATGCAAAATGATCTTTGTATCAGGGGCGCCAAGAACAAGAAAAAGAGAACCCTCAGATTCACAGCATCTCTACAGAGCAAGAATGATTGGATATTCATATTCGCAATTTGCCAATCATTTCAATAGGTCTTGGAGAGAAGCACTTCTGATTGGTTTTGCTCATAAATATTCGAAACATGCAGATAAGAAATAATAATAATAAGAGTTACAAGACTTAAAAAAAAAAAAGAGGCATCACAAATTTTATGACCATCCAAGATTAACATCTACGGCAACTTCAAGAACATTGACATGTGCTGATTCATAACCCAACCCTTTGATGCCTCCCAATGATTAACATTTCAAATGTACAAATTTGTCAAGCTTTCGAAAGATATATAAATTTGCATCACAATGTCCCATAGAACGGAACAAAGAGAAGGAGAAGTTTCTCATAGAGAAGCTTAAATCTGCAATGCAAATATAAAGCGCACAAATAAAAATTCCAGAACTCTTTCAGAAAGTCTCGGAAAGCTTAAGTATATATTCATATTTTCATATCTTTTTAAAAAAATCAGCAGTTTTTTGAATCTAGTTCTAATGTAACTTTGCCATTTTTAGTAAACACGACAAGCACTTGCCTCTCTGCCAACTCAGAAATTACTATGTCTTTGTACCAATGAATAGGTTGCTGGAAATCAGCATATACACAATTTGCCAATCACACAACGGTATCATTTGAACCGTTGCAAATTCAGCAGCAATAAATCATACCAGTCCAAAGCGTTTGTCAGCTTAGAGCTCCAAATGCACAAAGTTATTATTATTTAAAGGGTATTTGAAATTAAAAACAATAACAGATATGTGCCTATTATGGTGTGTGTTAGGTGAAGACTATGAGCTTGATTGCAACCAGGGTCTACTAATGAGTGCTGAACACAGTGGAAACTTAAAATCTCTAGAATAATCACTCTCTCTGAATCTATATAAGAAGCAAATAGTAGATGTTTGATATAAAGCAGAGGAAGTTGGGGAAAATATTAAATTTTTGCCTGGGTGCTGATGCAGGGGGGTCGAATCACATTGTTCAAATGGAGCTCATTGAGAGATTAAAACCAAACCAAACATTAAACATGTCTTAGGCTTATCTTATGGCCTCCAGGTGTTTCAAAATGAAAGCTCATGTCAGAAGCACAAGTTCCAGGTGGAAAGGATAAACCAATGACATCACCGTTTTCCTGGAGATAGCCAATTGTGGTGGTGGTGGGTGTCCTTTCTTGTTCCAGGAGCTGGAACGTGGCAGCTCTCAGGCCTTGAACGTGGACTTGTTAATCTCCTGCCCAGCATTCCAACCACTTGAGTCGCCATCCTCCTAATTATGATAATGATGATTTTCCATCTATTAAAACACTTTTCACCAGTTTGGGGAGCCAGATGCAAAACATGTCAGCTGAACATAATGACGATGGAACACTTTCTGTATTAACAAGTAAAGGTAAAGGATCCCCTTGTACATGAGTGCTAGTCGTTCCCGACTCTAGGGGGTGGCACTCATCTCCATTTCAAAGCCGAAGAACCAGCGCTGTCCGAAGACGTCTCCATGGTCGTGTGGCCGGCATGACTAAACGCCGAAGGCACATGGAACGCTGTTCCCTTCCCACCAAAGATGGTTCCTATTTTTCTACTTGCATTTTTTACGTGCTTTCGAACTGCTAGGTTGGCAGAAGTTGGGACATGTAACGGGAGCTCACTCTATTCAAACCGCTGAACTGCCTACCTTTCTAATTGACACGCTCAGCATCTTAGCCACTGAGCCACCATGTCCCTTCTGTCTGTATTAGGAAAGAGTATATTGTTGTTCAGAGGTTTTTTTTTTTAGGGAACTCTGTTGTTTATTGTAAAATTGCCTTCCCTTACTTTGTGTGAGATCAGGACTCAGGTCCTTCAGTGAAACTAGTTGGATGGACATTGAGAACAAGAGAAGGACATAGGATACAACATACTGGAGTTCACAACCACTGGATTGGGTGGTGGCTTCAAGAAAATTATTAAAATCTATGTATGGGATATGGGATACCTGTGGTTATTGCCTCTCTGTGCACCTCCAATATTATAAAAAAACAATATGTCTCAAGTAATAACCGATGGAACAACAAAAAGGGTAGACCTTCCATAAGTGAAACACATCTCCTTGGAACTACACATGACACATTCCTGTAGTTCTATTGGCAACAATATCAAAATCGTTTTTCGTTATTCTCTTCCTGGATGTATTTTTGACTTCTCAACTCAATTTACAGTTCTTGGATTTCTTGGTGATCTTCCAAGAAATCTATTAAACAGGTCATATCCTGCTGCTTAGCTTTTTGACTATCAACGATGGTAGCTATGAAATCAAATATATTTCTTGAGCTGGTCCATTTCTTCTCTGGTCCCCACCAAAATTGGGCACCTCTGCTTTAAGAATTGCTTTAGGTATTGCCAGGATCCAACCAACCCCCATTCCTTCCAATTCCCATGCCATATACCTTTCTTAATCTAATAATGCCTTCTTGATTTTGAGAGTCGGGGGTGATCTCAAAGATATCCATTCCATCTCCTTCGATGATGTCATAGGATGACTTTGCATTCTCACCGATGTCCAGGTCATTCGCTTTAACCCTTCCTATCGCTTCGCCGACAGCAATGTCTTCCAAGACTGAGAAATGATACAAACCTGACATAAAGAGAGAGTAAGAGAGATGAAAAGAACAACCACAGTCCCACAACCTGAAAAGCAGTAATTTATTTATTTTATTTTTTATTTTATTAAATTTATACCCCGCCCTTCTCCAAAAGGACCCAGGGCGGCGCACAGGAATTTAAAATACAATACAAAATCAAGTAAAAAATTTAAAAAAACTTATTTGATACCATCCTGCGCTAAAAACAAATTAAAATCCCCAAATTTAAAACTGTCTAAAATAGTCCTTTGTGGAGGTTACGCTAGGCCGGCTAAATGGAACAAATGTGTCTTTAAACACTGGCGGAAGAGGCGGAGGTCGGAGATGGTGCAAAGTTCAGGGGGTAGGTCGTTCCAAAGGGCAGGGCCCGCCACAGAGAAGGCTCTTCTCCTGGGTGTCGCCAGTCGGCATTTAAAATAAGTAAAACTTATTTTCTTCCTGCTCTCTATTTCTTAAATGTGTTTTAGAATGTAGTCATGTTTTTACAGCTTTCTCGGGCTATATGTCACATCATATACAGTATACTCTGCAACAGGATGACAAATAACTAGGTCTAAGAATGATTCATTTTCCTAGCACACTCATAACTGATACTGCTAATGCAAAACATTCAGCTATTTTCGGCAACAAAATGAAAAGGAGAAAGAAAACACACAACTTTCCAGATGTTTTGAAAACTGTCTACTTCTTTATAGATCGGCTGCTAAGGATACAAAAGAAGTCTAGCGCATATTTCTTTTATTTTTTAAATTGTATGGGGCACCAAAGTAAATTCCGTTATGGCACGGATGACAGAAACATGGCGTTTGGTGCTTTTAACATGCTCAGTTAGAACAAAAAAAAACAGTAGGAAACGTCAAAGCAGGTTTCAAAGAATGGTGTAAAACCAAGGTATAATTGGAAAAAGTACTTTTAAAATGAAGTTAAGGCAAATCCCCATTTAAATATACCATATTTAGTGGGGCATTTCTAGAAGAATTCTCTGTTTTATGTGACTGATTTCAGAAATACATTCAGGTGACTCTGCATAGAAACTCAGAACATTTTATTAGTGATTCAAGGAAATACAGACATAGTCAAAAGATGTTATAATATATGAAATCTCTGAGCTGACCAGACCTGATGGGCATAGAAGGGGTTGATGCCCTTCAGTCTTCACCCAGCCCCAAACTCTTAATATATAAATGGTCTGGATCTATTATAGTCGTGATGGCGAACCTATGGGACGTGTGCCAAAGCTGGCATGAAGAGCTCACTCTGTGGGCACGTGTGCCATTACCAGCTGCTCTTCTGGTTTCCGGTGTGCATCTTCGTGGGTGCCAGAGTGATGGAAAATGGTCTGAAAAATGGCCAAAAAACCAGGCCATTTTTGGGCCATTTTCAGGCAGTTTTTCACTCATTTTCAGGTCATTTTTGGCCTGGAAAATGGCCAGGAAATGACCCGGAAAATGATTAAAAATGGCTAAAAAACAGACTTGTGCACGCCGGCCAGCTGATCTTTGGGTTTCCAGTGCTCCAACATACACGAAGATGGCCTGCTGGCCAGTACAAATGCACATACCAGAAACCCAAAGACCAGTTGGCCGGCGCCCACATGCGCACCAGCCAGCTGGTCTTCGGATTTCCAGCGGTCCAGCATGTGCACCCAGTCGAATGCATGCACATGCACTCACATTCCGGTTTGGGCATTCGGTGTCAAAAGGTTTTGCCATCACTGTATTATAGTCTTGATGCCAACCTCTGCAAGTGTTCCAGTTCTAAGGTTAGAGACAAGGGATTTTCCCATAGGACCACAGAAGGAGACGAAACCCCAAACTTGCTAAGAATCTTTAATTCATAACCTTTCCTATATAACATATCGGTTTCACCCCTCCACAGTATCACAGCAAAAGAACAGTGGGGGACTTATATATTGGCGTCCTAATTGCTGCAAATTAATTAATGTTTAATTATGGAGCTGAGTAGAGAGAGCAAGAATTGCCAAGTCGATGAATAAGATCTGGAAAGTTTTATCTATTTGGAGACATTTGGCAAAATATCAAAGGAAGAGTATAAATGTAAAATAGAACAATGAACTATTGCCTTAGCTGGAATTTGTTCCTTCCAACTGACTATTTTAATTAGAATGTATCCTTTGTTTACCCTCTTTATATATTTTAGTCATTCAGTCTGTATCTATTACATTGAACCATTTTGAACCAACAGCAATACAATACAATATCCATGCTAAATGTAGAATAGAATAGAATAGAACAGAACAGAACAGAATTCTTTATTGGCCAAGTGTGATTGGACACACAAGGAATTTGTTTTTGGTGCATATGTTCTCAGTGTGCGTAAAAGAAAAGATACATTTGTCACAAATCATAAAGTACAACATTTAATGAAAGTCATAGGGTTCAAATAAGCAATCAAATCATACTAGGAAACAATCAATATAAATTGTAAGGATACAAGCAACAAAGTTACAGTCATACAGTCATAAGTGGGAGGAGATGGATGATCAGAACGATGAGAAGATTAATAGTAATAGTAATGCAGACTTAGTAAATAGTTTGACAGTGTGGAGGGAATTATTTGTTTAGCAAGAGTGATGGCATTCGGGAATAAATAATGAATCAATAAAATCAATAATAATAAAGCCATCAGTCATTCATAGGTGCTATCTCAATTACCATAAGTCCTCTAAAAAGCTTCCCATTTTTAGCAACTTTCAGAAACATAATCACTAATAGAATTTTTTATGATTTATGAAACATACCACACTGTTTATCACATCACTGCAAAATATCCATAATCGTTTCAAATTGTCTGAGATAAGTCAAACATAAAAAAAGGGGAGATAAAGATCCCTAAACTTTTAAAGCACATTAAACTGAGAATTGCAGAAGTTTCCTCCAAGACATTTCCATTAAACTAGGACTGGTAGAACATGCTAATGGTTTCACCCACTCCTAATTCAGAACACAGGGAAATATTTCTTACCTGCTTCAACTGGTTTCCAACAGAGTATTTTACATCACCTATCAGTTTCTCATTACTTAGAGAAAGAGCCAAATTGTTCATTTTGATGACATCTCTGACTTTTAGCAATGATCTGGAAGCCAGCAAAGCATGGGTAATCTCTGTCTCCTGAACATGTCTATAGATGGCCTAATTACGCATGCTGCTTAGTAATTCACTTGTTTCAGCTCTGGGTAAGAGGAGAAATTATCCATTTCAGGGACTACCTATCTCTGAAACCAATCAGGCACAATTCATGCATACCCGATGAGTCAGGCAGTCTTAAATAGGAATACCAGGACCTCATCTTCTCATTTTTTGGTTCCTTTCACAGGAAGAATTTGCTGGTGTCATAACATAATTGCCATAACTATTTGCACAGATTATCATCCACAGTATATCTCAGAATGGTTATAAAATGTATGTATCCAAGAAGCCCTGTGTTGGGGACACAGATTTAGTTTCAAAATATTAATAAGCCTCTTGTTGGTGAAATAGCAGTATGTTTTTTTTAAAAAAATATCTTTATTAATAAATCATTTTATTCTGTTGACAGAATCCAACCATCCAAAGGAGATTTACTGAAAGATTTTGAAACCTATTGATTAGAACAGTGGGACATGGTAGCTCAGTGGCCAAGACATAAGCTTGTCGAGCCGAAAGGTTGGAGGTTCGAATCCCTAGCGCCACATAATGGGGTGAGCTCATTAATTGTCCCAGCTAGTGCCAACCTAGCAATTCGAAAGCATGTAAAGCATGTAAAAATGCAAGTAGAAAACTTTCACTCTGCCAATAGGAGCAAAAACAAATATAATATACTCTGCTTCATACATCTCCTTGAAAATCAGCATTTGTGATGATTCAAGAGCCTTCGTGTAAAAATAAATATATAGCTGAAAATAAAACCATACAGTGGAAACATTCATTTGTAGCCTTAAGATAGAACTGATTTCTTTGCTCCCTACATTCAGATTTTGTGCCCATTATATTGTATGCTTATTGCCTAAAAATAATGCATCATGGGCTACAAAAACAGAACGGCAGTTAATTATGTACTATATTCTTTCTCAGTGTTTCCAAGGTTGGAACGCAGATAGGGATCTCACTGGCAACCATTAAAGTAATTCATAACATATATGCAAGAAATGGAATTATAATAAATGATTATTGCAGGAACTTTTCAGAGGGGTTCTATTGTTTAATCAGGCGTTTCCTTAATATATTCAAAAATGCATGCCACAACTCATACTCAATTTTTTCACTTAAAAAAAACCCCCATAGTTTAAGGATATAATCAGATGGATCAGAAATTCCATTTAAGATGCCAGTACTGGACACACTTTATACTCTTAATCAAGATGGTGTCATGGACAATTGTGGATACAATCTGAATAGGAAATGAGTCCAAAATTATCTGAGGTTATTTCAAGAAGCAGTCATACAGAAGGCTAGAGGCTAAAAGATACGAAGAATAGTTGCAGAATCTGTCTCATCTAGTGAAAAGAAGGACTAGGGGTGACACGATAGCAGTGCTTCAATATTTGACAGGCTGCCACGAAGAAGAGGAGATCAACCTATTTTCAAAACTACCAGAAGGCAACACAAGACACAACGGATGGAAACTAATCAAGGAGAGAAGCAACCTAGAACTAAGGCAAACTTTCCTGACAGTGAAAACAATTAACCAGTGGAACGGCTTGCCTTCAGAAGTTGTGGTGCTCCATCACTGGAGGCTTTTAAGAAAACAGTGGACAGCCACAGTGGACAGATCTCCAAGGTCCCTTTCAAATTTCTTATTCCGTTAGAATTCCACCTGCCAGATAAATCTGCTTTAAGACACTAAATAATCTCTTTAGAACCAGTCTAATAACATCCACATGTGTTGATCAAGACTTCCCAAAAAATAATTTAGCACATGGTATTGACCATGTTTTCCACGGTGACAGGTATATGAGAAATGTTCCTCTTTATTTGATATACAGGAATTATATCAGTAAACTTTTATATATGGAATATCTATTTTTTTTCCTCTCACTAGGGATGTGGAAAATTCACTATTTCAGGGATGGAACATCTGGTACACCTGTTCAAGAAGATTTGCTTTTAGAAAACTGGATCCCCAGATCCAGTTCATAACCAGATCAGCCCAAGCTGGAAGCCAATCCCAAAATCGTGAGTTTTGCACACAGTCATTCACAGCTAGGATTTTTTAGCGTTCCCAAAATGGTTGTTTATAGCTTGAGAGTCTACTTTATTATCCAACTCTTCTCTTCTCTTCTCTTCTATTCTATTCTATTCTATTCTATTCTATTCTATTCTAAAGGGACATCTAGTTCTGCATCAACTTGCTTCAAAATGCTGTACAGGTAGCTTTTGACACACAGTATTTCATTTAATGACCTTGTGAAGGCATTACAATGGCACTGAAAGTCGTGACCGTTTTTCACACTCAAAACCGTTGCATGTGTAATCACATGCTCAAAATGCAAATGGTTGGCAATTAGTTCATTACGGGTGATCACCTTTTGTGAACTTCTGATGGGGAAGCCAGATTAATTTAATAATTATATGTTACTAATTTAACAACTGCCATGATTCACTTAACAACTATGGTAAAACAAAGTCATAAAATGGGCAAAATTCACTTAACAGAACTAACAGAACTTAAATGTCTCTGTTGGCAACAGAAATTTTGGCTTCAATTGTGGTCATGAGTCCAGGATTAGCTGTATTGGCTTTTAAATTCCTTACGGTAGGAGTCAATTTATATCTATGGCAGCTCAACGTTAAATGAAATATTAATAATAATAATGGCAAAATCTTGTGAAAATGAAGGACATGCAAAACTTTTGATTTGAGAGTGGTTTTGAAGCAGAGAAAAACATTTCAAATTAAATTAAGGTGCCTTCAAAATAGTACAAAAATATGTTGGTCTTTTCTAAATGGGAGTACATATCATTACTGAATCAAATTCCTACTTCAAACCAATTCTACCAGACAATTCAAATGAAAAATCTGAATCGACTTGACTTTTTTAATCAGATCACAAATTCAAAATGGATTTTAGTCCATTTATACATCCATAGTAATAATTTAGCCTTTTGGGTGAGGTGGCAGTCTTTTCTGTTGCTGTTTTCAATAATCTATTTTTTAAAATCACTGAAGCATTCATGGCGTACTATCTTGAAATAAAAATACAGATTCTGAAAGGGAATTAATCCGTTAATTAATTCCTGAAAGGGAATTAATCCCCCATAAGAAAAAAAAAATAATTTGAAAAAAAGGTAGCTGCTTACATTGCTTAATACAGAACATAAAGCTGAAATATGACTTACCTATCATACATTTATATATATATATTTATTTTCGTGCACTGAAAGTTTTGCACCAAAATCTGCTGCTCTTATGAAAACAAGAGCTCTCTGTAACTATTGGGGTTTGTTTTACTGTACATTATTTGTTCTAAGTGCCCCTAAAATTATTTTCAAGAGAACTCAGTAGTTGTGAAAGTTCACTCTTCTTATTTCCAAGGCTCAGGAGGGTTGTATTTATCTGAAACCTAGCCATAAATACACATGTATATTCTGCTCAAAAACAATAAAGACGCATAACTCTCTCAATACTGTCTGAGTTCATTAAAATTTATTGTGAATATGCCAAGTGTTGCGTCTTATGAATATTGATCACCTTCTTTCAGCGTGGGTCTACTGTAGCTACAAACATTCTGTTTTTTAATGCTTGTTTATTTTTATTTTCCCAGAAAAAAATATGTGTAACAATGTCTGTGTACCTATATATCTGTTATATTTTTCCTCCAGGACTTCAAGGCAATATAAGTAGATATCACTAAGTACTAATTAGGCTACCTGCCAGTCTCTGAATCAAATGTGTTCAATAAATTCCATGATCGAGTCACGATTCAAACCTGAATCTCGCCCCAGACCATGACAATAACTACTATATTACTCTTATTTTCATGAAAAGCATAAAAGTTCTGTTGGCAACTATATAGAGTTG
Source organism: Rhabdophis nuchalis (assembly GCA_039707465.1). Taxonomy (NCBI): domain Eukaryota; kingdom Metazoa; phylum Chordata; class Lepidosauria; order Squamata; family Natricidae; genus Rhabdophis; species Rhabdophis nuchalis. Next base: position 11,919,642 of record CM077658.1, read on the forward strand.
CTGCTGCTATTAATCTCTCCTGATGGCTAATATAGCTAGATTCAATTTCCTGTAAAATCAAAACACAAAACTGGGGCTCTTTCAGACTGCCCAAAGATTTGAAGCCAATGTATGCTGAATTAATTTTTATTCCATAAAATATCCAATTAGATTAAAACAATGAGCCGCAAACGGATTACAGCTGCAGCAGTTAACTGATGGCAACAAAAACACTTCCTGGGGGAAACAGACTGTAATTTATCACAATCTGAGTGTGACTTTTAATGTGGCTCAGTCTTGTTTTAAAAGGTTTGAGGGGCAATATAATATGATAGATGCAATGCTCACTACTCAACCAGTATTACAGTCAGGATTGGCCTATCCAGCGTAACTACAAAATGAGGAGCATTTTATAATTACTATACCTTTAGCTAACATATATCATTTATTTGTAGCAGTATATAATGAAATCTTTATTCTTTTCACTTTTCAGGGAAGAAATGAATATTGACTGCATGTGCAAGTAGGTGGATTCCTAGGTTTTGTAGATTGGCTCTAATTCCTATTACTGGTTTATTTCTTTTCTTGTTCATCTACAAATGATTCAACAACATAACTGATTTCAGCTATGACTGATTGTGCTTATAAGCTAACGAGTAATTTTAGATGGGGAGTCATACAAACATTTTAAGTGTGTGTGTGTGTGTGTGTGTGTGTGTGTGTGTGTGTGTGTGTGTATGTTCTAGCCTAACTCTGGAATGCCTTGAGCAATTTCAACCAACCTTGGTACACAGATGACTTATTCTGTGGAAACAAATATTGTGGGGGTAAGACACCCCTAACACCCCTTGGGGTTTGTGTTCTGTTAAGATATAGCCTATTGTGCCTTAAAATTAGCTTCTACTGTACAGTGCCGTGGAGTTGCCATGATAATGGTATTACAGTACTTCGCAAGGGGGCTCCCTCTGGTAAGGGAAAAAAATCCATTAGAAATTACATTTAGTCCAGACATTTCCCCCCTATAAATAAATACCCAGGCAATGCTGGGAGATAGATAGATAGATAGATAGATAGATAGATAGATAGATAGATAGATAGATAGATAGATAGATAGATAGATAGATAGATAGATAGATAGATAGATAGATAGATAGATAGATAGATAGATAGATCAACATAAAACAGCAACTAATGTATAAATTGTAACACAATGAGCAGCTACTATACAGGGGGAAAAATGCTGAGGGAATGACTGAGATTTAGGTGGTGTTTGCACATACTCACTGAACTGGTGAATACTCTGCTTGCATAAAATACACCGATTATAAACTAACCAAATAAAGTCATCAAGACACAGATAAAAATTAAAATTAGCACTAACTAGTTTAACATGTGTGAATGTACCTGCTCCAGTATTCACTAACCTGGTTAAGTTTGTTGGGCAAACACAAAATCTGCCTGCCCCACAGCCCCAATTGTTCTGCTTCTCTTTCTTAGACTGGTTATAACAAATGAAAGGGAAAACCAGCTAACAGTGATGGATGCTTATAAGAAAATTCTAGCAGAATACATCTATGTCTAACAAAACCAATCCTTATTGTAACTCTCAGAAAGCACCATAGGATAGATGAACAAAGCATAGCACCAACTATGGATTTCGAATTTAAGATCAGCAATTAACCAGACCTAGAATTGTTTCCCCAGTTTTTATCTCCAATTATGCATTGGTCGATTGCTTGCTTTTAACAACACCAGTACGTATCTTTTTAGACATGTCACTCATTGACTCTAACATAACACTATCTAACAGGGCTTTGAAAGCATTGGAGATAACACAAGGCTAAGAAATAGATACAGAAAAGGAGAAATGCAGGAAAAGGGGGAAAGGGAAATACATACATACATACATACATACATATATGAGACAATGTTTTACAACTCCTGTTGAGGCCCCTTTAAGGGAGGAGACAAACTGTCATCCTTCTCTGCCTATTCGGCTCATCCCAGAGACCATCTTTGGCAGAGAGCCATGAGATTACTGTTGAATTTTTTAGATATGTGTTAGGATTTTGATGTAATCAGGGGAAGCCGGATAGCTCAAGGCATAGAAAGGCTTGCCTCATATGCTGGAGAGTGCCGGTTCAAACCCCAGTAGAAGGAGTATAGCCAGCTGAAGAAGGTTAATAAGCCCGAAATGACACACACACACACACACACACACACACACACATATAATTGTTTTCACAACTTCCTGTTAGGGCCCCATTAAGGGAAGAGACATACTGTTTCCCTCTCTGCCTTTCGGCTCATCACCAGATACCATCTAGACAGTGAACCAGTGAATTGTTTTAATTGGGTTTTAGATGGGGTCATGTTTTAACATTTTTAAATTTTAGCACAGGGATATTTTATTTAATAATAATAATAATAATAATAATAATAATAATAATAATAATAATAATAATAATAATAATAATAATAATAATAATAATAATAATAATAATAATAATAATTTATTTTATATACCGCATCCTCTCCCCAAAGGGACTCGGAGCGGTGCACAGGGAAAAATTAAAACGCTATCAAATATACATACAGAATAAATACAGATAAAAACAAATTAAATTAATTGTCCCTGCACTAAAATCCCCACATTAAAACTAACGATCCCTAAAAAACCCTCATGGAAGAGACTAACCTAGGCCGGCCAAGCAGAAGAAGTATGTTTTGAGTTTCTGGCGGAAGGAGCGGAGGTCTGTAGTTGTTCTAATGTCGGGGGGAAAGTCGTTCCAGAGGGCTGGGCCCGCCACAGAGAAGGCCCTTCCCCTGGGCGTCGCCCACTGACAAAGTCTAGTGGACGGCACCCAGAGAAGTCCCTCTCTGTGGGAGCGAATCGGCCGTGAGGATGTATGGGGCAGGATCCGATCCCGCAGATAGCTAGGTCCCGTGCCATGGAGCGCTTTAAAGATTAATTATTTATATTTGTGATATTGTGTGTTTTAATTTCCTGTGCACCACCCCGGGTCCCTTTGGGGAGAGGGTGCGGTTATATAAATCCAACAAATAAATAAATAAAATAAATAACCATGAAATTACATTGTGTAAATTTTTTAGATATGTGTGTTAGTTTTATGAGCTGATCAATAAATTTAATTTAAAGGTCTCTCAAATTTAAATTTATTGATCAACTCATAAAATTAACACACACACACACACACACACACATATTTTTTTCCACAACACTGGAACAAACACCATTAGGCCACCAGGTTCTCTTCCTGCCTAGCATGTAATATAGCCCCGGTTCGAATCCCAGTAAGGGTATGGCTAGCTGATGAGAGCTAAAAAGCTCGAAATAGATCTATACTAGTCTCCCTGACTTATTTATTGATCAGCTCAAAAACGTAACACACATATAAAAAAATTACACAACGGAACTCATAGCTTTCTGTCTAGATGGTCTCTGGTGATGAGCCGAAAGGCAGAAAAGGAGAGCAGCGTGCTTATTGTTTTTGCAACGTTTCGGCAAGATCTCACTTGCCATCTTCAGGCTTCGGTCTGAATATATATATATGAGAGAATATTTTCACAGCTCCTGTTCAGGGCCCCTTTAAGGGAGGAGACTTAACGTCATCCCTCTCTGCCCTTCGACTCAACCCAGAGATCATCCAGACAGAGAACCAATTAGATTACTGCTGTGTGAAATTTTTTATATATGTGTTAGATTTTTAAGAGCTGAATCCATCCTGGTCTCTTTATTTTCAGCCCTTAAAAATCTAACATATATATATATATATATATATTCCCTTATGGATTTGTAGGGCTCACATTTTTTAACTTCTCATTAATTCGAGCCATGACCCTAAGAGCTGTGTGACATTACTCAGTCCCAAGGCTGTTATATATGAACTTGACATATCAATATTTATTCTCTGTATGTCAGACACAGAAAGCACCTGTTTGAAGTAGGCATCTCAATAGGATGACTTGTTGGAATAAGGGTGACCTGACTTCAAATCAATAGTCATCCACCCTTCTCCTTTACACGGGTCAGATTTAAATGTAAGCAGCTGCAGGGATCAGTAAAGCCATGGTCATCCCGAGATTGTTGCCAACACAATATAAAACAAGTCCCTGTGTTTATAATAAGCATTTTAAGGGGAGACTAAATACAAAAAGGTCAGAAGACAAACTGTTTGAAGAACAATGAGATTGGATGTGTGATGCGTGCTAGGCAGAGAATTCTTACTTCCTCCCAGAAGAAAAACAACCACATGTTTTAAAGCTTCTTACATAGAAGAAAAAGTTTCTATTAGACTTTTACAGGTGTGATTTTCTTCTGCTTATCAACTGGATAAATCTTTCACCCAATTTCTTTGATCTTAGACTGGGAGGAAAGAAAGAAAGAAAGAAAGGAAGGAAGGAAGGAAGGAAGGGAAGGGAAGGGAAGGGAAGGGAGGGAGGAAGGAAGGAAGGAAAGAAAGAAAGAAAGAAAGAAAGAAAGAAAGAAAGAAAGAAAGAAAGAAAGAAAGAAAGAAAGAAAGAAAGAAAGGCAATGAGAAGACAAAAGAGACCAACATCTCTGGGTTGCTGATATACTGAATTATGCAACCATTTCCCCCCATCTTTTCTGTCCCTCTAAATAGTCATATTCCAAATAGTCATATCAACCTGCTTGGTTGCGAGCTCTCATTGCATTGCCTTGAGCATACTTAAAAGTCTCCCAATAAAAGAGTATCAAACCACGATGTGATCAGTGGGTTGGCTTGTTTTGTTCTGTAGTTTGTGTGTTCAGTAACCTGACACTTATTTGGACTGAGATGGAGTCTGAGGTTATACAACTAGTCTCCATGCTCAAAGGGTGCATGGGTCTCTGTTAGCTCTGTTAGTTGGTGGGATTCAATTTTTTTTTTACTACCGGTAGCTGTCATCGTCGAAATCAGTTGTTTCAGACTCTGCAATCTCGCGATGCACATTCACACTCTTTTGGACGCTTTTAGGAGCAGCTTGATGTATCGCGTTGGTAGATTTTACCGCTGCTTCAAAGGCCCTTCCCAATGGGAATATTTGGTGACTGAGAGTCATGTCAGATGGAGCCTGGGTGTGGCTTACCTTTGTAGCTCTGAGACTGTGCAAGAGAACTAATCTAGTCTACTCTCTGAATTGAAACTGAAAACCAATCTCTCCTCTCTACCACGTTGGAAGAATCTGCTGTTGCTTTTGTACATTTACTCATGTGTTAGTATGTATATAAAGAAGTTAATGAATCCTGCCGAATCAGTTATCTGTGTGTGCTTTCTGGATGTGATTTTTGCAACAAACTCAGACAGCTACGCCTTAAAGAACATGCCTTTCATTGCATATCACAGTGATTAGATTCACACAATGTGCCAAGATAAAACCATAAAAGCTATATACGAGACCGCCTCCTGCCCCATACATCCCTTTGCCCGATCCGCTTCCACAGAGAAGGTCTTCTCCGGGTGCCGTCGGCCGGGCAATGCCGGTTGGCGACGCCCAGGGGAAGGGCCTTCTCTGTGGCAGGCCTGGCCCTCTGGAACGACCTACCCCCGACCTTCGCACTATCTCGGACCTCCGCCTCTTCCGCCAACGTCTTAAGACATATCTATTCCAACAAGGCGGCCTGGCATAGCCCCCCGTTTCTGACTTTTTATACATAAATTGTAATTAGCAGGGTTTTAATTGGGTTTTTAGCATGGGTTTAATAATTTAATATGTTTTTAATGATGTATATTGTTTTTGTTATGGTTTTTAAAATGCCTGTGCGCCGCCCTGGGTCCTAAAAAGGAGAAGGGCGGGGTATAAATCCGAAATAAATAAATAAATAAATAAATAAATAAATAAATAAATAAATAAATAAATAAATAAATAAATAAATAAATAAATAAATAAACAAACAAACAAACAAACAAACAAACAAACAAACAAATAAATAAATAAATCACACTTAGTTCCTTCCAATGATATGGATATCCAATTATTGTCTTTCTTGGCCTGATGTCTGATTATTATGAAGTGGATATATCAGAAATGTCACTTACTTTGTGCAAACTTCGGGGCGTTGTCATTGACATCAGTCAGAGTAATAGTCACTGTGGTGGTTCCAGAGAGTCCACCCATGTGTCCACCCATATCCTTTGCTTGGATGACCACGGTATATTCCTCTTTGGCTTCCCGGTCCATGTTTGAAAGAGCAGTTTTGATGATGGCTGGGGAAAGAAAAAGAAAGAATAAAGAAAATATTGTCAGGGGGTAAAAAAAAGGAAAGTGTGAACGTCATGCCATCTGACCAAAGCTGGATTTAATATTGGGGCTCATTCTCTTGAAACCATCTTCATTCAAAGGTAATATTTAAAATGCAGTAAAAACAAGAAGAACCCATCTGGATGTGGCCACTGGCTTGTCTAGTCAAACGTATTTAATATATATGAAATTTGAGGATCTATTTTGGGGATTGCCCACCTCATTAACTGCCAGTTGATTTGGCTTATCTGAATGTCTAGGTCAGGGATCAGCAACCCGTATCTCTGGAGCCGCATGTGGCTCTTTCCATCCCTCTGCTGTGGCTCCCTGTCGCTGGTCAGCTCCACAATTGATAGGACTTTCGGTTAGGACAGGTAGAGTAAAAAGGATGCTGCTCTGGGAGGAGGCTCTATGGTGGGGGAACCAGACTTCCAATCAGCTCCAAAACTGAATGGGGGGCCTTCCGGTTAGGACCTTTGTGGCTCTTTGAGTGTTTAAGGTTGCCGACCCCTGGTCTAGGTAGATATCCTCTTCACTGCTTCATGGATGTCTCTCCAGAAACTGCATACTCAGTGGCAAAGGTGACTATCCTGCCCAGCACTGAGCCATTCTATGTATCAGGTGTAAGAGAGCACCTGATAAACTACCTCAATAATAATAATAATAATAATAATTTTAATTTGTTGACCACTCCTCTCCCCATAGGGACTCGGAGCGATGCACAGGGAAAACTAAAACAATAAATATACAAACACATTAAAAACAAATTAAACATATACCTGTGCTAAAATACCCCATCAACATACTAAAATTCCCAGTTAAAACAACTAAAACCCCATAGAAAGAGACTACCCTAGGCCGGCCAAGCAGAAAAGATGTGTTTTTAGTTTTAGACGGAAGGAGCGGAGGTCCGTGGTCGTTCTAATGTCGGGGGGAAGGTCGTTCGAGAGGGCCGGGCCTGCCACAGAGAGAGCCTTTCCACTGGGCGTCGCCCGCTGACAAAGTCTAGTGGACGGCACCCGGAGAAGTCCCTCTCTGTGGGAGCGAATCGGCCGTGAGGATGTATGAGGCAGGATCCAATCCCGCAGATAGCTAGGTCCCGAGCCATGGAGCGCTTTAAAGATGATGACTAATACCTCAACTCCGAAAGGAGGGGCAATTGCCTGCTTCCACTCTACTCCCTGGAAAATGGAGTTCAAGGCATTCCAAAAGTAGAAACCAGCATTAAAAATAACAGCCACTAATAGTGTGACCCTTTTCCATTTCAGTCCTGAAACCTTCTAGATTCACAATTAATTCTGTAGTTTGACTTTACTTCTCTTCACATTTGGCTCCCCTGCACAGCAGGATGAGCTACTTTGCTTCAGGCAGCCCCAGGCAGGAAGGGAGACGAAAGGAAGGGGGGGGAAATTAAAAGAGAACAAATGCCTTCAGAATGTATTTATTCACACCTATAGATGAGCATGGGTAAACAGTTCCCTAAAAACAGGGAGCACATAGACACAAAACTATCCTGCATTTGATCTTTAATGATCAACCGTTAGTCTTCAAAGATGCTTCAGTTTTAGATTCCATCTATGTTTAATTCAATCAGATAATTGCCTCTGGCAGTCTTTGTCCCTCTTCACCTAAGGAAAGGTATTTTGGATATCAAGAAAATGTGAATATTGTTGCTGTCCTTATTACCCAGCCAATGTTTCTATTAGTGCTTTCCATTAGGCCAGAAGAGCATTGAAAGCATCACAACACACAACCAAAGCATGGCCTACTTAGTTCTGGATAGATGCCATATAGTGCAGGGTGGCCAATATTATTTACTTTCAGTCTGGCCAGGAAATATTTTAATAGAAAAAAATAGGTCTCTTAAAGCATCTAAGAGTAGCAGAAATCATGAGAATTTGGGTGGCTAAAATGACTGAATTGGGTGACTTAAATCTTTATATTCTGATTCTTAGCCTAAAAACAAAATGCCCCATATAGAGACCCACAAACCCACAATGGAAACCTTGGTTTTCTCCATTCCAAAACTCATTGGGATGAAGAATGGGAGCTGCATTCAGTCAATGTCCTGTGTGTGGGGTCTCTATCTGTTGCAACCAAGTGTTCTGACTGAGGCTTCCCGAAGAGAACTCCTTCTCCCGACAAAAAACCCTTTTATTAATTTACTATGAATTTTGCTCATTCACATCCAGCAAAGTCTTTCAAGGGAGGATTTACAGTCACAGACCTTATCTGGCTTGAAGAGCTGCCAGTCCCGATATCTGCAGAACTTGGCAAGGAGTCTCGGAGGGTCACAAATCAATTAAGCAAACCAATTGTCTCCTGCAAACTCCACTACTCTTTGGCTCCTCTTTTATGTCCTCTGGGAGGGGCTACTCATCATCTACTCATGGCCTTACTCCCAGGTTGACCCCTGTCCCTTAGCTGTTCCCTTTGTCTGGCAACTCTGTGCATGCGCACACTGGGAACAGGTTCCAGTTGTTCAGCTGCCTCACTGATGTCTTACTCTGACAACAGCTGATAACCGGCATACCTCTCTGCCCCCCTCTCTGCCTCCAACACAAAGCCCTCATCAGAGCCTTCCCCAGACTCCAGGACTGGCCCAGGTTCCTCCCCAACCTCCTCACTGTCCAACTATGCAGGCTGCCACCAGATCACAACATAAACCTTGGTTTTCTCCATTCCAAAGCTCATTGAGATGAAGAATGGGAGCTGCATTCAGTAAATGTTCTCCGTGAGAGGTCTCTATCCGTTATTGTTTTTACTTGTACCTCCCATGGCCCATTCTGTTTTTCCCCTGACGTTCAGTACTCTAGCCAGGCTGAACAACAGCCTTAAACACCTGAAAAATATTGTTATGGATCAGAAAATGACTTGGAAGGTCACATGTGTTCTACTGGCTATGAGAGTAGGATCAGTCTTTACATGATGGCTTGGAAGGCTAGTCTTGTGCAAACCTGACAGAGGTACATGCCACTTGATGAGATCATTTGAATTTCCTTAGAGCACCCAACCTTGGTTTATGGGGTCTGAAAATTAGAGAGGGAAAACCAGCCTCCTTCCATCAAGTTGGCCCACAATCTTATTTAAAAAAATAATAATAGAAAATATAGACGTTAGAAAAGAAACCACAGAAGTCAATTGCAGCAAGCTGAATTTATTCACACTTGCTCTGCCTATTGAATACGCAGTCTATAATAATGGATTAGTAGCCCCCCAGGCAGCAGGGATAAAAATGATAATACTGTCAGCTTTTGTGGCAGAAACTATCCATTTCCGGCGAGTGAAACTTGAATTTCCTCTCCTGCTTATTAAATAAGTGATTGGTGGTGTCCATTCTTAGAACATCTGGCAGCTTAATGGGAGTACATGGAGATATTGTTTATGTATGTATTTATTTACATATTCTTAAAAATGTGCTAATTGCCTTCCTGGAAAGAAAGAAAGAAAAAAGCAAACGCATTGACGAGTCAGTTATAAAATGCCAGTGACAAAAGTACGGTCTGCTTAACAAGACATTCACAATGGGAAAGGACAGCTCTGCAAGGAATGCAGACTAAACCAAGCAGAGAGTGAAATCATTTTTAGAAGTACTGTGCACACAACAACTTACAATACAATAGCAGAGTTGGAAGGGACCTTGTAGGTCTTCTAGTCCAACCCCCTGCGTGGGCAGGAACCTTATACCATTTCAGACAAATGGCTATCTAACATCTTTTTAAAGACTTCCAGGGTTGGGGCATTCACAACTTCTGGAGGCAAGCTGTTCCAGAGGTTAATTGTTCTAACTGTCAGGAAATTTCTCCTTAGTTCTAAGTTGCTTCTCTCCATGATTAGTTTCCACCCATTGCTTCTTGTCCTGCCCCCAGGTGCCTTGGAGAATAGTTTGACTCCCTCTTCTTTGTGGCACCCTCTGAGATATCGGAACACTGGTCCTTCTCTTTATCAAACTAGACATACCCAGCTCCTGCAACTGTTCTTCATATGTTTTAGTCTCCAGTCCCCTAATCATCTTGGCTGCTCTTCTCTGCACTCTTTCCAGAGTCTCCACGTCTTTTCTACATCGTGGCGACCAAAACTGTATGCAGTATTCCAAGTGTGGCCTTACCAAGGCACCATACAGTGGCATTAACACTTCACGTGATCTAGATTCTATCCCTCTGTTTATGCAGCCTAGAACTGTGTTGGCTTTTTTGGCAGCTGCTACACACTGCTGGCTCATATTTAAATGGTTGTCCACTAGGATTCCAAGATCCCTCTCACAGTTGCTACTATTGAGCAAGGTACCACCTATACTGTACCTGTGCATTTTGTTTTTCTTTGTTTTGTTTTTACGTTTCTTTTTCTTTTTGCACTTTGACAGCAATAGCGCTTAGACTTATATACCGCTTCATAGTGCTTTTACAGCCCTCTCTAAGCGGTTTACACAGTCAGCCTCTTGCCCTCAACAATCTGGGGTCCTCATTCTACCCACCTCGGATGGATGGAAGGCTGAGTCAACCTTGAACCTGGTGAGATTCGAACTGCCAAACTGCTGGCAGCCGGTGATCAGCAGAAGTAGCCTACAGTACTGCACTCTGACCACTGCACCACCGCGGCTCTGATACTATTTATGTTGCGATTGACAGGACTACCCAAAAATACCTGTAGAATATAGAATTTCCCTACTTTTAACAACCCTTTGAGTATTGACGTACTTTCTTTGCTCCCCATGAACAGGAAGTCCTCAACTTACAACCACAATTGAGTCCAACATTTCTGTTGCTAAGTGAGACAGTTGTTAAGTGAGCTTTATCCCATTTGATGAACTTTCTCATCACAGTTGCTAAGTGAATCACTGCAGCTGTTACGTTAGTAACACGGTGGCCAACTGAACCTGGGGTCCTCATTGAACTTGTATGTCAGAAGGTCACAAAAAAGTAATCAAATGGTTCCGGAACACTGCAACCGTCATAAACATGAGTCATTTGCCAATCATCTGAATTCTGATCACGCGATTGCTGGTGATGCAGCAACGGACGTAATTGTGAAAAACGGCTTTAAGTCGCTTTTTTTTTTTCATTCCTGCTGTAATTTCAAAACAGTCCCAAAATCAACTGTTGGAAATCAGGAACTACCTATAATCTTGTTTGTTAACTATGAAAAAGAAAGGATGGTCTAGATAAGCCACAATGCTTTTGTTTTTTGCCTTATAATGCCATGCAACTGGGGTCAGTGAGCAAATGATAAAAGGGTAATAAAACTTAGTTTGAAGCGATGGTTTGCTTTTGATATACCGATTACAAATGCGCCTTCGAGTAATATGTTAATAAGGTAGACATGGTTCATTTAGAGTATTTTAGCTTATTCCTAGTTTTTATATGTCCCTCGAGCTTGTAATCACTCCCCAGGCAAAGGAAGAGTCGCTGAAACACTACAGAAAGCAAATTACAAATTGACCAAATAACTCATAATTATTGCGTTGATCCATTAAACTGCCTGTGGTTTATTTACCCAATCAAGATAAAAATAAATAATGTTTTAATGCGAGACCTGGACATGAAATGGAGGGTTACATGCCACTCAATCAAGATGTGCTTCATATCAGTGTTATGTTGTAGTTTAGCTGGAGGTCTCTTGTATCACCTCTCTTCATAAAAACAAAAAAAATCATAAGTGGAAGGAATGCACTTCTATTTTTTAAATCGAATTTTCTGTAGCAGATTGACTTGCACATAAAACATCCCAACGCCGTACGTGTTTTTAATGGGTGTCTTCTTTGAAGATGTTAGATAGCCATTTGTCTGAAATGGTATAAGGTTCCTGCCCACGCAGGGGTTTGGACTAGAAGGCCTCCAAGGTCCCTTCCAACTCTGCTATTGTATTGTATTGTATTGTATTCTATGCCCTTGAGCATAGAACCCAACTCCCAGCTTGTATTAGGGGATGAGTATTTCTTTGTAACTGGCTTCTTTTTAAAAAAAAAAAAAAGCTCAATTTTACCAATCAACTATTGTCACTTATGTTTTACACTGCAGATGCTAATAGGTGAATGAATAATTAGGGAACAGCTTCCCAGCTGGCACGCAGTTCCCCTTTGTCAAACCTATTTTTCTTTATCATAAAACTGTCATAGAGAAACCATTTCACCATCAAATATCTGTTTAGAAAAGGGCAAAACACAATTGTCAGTACTGTGACAGATGCAGAAGATGGCCACAGGGAAAGGGAGTGGGGGAGGAAACCCAGCATTAAAAAAAAAGAAAGAAAGAAAGAATGAGAATTGGAATTTTGGAAAATCGGTTCCGTTTTAAACTGCTTTCAGTTCAGCTGTTATTTGCAAAGCCGCCTCTCTCTGATAACATCAGAGGCAAATGGAATTATGTGGAAAATTCTGGATTACGCTTCACATCATTTACTGCCAGTTACAAGGAAGAGGGTAATGGAGCAAAGAGAGAAAAAGCAGAACACTGTACATTGTTAGCTGACTTTCAAAATGGGGTGTTGTGTTGTTTTTTTAAATCTAAGAAGAAACAGAAGCATTGAGATGGGGCTAACTGGCAGGTTGGCAAAATCAACTAATTAAGGTAAAGATTCCCTCGCACATATGTGCTAGTCGTTCCCGACTCTAGGGGGCAGTGCTCATCTCCATTTCTAAGCCAAAGAGCCAGCGCTGTCCGAAGACGTTTCCATGGTCATGTGGCCGGCACGACTAAATGTTGAAGACGCACGGCAGTGGTGGGTTTCTGCAGGCTCGCACCTACTCGCGAGAGCCGGTTGGTGAAATTTAGAGAACCAGTGAGAGGGGGTTCCACCGGCGTACCTGGAACTAAATCTGGTCCGCCGCTGCCAGTGACCCAATGGGAAGGAAAGGAAAGGAAAGAAAAGGAAAGGAAGGAAGGAAGGAAGGAAGGAAGGAAGGAAGGAAGGAAGAAAGAAAGAAAGAAAGAAAGAAAGAAAGAAAGAAAGAAAGAAAGAAAGAAAGAAAGAAAGATTACAATTGAGTCCAAAATTTTGGTTGCTAAGCAAGAGCGTTGTTAAATGAGTTTCACCACATTTTAAAAGGTGGCCACTCCCACCCTGTCACATGACTGCCAAGCCACGTCCACAAAATAGGCCACACCTACAGAGTAGGTTCTAAAAAATTTGAAACCCACCACTGGCGCACGGGATGCTGTTCCCTTCCCACCAATGGTGGTTCCTATTTTTTCCTACTTGCATTTTTACGTGCTTTCGAACTGTGGTTGGCAGAAGCTGGGACAAGTAACGGGAGCTCACTCCATTACGCGGCGCTAGGGATTCAAACCACTGGACTGCGGACCTTTCTGATAGACAAGCTCAGAGTCTTAGACACTGAGCCACCATATCCCCAGCAACTAATTAAACTTCCCTATCAAAGTGGTGAAGGGTTTGGTCTGCTCCTGAGATGCATATTTCTTCATTTTAGAAATTGGAGGACACCCCACTTCAGGAGTGCCACACCTGTGCAACATTTGTGGGTAAATCTGCTTAGCAAATGGCAAATCACAAACAGGGTGCATGCAGTTTTCAGCGTAAGTAGAAATACTAACAAAGTGCAAGGAGAATTATCATTTTATTTCTGCTTTCCTTTTCCCCCCTGCTCTGCAAACCTATAGCGTATTTCAAAATCTAAGCAAAAGAAGGCAAAACCATAGAACATTTTATCCCGCAAAAAACGTGTTACAAAAGTGCTTTTAAGTTTGGAAATTCCTTATGATACAAAAAAAAAAAAGGCCAGAAAATGACCATCATTCAGTTTGAGAGATCCTAAAGACAATGTGTGATTGTCACAAATTAATCAGGATTTGCATCATTTTTAACACAGACATATATACAGAGATAAGGGGGAATAGAGAGAGAGGGAGAGAGGGGGAAGGAGAGAGGGAAAGGGAGAAGGAGAGAAGGGGGGATGGTACAACTTTTAAAGGGTTGCATTGTATGCAAGAAATCAATCTTCCTCTAAAGAAATACACAATACTAGGGATGAAAGTCTTCTTGAGATCAACCTTAGGAGTACAGCAAAATTTCCTGAAAGTGAGAACAATTAATCAACGGAACAGCTTGCTTTCCAGAATTGTGGGTGCTCCATCATTTGGTTTTCAAAAATAGACAGGACAACCCATTTGTCTGGAATGGTATAAGATTTCCTGCCTTAAGCAGAAGGTTGGACTAGAAGACGTCCAAGATCTCTTCCAGCCCTATGATTCTATGTTCTAAAGACACATGCAAATAAATATTAATATAACAACAACAACAACGACAACGACACAACATGCCAGATATCAAGGTTGTCGAGGGCCGAAGCGTATAGTTTTTTGATATCGCTGTACCAGGAGATGCGAGAGTAGAAGAAGAAGAACTGGGGGGAAAATATTGCGATCTGGCCATCGAAACTACATGGCTATGGATTAAACATGCAATAGTGATACCCATTGTCATCAGGTACCATGTCCAAGAATTTTATAAGATACATCAACAAATTGTAGCTTCCTGCAATAACACCAGCAGAACTGCGAAAAACTGTGCTCGGACCATTGTATATTTTAAGAAGATGCTAGGTTGATACTAGGCAGCAAGCCGTATTAACCATTAGCACCAGTCAATGGTATTTGTGATGCATTTTTGAATGTTCAGTTGGCTGAGTTTCATGTTTAATGAATGAAGTATATAATAATAATAATAATAATAATAATAATAATAATAATAATAATAATAATAATAATAATAACAACAACAACAACAACAACAATAATAATAATAATAATACGATGATGATGATAAAAATATTAATTGAATTGTTCTCTATTTTCCATAGAAGAAAATAAAAATAAATAAAGCAGGGTGTCAGGTTTCTGACCAGTTATCTGACCTTTTGTTTTTCATTCTTAAATCCTTTTCTTAGGGTTCCTACCCCCAACCTTTGTGCCATTACAACAGCTACTGTGTTCTATACTCTGTGTTCTATGAATAAAAGCAAAAAAAAAAAAAAAAAGAGGAGGAAGAGGAAGAGGAAGAAGAAGAAGATTCTTTTTTTTTCTGGCATACTTCTTCACCATCCACTATGTAAGTAAAACAAAGGGCAAATAATCTCTCAGAATCAGCCTTTATTATTCCCGGCATCCAGTTCTCAAGACAACACATCTCTGTTAATAGGTGGAGACACAAAGAAAATGACAATGAACAATAGAAGAGACCCTTCTAAGATGCATAGCCAGGTTGGCAAAAACAGCAGAGATTTTTAATGGATCTGCAAAGATGGAAAAACAGCTTTAAGAGTCTATCAAATGCTGTTCCCTTAAAACTTCAATGCCATCAGCTTGCTTTTATAAACTCATATCACAGTGATTTCCACCCCCCTCCAATGTGCTAATCGGGCCATCACATTTGTTAAAGCTGCAGAAATCTGTAAAAGTATTGGAAACCTGGCAGTCCTCATCCTTGAGACTCCGTGTCCATTGCTAGAGCAACTTCTTTGAATTTTCAAGGCTGCAACCTTTGCTAGCCATCGTTTTACAAGACAAAGGCTGGCAAGTTCTAACTTTTATCTGAACCATGTGCGGCAGTTGTGACAAAAGCCATATAAGAAGATCAGATACGAGTTTGACATGCACAATGCTCCCTTCAAAGAGTGATCTGCCCATTTAACAGGGTGAATTGCTTCTTCTTTTTTGAACTTGGCCATGCTACCAGACTCTAGAAAAAGGGCAGAGGAGAGAAACCAGAATGATTAGGGGACTGGAAACTAAAACAGAAGGACCAGGGGAGACATGATAGCAGTGTTCCGATATCTCAGAGGGTGCCACAAAGAAGAGGGAGTCAAACTATTATCCAAGGCACCTGGGGGCAGGACAAGAAGCAATGGGTGGAAACTAATCAAGGAGAGAAGCAACTTAGAACTAAGGAGAAATTTCCTGACAGTCAGAACAATTAACCTCTGGAACAGCTTGCCTCCAGAAGTTGTGAATGCCCCAACCCTGGAAGTCTTTAAGAAGATGTTAGATAGCCATTTGTCTGAAATGGTATGAGGTTCCTGCCCACGCAGGGGGTTGGACTAGAAGACCTACAAGGTCCCTTCCAACTCTGCTATTGTATTATTGTATTATTGTATATGAAGAAGGGTTACAGGAACTCGTCATGGCTAGTCTAGAGAAGAGAAGGACCAGGAAAGACATGATAGTGGTCTTTCAATATGTGAGAGGCTACCATGGAGAGGAGGGGGTCAAGCTATTTTCCAAAGCATCTGGAGGCCAGACAAGGAATAATGGATGGAAACTGACCAAGGAGAGATTCAAACTAGAAATAAGGAGGAACTTTCTGACCAGTGAGAACAATCAACCCATGGAACAGAAGTTGCCTTCGGAAGTTGTGGGAGCTTCATCACTTGAGACGTTCAAGCAGAGATTGGACTGCCATTTGTCAGAAATGGTGTAGGGTCTCCTGCTCGAGTGGAGAGTTGGACTAGATGACCTATAAGGTCCCTTCCAACACAGTTGTCTGTTATCTGCTACCTATAACGGGCACACATTGAAGCCGGGTGCCCAACTCTTGCTTCATATGCTCTGTGAAATGCCAAAAATTCCATTTGCAACCTCCAGATTTTTAGCCTTTTTGAATTTTAGGGTTTTTCCCCTAGATTTTTTAAAAGCAAATATTAGCCCACTGTGTTTGAGAGTGTTAACAACCTGGCACCTATGAACTCCAATGTGCTCAGGCGTATTTCTTATGGTGTGCTCAGTTTAACCTTTTAAGATTTACAAGATAATAATAGCAATAACAATAATAATGGGGTAAGGGGGGGGCTCTACCCATTACAAAAAAGGAAATATAAAGCTATTGTGATGGAAGAACTTTAAAGAGTAACAAGATTTATTTTCCTAGACTCAAAAATTCCCAGGGATGGTGGCCATAGCCCTGAAATGAAAGGGCTGCATCTTGGGAGGAAAAAAAAAAAACCTATGAAAATCTAGACAAACAATTGAAATGCAAATATATCACACTGATATCAAAGCCGTGTATTGTCAAGACCATGGTTTTCCCAGCTGTAATGTAAAGCTGGACCATCAGAAAGCCTGAACAAAGAAAAAGTCCTGTCTTTGATTTGAGGCACTGGAGGAAATTGTAGAGAACACTTTGGACCACAAGGAAAACAAATAATTCAAGACTAGTGGAAGCAAAACCAAACTGTTCACTGTAGGCATAAATAATGAAGCTGCAGCTTACACATATTAGACATACAACGCAAGGGCAAGCGTCGCTGGAGAAGATTCTGATGCTTGCAGGAAATCAAAAGCTATTGAAAGGAAGGTCAACAGAAGACAGAGTGCCCAGAGACAGTCAATGAGGACACAAGAAAGTCACAATCTTGATTACTAAGCTGGGAAAGGGAAGGAGGGAGAGAGGGAGAGAAGGAAGGAAGGAAGGAAGGAAGGAAGGAAGGAAGGAAGGAAGGAAGGAAGGAAGGAAGACAGGCTTGCAAAGCTCAGGAAAAGCAATTACCAACTTGCAAAATGAAGGCAACATTACGTTCTTTGGGTCATGAAGACTCGGAAAGAGTTGAATGATTAATCAACAACAAAAAGGGAGCATAATATGGGGATACAATGGATAGCTGGGAACAAACTTTACTAATGTGCTTTATAGTGAAGAAGAATCCTTTGTGAAACAGACAGCCTTCGACTCAAAAAGGTGCTCGATGCTGCAGAGGCAACAAGATTCTCTATTTCAAGGCAAGAAGATACAATTCTTCTTGATGAGCTCTTTGTGTCAGCTGGACTGGCAGTTCACACAGATTCAGTGCAAGCTACAAATACACGAGAGCAAGCAACTAAACGTGTTAGAGCAATCCAGATGTCTTCATGTTCTCATTATTATATTCATTGTATTTCTGGTACTGTACTGGATAGGTAACTTTCACCACAGAAATTCTGCCCTGTTTACTTAAGTTCTCCATAAGGGTTTAGGACCTCGCTTATGCAAGCATCAAAATAATTAACGTGGAAAGGCTAAACCCCAAAATTATCTCTTAATCCTAAAAGAATCGCATGCAAATGTCTGAAAACTTTTCCCAATTTCTTCTTATAAATAACGGGGAATACCTCTCATGCTGGCTTCTTTATTTCTGTGTGGGCTGCTTGGAAAATGTGAAATAGTCTCTCAGATTATTATCCTCTTTGTAAACTTTCAGACAATGGTAAGAGCTACCAGCTTCTGAAGCCGAGACTCAAATGTTGAATGAAATTATGCAGTCACTTTTCCTGAAAGATGACCATCTGTCTTGGATACAGAAACAATGGAGCAAGAAGTACTGTTTAACACAACCAATCTAAAGTGATATTCATTTCTGAAATTTATTGGATTGAAAAGCTAAGACCTATTTTTTTTTCCTGCCTCTTAAAATAGTTTTATTAAGCTGAAGCTTTCATCCTTTAGATTAGTCCTTCAACATTTTAAGTTCTTCCTACAAGCCAAATAAGAAAAGCAAGCTGGTCTCTTAGTGCAACTAAGTGCATCTGGACTGAATCCAGTTACAAACAAGAGAGAATCCTAGTGAGTTAAATGCTTTTAGTTAGGCACAAATGCCTTTTTTTTTGTCTTTAAGAAACAATTTCTCACTTCTAATATTAAGGCAACATTATGGTGGTCTAAATCAAAAGTCGTCATGGTGGCATCATGTGACGTATTGCGACTTATTCGCTAAACCAGGTGTGGGAGTGGCCAGCTTGTGATGCAACTGGCCTGGGAGCCGCGAGTTTGACAGCCATAGTCTAAATGGTCTAGAGCAGGGATGTCCAAACTTGGGAACTTTAAGACTTGTGGACTTCAACTCCCAGAATTCCCCAGATGCCATGTCTGGCTGGGGAATTCTGGGAGTTGAAGTCCACAACTCTTAAAGTTCCCAAGTTTGGACATCCCTGGTCTAGAGCAAGGGTAGTCAATATTTTTATACCTACCACCCACTTTTGTATCTCTGTTAGTAGTAAAATTTTCTAACCACCCACCGGTTCCACAGTAATAGTGATTTATAAAGTAGGGAAGTCAATTAAATTTAAAAAAAAGGAAAGTGCTTCAGTATCGGACAAAATCCCTACCACCCACCATGAAACCTGGAATGCCCACTAGTGGGTGGTAGGGACCAGGTTGACTACCACTGGTCTAGAGATTAAGGTACCAGGATAGAAACCAGAAGATGCTGAGTTCTAGTCCCACCTTAGCTAGGAAAGTTGACTGGGTGACCTTGGGCCAGTCACTCATGCTTAGCCCAACTCACCTCATAGGATTGTTACCGTGAGGAAAATAGGCCCCTTGAGTTATTTGTGAAAAAGCATAAAGGGGGGATAGAAATAAATGAACGAAAGTCTATCTAGCTTTTCTTTTTTCCTCATGTTGCTTTCCTCATTTTTTTCCTCCATCAACTTTTCCTCCATTGTAAAGAAATAGAAAACCCCAAGATACATTGTGAGCTATGTCTCGGTCTACTCCTAATGATCCAAAAAGCTTAGAATCTGTAAAGCTGCTCAGACATCATGTGTAGCAGCATCTGGAGCATTGAAATTCCCCCAATTCAGTCTAATTCAAAAGATGGGTGATCTATGGTTATTTAAATGCTCACAAAATGCAAGTAGAAAAATAGGGACCACCTTTGGTGGGAAGGTAACAGCGTTCTGTGCACCTTCGGCATTTAGTCATGCCAGCCACATGACGACGGAGACGTCTTCAGACAGCGCTGGCTCTTCGGCTTTGAAACGGAGATGAGGATCGCCCCCTAGAGTCAGGAACCACTAGCACATATGTGTGAGGGGAACCTTTACCTTTACCTTACACCCTTCCTTATACACACCTTAATTTCCTAATTATTTTGTTGTTGAGGCTCTAATTAAAAAGAAGCCATATATTTGGGGGGGACATGAAATCTCCTCACCATCTCCTGATCTAAACAAATCAAACCTTTAAATAGTACCCAAGTGGTTGCTTTATTTAACTCTAGGACAGCACCTTTGACACTTCCTTGTACACAGCTACAAACTGTCTCCTCATGCACCCTCATTAACACTTTTCAAATATTTGAGCAGCAATTTGGTAGCTATCATAATTATCTCCCGCCCAATTGTTATCCAACTAACATCGCACATCAGATTCCATCATCTCTTTCTCTCTCCCTCCCTCGCGCTCATTTTAACACTCAATTATTTTCCCCCAGTGAAAGAACTCCAACACCGTTACAATATTTCACCAAAGCAGAGTGATAAAATTGCATATTGCAGTAGAAGAAAGGAAAGGTGGGGAGAGAACCTGAAATGTGTCCAAGACTTTTGAAGCAAACAGCAGGAGAGGCTGGAGATGAGCTAAAAGAAAAGGTCAATAAATCATAGATGGAGCCAAATTTTAAATTAGGTAGCCAATTGCTGATGTCTGAATAAAGATCTGGTTCCTTGAGAATTGAAAATCGAACATTTCCTCATAGGGAAATACAAATGTATGAGAGTGCTTTCATTTTCTTATTTTGATAGTTTTAGCTTCCTTGTAAGCACAAATCTAGTGCAACTATTTGAAATGAGTGACATAGATTTTAGAAAAAGATATAAATGGTTACATTTCATTAATTCTGTCTGTCTGTCTGTCTGTCTGTCTGTCTGTCTGTCTGTCTGTCTGTCTGTCTATCTATCTATCTATCTATCTATCTATCTATCTATCTATCTATCTATCTATCCATCCATCTATCTATCTATCTATCTATCTATCTATCTATCTATCTATCTATCTATCCATCCATCTGGTAAAGGTTCCACTTGCACATATGTGCTAGTCATTCCTGACTCTAGGGGGTAGTGCTCATCTCCATTTCAAAACTGAAGAGCCAATACTTCCCGAAGATGTCTCTGTGGTCATGTGGCCGGCATGATTAAATGCCAAAAGCACACAGAACGCTGTTACCATCCCATGAAGGTGGTCCCTATTTTTCTACTTATTTTTTCCCCATGCTTTTGAACTGCTAGGTTGGCAGAAGCTGGGACAAGTAACAGGAGCTTGCTCCATTATGCAGCACTAGGGATTTGAGCTGCCAAACTGCTGACCTTTCTGACTGACAAGCTCAATGCCTTAGTCACTGAGCCACCACACATTTCTGAGAAAAGTTATGCATTATTCTATGTCTCTGTCCTTTTCACTCTGGTTCTCAGGGCGTCACATTTGGTGATAAAAATGCACCTCCAATGCAGAAGTTCTTCCCCTTGCAGAGGTTCCCCAATGCAGAGGTTCTCCCCCTTTGCTTTGTCAAATATGTTCTGTTAGATAAATAACATTTCCATGCAGTTGATTATCACAGGAACCACAGAATCAAAGAGAAGTTGGGGGCATCCAAGTTCTAATTACAGCACGATTATCTTCTGCAAGTCTTTTAAGGTTTATAGGTTAACTCCAGGTTTACCAGGAGATGTCCGCTCCTGAAAATTGGACAGCTCCAATCTAATGGACTCTGTTTAATAAACCAAGTTCCTCATTATGCACCAGTTTTATGTTTGGATTGCTCTCATGGTATATGGTCTCAATTGCCCACCTGTGCAACCACACGGCACTTAATGGATTTGCTCAGATGTTACTAAGGGCATTGCTGGAAGTTAAGAAGATGACCTTGTAAACATTTTTTTTTGGGGGGGAGGGGTTTAACCCAAATAAAATGTAACACAACAGAAGCCAGTTCAGTCTCTGAGGTCACCCCTGCCGGTGCAAAGACATTAATAGGTTATGTGTGGGAGGAGGGAAACAGTTTTCAATAGAAGTTCAGGAGCCCATAAAGCTATTTACATCAAAATTAGTTCAATTGATAGCATAAAGTCTGCTTCCAATTAATGTTCTCATCATGTTTCCTGAAGAGTGAACAGATTTGGTATCGTGACACTCACATTATTCATCCAAATTATGAGCTGGGTTTGCCTGAGGTAAGTTTCTTACAAGTTTCTGTAACGCACATTAAAATCTGGGCCATATGGCAACCATCAAGCCAATTTCCCTCATAAGAATTGTGTTGTATTAGATGAAAAGGCAATAGTGTCGATCGCTTTGATCGCAATTCTGCTTGATAGAGATTATGATCAAGGTAACAACCTGCCTCTTTAGGTTCTCTAATAATCATTTACACAATTCACTAATAAGAAAGTTTTGATAAAAAATCATGAAACCAACTATTATCGTTCCATTCATCTAACATCCTATTAAAAAAAAACACCTTAGGACAGTAGACATTCCCACAATGTTGCTATGGAATTTTGATTTGAAACCAGTTATGTTGAATAACTTCACCAAATCCAATTTAATGTGCTGTAAGTAAGTAGATCTCTTCAGATGAAATCATCAGCAGTTTGGTGAGGTTATGCACCGTGTTACACAATTTAACCAAACCAAAAATGTGATTCCATCTGAATTTATTCAACTGCCCAATTGATGATTCACGTTTGATTTGACTGGAGTCACAGAGAGAATTTGAATCAAACCTATATAAATCCGTATCCATCTCAATTGATATCTATTAATCTATCCTTCTACACAACACACTATTTGAGCTACAGGTAAACTTAGCTTTTGTGTATGTTTTCTACTCTTAGTGTAGGAAATAAGAACAGGAACTCCTGTTAAAACAGGGGTCTGCAAAGTCGGCTCTTTTAAGACTGGAGGACTTCAACTCCCAGAATTCCCCAGCCAGCTATGCTGGCTGGGGAACTCTGGGAGTTGAAGTCCACCAGTCTTAAAAGAGCCGACTTTGCAGACCCCTGTGTTAAAGGGATACCCCAAACTGTGTAAAATGTTACAAATAGAGAGACAAGAGACAAATGCTTTGAAAGGCACCAGAAACATTAAACACAAAACCATCCAACATGGATAAACTCCACAGCTAATTAAGTGGCAAACAACATTTGAGGAAGTCACAGTTTTTAATCCAGTAACTAATGGCACTTTCAGGATCTAGCCCATCAATGGGTCTTAAGAAGCTTGTGGATAAAGCTGGTATTATAACCATTATAACCATGTGCTACAAGGAGATTAAGGAATTATTAGTTCTGGATCTGAACTAATATTCATTGGCAAATCTCTTTAGGAAATGAAATGGAAAGCTTTCATTTCTTGGAAAGCTATCCTTCTACAGTGCAAACAACTTGAGCCACAGGTAAACTTTCATTTTACACTGTTCATTTGAGAATGAAAGGGAAAGCTTCTGGTTGAGCCCTGATGCTTCAGCTAAGCATGCAGAAAACCCTAAATTCAGTGCCTGACATATCCAGTTAAAAGGCTTACGTTTAGCACACGGTGAAAGTAGCAACGCTTGGCAGGAAACTCTAAAGAACTTTGCCAGAGAAAGATAGACAACCTGACCAGGAGATGTACACAATTCGTTTTTTTAATCAGCTTATATTTTTTAGGATGTTGGGATGATTTATGCAACATGAGTAAAATTTTAACATTTAATTCATATTCATAATAGGCCAATTTCTAGGCTATTTTTTTGTCGGTTGGTTGGTTTTTAAACAAGAGAAATATGATGCTGTAAATTGTCATCTTTTAAATATGGAGGGTTTAAATATGGAGGATTACCAGTTTTGAAGTAGACCTCGTGCAACCTTCCATCCCTATGGCTTAGATAGATATCAAAGTAAAGAGAGTTTGGTGTGAGATACCTTCTCGATGGCTGTATCCACATAGGATAGTGAAGAATATATTTCTAAGTAAATTTATTCCATTGTTCCTTAGGTACCAGCAGTGATACAATAGTGGTGGGACTCATCTCTGGGGGAATGAGTTTGCCTATCAAGATGAGGTGGATCGGTTGCTTTCGTGGTGTGGAGACAATAACTTGGTCCTTAACACCAATAAGACCAAGGAGCCTATAGTGGACTACAGAAGGAATAGAACAGACATCCAGACATTGTTTATCAAGGGAGACCGAGTGGAGCAAGTGGCCAGTTTTAGGTTTCTGGGTGTTATCCTGAAAGGGGACCTGACCCTGGGCGCTCATATTGCAGAACTGGTCAAGAGGGCCCAGCAGAGATGATACGACCCGAGATGTCTCAGGAAACAACAGCTGAATGAAAAACTGCTGGTGACCTTCTACCGCTGCACCTTAGAGAATAGGAACGGAGGAAAACAGACTCATTACAGCTGTTTCCATATCAGTTTGATATTTTCTTCCATAAATGGCCACATAATAATCTTTTTTTTTTAATTATTTTTTTTTATTTTTATAAACACTATAACAAAAATAACATATACAATACAATATTTCACCCAGTGCTATACAATGGAAAGGAAAGTTTGGTTCTTCAGGTATCTTCAAATATCTTTAAGTTCTCCAAAATCCACGTTCTCTGGGTACAGGTGCCGAAGCATCCAATAATCTTTTTTTAATTTTTATTTTGGGGTATATTGCTCCAAAAGCTTTCAGGAAATGTTTGGGAAATGGCAAGAAGCAAGAGGGAACAATCATCCGATTAGGTCAGGATTGTGCAACTCTAGGATCAAATAATCAGGGGGGGGAAAAGAACAGGAGGGATGGACAGAGAGAAGAGGAGAGACACATATATCTCTGGACAGAGACACAAAAGGAACGGAGATGAGCACCGTCCCCTAGAGTTGGGAACAACTACTAGCACATACGTGCGAGGGAATGTTTATACATATGCGAGAGAATGTTTATACTTAAGGTGTTGAGATTAAAGCACCTGACTAGAAACTTGGAGACTGTGAGTTCCAGAATCGTCCTGGCACAAATTCAACTGTGCGATCTTGGAATTGAAGGCACTAATGTGGTAAATCTGCCACCTATCTGCACTTCTCAGGAAGGAAAAATAAAACATTTCCTCAGCGTCTCTTTCTTTGTGAATTAAGTTCAGTCAGTTAGGAAAGAGTTCACCAGAGAGGTTTTTCTATAGTAAAAGAAAGGAGAATAGTCATATATTCATCTCAGCCACTAGTTAAGTGTAAGAATATGCACTCCTCTCATGTGCTTTGCTTTGAAATACTTCTCTCTGGAAAAAGAAAATAATATTAGCAAATTCTCTTTCGCTGAAAATGTTTTTGGTTTGGTTTGGGTTTTTTCCTTGCACAACTCTAAGAGAATCTTTGCAAACACCTACTTTGTCACTCAGACCTGTAGCCTGCCCACCGTTGCCGAATATTTTCTGTATTTATTTCACCTCTGGTGAACATGGGTATTATAAAATCTGCAAAACTACTTTCTCAGAGAGGCAGTGAGAACTCGGTATCATTTGAATGTTTTATGCATGGAAGCCTCTGGAAAGTTTAAAATTCGGAGTGCCACAAACTGCTGGAAACTCTACTCTACTTTGATCAGTTACTTCTGGCTCTCCAGCAACCGCATGTAAAACTTCATAAAAACACTCAGGGTGCATATCATTTCTTATCATACATTGCTGAGAAGTGGGGAGGGGAGCACTTTTTCAGCAAATTGCTCGTCTTTTGCAAATATTTGTGTGGCACAGAAGAAGGTTTCTTGAATAACCAATTGCTGATTTTTTTGGTGCAAGATAATTATATATAGTGGGATGGACAGCAAACCAATTTAATAAATTACTAAAGAAATTACTAAATAAAGAAAGAAATTACTAAGTAAGTAGACAAACAGACAAACAAATAAATTACCTAATACCAGCAGAAGACTGAATTTTATGTCAAAAGTGGTCTTCCAAAGAAGATTGGACTACGTTGTATGGATTATGTTTTGAGGAGTCAGAGCTTCTAATTCAACAATGTCATTTCTTGCAATTTTAAGTATCTGTGTATTAATCTGTAATTTAAAGAGGGCATTTATAGGAAGGAAGGAAGGAAGGAAGGAAGGAAGGAAGGAAGGAAGGAAGGAAGGAAGGAAGGAAGGAAGGGATTCCTAAGTATAAAATACTAAGAAATAAATAAAATGCAGCAACACACACAAACACACACACACACACACGTAAGAAGCCATGAAAGAAATAATAATGCCTGAACCATTCAAAATAAGAGCAGAAGACACAACATTGCATGATGCATTGAAGGACCATTTGAATCCAAAGAGTTCCACAATATTGTTTCCTGCAGTACATTTCCTGAGTGGCAGTATTAAAAACACAGATTCTGCTCAAAAGCATATAGATATACATATGTATGCATGTACACAAATAGAGATTAAGAGAGAAAACATCTTCATAGACATCTTGTGCATTAGAAACATCACACCCTCTGCACATTTAACTCCTCCTGTGTATTTAAAATCTCCTCCTTCTCCTCAATTGAAACCTTAACATCCAGAGATGATTCTGACTTAATTCCCTATATTCTACAGACACATTGCAATGTTACTTGCATGTTCTCACGTGATGAAAATGGTAATCTTCAAGTTTTCTCGTTCTGTTTTAAGGATAAACCATGCAAAGATAGGGCACTTTTATCTTAAAGAATCAAGTATATCTTCCACTCATCCCTTATCTATTGTCATTCTCAGCCAAATCTAGAATCTAAACAGGTGAAGCTGCATTTTCCCCTCATTTAGTACTGTGGAATCTCCTCCCTTCCCTCCTGCTTCCTGTTGGTTCTTCTTCTCCCTTTGATTTCAAAGCCTTCAGGCAAGTTCTCTAACTTTTCTCAAGACCTTGTTTGCTAAAAATGTCACATGAACTTGCTTTGAACTATGTTATTGTGGTTCATTCTAGCCTAATACATAACCTAAGCCCTAAAGGCTACACAGTGCTTCCCGGAGTCTTGCAGGAACTCCCACAGATCTCCACAATGGTTACCAAATGGTAAATATTAATGTGCGAGAAATATACAAGGAATCCTTAGCCCAAAAATTCTAGAGCCATATTTATGAATCCATGGAATGTGGGATGCGTGACCTCTCTGGCTCCTCTTCTGGGCCCATTCTTGCACTGGCCAGCTGGCCTTCACATGCACGCAAGCGCCCAAACCCAGAAGAGCAGTATTCCGTCATGGATGCATGTACCAGCACCCAAACGTCTGGGTTTCTGGCATACGCATATGTGACAGCCAGCTGTTTGTCAGGCATGCGCATGTGCCAGAAACTGGAAGTTTGGGCGTTGGTACACACATGTGTGATGGAACGCTGCTCTTCCAGGTTTCGGTGATCCCTTGAAGGCCATCCAGGCGGGATGGTTGCGTGTGCCATTTCTGGCACAAAGGTCAGCACGCAGTGATGTAAGAGGTTAACCTTCACTGTCCTAGAGTCTACTCTAATGGACTCTCCAAGGCTAGGAGGAAAACATGGCACTCCTTGAGAAGATAGACTTAGAATGGGAATATTGATTGAAACATTGGACTAAAACTGGGCATATTCAGATGCTCATCCCCAACCCTTGAGCCGGACTTTAAAACTGAATTACAGCAGAAAGTCCATAAATGGGGGAAAATCTTGAACCCTGCCTTAAGCTCTTTACTAGGCTATAAATGAACCCCCCCCCCAAAAAAAAGATAAATTTATCATTCCAAACTGGAGATAGAGATTAAAATCATAGTCTCTTAGGTGCAAAACACACATTTTCTCAGTAACCTTTTCTTGTCTACATCTGTGTGTAAATTAGCAAATTGGATTATTTTTATAATCACGAGCGATAACATAAGAACGCCAAATATTCAATAAAATAATAAATAGTTTCTCTGCGTACACAACTTTTCCGCCTCCATGAAAGTACAACAACTGAGGTTTTATGACTGTAAAAATAATTTGTGTTCACAAACAAGACCAAAATGACTTCCTGTTCTTCAGAAAGCAGACGATTTAAATACAACGAGCTGTTGGCTTGTTTGCCACTTTCCACCTTCGTTGCCTCAAACAAAATTTATAAATGTCCTTCTTTCATTTTAATGTTTCTATTTTGTCAGCCCTTTGGGTGGAAGAGTGAGAAATGACTCACCTATTTATTCTCTACAAATTGACTAATGTTGGCAGCCATCCACCTACACATTATGTTTAAATGCAGGACACAAAACAGCATTGGGGTAGCATTCCCCCCTCCCCAATATTACATTTGAAAGTCAGTTGATATTCCGAAGCACTTACCTGTGTGTGGCTCAACGGAAAAATAAGGTTGTCCTTCCAAAATACTGTAGACTAGCTTGGCACTATTCCCATAAACAGGATCATCTGCGTCGGTAGCTGTTACTTTAGTAACGTAAGTACCTAAGGACAAAGAAGAAAAAACTATTGGATTTTGTTCAAGGCTCTGAAATAGGTGCCTCCCAAACATCAGTGCCATTATAATTTTAAATGATCACTAAACAAAAGGGAGTTGTAAGTTGAGAACTACCTGGAATCAGGAAAGCGAAATAGATAGTAATGGACAGAATGAAACATTTGTGTTCAGACACAATAAGCCTCTCATTGCAAATGAAGAAAACAGTGGAATCTTTCAGCAAGGGAATGATTTGTGTTGTGGCCCAGCTGGCTCCGGATGAGCTGCTGATGGACTCCTCTAGTGAGGAGTCCTATGAGTCTGCTCTGGAGGAGGAGGGTGACCTTGAGAGAGCAGAGAGCCCGGGTGGTCATCAGGAGGCACCTCGGTCTTAGAGTAGTGGGGAGGATCAAGGCCAGTTTGTCTCTGGTGCTAGAGTGAGAAGGGCTGAAAAAAGGAGGCTCCAATTGCATCAGAAGCGAACTCGAAGGAGTTGAATTAATCCCAGCTGCCTAATGATTGGCCCCTCCCAAGAGGGTTTAAAAGGAAGTCTTTGCTGAAGAAGTTCTTGCAGAGAACAACGTTGAATTTCTAGTTTCGTGTTTATTTGTGTTGATTTTCAGGTTTGTGTTTAGTCAAGTTAGGAAGCTTCGTATCTGTTCAGAGTTCAGGCAGCCAAGAGAGTCAGTGGCAGGCAGCCAGTCTTGTGTTAGTTGGAGTAATAGGGGTCAGAACAATCTGAGACTTACTTTCAAGCCAAGAAAAACCAGGAAAGTATGAGAAAGACTTGGGGGGTGGTCTACAAACTCCCCAGATTTGAATATCTCAAATATGCAATGCCTGTAAGGATATGTAAGAATCAGAAGTGGTATTCAGCAGGTCTGGAGAACCAGTAGCAGAAGTTTGATTAGTTCAGAGAACCAGTAAATACCATCTCTGACTGGCCTGCCCCCATCTATTCTCTGCCTCCTGAGTCCCAGCTGATCGGGAGGGAATGGGGATGGGGATTTTGCAGTAAGCTTCCGCTGGAGTGTGGAGGGAATGGAGATTTTACAATATCCTTCTCCTGCCACACCCACCAAGCCAGGCCCACTCAGCCACACCATGCCCACCAAGCCATGCCCACAGAACTGTTAGTAAAAAAATTTGAATCCCACCACTGGTAAGAATGTTTCTAATCTGGAAGTATGCTTCAAGGAAGAAGAGAGGAAGGGGGAATCCAAATTAGTAGGAAAAATATTTAAGTCGGCTACGGGAAATGTTTCTGAAGTCGTCGTTTCTGTCACAGGAAGAGTTGTAAAGAACTCACAAATTGGTGAAGGAGAATCTAGTTTGTGGTTTTCTTTTATGTTGTCTTTGAAAATAGATTTAACTCACGTTGGGCAAAATAAAGAAACAAACTCATCAGCTCATGAAAGTAGAAACAGATCAATCCACGCAGGTACCTCCCAAGCCATTAGAAGCTCAAATAAGAATATAATTATTCCAGTAATCCTACTAACAGAATAAGAAAGCAGGATGACCATTTACCTGGAAGATAAATATCCATTCTTCATATCGTACCCATACGGTCCTGTACATAGTAAATATTGTATTAATCTTGTTTTAATGGTGGTAGATTCAGGAGTAAAAGGTTTATCCTTTTGCACTGATGCAAGCATTGATTGATTTAATTACATTTATTAGGCTGCACACGATAGTCTTGTTTTATCTCAAGAAGATATTTTGCACCAAGCAATAACACATGCTCACTTGATGCTTCCATCAGAATTGTCAAGACAGGGGCGAGCTTTCCTTGATCAAGGGCAGGGGGGGTCAAACTGGATTTCTTCGAGGGATGGATCAGCATTGTAGCTCTCCTCTGTGGGGCGGTGGCTGGTGGTGGCAGGAGGAGCAGACGGAGATGCAGGGAACAGAATGGATGCCTCCTGCAGCATTCTGCCAGCCGAAAACGAGCCATGTGTCCCATTTTGGGGCCAGTTTTTGGGAAGTTTTGGCCTGTTTTTTGACCATTTTTCAGCTCGTTTTCAGCCTGTTTTGGGGCCATCTGTGGTCTGTTTTGGGACTGTTTTTCAGCCCAGTTTTGGCCGCCAGAGTGCCACAGGAGGGAACGGCAGGTAAAAACGAGACGTGAGGGGCTGCATGCCGCCTATTTTAGCCACAAGAGGAACTTTGGGCTTCTCCCTTCATAGTCCCTGCGGGCCAGATTTAACCACCCTGCAGTCTGGATGTGGCCCTTCGATACCCCTAATCAAGGGGCTTCCCTTTGCAAAAAGTGGTTTCCGCACACGTGGTATGTGAGTCCAGAAACCAGATTTGACAGGCAGAGCAAAGTGCAGCGTTCACTTTGCTCTGCCAATTAGAATCCGTGTGTTGTGACACTTTTCAAAAGAGCCCAGAAATCTGCTTTGATCAAAGTGAAGTGTCCCTTTGAGGCTTTCTGCAACCCTAATATTTATGTGCCATCCTTTGATTTTGGGGTTGTTGTTTTTTTTTTCCAATCCACTGCACATACAACACTGAGAGGCTGTATCCTAAAATGTTAATTCAACAATATAAATACAATATTTTAAAGCCACACTCCCTTCCACATTCAAAGGGCTAATCTGAAAAAATGCATCCGAATTTTAAAAGCAGACGGTAATCACCATTTGCAGCTCCGCAGAGCACATTGAATAGTTTGGGAATTAAAATTAGAAAGCCTTTTGCATCAGTTCGTCGAGCCCTATAATGCAGATAAAATCCAAAAAGGTTTTCTCCTGAAGATCTAAAGAATTTGAGAGACGAAGTATCAACCAGAGCAGATTTAGAGAGGCAGAAATCTATGTGGATCCATACAAATCTAGGCAGATCCAAAAACAATGTTGCTCAAAAAGCAGAACAAAACCTGAATTGTTTTTATTAGGTATAATATCAGGAAAAAACCTTGATAAGAAAAGTACGTTTAATATTACAAGTCTTAATAGCAGCATTATTTTTGTACAATATTGGGGAAATGAAGATATACTGCCAGATGAAGAAATAGTCAAGAAGATACTAGATTGTGCAGAAATGGATAGACTGACATTGAAAATTAAAGAGAAAGAGGATGTAGGATGTTATCAAACATGTGATTTATTTTACCAATGGTTGGAAAAAAGGGGTGGAGATTAAGAATGTAATTTGTATTGTTAAGCAAATTAAATACCCAGATAACACGATGTTTATTAAGCACTAAGGAATGTATTTAATAGAAAAATCAATAAAAGAAAAAAGAAAAGCAGGGCAAAATGAAAGAGCCACTAACACAACCAAGATAGTAAGTAAGTTACCAAGCGAATACATCTGCTGGAATATTATAATTAAATTTTTGTTTCTACTGAGATCCACTTTACGATTGAAAATAGCAGCTAAAATAGGGATCTTGAAACATTGGTACCTTTGTTTTGGGGAAATCAATCTCTGTTTTGGATCTAATTCTGAAGTGACCAAATGAAATGATAATAATAATAATAATCTTTATTGTCATTGTAAAATGATGGTTGATGATGACCATGATATATTGATTTTTGATAATATTTCAAAGTGGACCTCAAACCATACAACACAATACAATAAATATTAAAGCTTAAGTTATGATCGAAAAAATGAAGCTGTACTATAACTTTAAATTCCATGGAATATTGTCTGTCTGTTCCAGAGGTGGGTTGCTCCTGGTTCGGCCCGGTTCAGCTGAACCGGTAGTAGCAGCCGTGGGAGTCTCCACCCACCCACCCAGATGCTTCTGCGCATGCCCAGAAGCATTGCACGCACATGTGAGCACGTGTGGGAGCACGCTTGACCTGGTAGTAAAAATATTTGCAACCCACCAACCTGTTCCCAAGACAAAGCTATTTAGGGAGATTATAGTAGAATGCAATAAATTAATTGACTTCAACCCTTCACATGCTGTCTGGTTGTTTATGCCCGATATCATTTGCCTGCAAGCAAGACGTGATGGGACCATTAAAAATATAAAGTAGTAGAGAATTAAGAAGCTTTGAACCTTCAGAATTCAAACAGGTAAGACCTTCCACATAATACCCAGACTTAATAATTGTTGGCAAGAAATACAAAAAGATTTGGATAGTGGGCACTGCAGTATCTCAAGACAGGAGAATAGAAATGAAAGAAAAATTAGAGGAAAAATTCAAAATACAAAGACTTGCAAATAATAGTAGAACAACAGTAATTAAAGAAAGCAAAGGTAGTGCCAGGAGCAATAAGCAGCTTGAGTGCAATTCCAAAACATCTGGAGAACCATTTGAACACAATCGGCATTGACAAAAACACCATCAGTCAATTACAAATTGCAGCTGTACTTGGTAAAGAAAAGGAGAAGGAAGGAAGGAAGAAAGGAAGGAAGGAAGGAAGGAAGAAAGGAAGGAAGGAAGGAAGATGACAAAGTAAGCTTTCTAGATCTAGTTCACATTTATATGTATACCAGAAAGCTGTCCTCAAATGACTATATGCCAGATTCTCCAAGGCAGAAGACTAAGGTCAGATTCTCTATCTCCTTAGCAACTCAGAAATCTAGAACTACAAAATCATCAAAAAGCTATTAGCAGCTTGGATAGCAACTTCAAAGGGTGAAGCTCATTAAACTACAGATACAAGATGTCAATCAATTGGTTTTCTATTGTCATCCAGATCACATTGTAAAATGACTGAGAAATCCAGCCAGTTGGAACTACTCCACTGATTTCTGCTGGCCTTCTTCTTGCTCCTTGACTTTTTTCTGCAGTGAATCAAGTCCTATTAATTAATCATTTTCCCCCCTGTTCAGTTTGAATTGATCTACTTTAGCTGGGCTGTTCTGGAAAAGGTCTGATAACAGCTACATCCCCTGAGTATCCTAGTTCCAGCCTTGTTAAGCCAAAATCCACCTCCTTTAGAGGTAAAGATATCAACTTCCAGAATTCTCTAACCAACATGACCATTAAAATCCAGACATGTGGAATATACGTAGGATGGCAAAGGAGATAAACCTGTGGTTTTCAACCAGTGGTCCATGAACCCCTGGGGGAAGGGCACAATATCCTCACAAGGTATCTGTGAAGGCTTGAAGAAATGTTATGATTTAAATCTTAGTTAAGACTTAGGTCCACTGAAATCTGGCACATAGGTTCTTCTTGGCTTCTAGGTGCTTCCTAAGAAGGGATTTTTTGAAATGAGCATCAGCTCATTGGTATTTCTAATACCAATTATTAACACATTCTGATGCTAAGGAGTTAGATGTTCTACTCATCTTCCCCAGCTGAAAAGAACTCTGTTCCAACTGCCACTGGGTATGACCATGGTAAAGGTTCACGTCAAACATATGTGCTAGTTGTTCCCGACTCTAGGGGGCATGCTCATCTCCGTTTCAAAGCTGAAGAGCCAGAGCTGTCCAAAGAAGCCTCCATGGTCACATGGCCAGCATGACTAAATGCCGAAGGTGCAAAGAACGCTGTTTGTTATGTTCCCATCAAAGGTGGTTCCTGTTTTTCTACTTTCATTTTTAGATGCTTTCCAACTGCTAAGTTGGCAGAAGCTGGGACAAGTAATGGGAGCTTTCTCCTTTATATGGTGCTTGGGATTTGAACCGCCAAACTGCCAACCTTTCTGATCGACAAGCTCAGCGTCTTAGCCATTGACACAGGGACTCTTTGTTGTGCTTTGGAACTATCATAATTATTCCTCGTTTAACATAACGGCCTGGCCTAATCCATACCATCAAGCTGTAGACTGTAGTTTAAATTGTTTTAATTCGGATTTTAAGGGGTAGAGTTTTAGGATTTTAAGGTTTTAGGATTTTAAGCACAGGGTATTGGGATTTAATCTATTTTTAGTATTATTAATTGCTATGTTTGTATTTTTTCTATTTTAATTTCCTGTGCACCGCCCCGAGTCCTTTTGGGGAGAGGGGTGCGGTTTATAATAAATAAATAAATAAAATAAGATATTTTGTACATTTTACTGAGAAGCCAACTGATCCACTCTTCTTGGATTAAGAGGCAGAATGGAATTCAGCCAAGATAGAACAGCTTTCAAAGATGTCTTATAATTCATTGCAACCTCAGCCAGATAAAAGAAAAAGAGGAATATTTTTTTCTTCAGAAAGTCGCAGTTTAAAATGGTGCCTTTTAGAACAAGGTGAAATTGTATGCATTTTAAAAGGGCTGAGCCATGCATGAATATATAGCATAGTATGCAACACATTTTTTCTTCTATTCCTACAATGGAGCTGGAGCTCTACGTTTTCTGTGTAAAAAATACAGGGACAAATAATGTAATTTTATTTTAGAACAGTTACATTACTTGAAGTATTTTTTAATACTTTGTAGAATGCAAAGCTGCCTATCAGAATTAAGTGGACTTCCAAGCATTTGGGAAATAATCATATCAAAGGGGTACAAAACTCTAGATGAATAATATCATATATTATATTCCATTTAAGGTTTTTGAAGGAAGGGATATCAAAGAACTTGGCAGTGGTTCAGCTCCTATATAGAAAACCAATGGTTTGAACGTGATATATTTTCTTTCTCTCATTCCCAGGTACAACAGCTTGAGGTAGCTATAGCCAGATTCTGAATATCATTTATTTTCTCTTCAATCACTTCACTCGGTTTCTTTTACTTTGCATTGTTAAGAGAGTTCTTTCTTTCTTAAAAAAAAATGAAATAAAATCCTTTTCTTTAGCTTTTCTGGGTCACTCTTTTGATTTTGATTGCAGAAAAAGTTAAATCAATCAAATCGGAGTCAATTCTCCCAGCTTTGTTACCCACATATCGTTTACATCTATCGATTAGAAAAGCAATGATGACACTGCTTAGCATGCCATAAAAAACAACTATCAATAAGAAGAAAGGTCAATCAATCAATCAATCAATCAAATTTAATTTGTAGACCGCTCCCTCTCCCCAAAGGGACTCGGGGTGGTGCACAGGAGATTAAAAAGCGTATACATTATATTATACATATATAAAATCAAATTAAACAACTATATCCCTGCGCTAAAAACCTAAAATCCTTAAAAACTAAACCCCTTAAAAACCCAATTAAAACAATTTGAATATTCAGACTAGAGGCTGGTGGACAGAAGCTGATATGCATTCCTAGGTGCACAAACTTTCCCAGTGCTTACTTCTGAAAAGACATGTTTAGCATCTCTCATTAAGACTTGGCTTCTCCATGGGGATTCAGCGCCATTTCCAGGAATAAAATTCAGTTGTGCACTTCCAAGTCAGCCATTCCAGCTTCAGAACTGGCACAATAAACCCAGTTGCCACAGGAACTGTCTAACC
Source organism: Rhabdophis nuchalis (assembly GCA_039707465.1). Taxonomy (NCBI): domain Eukaryota; kingdom Metazoa; phylum Chordata; class Lepidosauria; order Squamata; family Natricidae; genus Rhabdophis; species Rhabdophis nuchalis. The sequence goes on from CM077658.1 coordinate 11,955,358, forward strand.
GAAATCAAATAATAATAAAAAGATCATCTAAGTCCACTGGAAGCTTTACAAAGCAGCTAGCCAAAAAATTTCTGCATGCATAATGTAGGAGCGTATAAGTGATTTCAGATTGCAACTGTGACTTAAGCCTGTATGTATGTATGTATGTGCTTATGTATTTAAATATGCACATATTGTACACACACACACATGTTCCCTGAAAATAAGATCAGGTCTTATATTATTTTTTGCTCCAAAATATGTATTAGGGCTTATTTTCAGGTTAGGTCTTATTTTGGGGAAATACGGTACCAATTGTGTCTGGCTGGCTGATGATCTTAGCTGGGGCTTATTTTGGGGGTAGGGCTTATATTACGAGCATCTTGAAAAATCATGCTAGGTTTTATTTTCCAGTTGGATATTATTTTTGGGGAAACTGTGTGTGTGTGTGTGTGTGTGTGTGTGTGCGCTAGGTTTTTTTTTGAGCTGATCAATAACTAAATTGATCAACAAAAAAACCTAACACACATATAAAAAAGGAACACAACGGAACTCATAGCTTTCTGTCTAGATGGTCTCTGGTGATGAGCCGAAAGGCAGAAAAGGAAAGCAGTATGCTTCCTTCCTTAATTGGGGCTTAACAGGGTGTTGTGACACAAGTATATACTTATCCTCCTGTCTTAGCTGATCAGGAAGAGAACCTGGTGGCATAATAGCTAAGGCTTCTGCCTAACATGTAATACAGCCCCGGTTCAAATCCCAGTAAAGGTATGGCTAGCTGATGAGAGCTAAAAAGCTCGAAATAGATCTATACTAGTCTCCCTGATTTATTTATTGATCAGCTCAAAAACCTAACACACACACACACACACACACACACACACACATATATGATTTCCTTACAAAGTTATATTTTTAATATGTTATATCAGGGGCCCCCAATTCCCAGTCCATGGTCCAGCTCCAGTCCGTAACATGCCAGAAACTGGGCTGTGCAAACAAAGCAAAGCAAAGCCGCACATGGAGAATGCAGGCAGCACATGAAACCATGACCCCTCCAGTCCACAGAGAAACCTCTCTCCACGGAAGTAGTCCCTGGTACCCAAAATGTTGGGTGCTGCTATTTTATGTAATCTATCTTAGATATTTTAAAGCAGTTGCTTCCACAATTGTTCAGCATTTCCCTGTCTGAATCTCATGCCTGAAATTTTTCTCCTCTCAAAATATATATTTTTCTCCTCTCAAAATATATATTGAATGAAAATGTGTCACTTTTCATAGTCCATATTACTCTTCAGCACCTAAAGGTTAAGGTATCCATTTATTTGTTCCATTAAGCATCGCTTACTTTATATAAGCCTATCCATCTCAAAAGCACACAGCCAGTCCATATTCAGCACAAAGGCCTGCAATTGGTAAATCTAGAAGGCTTGAAGATTTAATATTCATGGCATGATTTCACACTGTTGTATATAATGTAGAAACTCCTTACACATTTTGGAACCAAATCTTTATGTGCTAAGATACAAGGAAGAGAATTCCTTTCTTGTTTAATCATGTAATCAGCTGAGTCCACCTCATGTCTCTCCACAGTTTGCGTTTTATTCACAGACTGCATTCAGATGGAGATCTGTTGCTGCAATTAAGACACATTAAACTTTAATAAATCTCACACAATGGAGTGCCTCTTCCACAATTGAAACTGGGACTTTAAAGATTGGTTTGTATTGCAAGCTACAGTAACCTAATTTGTCTGTTGCATTAAAACATATTGGAGTAGACTAACACTAGGACTTTCACTTTCCCACAGAGCCTCAAGCCATCTCGTCGTTTAGCAATCTTTCCCCAACCAGAACATCTCTTGAATTCTCAGTGACAGCCATGTTGCCTAAAGTTCACAAGCTGGAAAGTCCCCAGAGTGAAGATTTCAAGGAAGAAAGTGTTGAATGAAGCACAGTTAAGAATGGCACGCACATATATTGCATAAGCCAAACCGAGAGTCTTATTTTGGTCTAGTGGTTAAGGCACCAGGCTAGAAAACAGGAGATCAGGAGTTCAAGTCCCATCTTAGTCATAAAATCCAGTTGGGTGACTTTTGAGTCAGTCACTTAGTCTAACCCACTGCAGAGGGTTATTGTTCTGGGAAAAATAGGAGGAGGAAGGTGTGCTGATATGTTTGCCACTCGGAGTTATTTCTAAAAAATAATACAGGTGGGATACAAAATAAATAAAATAAAAATCCACACTTCTATGTAAAACTGGAAGCTGTGATCCATCATCCTCCCCTTCTGTTACTTTTGCCAGGGATGATTTAATATATCTATAATATACTTCATCACTATATGGACCATTTAGCATATGTAAAGACCTGGCACATACTGACTTTTGAAATTCAGCACAGTATTTGACAGTGTTCAGTCATGTCCAATAATGGATAATGAAATAAGTTTGTTATCTGTATGCATACGTATGTATATGCATATGTAATGTAAGGTAAAGGTAAAGGTTTCCCTTGCATATATGTGCTAGTCATTCCCTAGTCTAGGGGGCGGTGCTCATCTCCATTTCAAAGCTGAAGAGCCAGCACTGTCCGAAGACGTCTCCATGGTCATGTGGCCAGCATGACTAAATACTGAAAGCGCACAGAACGCTGTTACTTTCCCACCAAAGGTGGTTCCTATTTTTCTACTTGCATTTTTACATGCTTTTGAACTGCTAGGTTGGCAGAAGCTGAGACAAGTAATGGGAGATCACTCCATTATGCGGTTCTAGGGATTCAAACTGCTGACCTTCTGATCTACAAGCTCCATGTCTTAGCCACTAAGCCACCACGTCTCTATGTACATGTGTGTATAGAATATATGTACTTTTACTTGTTACTTTATTATAATTACTTAAAACTTACATGCTTATAGTTTTATTTATGTATAGGTATACATAACTTATAAGTAACTCTAATTTATAGGTTATAATAGTTACTTATGATTTTTATTCAGGTGATCAAACAGGAAAAAGAATTCATGGGTGGGTTTTAAATGTTAATTAAAAATAAAACATATATAATCTATTTTGCAAATGCTGGAGTTTGAAATGTTGATTAATTTTCCAGATTTATTTCCAACACAATATCTCAACGTATTCCATGTTACGCATGACTGGATTACTGATTAAATGTTGCTTCCTTATCCTTTCTTTTCATTTTGAAGAATAGCATATCAGAACGCAGAAAAAAAAAGAGAGTGATTAAAAGAACACAAAAATAGCAATAGAAGCACAAATTATCCTTTGAGTTCACACTTAAAGGGAAGTCCTCGAATCTGCCCTAGAGATACAGGTTGCACCAAGATTCTACTAAAAGCATAAAGACCTATAAATGATTTTTATGATCGCTTCACTTAACTCTGCTGGCCTACTCTGGGTCAACGACTCTATCAAAGCATGTTACCAGCATCTCTGTTTAGATGACCCCAAAATAAGCACAATTTATACAGGGCATATGCAATTTTGAATTAATTGTGTGAAAACTACCACGGACAGATGTTGTTGACAAGACTAGAGAGAAGTGTTGGCTGTTAAAAAAAAAAAGATGACAATAATACAATCCAATCAGTCAGTCCTGTTTCATCCAGAAGAATGAAAAACTGAGATGTGTTACTGTGTGTGTATGTTTTTTTGTGTCTGTCTGTCTGTCTGTCTGTGAGACAGTATGTAGAGATGTGTACTGTTTATCTGCTTAATTCAGGCTATTTTCTGAGCTTAGCTTTCTTCTGCCATTGTCACCACAAACCTATTCAAGTAAGGCATTCTTGCATTTGAGATGCCTCTATTTTAAAGGAAGTGGCTGTTATTATCTAAATTGCAGTTGATGTAGCTTATAAGAATGTAAGATGTTTTGTAAAAGACAACTGCAATGATATCTGAATTATTTTCCTTCTTTTCAGCCACACAATTAATGCTCCTTTATTCAATATTTGCACATTTGGGATAAATATATACAGAACTTTTAGCACATTATTTTTAACTGCCTAATGAATCTCTGCTAATCACACAGTAAGTGCAGACTTCAAAGCAGAGGAAGGTATATTAATTAATAACTTGTAATATGATTTAGATGTTAACCTTAATTCACCATTTTATTCTGTTTGTGTCATGCTGAGATTTTACTTTGAAATCATGTTTTATTTTATTTCACACCAGGGACAGAGGGTTAATGGAAAACTCATCCATGTCATCCTGTATAGAATCACCCAACAATCTATGCATTTGCCCCCTAAAGCACAGCAAAATAACCATTGAATAGAAGGCAAATTGATGGTGCTAAAAAAAGGCAATTTAGGATTATAAAGAACAGCCAAAACAACCAACCACCACGAAGAAATAATCCAGCTAATATATACCTTGGGAATGTGTGCCAAAATCTACAGCTATTAGCTACTTCAATTGGGGAATGAATAAACCTTGGAATGAAAAACAAAATGAAAGGAAGAGAAAATATTCTACTATTACCCAGTGTCCACAGCTAATTTTCATGATATTGGAAACTGTTGACAAGGCAGGGAGATATTAGTAGTGTGAAAAAGGAAAATAAATACGAGAAAGAATTGAGCATCTGATGGAGCCTAAGCATATGCTTTTCTAATTTCTCAAAATGCCAGAAAAATTATACCAGGATAGATGGATGGATGGATGGATTGATGGATGGTAGGTGGATGGTAGGCGGACATAGATGATAGACAGACATACAGATATATGATAGATAGATATATGATAGATAGATAGATAGATAGATAGATAGATAGATAGATAGATAGATAGATAGATAGATAGATAGATAGATAGATAGATAGATATTACATACAAATATACAGAAAATGTACACAGTCTGGAAGGACTCAGGAATATATATGCACTGATTGTTTTCACTTCTACCTGTACATTTTGACATTATTATTACTGCTTAAGCAAAAAAGGAGGGAAGGAGGAATGGAGGGAAGGGTTTCCATGAATTATTCATGCCCATGAGTATCTTGTTGAAACTCCTTCCAAAAGAGAGAAGTCTCAACCATTTTGAAGTAGAGGAAACATCATTCAACTGGAATTTTGTAAACTTCTCATGGATATATTCATGAAATATCTACATTGGAGAATAAACCAATTTACTTGAACATCCCTTTTACTAACGGGCAAACCAAACAGGATCTTTTTGAGCATCTTCTTGAGTCTCCAAGAGGTTCTCCTTCATCACCACATCACTTTAATTCTCCCTATACAACCCAGACATGTGGGAATATTTGAACCATCATCTTACATGCTAAGATTGTCTTTGAGACTTTTGTGTGCTGGTTTGCAAAATGGGACTTTGCTGTTTAAACATATGTTTGTGTTGGTATGGCTATGGGAGTGTATAGATAAACATAACTCGGGGGGGGGGGAAGGAGAAGAATGATTAGTCTGACAGTCTAATACCATGTTTTCCCCATATTAAGACCCGGCCATATTTGCTTCTATCCCCAAAATAAGCACTAGGTCTTATTTTAGAGAGATGCCTTACCTGCTTACCTGTCACGCTGCAAGCGGCTGAATCCTTCAGCCACTTGCCGACGCTCATGACCAGACACTGTTTGGCTTGTCATGATGATGCTGTGACTCATGGCAGAAGGCTGTGTAATGTGTTGTGCCATTACCAGTGTGAGTGGCAGTCCCAGCGCGACGTGCCACATGGCCTCCTGTCGCAAATGGCAGCACCAATGTGATGAGCCATGTGGTGTCAGGCCGAGAGGATCTGCAAGAGGGTGAAGAAGTCAGGCAGCAGTGCGACAGGTCTAGGGCATGGGAGGCCTGGCTGCAGCGGTCCTAAGGTAAGCAGGTGCAGGGGACATAGGGTGGCTTCACCATCCCACCCCTAGCTTTATTTTTACGTATACACCTAGCCTCACCTTGTACAACCAGATGGTGGGACAGAGTGGATGGGGTCTTAACTAGGACTTATTTCACGTGATCACGTGAAGTGTTAATACCACTGTATAGTGCCTTGGTAAGGCCACACTTGGAATACTGCATACAGTTTTGGTCACCACAATGTAGAAAAGATGTGGAGACTCTGGAAAGAGTGCAGAGAAGAGCAACCAAGATGATTAGGGAACTGGAGACTAAAACATATGAAGAACGGTTGCAGGAGCTGGGTATGTCTAGTTTGATGAAGAGAAGGACCAGGGGAGACATGATAGCAGTGTTCCGATATCTCAGAGGGTGCCACAAAGAAGAGGGAGCCAAACTATTCTCCAAGGCACCTGGGGCAGGACAAGAAGCAATGGGTGGAAACTAATCAAGGAGAAAAGCAACTTAGAACTAAGGAGAAATTTCCTGACAGTTAGAACAATTAACCTCTGGAACAGAAGTTGCCTCCAGAAGTTGTGAATGCCCCAACCCTGGAAGTCTTTAAAAAGATGTTAGATAGCCATTTGTCTGAAATGGTATAAGGTTCCTGCCCACGCAGGGGGTTGGACTAGAAGACCTACAAGGTCCCTTCCAACTCTGCTATTGTATTGTATTGTATTATTTGGGGGATGGGGCTTTTACACACGTAAAAAAATCAAGCTAGGGCTTATTTTGGACACAGGTCTTATTTTTGGGAAAACACAGTAGGGTTTGCCAAGGGTTATTCCTTTAGATCTATCACAAAGATTAATTTCTCATTGTCTTTAGACACATATTAGTCCTATATATTTCTTGTAAAAACATTAAAATCCTCTATAAAGATGTAGCTTCTTCTGTAGTGTTCCATTCTCACTTTTTTTTAAATGCAGACACAGGGGACAAAATCTTCACATTACTCAGGAAGAAAAATGCACAAAACACCTTGGAGGTGGAAAAAATATGGATGGCAACTTGCCACTGAATGTGAATATCAAGACAGTGGAGAGGGAAACTCACAGGCCCTAAAGGAATTTGCTCACAGCATTTGAAATGCCCATGCTTTTATTTTCAATGAAGGAACAATTTTGTTGAAATACAGCAATGACAGAGAAATAAAATAAAGGGAGGGGGAAATGTGTCCATAGTATATAGCCTAAAAGGGCTATTTCAGGTTTTATTTCTTTTTCTCCTCCCGTAACTAAACACTAGGAAAATATTTCCACTTTATATCTCATAGCACATGGGCAGTTTCAACCATATTTCAGCTGAGAAAATGTGAGCATCCTGGACCAAGCTTTGAATCCAAAATTGCTGGGGAAATTCCTGGAATCCTGGGACTCAGACAAATCAGCCATCAACAGGCCCATAGAGATAAACCACATTTACAAACCATTGAAAATGTTTATAGGGATTCTCAGTCATCCAGATCATGGCTGTTCCAAAGGTGTTTTTCAAGAGGCAACTGAAGAACTCAAGAAGCTTAATACAATACAATAGCAGAGTTGGAAGGGACCTTGTAGGTCTTCTAGTCCAACCCCCTGCGTGGGCAGGAACCTTATACCATTTCAGACAAATGGCTATCTAACATCTTCTTCAAGACTTCCAGGATTGGGGCATTCACAACTTCTGGAGGCAAGCTGTTCCAGAGGTTAATTGTTCTAACTGTCAGGAAATTTCTCCTTAGTTCTAAGTTGCTTCTCTCCTTGAGAGAAGCTTGTTGGATGAGAAGTGAAATGCCTTCAAAGAGAAACGAGGATAGTCCAGTTGCCTTTTTAAGAAAACCATTGAAAATAAAAAGTAAAAAAGCTAAGAAGGAAATGAAAATACCAGATACCTAACACCCAGATAAGCAGGGAGTAACACTAGACAAACAATCAAGCAGAAAACTACATCCTGATGAAGGAAGTACCAAGGAGAAAATTATACCTCCACCAACATGACAGGGCAACCTATAGTATGTGAACAAGGAGAAAATCTCACGCTCATCAGCAATACTGGTGCTACCTATTTGGATAATGAAACATCTATTCACTACTGAAATTCTGCAAATAATATTTTTGTCTGATCCAGAAAGGCCATCTTTAATATCCCTTTACAAAACTAGGTTTCTTTTAACTGGTGAAATAATAAACATATTCTCCTTAAATCATCAATGACAATAGGAAGAACTGGTAATGCTTATCTATAAAAGAGAACTAGAGAATATCTAATACTGTAGTCAACCCATTTCCTATTCTAGCTCATGTAAGTTTTCTGTCCACAATAATATTTGCTTAGCATTTCTCTCCTTTTTTTATCATCTCATAGATAGCTGTTGTCATGGCAACTCAGTTCCTTAGACTAATGTTACTATAATCTTATAGAAACCTGTCTAAATTGTTGACATGCAAATTTTTTGAAACAACTCTAAGAAAAAATCTTCTCACTTCTAGTCCATTAATATATATATATATATTTGATCCATGCAATGGTTTATCCTTCCGATTAGAAATTATCACTTTGTTGTCTTGTAAAAACATCCCAGCTGATTTTATGTGGTCCTTCTAAACCTAGATTCAAAAAAGTTCCTTAAGCAAGCAATTCACATTTCTATCCAGACGGTTTAATTTTACGTGTGTGATCCCAAATTATTACTGAATGCAAGGAGATGTAAGACAAGACAAGTAAAGTCCCCACAGGTGTGAAATTCATGCCTAATGATCAATTCAATTCCGTACAGTTAACATGTACTTTTAGAATAAAATAATGGAATAATGCAGCTATATATCATTTCCCCACTCAAAAATGAAAGAAAACTAGACATGTATATATGTTTTGCTCTAAGATTATGGTGCCTACAGTTTGCTGTTGTTCTTCAGCTTTCTGGCTTTTTCACAAAAGATCAAAACTGGCTGAATATCTGAGCAAGTTCAGAAACCTTTGCTAAGCTTACAATGAAAAGAAACTGTTTGGCTTTTAGGAAATTTTTGTTGCTATTAGTTGTGAAGTCCTGTCCAACCCATCACAATCCCATGGACAACGTTCCTCCAGGCCTTCCTGTCCTCTACCATCCTCTGGAGTCCATTTAAGTTCACACCTACTGCTTCAGTGACTCCATCCAGCCACCTCCTTCTCTGTCGTCCCATTCTTCTTTTGCCCTCCATCTTTCCCAGCATGAGGTTCTTCTCCAGGGAGTCCTTCCTTTGAGATCTACTTTAATGTCTTATCTTTATGCAAGGAAGACCACTACATGCCTGTATTGCAGGCAAAGATAACAGAACTGACACCAAACCAGCATGCCTGGTTTATGCCGTAATCTTTCTTATTATGGTTGGTTGTACCGTCAGCCAGATGTTTAGACTGGATTTGGCATTTTATCAATCAAAATTTTCCCATGAACCTTGGGGCAATTTTCTTATTATTATCTTATCATAAGAAAACAATAATATTATTTTCTTATGCTTATTTTCACCATAAACAAATCTGAGACAAATCATTACAGTTCTAGAAAGTATAAAAGAAGCAAGAGAAAAATAAGCAAAGTATTCAAACTGATCAGTGGTGGGTTTCTGCAGGCTCGCACCTACTCGCGAGAGCCGGTTGGTGAAATTTAGAGAACCGGTGAGAGGGGGTTCCACCGGCGTACCTGGAAGTAAATCTGGCCCACCGCTGCCAGTGACGCAACGGGAAGGAAATGGAAGGAAAGGAAAGGAAAGGAAAGGAAGGAAGGAAGGAAGGAAGGAAAGAAAGAAAGAAAGAAAGAAAGAAAGAAAGAAAGAAAGAAAGAAAGAAAGAAAGAAAGAAAGAAAGAAAGAAAGAAAGAAAGAAAGAAAGAAAGAAAGAAAGAAAGAAAGAAAGAATCATCACAATTGAGTCCAAAATTTTGGTTGCTAAGCAAGAGTGTTGTTAAATGAGTTTCACCACATTTTAAAAGGTGGCCACTCCCACCCTGTCACTGACTGCCAAGCCACGCCCACAAAATAGGCCACACCTACAGAGTAGGTTCTAAAAAAAATTGAAACCCGCCACTGAAACTGATGTTTATAATGAGAAAAATTAGGCTGCCTTCTTCTGATTATTATTTATTTAATATTGTGATTACAACAACTTGATAAGGTACAAAGGTACAAAGCCCGTTTGGCCTGACAGCTAAAATATCTGCAAGTAACAACATCTAGTTTCCCCTAGTATTTCAGGGGAAAAAATCCCAGGAACTCTCTTTGGTGCATGCACATGTGAGACAAACCACTACTTCTCAATATGACACAACAGTGCCACCTAAAGCTTCTGGTAAATTAACCCCAAGTTGTCAGCCCTAAAGACACTGAGTTCACATTTTCTTTTCCAGAACAGCTTCTCTAAAATGATCCTTGGCATTGCTGATGAAAACTCAGCTGCATCTTTATCATTCCATCAAAAGTGGTTAGAAAGGTGCATTGAACCAACCGATCTATGACATCAGAGACAGAAGATTTTGCTGCATTCAGTCCCTCAAAGGGTTTGCTATCAGTGGCTTCTGCATTCCCCTGAAATGAGTGATCAGAAGCAGGAAGGTCTGCTTAACGGTTTCTATGGAGGAGGAGCAGATAATTTCTCTTCATCTCCTCTAAAACAAATGCTGAAGATTGATAACAGGGGGGAAAAAAACCATTGATCTGGGAACAGAATGTTTTCGAGGACTTTTCCTCCCCTCGGGACTGCGTGCATTTCTTTTTTCTAGAATCAAACTCTCCAAACTAGAAGCAATTTGAGGTGTCACAAACATGGCACTCCAGATTACAACAGGCTTGTTTCAGAACCATGCAATCAAAATTGAGCTGCTTCTGGAAAATTTGCATCTGGAAACCAACAACCAAACCACCCAGAATGGTATGATCATGCACGACATTCAACATGGTCTCAGAGAAACCAAAATTCTTGAATTGTGTGGCATATTTCATTTTCATTGATTCTGCACTTCCCTACTGGTAATAAATCTAAAAAGGAGGATTCCAGATTATATTTTAATCATTTTTAAAAAATGATATCATGTGCAGTGAAAATAGTTGATCTAGTTCTTACTTATAGGAGATGATCAGGCTGAGCTCAGGGGTGGGGTCAAATGTGTCATTACTCTTGAGTCTCTTTAACCACAAAATTCTTGAATTGTGTGACATATTTCATTTTCATTGATTCTGCACTTCCCTACTGCTAGTAAATCTAAAAAGGAGGATTCCAGATTATATATATATATTTTTAATGATATCATGTGCAGCGAAAATAGTTGATCTAGTTCTTATTTATAGGAAATGATCAGGCTGAGCTCAGGGGTGGGGTCAAATGTGTCATTACTCTTGAGTTTCTTTAACCACAAGAAACCTAAGTCCAGCTCACCCTGAATTTCATTGACTGTTATCTACCACCAATTTACTTTGACTGTTAGTAGTTCAGATTCTTGTAGGGAACACAAGCTTGCAATAAACCTTTAGATTCATTTGAGCTACCTGGACCTCTGATTATCCCGTGCTTGACAATACTACTTAAAATGTTACAAAGAAATTAGATGATTCCATATCTTACAGTTGGATTTGCTTTAAATCTGAACGCTGTCACTTCAATTTTTTTTCATTGCTAGAAGTCAGTGACTTCCATTCATGATGCAGGCAACAGAAAATTAAATAAGATTCTACTCAGGTTTCTTAACTATTCAGTAATTCCATTTGCATTGCATACTTAACAATGATGATTAATACATTTTTGGGGAAAATTGTGCAATGATGGAATTCATATAGTTAAGTAGGTGTAAGTGCAGTTGATTAATTGTTATGTGTCATACAAACACAACTGTCCACTAGAGAATCATGACCTACTTAAACACAAATCAGTCTGACTCCTACATACTTCTTGTCTCTCACTTTTGGATCCTGCCTGTGTGGTTTATGGAGTGAAGAAGAAGTCAACTTTGCCATCGTTGCTTGAGAAAAGCTCAATTTTGATCTTGTTCTCTTATGCATTGAAAACTGGACTGTTTCCTCCTTGTGAATATCCAAGAAACGTTGTGAACAGTTCAAAGCCTGAGAATCACATATAGCCACTCAACAAATTCTTACAGTCCCTAGTACTGCCAAAAATCAGTCAAATTCTTCCCAACCATGTTGAATTTAGAAACACAAAATGCCTTAAGTACATTTAATTATTTTTTTAAGGGAAAATAAACCATCCTGAAAAGCACGAGGTCCTAACACTAATTACCTGCCAGTGACATCACTGTTGCCCAAGGGAAGCCCAGCTGGAGGCTCCTTTTGAGATACCTACTGAAGTGGTACCCATTTATCTACTTGCAATCACCTGCTGCTTGGCTTGGCAAAGTTGAAGTATGTGACAAGACCTCACCCCGCCTTATGGTGGCAGCAAGTCTGCTGGTCATCAGCCCAGCCTCCCTATCCATATATGTCTCTCACTATACACTGCTATCCTAACCACTGCACTCTACAGCCTCCACAAAAATTATGGCCTCTTATGTAAGAACCTGCTGCCTATTTCTACCCTGAATAGTCCATGATGGAATCTATAGAGGCCCTCAAACTATGAAGACACAGGACAAGCCTTTTCATTTCTAGATAACAGTACAGTGTTATATGCAAGATAAAGAGTGAGAGCATTAATCTTTCCGGCATCCCACAAATAAAAGGCTTCTTTTTTTTTCTCAAGGTCCCGGAGTTTTCTTTGCAGCGCGTTGGAGAGATTAATTCATTCACCCTTCTATCTTGCTTATAACTTTGTGCCGTTATCTAAAAATGAAATGGCTTGTACAACATCTTTGTTGCTTGAGGGCTTTGCAGCAGACACAAGTTTGGTAGGTCCAGGACATGTAGTACTGTGCATCATGCAGAAATATTATTTTAAAGCATGAGTGGGAAGGAAGGAAGGAAGGAAGGAAGGAAGGAAGGAAGGAAGGAAGGAAGGAAGGAGACAAGGGAGGAAGACTGGAGGGAAGGAGGGAAGAAGGGAAAGAGGGGAGGGAGGAAGGAGGAGGGAAGAAGGAAGAAGGGAGGGAGGGAGGGAGGGAGGGAGGGAGGGAGGGAGGGAGAGTGAATGCCTTGATATTTCCTTATATTGCTTAAGGAATAGTTTCAAATTTCTTTTTTGAACTGAGTTGCTGGAGGCAATAAAAGTATTACTGTTCATTTGTTTTCCGCTCACATTCTTCCACATTTTCAGCCCCCTGGGTTTCAGATAGGAAAAAGCCCCAAAGGAGGACTCTTGTACAATTCTTTTGGATTTAACAGATGGACACAAACTATATGAGTCTAAGGTCCAGTGAAGGAATTGAACTTCTCTTCGCCAACTCATGACAAGATAAATGGAAGGCCACCATTCTCCACCCATGAACATTTCTTAAAAAGCTCTTTTCCTCTTGGAAGAACATTTGAAAGCAAGTTCTTGGTCATTAGCTTGAATAAGAACTGGTAGGAAAAGACAGAGAGAGAGAGAGAGAGAGAGAGAGAGAGAGAGAGGAATGAATGAATGAATGAATGAATGAATGACTATTTGTTCCTTCCCTTTTTTTATGCAATTGTTCCAGACTTTAAATAAACCATCCATCTGTTCTTTTTTCCAAACTTGGGACCACAGAGGTGTTTCTGTGCACTTCTGAGTCAGTGTTAGTGGCTACCTTTTAGATAGTTTTAAATTGGGTTTTTAAAATTTGGTTTTAGCGCAGGATAGGTTTATTTAATGGTTTTTTAAATTATATTTATTGTATTTTGTATGTTTTTTAAATTTCCTGTGCGCCGCCCTGGGTCCTCTGTGGAGAAGGGCGGGATATAAATTTAAATAAATAAATAAATAATAATAATACCTGGGCTAGTCCATGCAGTTTTCTTGGCAACCTTTCTTGGAAGTAGCTTCCTCTTGACCTCTTCTTCCTAGGGCGACTGGTCTAAGGTCATCCAGTTGGTTTTGTGCCTAAGGTGGAACTGGAACTCGTGGTCTTCCAGTTTCTAGCCTGGAGCCTTAACAACTGCACTAAACTGGCTCCCAGTTGCTTTATAGAAGCTCCAAAAATGGACATGAAAGCAAAGGTTCTCTCCTGCTGTTTTTTCTTCTACAGCTTCCGATATTCAAAGCTCTGAACCATGGATTTCCTTTTAGCAATCATGGCTAATCCACTTTGGCTTCTATGATTTTGTCTTCTTTAGTGTAATCTCTTAAAGCTATTAAATCCCGTATCTTGGAGCGTTTCTTTTATCTCTTCCAAATCTGTCACCAAATTCACTAAATGACTTGGATGAAAGAGTAGGAATTTTTTTCTATTTGGTTATAAATTCTCTTCCCTTTTTCTCCATTCGGAGAATCCCTTTTAATTTTTATTATGCGAACACGTAATTACCAATAATTATTACTGGATAATAATTTGGGGGAGATGTATTTCTTTTGTCCTTTAAAATTGTAATAATAATTGATAGTGTCACTTTGTTTTTTTAAGTATGTGCTAAGATTACATTTGTGAAATTGTCTTGAAGCTTTGACAATTAAATTAAAGTTGGGCTCCCAGTCAGGAATTTATCGGAACTGAAAAGTCTCTGTTATTAGATGTATAATTATCCTAGAACAATCTAGGAAAAAATAAAGTCTCCCTTCTGGACTTTATTAATTGAAGTTGCTGTTTGAGGATGAAGCTTGAAAAACACATATATATGACAATACATCCCACTACCAGACATCTGAAAACCAGCCCTAGTCAACAAACGAGCCCCATCTACTACCCAGGTCGTTACAACACAAAAGAACAACGGACACATAGCCAGCACCTCAGCCACACAGAATGATATGAAACAGCTGACCAATCTACAAACATCAACTCCATCTACCAATCCCCAATTTTTAAATGGGGGATTTTAATTTGGTTTTAGCGCAGGTTTTTTGTCATTTAATAGGTCTTTTAAATTTATGCATTTTGGTACTATTTTGTATGTTGTTTTAAATTCCTGTGCGCCGCCCTGGGTCCTGTTGGAGAAGGGCGGGATATAAATTGAATAAAATAAATAAATAAAATAAATAAATAAATCATGGTGCAACTACACAGCCAATCAACCCACCTACAGCCAAAAAGCCAGCACTCCACACACCCCCACGCTTTGACCACACTTTACTTGCACAAGCACAAAGCCAAAAACACCAGCCTGAAGATGGCGAGTAAGACCTCGACGAAACATTGCCAAGACAATCTCAATCTTACACAGGAAAAGTCCCGACTACAACAAGACCAGCATATATATATATATATATAGATTTCACCTCCAGCCTTCAACTGCATTGAAGGGTTTCCCCCCCCCTCCTTACAAGAAAGTACGTATCATAGAGTAAAAGCATGAAGAAGGCCAGCAAATGTGGCAGCAACAGGAAAGCTATTAGAAAGTAGTAACTGATTCAACTTTTGAGTCGAATTTTCTGCTACGTCAAAGGTTAACCGGTGGAATTAGCACCTTTGCAGTCATTGGTAGTTGCCATAATTCAGTGTGACATGCACACAATACTTCAGAACACCCATCTCAGATTGAGGGCTTGCAAAAGAAAGAGGCTAAGCACCTATTACTCTGAGTTTCTACTGTGTATTAGGTTGGGAAAAGGACACTTTGAAAATGTTTCTCAGGGGAGGGCGCTTTTTTTGAAAAAAATGTTTTATTCCTAGCTTATTTACACAACTGTCCTCCCATCTCATTTTCTGTAACGCAAGCGAGTAGTTCAGACTTCCCTGTCTACAGCTACATGTTACAATTGCTGCAAGCCATCATGGCTATTACGTTGACACCTGGATCAAAGGTGTCTTGCCTCTGAATTACCAGTCGCTGAGCAACAACATTGAGACACATAGCTACTATGGGAACTGGAACGCTAAGCCAGAATGTCCCAAAGGTGCTTTTATCAAAAGGCAATTGGACTGGTGTTTTTTTTCCCCCTTGAGGAAGGAGAAGAATATATTTTGCTTCTCACTCAAGAATCTTCTGGATTGTTCTGGATAGAGAGGACGATTGTTTGGAAGAGAAGGAAAAGAGCCCATTTATATTAACATTAGCTGATGACTCGGTGTTACCTGGGTATTTATAGATGAAAGTGTTTGTTTGACAGGAAGCCACTGAGAGGGGCCTTTCTTCCCCCTACTCCCATGCCCACCATCCCTGCCCTCTCCCTTCCCCTTCCCATGCACTCTTCTTTCCCGCCCTGTCTACGATCCTTGCACTTCATAGGCCTACTGTGTGTGGAAGGGCTAGGCCTTATAAACCCACTGCACTGGCTTAATTAGGCTCCCTTTCCCCTCCCATGATTTCACGGACAATTGCCACTCTAGGATGGTGCACTTGCTGTCCCTAAAGGCCCAGGTTTCCAGAGTTATGCTGGAAAACACACACACACACACCAGGGGTGTCTTACCCCCAACAGTGTTTGTTTCCGGAGGGTAAGTCATTTGTGTACCAAATTTGTTTGAAATTGCTCAAGGCGTTCCAGAGTTATGCTGATAACTACCTACCTACATGATAGATAGATAGATAGATAGATAGATAGATAGATAGATAGATAGATAGATAGATAGATAGATAGATAGATAGATAGATAGATAGATAGATAGCTAGATAGATAGATAGATAGACAGACAGACAGACAGACAGACAGACAGACAGACAGACAGACAGACAGACAGATATAAAATAACATAAAATAAATGTGTGTAAAACAGAAAACACCGCCAACTATTGCCTTCTCCATTATGTCTTTTGATCAAGTACACCGCAAAGCATTGTAAAGAATTTCAAAAGAAAATACTCAAGCACTCTGAACAAAATGTTAAAAAACAGAAGTTTCTTTTGCTAGGGGGAAAAAAAAAATGCTTTTTAGAAAACTCTTTAGAAAACTCACACAGGCTTCATTGTGGCATTACAAAATGATAGCAAAATAAGCACGTGTTTCTTTTAAAACCAGGCAGTAGGAGAAATTACTTCAAGCACCATTCATGGGAATGATTAGATGGACTAATTTTTTTTACAAAAATTCAAGTGAGTAAAACAAGCCTCAGTGGCTCAGTGGTTAGAGTGCACAATGCCAGCTACTTCTTCTGACTGCCGGCCGACTGCAATTTGGCAGTTCAAATCTCACTGGCTCAAGGTTCATTCAGCCTTCCATCCTTGCGAGGTGCATAAAATGAGGACCCAGATTGTTGGGGACAAGAGGCTGACTCTGTGAACCACTTAGAGAGGGCTGTTGAAGCATTGTAATGTGGTATATAGATCTCAGTGCTATTGCTATTAATGGACCCAAATTTAATGGTGGTGTGGCCTTTCCCATCTACTCCTATCCATTGAGTTATTGCTTTTTTTTGGGGGGGGGGATTACATTGGCAGACATAAAATTAGAATGATCTTGATTGTTGTGAGAAGAAAGTAAGTGGAAATGTATCTCAAATAAGCACTGTCACCTCTCAATCCATAAAAGCTTCACTTCTCATTCAGGGTTCTCCATAACAAGCATCAATATGGCATCATCACAATTTCATTGTATCAATGATTGCATCATTTCCACCATTACAGAATCTTGTACATGTCGTCATTTGCCTTCATCCCATCTTGGGATGCTCATCTTCTTATTTTACAAACTTCTCATTCAAAAGACGAGGTGTTGACAACTCTGTTCCTGCTCCATACAATAAGTCTCCAGACCATCACCATCTTCTCCATAGTCTCTAAAAGTCAAACTAGAAAACGATGAAGAAATAGTGATGTCCTCCATAGACTTCCTGCCACCTTTTTTTTTTAAATTACTTTGTGAGCTTCAAGAAACACCTTATTCTATGCAGTAACATTGTACTGGAAACTTGGGCACACAAAACCTTTCCAGACCAAACCTTGAATAAAGCTCTTCTGCCTGGAATCCACGTTGTATATCGGACATTAATACAATTTAGTGGGTCCAGAGGTAATTCCCGAGAAGAATCCTCCACTCCTCTGCTCACAATAGAATCCCTTATGCAATCAGGCTTGAAATTTTGGGCTTGGATAACTTGGAACTACGCCGTCTATGGTCTGCTGCAACATCCTACCTGTCAAGGACTACTTCAGCTTCAAGCTCAATAATACTATGTGGGCAAACAATAGATACACACCCAAGGTGAAGCGCTCCAAACTTGATGGCAGAAAATAGGACCTCAGCAACAGAGTGGTCAAGGCCTAGAATGCTCTGTTGTTACATCCTCTAACCCCCACAACTTCAAACTTAAACTGTCTACCATGGACCTCACCCCATTCCTAAGATGTCCGTAAAGGGAGCGTGCATAATAATAATAATAATAATAATAATAACTTTGAATTTATTAACCGCTCCCTCTCCCCACAGGGACCCGGGGCGGTGCACAGGAGGAACTAAAAACAATATAAACAATAGATACAAAAATATATACATTAAAACACAATTAAACAATGCTATCCCGTGCTAAAAAATTAAAACCCATTAAAATACATTTAAAATCTATAGACAGAGAGACTATCCAAGGCCGGCCAGTCGAAAGAAATGGGTCTTTAATTTCGTACGGAAGGAGCGGAGGTCCGTGGTCGTTCTGATATCGGGGGGAAGGTCGTTCCAGAGGGCCGGGCCCGCCACAGAGAGAGCCCTTCCCTTGGGCGTCGCCCGCTGACAAAGTCTAGTGGACGGCACCCGGAGAAGTCCCTCTCTGTGGGAGCGAATCGGTCGTGAGGATGTATGGGGCAGGATCCGATCCCGCAAATAGCTAGGTCCCGAGCCATGGAGCGCTTTAAAGATGATAGTTAGCACCTTGAAGCGCACCCGGAAGACGACAGGCAGCCAGTGCAGCTCGCGCAAGAGCGGTGTAACGTGGGTGAACCTGGTGGTCCCCATAATTGCTCGCGCGGCTGCATTCTGAACTAACTGAAGCCTCCGGGTGCACCTCAAGGGAAGCCCCATGTAGAGAGAGTTACAATAGTCCAGTCGGGATGTCACGAGGGCATGAGTGACTGTGCGAAGGGCGTCCCGATCCAATAAGCGTACCAGCGTGCCTACCATCCCTATCCTACTGTCTTGTACTCCTTTTCCTTGTTCATGTCCATGTTCATACTTATACCTGTTATCTCGTATATGTTTGACAAACTAAATAAATAAAATAAATAAAATAAAATGATAGAAATGTATAGCTTAACTCAATAAACTTTTCATTTCGTGAGCAGCATCTTACCCAGGAAGCTATCTTTCCATATGCTTCGCTTTGAATTGTAGCCATTATTAATATTCACCCAACATTCCACATTTCCTTTGTTCTTTTCTCTTCCTAATGCCAAGTGTTTGCATTCTCTTGCCAACATGCTGGCAAAAATATATAAATGCCTAAGCCATAGGCCTTCAGTGCCCTGGGGTATAATTAAAGGAGCTTAACATATTAAGCACACATTTGAGTCATGGACACCGGCACAATAATGGAGAACTCCTATGCCAATGTTGGCAGAAGCCGTTGAAAGGAGCGAAGGCATTCAAACCTACGGAATTGACAAGCCAGCTCAATCTCAACTTTACAAATGCTTCTGGGCCCACTCCAGTTAGTACAGACGATTGCTTTTTAGAGTTGATGGTGCTGGCTGACAGAAAAAGAGCATCATTGGTCTCTCACACACAATGTGGATGGCTGTACTTCTGCTTGAAGACTGCAATAGGACAGTCTATTGTGTTGGGTTTTTTTAGACCCAAGACAGGACACAACACTGAGAATAAAGCATCCAGGCATTTTTCCAAGTAAACATTTATGGGCAGATAGCCTTGACAGCTTTATAGAAATTGCTGAAAGTCACATTGTTGGCTACCTTCAAATAAAACAAGATTTCCTCAGAATGTCTTCGGGCACGAATACAGAGAGAGACAGAGAGAGAGAAAGAATTTGCAAAGCCAGCTAAGAAATGGTAAACAGGGCTTTACAAAACCTTCTTCAGTTCCTATTTAGCATGGTGAATAGCAAGGAGTGTGGCGTGATTTCATTTCTCATTTGAAGTGTCACAATCTGTCATTGTTATATAATTATATATTCTAATAGCTCGGTGAAGTAACAGGCTAGGGAAAAAAATAGTCTGATTATTTACCTTCACAACAATGTGGAGATTTAAAGCTGGGTCTACATAATACTTGAGGGATGCAGTGGTTCAGTGGCTAAGATGCTGAGCTTGTTGATGGCAGTTTGGCAGTTGGAATCCCTAGCGCCGCATAATGGAGTGAGCTCCCATTACTTGTCCCAGCTTCTGCCAACCTAGCAGTTTGAAAGCATGTAAAAAAGGCAAGTAGAATAATAGGGACCACTTTGGTGGGAAGGTAACAGCTCTCCGTGTGCCTCTGGCATTGAGTCATGCCAGCTACATGACCATGCAGATGTCTTCGGACAGCACTGGCTCTTCAGCTTTGAAACATAGATGAGCACCGCCCCCTAGAGTTGGGAATGACTAGCACATATGTGCGAGGAGAACCTTTACCTTTACATGATTCAGTCCACCTTTATTATAATGCAAAATAAGATCTATAAAGGAGCAAACTTTATTTGTGAAGTTTAATTAATATTCATTTTCTACCAAAAGCTCAAGGATGCATTTGAAATCTTCACTTTTATCCTTCTTGAGGAAGATTAAACTGAAAGCTTAAGATCATAGAATGTATTTTCAGACTAATTAGTGAACACTGTACTCCAAATAAAGCAGTTTTTACTGATAGGGAAACTGATGGGTCGGTTCCTATTCGATATGCCACATGGTTTAACATGTTCTTATCTGTAAATTTGAAGTGACATTTGTATTTACCTCTATTTTTAAAAAAAAGTCAACTGGACATTTGCATCTAAATGTCTCCGTGGTCATGTGGCCAGCATGACTAAATGCCGAAGGCACACGGAAAGGTGGTCCCTGTTTTTCTACTTGCATTTTTACATGCTTTCGAACTGCTAGGTTGGCAGAAGCTGGGACAAGTAACAAGAGCTCAGTCCATTATGTGGTGCTAGGGATTCAAACTGACAAACTGCCAACATTTCTGATCAATAAGCCTAGCATCTTGTCCACTAAGCCAGGTTTATGTTGTCCCCAAAAGTAATCTTAAGATATCTCCCCTATGTTTTCAGTGCTTCTTAGTTTGCTTTACCTCCTCTTAGTTCAAACAGCTAATTGAGTAAAATCCAACAATGGACTTTTTGCTCTCAGAGACATTTTTCACAAAACCACTGTGAGCTAATTATATTTCAAAAGAAGTGGGCGTACAGGAGATGCTAACATGTAACCATAGATCCTAAGTGCTGCACATGAACTTGGGGAAAAAGGGAAATCCTCCAGATAGATAAATATTAACTTAACGCTAATGGTATCACCAAGATGTGCTGGAATAAATATTGATAAACAGCTTTAGCAACACTAACTCTCACAAACACCTGGAATGTAATGCAAAACAACCTAATTGTTCAACCATTCATCTTTCAGAGGGACGCAAAAATAATTGTTTGGAAACAAAAGCTCGTTCAAAGACAAATCCGGAAATGCAAAAGCAAGAAGGAACAAAATGCTCTGTGAAGAAATGTGGAAATCTCACTCCGTCATACATACCTACAAGAGACATTTCAGGAACAGTCGCATGATACGGGCCCTCTACAAATTCTGGGGGGTTGTCATTGATATCTTGGACCTTAATAATGAATTCCGAAGGAGGCTCCAAGGGTTTGTTTGTATCCCCATCGACAGCTTGAGCAGTCAATGTGTACTCTGCTTTTTCTTCCCGGTCAAGTCTTTTCATAGCATGGATGTCGCCTGTCTTGTCATTGATCACGAAGATAGTCCCAGCGCCATCGCCTGACAAGATGTACTTGATCTTACTGCTTCCTGGATCCATGTCGGTGTGTAGCTGAAATTAAAAAGAAGCAATTTGTTCATTGCCTTCATTCAGCGACCCAGCTTTCTCTCCTTCCCGCTGCATATGGTATTTTCACTCATTCTATTGAACAGTCTTAAAATACACAACTGACAAAACTTGCATGCATGCTGAAAATCGTACATATGCTTCTGCAAAGGTGTAAATCACTCTGTTTAGTCCAGCCAACTGTTCTTCTAGCCACGTCTTCTGTTAGCCCTCAGAGATAAGCAAAATTTCAAAGCGCCTCTAATGGATCTATAAAACGGTAAGAAAGTAGTGCTCATTACTAACTTTGCTACTCAGACATTTATGATAGCGGTCTCCCAGTATTTGAGGGGCTGCCCCAAAGAAGAGGGGGTCAAGTTTCAAGAAGCAATGGGTGAAAACTAATCAAGGAGAGTAGCAAGCTGGAACTAAGGAGACACTTCCTAACAATGAGGATAATTAACCAGTGGAACAGCTTGCCTTCAGAAGTGGTGGAGGATTTTAAGAAGAGACTGGACAGCTACCTATCTGAAATGGTATAAGGTCTCCTGCTTGAGCAGGGAGATTGGACTAGAGGACCTCTAGTCCAGTGGGGGTTTCTACTGGCTTGGACTGCTTTGGCCAAACCTCTAGTGGTTTGGCACCCTGGGTTGCTGGAACCGGCAGCAACCGAGGCCTGCCATGCCCCCAAACCATTTCTCAGTCAGCGCCATCAGTGGGCACCATCTTGTTTTTCGGTTCTGCGCATGCACGGAACAATTTCACAATTTCCAGCTCTATTCTGATTGATTGAGGTGGGCAAGTTTTGAGCTTCAGTTTTTGGGGGACAGGGTTGTTTGTTTCTGAAGCCATCCACATTTGATCTTATTCGTTTTGCTTAATTTGCAGTTCTGGCGAAGGGTTATTTAATCTAATGATGGTATTTAGAATAACAAGGAAAGATAAAAGCTTCATTTCTGATGAACCGCCAAACTGTGAAAATCAACTAAGATAGGATTCTTTGTGAGCATGCTGCCTGAATAGTAAGTTACTCTCTATTCTCTGGATATTATGTATTTTCATTGGAATCATGATTAATCACTTTTCAAGTACTTTCCGCGGCTTGAGGATTTACTCATCTCTGCAAAATTGGTCTTTTGATTTCTAGCAGCACACAGTAGATTTCACAGCAGCTTATGTTACTATATAGGAGGATGGTTTTGTCATGTCTCCCCACCATCGACTCTCCTCTCGTTCTCACAAGGATGCAGACACAAACAGAAATACTAAATATAGTTACCTCTTGTTGCATCACCAATGAATTAAATCCGCTTCTATTTAATGATTCCAAAACACTGACTGAGCATTAGAAATATGCGGAGAAGTCTAGCTATCCAGTCTGGATGAAATAGCTTTTCTTTCCTCGTTAGAAATAGATAGATAGATAGATAGATAGATAGATAGATAGATAGATAGATAGATAGATAGATAGATAGATAGATAGATAGATAGATAGATAGATAGATGATAGGTAGGTAAGATAGATAGATAGATAGATAGATAGATAGATGGATGGATGGATGGATGGATGGATGGATGGATGGATGGATGGATGGATGGATGGATGGATGGATGGATGGATGGATGGATGGATGGATGGATGGATGGGAGGGGGCTTCACACTGTTGACCCCTGGTTGAAGATGTTGCTAAATTCTTCAATATACTTCATGATAATTCTACAGCGGTTTATTAAATTTAAACATATTTATATTGTTTACTCACAAAGAGCCACCTGAAATGTGAGGTATCAGATAATATCAGAGATTATAAATAAAATTACCAATTTCATTGTAATTTTAGTACAATGACAATAAAGATTATTATTATTAAAGAAAACCATTTTTTTCTTTCTTTCTTTTTTTAAATCAATCTTTACATTTGCTGCTGGAGGTCTAAATACAAGTTAATCTATCAATTCATTTCTTTCTTAATGTTAGTAATTCACTAAGACAGTAATTATTTTATCCTGTTAAAATCAATAATACACGTGGCAAAGAAATTAAATGCACTATGAAGCCAGCTATTTGAAACTCCCGTGTGATTTTTAAAAATAATAATAAACTAATTATAATAAAAAAATAATAAAACCATCTTTAACAATGTTTCAAAATCTATGCCACTTTTCCCATTTTTTTAAAGTCATTAAATACACTAATTTTATCTCCTAGGATGTAATTTCTTAAGTATCATAAAATATGTATGATGTAAAGCCGTTGTTAGGATTCAAAATTATTTTCTCATGTCAAAGTTAAAGATAATTAGGTTCATAATTATGTGGGCCTACAATGAACAATAGACAGAGCGCATAGGATGAGTTTCGACTACTGCTATTGTGGAGATGCACACTTTTTAAAAAAATGTCCCTATTATTTGTATCTGTAGCAATATGTTTGGGTTCTAGTCCATGTCTCCAGCAAAGGATCTTTAGATTATTATATGGGGTGGGTTATGAATGTAAAGACTGATGCTACTTTCTCCAGTTGTCTGTTTCAGAGGTTCAACCTTCATAATGCATACATCTATCCATAAGAGTACAGGGTGTCCTGACAATAGCTCACTTAATTACCATTACAAATGGCACTGAAAGAAATGATTTATGGAGAGAGGGTAGGAATGAGAAGAAAAGAGGAGGAGTGGGAGCAGTGGTGGGTTTCTGCAGGCTCGCACCTACTCGCGAGAGCCGGTTGGTGAAATTTAGAGAATCGGTGAGAGGGGGTTCCACTGGCGTACCTGGAAGTAAATCTGGCCCGCTGCTGCCAGTGACCCAACGGAAAGGAAAGGAAAGGAAAGGAAAGGAAGGAAGGAAAGGAAGGAAAGGAAGGAAGGAAGGAAGGAAGGAAGGAAGAAAGAAAGAAAGAAAGAAAGAAAGAAAGAAAGAAAGAAAGAAAGAAAGAAAGAAAGAAAGAAAGAAAGAAAGAAAGAAAGAAAGAAAGAAAGAAAGAAAGAAAGAAAGAAAGAAAGAATTTATCATCACAATTGAGTCCAAAATTTTGGTTGCTAAGCAAGAGCGTTGTTAAATGAGTTTCACCACATTTTAAAAGGTGGCCACTCCCACCCTGTCACATGACTGCCAAGCCACACCCACAAAATAGGCAACACCTACAGAGTAGGTTCTAAAAAATTTGAAACCCACCACTGAGTGGGAGAGAGGGAGGGGAAGAAGGAAAGAGAAAGGAGAGGTGGAAAAAAGAAGATAGAGGAGGGAGGTTAGGAGGAAAGGAGGAAGAAAAAGCAGGGTTGTTGTAAAATAAGATGGATGTAAGGGGTGGCCGGAGAGCAACCCCGATTGTATTTTGAAATGTATAAATGAATTGTGATACATGTTAAAAGGTAACAAATAAATATTGACGGTGTTTATGAGAATGTATATTTGTGAATGTATATGAGGAAAAAGTGACGTATGATCGTTTTTCATACTTATGACCGTTACAGCCCCCCCCATGGTCATGTGATCAAAATTCAGACAATTGGCAACTGAGCGTCCTATTCCTGAGGACCTGGGGTCATGTACTCAACTTTTGCAACCTTTTGACAAGCAAAGTCAAGGGAAATCCAGATCCACTTAACAACCGTGCTACCAATTTAACAACTGCAGTGATTCACAACAATTGTGGCAAGAAATGGGGCAAAAGCCACTGAAAGGTCTCAGTTAGCAACATAGATTTTGGGCTCATATGTGGTCATAAGTCTAGCACTATCTATATATAGTATACCAAAGCTATCTTATCTTGACTAGGGTCAAAGCTACTCTACAAGCAATCATTTATTTGCTCATTATACTGAGGACAACATGACTCATTTGTGGCTTGATATACCATTTACAAAACCAAGATGTCTTGGGTGT
Organism: Rhabdophis nuchalis; assembly: GCA_039707465.1. Taxonomy (NCBI): domain Eukaryota; kingdom Metazoa; phylum Chordata; class Lepidosauria; order Squamata; family Natricidae; genus Rhabdophis; species Rhabdophis nuchalis. The sequence goes on from CM077658.1 coordinate 11,981,011, forward strand.
GTTGCAAACAAACCATGATAGCTCAGTGCACTGCAGGCATCCATATAATTGTAGGCAGATTATTGAAATGTTGCAAAAATGATGATTTAGTACAACCTTTGACTCAATCACCATATCAAAATGATTTCAATTACGTAATTCCTACCTCCCCTTTCCTATGTGATATCTTTCAAGAGCGATGGCAGGGATTAATTGCAATTTTATACCAATCAGATTGTATTCTATCACCAATAACTCATTCAATGATGACAAAATGAATATCTGAGACATATAAATTCAATCACAGAAGAATATACAGTAAATATGTATACATAAACACACCCTGATAGAGGTACATATTTTTTTTTAATAAAAGAAGAGAACAAGAGGATTCTTATGAATCTTTGTGAGGCATAAAGCTGTTACCACAGTCTTAATAAAAGTCAACAATACAAATGCTCAATACTATTAAAACATGTATTATTTTTAAAGCCCAAGTAGCTTCTTTAATCTCTGTAGAAATAAATAAATACAGACCACATCGGGGATATGAGCTTCTCCCTCAACCAAAAGGAAACAAACGATGAACAATCTTTAAAAAACACAAATATGCACACAAAATAACACTAAACCTTTGAGAATTGGATAAACAATTCCAGATGAACAGAGAAGGAGGTGGGAGAGCAGATGAAATAGCTTTACAATTCTCTCCTGCAAAACTTTCTTCAACTGAATCTCAATCTCTAATGGCATGTATTTGTTACACGGATGACACATTACACGAAGCTATCAAACATTATTACATGTTTCAATTCAGCCACATTGTAAAGTTTATCATTTAGTATAATATATACAACTAAAGGTAATCTAAAGACATTCGGTGGCTCAGTGACTAAGGTGCTGAGATTGTCGATCAAAAGGTTGGCAGTTCAATGGCTTGAAGGCCTAGCACTGCATAATGGAGTGAGCTCCCGTTACTTGTCCCAGCTTCTGCCAACCTTGCGTGGCCACTCACGAAGGAAGACATCAGATTCAAATTTCGCGGGGTGAGAGCCCAGATACAAATCCAAAGCTCTCTTTTATTATGCATCCAAGGAACAAGGAAATACAGACATTTGCTTATTGGCTGAATCCAACTCCTGCTCTATTTGTGCCCGATACCTTCTGCCTATCCGCGTTTTTCCTTTCTCTGTGTTATCTGCATGGTCAGTGCGTGATCAGAGCTAATTATCTGATGAGGAATGTCCTTTCTTATGCTATAGTTGCCCATTAGCCATCTAGTACGTGACATTTTACCTGTCTTCAGCAGCCTGAATGGCTCCAGCTGTTTATATGGCAACCTGCATAACAGGAATGATTCCTTCACCTTGCAGTTCGAAAGCAAGTAAAAATGCAAGTAGAAAAATAGGAACCACCTTTGGTGGGGAGGTAACAGTGCTTTGTGTGCCTTCGGCGTTTAATCATACTGGCTACATGACTATGGACATGTTTTTGGACAGTGCTGACACTTCAGCTGTGAAACGGAGATGAGCACCGCCCCCTAGAGTCGGGAATGACTACCACATATGTGCGAGTGGAACCTCTACCTTTACCTTATACATTTAAGCCGAGTAACATATTCTACAACTTGAAAGTAGCTTATTCTACTTGTCAGTAAACAAATTATAGTTTTACGTTACATCTTTGCATGCTTGCTTCTGCAGAATATTTCAGAATATCCATCTAGCTTTCTTCCAGAAGGCGTTAACTTTTAAAAGAACCAGTGGCTTGTTCAAGGAACAATAGATCATACGGAATTGGAACTTCAATTTGGAAGAGAAATTTCCTCCCTTGAAAATAAATGAACTACTGTTTCTCTTGAATGCTTATGCTGGTAAACGATCATTTAAAGGATATGTCACTGATGAATGCATTTATCATTCTTTCGGTGCCAAAAGTCACCGGTGGTAGTATAATAACTTCTCCTTGTCACCTAATGGCTTTTCCTCTATTGAGTGGATACAGAAATCATAAAGGACAAATAAGAATAATAAAGATAGGGATAGGAGCACAGCATGAAGAGGTTCTTGAATTATTTGAAGCAGCGGTGTATATTAATAGATTCTAAAGGTGTTGACATCTCTCACTATTGAGCTTGTAAGATAACACTACCTGGCATCTGGACAAAGAAAGGAATAGAAGAATTTAGGAATCAAAAGCAGAACATTGCCAGGATTGTTAAATCTGTTTTTCTCTCCAAAATTTATTGGTGAATGAATCCATCAAAGTTTCTCAAAGTTGTGCACAATAGACATAGGGAACCTCTCACGGCTGCAGCTGAACTTAAGGTGGGTTTCTAAGCTTTTCGTTTCAGATTGCTTATTTAAACTCACACACAAATAACATAATCTCAATACCAGTTTTTGCTTTACTCTCTATTGTTATTTTGTTAGAGTCACCAGTGTAACTTTTGTCCCACAACAAGTTGTCCAGTGGCGAGTTGGCCATGGTTGAGTTGTTCCACAGAGAGTTGGTCATGGCAATTTGGCCATGATGAGTTGGCCTCGGTAAGTTTGACCATAGCAAGTTGGCTGCAATGAGTTATCACAGACCCCCTAGGAGAAATTCACAGGAGCAACCTTTTAGAAGGATGCTTTAGGTTATATGAATGCAACTGGAGAACAAGCTGTCCGTTTGTAACCATTCTAATCCATCTCTGAAAATGTGATTCCTATGGTTCTCTCATTCCTTTCAAAAAGGCCAAATGACTAACTGTTTTTCACAGTGGGCCTCATGAGTCAGCCATTCTGCTTTTATTTTGAAAATCTCTGCAGTGTTGGGCAATTGGATGTAGCCTCCTCAATTAGAAAAGAAATTTACACTCCTCCTAAATTGAATTTATTTCCCTCTTCTGTGTGAATGCTGAAATAATGAAAGAGAATAAAACTGTGATAAATACTGTTATGTTCTAGAAGGTCTTCAAATTGCATGATGTAGTTTACCATTTCTATCAGCTCATGCAATATGTAAGCATGCCAAGCCAACATGGAATTAATTGTAATCTGTAATGTTGTTGTTTTTTTCCCCTTTTCCAATTTGGCAGAGTTAGCTTGGTTAATTTTGTTTTGTGGAGTGTTGGGGGGGGGGGGGAGGGCAGAGTTAGTTTGATGTGTTTTGTCTATTTTTTTTAAAGTCAATTTTACACTCTGTAGTTCTGCACTCCTGTTTTGCAAAATAATAATAAACAAGTAAGAATGTTCAGGCTTTGAGTTATAGGAATCAGAGCAAATCAAATAGACCAAATGAAAGAGAAGATAAACCCCCGAAATCCCAGCTTAATTTGGGTCCTGAGACCAAACATCAGTGCCTAGCAGTGGTAGGTTTCAATTTATTTTACTACTGGTTCGCTCGTGCATACTTGAACAGTTGTGTGGCATTTCTGTATATGCACAGAAGCTTCTGTGCATGCATAGAAGTGTCTGTGGGTGGGCCACCAAGGAGAACCAGTAGAAACCCACCTCTGGTGCCTAGGAATTCTGGATTCAGTACCTAGGACAGCAATCTTGCAATTGAGGTAAAGGAAGAAGTGATTACAATTGTTGCGCATCACCAATGAATGAAATTTCTCACCAATATTTCAGGACAGATATGTGTGTTATGTGAAAAACCTATGGTCCCTTAGGTCAGGGGTCTCCAACTTTTGCAACTTTAAATCTGAAGGACTTCAGCTCCCAGAATTCTCCAGCCAGCAAAGCTGGCTGGAGAATTCTGGGAGCTGAAGTCTTTCAGACTTAAAGTTGCAAAGGTTGGAGACCCCTGCCTTAGGTCTAAGACTGAAAAGCACAAAGCTAAATGTGTGTTAAATCACTAACAAAAGAAAGAGATGCCTTCAATAAATACCATGTCTCTAAGACAGTCTCATGCTTTATGACGAGAGAGCAGTCAATTCCACAAAACAGCTTCATTCTAGCATACAATAAAGATTTGTATCAAGTTTGAGCTATAAAGCTTTTAAAGACTATCAAAGTTTAAAGTTTGGTCCAGAGAGTTGAGTGAGTATTTTGTTTCAACGATAGTTTGAATGGCATGTGCTCAAAACTGGGAACAGCATAGTCATATCATCCACACAATTTCTGACAAAATTAAAAAAGGTTTAAATGTGGCTCCGGATGGGATCATGGTCTCCTTTGATGCAGTATCCCTATTTGGATCCACACACCTCTCTGTAGCATATAAATTAATAGATTAAAAATAAAGAGAAGAATACAACACAGATGAGAACAACCTAATCAGGACACAAATCATGAAGCTACTCCAATACTGTCAACATACCTTCTTCACATTCAAAAGGGAAATGCACGAGCAAATAAAAAGGACACCCATGGCATCCCCAATATCAGGAATTATTGCAGAAACTGTCCTGTGCGAACTAGAATGCCGTGCATTTCAAAAGTTACAGACCTAAATTGTGGTGTTGCCTGGATGCCTTGTTTGTCATCATCCAAAGAAATGCAGTGAGATACCTTCATATGCTCTTGTCAGTTAACAGGAGTGCTGGTTTAAAGTAAAGGCAAAGGTGTCCCTCACACATATTCGCTAGTCGTTCCCAACTCTAGGGGGCATTGCTCATCTCCGTTTCAAAGCCAAAGAGCCAGTGCTGTCCGAAGATGTCTCCATGGTCATGTGGACAGCATGAGTCAACACCAAAGGTGCACGGAACGTTGTTATCTACCCACTAAAGTGGTTCTTATTTTTATACTTGCATTTTTACATGCTTTCGAACTGCTAGTTTGACAGAAGCTGGGACAAGTAATGGGAGCTCACTCTATTATGCAACGCAAGGGATTCAAACTGCTGAACTGCTCATCTTTCTGACCGACAAGCTGGTTTACCACCAGCTTATCAAATAATTAGGAGCTAAGGGCTTGGCAACACAAGGAAATGACAGCCAATCATCAACACACCAATCAGCCAATAAGAAGGCACCACCTAACCATGACTCACGTAACAGCCCAAAGCACATATTCTAGTAGAGAAAAGTTCCCTGAAGATGGAAGATGAAGCTTGGAAGAGTAAATCTCTGGTCCCATGACTGACCCAAATTCAATAAGTAGAAGAAAGGAAAGCAATATAGCTTTCCTTTTGTCTAAGCTATAAAAATCATACACATACATAACTTTATAGTTCCAATATCTAGAAGAGCTCCTGTACATTGTAGTAGATATGGAAAAGGATGTTCTGGCCAAGGCTCTGAAGCAACAAGAAACAGCTTAATTAAGTCACAATATCTTAATCAGAAGAACCATATCGATCATTAGGACAAGACGACCCTTGAGATAGATTAAAGGCATATTTGACTTCTTCTAGAGAGCAGGTTTTCAGTTTCATATTCAAGAAACCTACAAATCCTTCATTAGGATCCAATAGGATATACCGCTTTACTTTTTGGAGACTTGAAAGTGAAAGATGTTTTTAGTACATTCTTTTGAAATTTAATAATAACAGCATCTTCCTAAAACCTACTGATGAATGATTTTGCATCCAGTGATTCTTGCTTTAGGGGATGGAAGACACACTATGCTGTATGTCCACCCAGGCTTCACTCTGTGCAACTGTGTTTTTTGATGTTTTGTATTATCAAGTCTATTGGAGAAACAAATGAAGTTATGTTGTCTCGAATATTTAGTGTACCCATGAAAGAATAGATAAAGGAGAACATTAAGGATGCCCAAGGAAATCTAATCTAAAGGAATAAAGTCTACACAAAAACAATGTTAAAGATATCAGTTATGATCAATATTTCACAAGTCTACTAGCTCATACATTTATGATTTAATCTTATCAGCATAAACTACACAGCCAAGCATCTTATTGCTGTCACTTAGATAAACAAACAAATCAAAAACCCGAAAGCAGCAATAATCCATTTTTACCAGTTTTTTCAAGTGGTAATAAGCCAGGATAAAAGACAGTGGTGGCTGCCATTTTTCTTGAAGTTTTAGGACAATGCTTCTCTATTTATTGGCGCTTAATGTGACCAAGCTAAGCCTTATAAACATTCCCAAAATGTTACATGCCACACAAAGACTAGAAAGAAAGATTCACATAGATCAAAACTATGAAAAATAAAAAATTAACGAAATAAAATCATCATCAACACACAAAGGAAGACACAGTTCCATAGAGGATATTTAGGATTTTTTTTTAAAAATCAGAAATAGATTCCAAAGAGTAAGGATGAGAATTGGCTGTAAGACTTAGATGGGTGTAAATCTCTTTCTTCCTGTTTGTAACTTCCCACTCTGCCCCAGGAGGTCTTACCTGGATTTCCTAAAACTGATTCACTTCACTTTGAGCTTGGCTGCTCATCTCAGCCCCAGACACAGAAAAACACTTCCATGGAATAGAAGAACATTCTTACCACTTCTTTCACTCTATATCAGAGGTTCCCAAACTTGGCAGCTTTAAGACTTGTGGACTTCAACTCCCAGAATTCTCCAGCCAGCTCTGCTGGCTGGAGAATTCTGGGAGTTGAAGTCCACAAGTCTTAAAGTTGCCAAGTTTGGGAACCTCTGCTCTATATACTCCGATTCCTCTACCTCAATTTGGGCTCCTGGGGAATTGAAAGGGAAATTGGAAAGAGTAATTTCTGTTTTATTTCATCTCTCACCTTCTGTGAGCTCTCGGGAGAGAAATCAGTTCTGAAAATGCCAAGCAGAGAGCTCAAATATTTGGTAAAGTTTTCATTGGCACTTCTAATCTACTCAAGGATAACATTAAAAAAAAAAAAACAATACTTATGGAGTCCTTTTTGCAGATCTTATGAAAAATAGTAGGGATGAGGTGGCTCAGTGGCTAAGACGCTGAGCTTGTCCATCAGAAAGGTTGGCGGTTCGGCGGTTCGAATCCCTAGTGCTGCGTAATGGAGTGAGCTTGTCCCAGCTTCTACCAACCTAGCAGTTCGAAAGCACGTAAAAATGCAAGTAGAAAAATAGGGACCACTTTGGTGGGAAGATAACAGTGTTACATGCGCCTTTGGCATTTAGCCATGCCAGCCATATGACCATGGAGACGTCTTCAGACAGCGCTGGCTCCTCGTCTTTGAAACGGAGATGAGCACCGCCCCCTAGAGTCAGGAGTGACTAGCACATATGTGCAAAGGGAACCTTTACCTTTATGGGGGGAAAATAAGCATGGGAAGGAAGCTCATTCTTAGATTAGCTCATTGTTATTAATTCACACTAGATGTTCTAGTGAAGTATTAAAACATGAAGGGGGAAAAAGGGAACGGAAGGATTCAAAAACATGCCATGAAGGGCATCACTCAAGGCATTGTAAGTCTCTTACAAAACTGGCAGGGCACATTACGTTTTGAGCTAAAAACATGCAACCACGAGCTATTTAACATCCAGATGCCCCTTTACCGATTACATCTTATGACAGCTGGTTTAATAAACAACCAAGACAATGTTCTAAAAACATGTCCATCAAGAAATGGCAAGTTACGCTTGACTGAGATAACTTTATCTTCAAGCATGCCCTGAGGATTTTTCATTAGCTGAAAGCCTTTTTTGTCCCCAGTGAAAACGCAAGGCACATCTGACCAAATTTGACAACTGCAGAATGGTTCTTCAGCCAGGTTGTAGAGCAAGATGATGGACTGAGGGTAAATCAGGAGGAGGGGGGAAGTGCCATAGAGTGTACCCCTTCCAAGTTACATCCACAGAAGGATGACCTGTCCATTAAAAACAAGCAGTTGACATAAAATCAAGGACAGGGAGAGAGAAGGTCTTAAAATGTGGACAAATGTCCACAGCGAGCCATTTGTGGAGACCGGAGGCTGCAATATGACTTTAGCAAACAACAGAACGAACAAAAAGAAATGACAGAACTTTTAGCGGGAGGAATCTGGCAAGCCGGTTTTTGCCATTTGCTAAGGGGAAAAAGGATCTTATCACAGCCATGGCAACTGTGCTCTCTCACTAAACAAAAGCTCCTACACTACCGATATTGTAGTTGTTTTTAATTTTGTTTTATGTATCCTCCACAGAACGAACATTTATTACTCCTTGGGCAAACAGACAACCAACAGACCATTGTCAACACCCTGGATTAAGAGACTGCATCTAGCCCAAACTGAGCCATCGATTTGAAATGCTTCGTGAAGATTAATAACCGTAATTATTAACAATGATCAGGATTCTATTTATTTGTTACCTAGATTTATGCTTATCCTGCTTTGCTGCCAAGAACTTTGCTTCTTCCTTTCTTTTTCCTCCCTTGTAACCATAACAACTCTATGAGCGAGGCAGGGCATGGACAGAACGGCTGGTCCACAAACCCCAATGAATGATGATGGGTTCAAATCCAAACTCCCAAGTCCTAATCCTGTACATTAATTGTTATACCGAAACATTTCCTTATTAATTGTAATAGCTAAATTGGAAGCCAATATTAATCAAGGTATGTCATGTTTATTCCTATGGGGTGTGCATATTCTTAGACATTTTTCAGAAGGCCAATTGTTCTTCTACCAGTTATGAAATCTAGTTGTAGGAGCTCTAGAGGTGGTATTCAGCAGGTTCTGACCACTTCTGGGTAGTTTGGAGAACTGGTAAATGCCACCTCTGACTGGCCCCACCCCCATCTATTCTCTGCCTCCGGCATTCCAGCTGATTGTTAGGGAATGGGGATCTTGCAGTATCCTTCCCCTGGAGTGGGGAGGGAATGGAAACTTTACAGTGTCCTTCCCCTGCCATGCCCACCAAACCATGCCATCATCATGCCTACCAAGCCACACCCACAGAATCGGTAGTAAAAAATCTGGCCTGGAATCCATCTTTTTCATTGGGCCTTCAGGCCTGCCACATTCAATGCTGTGGGAAAATGGGAGGAGGACTACATGTAATATGGAAGTTATAAAGTCATAATAACATTTCTTTCTCAGAGAGTCGCGGACATCTTGTCCTGAAGCTGGTGGGGTATGACTGGGAGGCATCTCCAGTTGGAACAGCGCCTGATTGGGCCATGTGACAGACGTGCTGGGCAGTGACTTGAACTTTCTTTTGGGTTGCTGGAAGCTTTCAGATTTGGGTTTTCCCAGATGTGCCAATATGACATCTCTAATAAAATGGGATAATTGTTCCAAACTCGATTGCAAAAAAATACGCCTTAAGTAACAGAGTGGTCAATGCCTGGAATGCACTACCTGACACTGTGGTTTCTTCCCCAAACCCCGAAAACTTTAACCTTAGACTGTCTACTGTCGACCTCACCTCACCTCATTCCTAAGAGGTCTTTAAAAGGCGTGCATAAGCACACCAGTGTGCCTACCATCCCTGTCCTTGTATTTGTATTTATTTCATGTATTCATAATCATGTTTATACTTATAATACTGGAATATGTATTTGGGGCTCTTTTTGTTTTCTTCTGTGTCTGAGGTTTATCTTGCTGGACTGCTGCTATTTTTAAAATTTTGGGAAGAGGAGATTTCTTATTTGAATCTTATTTTAGTGAAATGTTGCCCTGATATTTGGCTTCATTGTTGGTGTAATGAATCACGGATTGTGTTTTTACTTTTACTTACGCGAGTTGCCCAAAGTTCTATGAATTAAGGCAACCAATCAATAAATCAACCAACTGGTCTTGCAAAACAGAACAGCCCTTCCATTCTCTAGTCTATTCTTTCCAATTGTAGAACAATAGAACCAAAATTTTTGCTGCAGGAGGAATAAGGAGGTGTATGGAATACTGTCAAGGAACTAACATTATCCAACACTTTTGCAGATTACTTATCCTTATGTGTTTGGTACTCTGATTTAAAGCAGTTTGCTTAATATATGCACATGTGTATTTGTGCATACATGCCCACACAAACAAGCTATTGGAAAAATAACTGCATCCTTGAAATACACACACACACACACACACACACACACACAGAGAGAGAGAGAGAGAGAGAGTAAAGTATTGACCACTTTTTTAAAAAGTGATCAATAAAGTGATCAATAGAGTTGATTCTACAAAGCACATCAGACAAGAATTTAACAAACATATAGTGGTCTCAAATTACCAATCGCACTTGTTCCCTTGATAATCTCAACAGGGCAAAAAAAAATATTCATCAAAACCAGATAAGGAGACTCCCCTAAAATAATCCTCTGAGAACAGCAGAAATCAAATTGGAATAAATATGAACGATTCTAGCTACACGTTGTCTAGCAAATTGATCACACTTGGTTTCTAAGAATCCTTTATTATCCTCTGGGATGTTAGATCGAAATGTGCCTTCAAGATTTGAAAAACCTCTTCCGTGTGACAGTAAATAGATAGAACAGCAATGGACAGGAGACTCTCCTGTTCAAATAATGTATCATATAAAAGGACTTCAAACTTGTGACAAGCTTATCCTTAACTTTTCGCTTCACTTGCACCTGAGCTATCTCTTGAACCTGTTTACATCTTGCTTAATATGGCCAAAAACTCATGTCCCATTGATTGCAATTAATAGAAAAATGTGCTAGGAAGAAGGGAGGAAGGGGGAGAGAGAGTGAGGGGGGGGGAGAAACAGAGAGAGAGGAGAAGAGAGAGAGTGACATAGAGAGAGACAGAAAGAGAGGGGTGAGATACAGAGAGAGAGAGAGAGAGAGAGAGAGAGAGAGAGAGAGAGAGAGAGAGAGAGAGAATGAATTGGATGTGAATCACACAGTTCTAGAAGTGGTCCTTCTTATTTAGTTCTCTCCGTAGATGATGACTAGTTTAGCTACAAAAAGCTGCATCTGTAAGAGAATAGTAGCATTCTGAAAAGAATATGCTGTAAAGTCAAGAGAATAATATTTGATATAGTCACACCCTAAAGTTGCCATAATAGACAAGGCAAATGCTGCATCAATACTGAATTCAGGTTGTTCTATAGTATCAGCTTTGAAACTGTCTTAAGTATGTGCAACTGGGAATTTATTGGAAAACACTAGCAAAGCACACAGAATATTTCCAATTTTCTCTGACACATAGTACAAACGAAGCTTTTTTTTACAATTTTCTCTCCCACATCCTTGTTATAAATACCACTTCATGGTCAACAGAAACCCAGTCTAATGAAACCCAGGGATTAAGAATAAAGAATCTTATACTACCACCACCATCCCAAATCAAACAATAGCTTGACCAGCAAAAATACAGGATTAGTTATATATATACTCTCTTTTACTGTCCTTTATATATCAGCTGGCAGGGACTTTAACTCATTGATTAATCACACTCATGGAAGCTTAAACAACAAAATTACACTTTTGTTCTTAGGTCACAAGGATAGTCCCAGATGGCTGCACACTTTTTCCCAATATTTCCTGAGCAAATGAAGAGACAGCCTCCTTCTCCACTTCACATTGCTCAAAAGATAAAAGCACCGATACAGGGAGTGGCGATTGGTACAACTTTTAAGATGGTCTACCAATACAGAAACAGAATAACAGAGTTGGAAGGGACCTTGGAGGTCTTCTAGTCCAACCCCCCTGCTCAGGCAGGAAACCAAATGGTTATCTTCTTAAGAAGGTTACCTCTTCTTAAAAACTTCCAGTGTTGGAGCATTTACAACTTCTGGAGCCAGGTTGTTCCACTGATTAATTGTTCTAACTGTCAGGAAATTTCTCCTTAGTTCTAGGTTGCTTCTCTACTTGATTAGTTTCCACCCATTGCTTCTTGTCCTGCCCTGGGGTGCTTTGGAGAATAGCTTGACTTCCTCTTCTTTGTGGCAGCCCCTGAGATATCAGAACACTGCTATCATGTCACCCCTAGTCCTTCTTTTCATTAAACTAGACATATCCAGTTCTGGCAGTCATTCTTCATATGTTTTATCTTCCAGTTCCCAAATTATCTTTGTTGTTCTTCTCTGCACTCTTTCTAGAGTCTCCACATCGTTTTACATTGTGGCAACCAAAACTGGATGCAGTATTCCAAGTATGGCCTTACCAAGGCATTATAAAGGGGTATTAACACTTCACGTGATCTTGATTCTATCCCTCTGTTTATGCAGCCTAGAACTGTGCTGGTTTTTTTTGGCAGCTGCTGCACACTGCTGGCTCATATCTAAATGATTGTCCACTAGAACTCCAAGATCCCTCTCACAATTATTACTATTGAGCAGGGTACCACCTATACTGTACCTGTGCATTTCATTTTTCTTGCCTAAATGTAGAACCCTACTTTTGTCACCCTTGTTCAAGTCTGCCAATATCTTTCAGTATCTTGAGGCTATCTTCTGGAGTATTGGTTATTCCTATGGTCTCATCTGCAAATTTGATGAGTTCCCCATCTATTCCCTTATCAAATCATGATGAAGATGTTGAAGACTATTGGGCCTAAAACAGAGCCTTGGGGTACCCCACTGCATACTTCCCTCCATGTAGAGGCAGTTCCATACGGAACTGTATATCTCCAGGATACCAAAAAGAAAAGCTTAGTTTTAGGAACATGCAGGTACAATGAATTTTATTGTAATTGTTGAAGAATTGGGTCTCTGCTCTCCAGATTTCAGTTATCGTCTCTCACCCTGATAGTTACGTTCTACTTTTAATAGGTATCTCACCATGCTTTGGAGAATGGCGATTTATAACAAAGTTCTTGAGAAGATGCTTCATGTAAGAAACTTCACATCAAATTTCCAGAGTGCAGACCTTCACTTCTTAACCATCATCTAAAGCTGTGCAGCAAAATGATACATCAACAACACAAAGAAGATACTGGTAGCAATAAATACATATATCAAAACATACTAGTCCATGCAAGTCCTGTTTAAAGTTTTCTCCTGGGCTAACCTCAAATGTCCACACTATACTTTACAAATTCTGGTTTGACAAGATATGAATCTATGACAAAGCTTTAGTGATCAGTAGATCCAAAGTTGCTAAAACCATCAATAATCCTTATTCCCCGGCAACATTTTTCTCTCTAGAATAGAAATGTGAATCCCTCCTGTAAAATAAGAATATGATGAGCCAGATGGCTGAATGTGCCAGAGTGATTTGCTGTGTACAAGCAAAACATGACTCTTTGTTCTAGTGCATTGTTCCTCTATTTGTTAAGCCATGAGACTTTTCCTTTGGATAGGATAATTTAATGCAGTCTAAAATTTGCAATGCACATTGGTTAACTTCATTTTACGTACAAATTAGGTACTCAAATCCATATTAATTTATTCTTAATTCTTCACTGACCAGCCTTTTATTTTGGAGGGTCTGTCATCATTGTGGGTCTGTTTTTCCTCCTTGAGGGATGCAGTGGCTCAGTGACTAAGATGCTGAGCTTGTCGATCAGAAAGGTCGGCAGTTCAGCAGTTCAAATCCCTAGTGCTGTGTATCGGAGTAAGCTCCCCTAACTTGTCCCAGCTTCTTCCAACCTAGCAGTTCGAATGTTCGATCAATGGATTACGCTACACCATCTGCCCACAAAATATTCTAGCAGTCTAAGGTAATCTGCCCACACTGTTGCCAGATTTAAGGATGGATTTCAACTAGTTTTCCAAATCAAGTAATGGCAAAAAAAATAATAATAGCTTCTTCTATGGATTGTTATCTTCTTAACTTAATGATTATTTACTCAAAACATTAGATGCAGGTCTACTGTGCCAATGGCAGAGACTGCACCAGCTTACACTCATTATCTTTTCAATGACTCAATGATAAGAGCTCTCACTGCACTTGAATCTCACCTTCTATCTTTAATCCTTAGTCTAATTTCCATACTATTATATGCTGATGATACTGCCATGCTCTGCTTTACAAGTGGGGCCGAGATTAAGTGTTTGTATACTGGCATCATTCTGCACAACTTCATGCTAGAAATCAATTATTCAGAAAACCAAGCTCATGGTATTCATAAGGCATTGTTTCATCTGTCATGCACATGGAAAATTAACAGGAACTCACTAGGGATTTGAACCACCAAACTGCCAACCATTCTGATTGACAGGTTCAGCGTCTTAGTTACTGACCCACCACCGAACTGCCGACCCTTCTGATTAATATACAAACATCTAAACTGTACATAATTTAAGCAGAATTCTCCATGTGCTTATTACATTTAGATTTTCCCGCCCAACCTTATCTTATCCTGATGTGATTACTTATTCTCCCAGTCCAGTCTGCCTCTGAGTTATAGATGTGTTAGCCTTTATCACTGAAGCACAATGCCTATTTTTCATGGGCGAGCTATATTAGCAGGAGGATAACTTGATCTATGCGATGCTGAAGCCCCATCTGAGATTGGATTTTAAAGATGTAGAATAAATGCTAGATGAATGCCAACAAGAGTTGCTTATCTCATTCATTTAAGGTCTTTAAAGCATTCGATAATATGGGTATTTTCTCAAAATCCATGAGTAGAATGTCAATTTTCTTGTTTACACCACAATAAATTTGAAAAGACGCCTCCCCTCCAAATTGCCTAGCAAATTGCCCAGACTCGATACATGGAAGAGAAAAAAATACCCGTAATTTGCATTATTTGTTGTAAGTAACTAAAAAGGACATTAGGGCAATCATCTAAATGAAGGAAATAATAACTTGTTTTTGATGGAGTCTAGGACTGCGCAGCCAAGTATATAAGCCTGAAATGAACATTCTATGAAGGTAAAGGTCCTCCTCGCGCATATGTCCTAGTTGTTCCTGACTCTAGGGGGTGGTGTTCATCTCCATTTCAAAGCTGAAGAGCCAGCACTGTCCAAAGACACCTCTGTGGTCATGTGGCCGGCATGACGCACGGAACACTGTTACCTTCCCATCAAAGATGGTTCCTATTTTTTCTATTTGCATTTTTACATGCTTTCGAACTGCTAGATTGGCAGAAGCTGGGACAAGTAACGAGAGCTCCCTCCGTTACATGGTGCTAGGGATTTAAACCGCCGAACTGCTGACCTTTCTGATTGACAAGCTCAGTGTCTTAGCCACTGAGCCACAGCATCACTACTTATTCTATAGGCAACATATTATGGAAACCCAGAACAGAATTGTCTGCCTACAAGCCATCTAGGCTCCTGAACCCCTCAAAAGGACCTTCATGAAAACAGCATTTTGTCTCACGTGACACCTAAAAATTTCTACTTTAAGAAAAATCCCATAATACTAACAATACATGCATGCATGCATGCATACATACATATATAATCCACCCGACAGGTTGTTGCTGTGTGGAAAATAGGAGGAGGAAAGTAGTTGGATGAATTTGCCACCTTGAGTGAACAAAATAATAAAGGTGGGATGCAAATTAAATAAATAAATACACAACACAGAGAAATATGGGCACATACACACACCAACATATGTATGCATACACACATACATATAAGCTGATTTTATTTGTTCCCTAGTTTCTCTATAATGATGTTTCTAATACTTCACATGAAATACTGTTGTTATGCTTTCAAAGAGAATCAGTTTGGCAAAGTAGGTAAGGCATCAGTAGAGAAAACCAGGAAACTGTGATTTCTACTTCCCACCTTAGGTACAAAGCCAGCTAGGTAGTCTTGGGTCAATCCGCCCTAGGAAGGAGGCAATGACAAACTGCTTCTGAAAACTCTTGCCAAGAAAACGGCAGGCACTTGTCTCTGAGAATTGGATTGACTGAACAGAAGGAGGAAAAGTGTCTTGAAGAAGCCAAGTTGTGCTTTGCTTTGACTGCTCAATGTAGCCAAGAGCTGGGTTTTGAAGTAGCAAACATCTATTACAGCAAAGCGTAAAAATATTTCCAAAAATGAAACTGGTGGCACTGCTGGGATTCTGGATCAATTTTTACAGAACTTGATGGTAGCCAATTCTACACAATAGGAATAGAATAGAAATAGAAATAGATTGGAAATAGAATAGAATAGAATAGAATAGAATTAAGAACATCTTAAGAAGATGTTAGATAGCCATTTGTCTGAAATGGTATAAAGTTCCTGCCCACGCAGGGGGTTGGACTAGAAGACCTACAAGGTCCCTTCCAACTCTGCTATTGTATTATTGTATTAAGAAGAATAGAATTAGAATTAGAATTAGAATTAGAATTAGAAATAGAAATAGAAATAGAAATAGAAATAGAAATAGAAATAGAAATAGAAATAGAAATAGAAATAGAAATAGAAATAGAAATAGAAATAGAAATAGAAATAGATTGGACATAGAATGGGATGGGATGAGATGGGATAGGGTAGGACAGGACAGGACAGGACAGGACAGGATAGGATAGGATAGGATAGGATAGGGCACGCCAAGGCAGGGCAGGACAGAATAGGGCAGATAATAATAAAATACGTTTTATTAACTTCATTCTCACTTTAAATGTACACTAAGCAGCATACGTTAAAATGAAACTTCATTGCATTCAGCTCTCAAAAGATAACCATTATGCCTATACCCACGTACATTACACACACACACACACACGGCACAGAGAAACATCAGTCTAGTTCAAAAGTATACATATACATGGGAAGAACAAAGAGAAAACAAAGGAATCCTGTGAGTTTATAAGACAGATGGCATATTACTGGCATAAGGAACCAAAGCTGTAACAGAATCTAGTAGTCCTGCTATAGATACTTCGAGACCTCCTCCCAGAGGGCAGTAACATAAACAGACCATGAAGTGGGCGTGTGAGCTCTAAGCACATAGCATTTCAAAGCAGTACCCTGAATAATGGGAAGCAAACTTCCTATAGTATTGTTGACTGTCCTTACCACTCTCTGTCTGGACCTTCTATCTGAGACACTGCTACCACCAAAAGAAACAGTGATGCAGTTTGTTAAAACACTCTCAATTATGCCTCTATAAAAAGTGGCCAGGACAGAAGGAGAAAGATGGGCTCTCCTCATCCAACACAGGAAATGTAAACACTGGTTTGCATGCTTCACTAAAGATAACGTATGAAGGGACCACGTCAGACTGTTAGTTATCTGCAGCCAAAGATACTTAATGATACTTAACATGAGCTTCCCCATACCCTTGTATCCAGAGGTGGTATTCAGGAGGTTCTGTCCAGTTCCGGAGAACCAGCAGCAGAAATTTTGAGTAGTTCAGAGAACGGTAAATGACACCTCTGACTGGCCCTGCCCCCATCTATTCTCTGCTTCCCGAATCCCAGCTGATCGGGAGGGAATGGGGATTTTGAAGTATCCTTTCCCTGTCATGCCCACCAAGCCATGCCCACCAAGCCACGCCCATAGAACCGGTAGTAAAAAAATAAATAAATCCCACCACTGCTTGTAATCTCTTCCTTCGATCCCATCCTCTTGTTAGCAGGTGGCATCGTTTATTTTTGAAAAGCGAATTGCAACTTTTGTACAATAGAAGACCTTGTTACAAACTGTGAGGCTGAGCCCTGACAACATGCAGGCAACAATGACATCATGTCACAACACCTGTTTCAAGCATCAACCTCATCCTGGACATCAGGTCGCCTTGACTGCCAAAGTATGAAACTGCAAGCATTTTTTTGTGGATGATTAATCAGCCATGCATTAAAGTATTTTGGGTTATTCCTTCCAAGAACACAAGAATCGCATGGATTCATCATAAGCCTGTCTTCTAGCCAAATGTACTCAAGGAAAAGCTATTGCTATGAATGGGGAAATTAATAAATAAAGCAGGATTGCTCAGAATATTTTAGTTTACTGGAAATCTTGGTGCCTGCCTGCCAACTAGAGATTCTTTCTGGAGATTTCTTGTTCCCTCGTGTTATTGACAGAAATACATTTTCTGGGATAGCTCCCAAATTATGGAATTTACCTTCCAGGCACGTTACCATGACATCTTCATTGCTACCCTTTGGGTATAGACTATTTCTTGTTTGCTGGTCTTGTTGTATTCTTTTCTCAAGTACAAGATTGAGATTATCTTTGCAATGTTTCGGCGAGGTCTCATTTGCCATCTTCAGGCTGGTGTTTTCGGCTTCATGTTTGTGTGAAACATGAAGCCGAAAACACCAGCCTGAAGATGGAGAGTGAACCCTTGCTGAAACGTTGCCAAAACAATCTCAATCTTACACGGGAAAAGACCCGAATACAACAAGACCATGAAAATCTACGAAAACACATATTTCTTGTTTATTTCAACTTTTGATTGTTTTCCAGGATTGTTTTCCTTATCTTTGCCTCTTCCTTCTCCTCCCTCTCCCTGTCATCCTCATTTGTTGCTAATTTATTTATTCTGGCATAGTAGGTTTTATTATGATGTGTTTAGCTTTGTTAAATTCCTTATTCAGCTTCCTGATGTACCTAAAGGTTCATACATTCTCAAAACACAGGAAAACCGAGTGAGGTTATATGGTCATTGCAATATGTGCTGGAAAATAGAAGCATCTTATAAATGAGATTCATACTGCTATTATTATGTGAGACAATTTTACACTAGAAACAAGGAAATACCTTCATATGCTGTTCTTTTACATATTTGTATTCTAAGAAGTTCCTATCCTAAATTGTGTTCATACTGTATTGTTAACACATATACAGTATATAAAGCAAGAGGCTTATTGCTGATGGAGATTTTAAAAGGTAGCACATAAATAAATATAGAACTTACATTAAACTTACATTCTTATATTAAAAGCCCAAACGTACATCTTGTTATATAGGAAACCCTGGCCCACTACATATTAAAATAAATATTTTATTTTACCCCATTGTTCAGACTGATCTATTGTCAGCTGTGCAAACAAACACTTTAAATTAAAGCAAAGTGTCCCCAAGATAAAACTCTAGCCTTCGTTCTCGTATAATCAAAGGAAGATCTGTCTGTGTGGTTTAATTTAATAAATGAGGCATCATTTCCAGCACTAAGAACAATAAACTCTCATTGGAAGCAAGTATTTTCATAAATTCATGCTGTTAAAAAAAAACTGCTTTCTATCAGAAATGGCCTGGACTCCTATGGTTTTCATTCAGATTTCCAGTTCTAAACAGCAGGAGGGATTTTGCCCATGTAAAATATACTCTTATCATTAGAGAATATATCTCCAGTACTACAGAACTACTAGCCATAGTCATGAAGGGGGGGGGGGGGAAGAGGAAATGGAGAGGGAGGGGGAGGAAAAAGCATGTTTTTATCTCTGGCTAAGTACAAAACAACTATAAATTTCTGATTCCCTTCTATCCAATTTTTTTCCAGTCAAGTGTTTCACATTTTTATGCTACACAAGTTCCACATAATGAACACAGATGAATAATAAGCCACAAAGGCACCGAAGCCTGTGCCACAGTTGTGCATCCTTTGAAACAAAGCAGGTTATGTTAGCAATCCAAGCAGAGGCACAAATCTCACACTTGCGAGTTAGATTTACTCACAGGTAAATCCCGACCCAAGATTGCAATTCAGGTTCCCAGCAAGATTGAAGGAATATACATTTATATAATAGTCTATGGAGATTCTCAGTCATCCAGGTCATGGTTTACAACGCAGTCCTTTCAAGAACTGGGAAAATGAGATATTTTAGGAAATATTAAAAGGGAAGCATATTTCCCCTAAAAGGGGAGGAAGAAATTCAGCCCCTCCGCTTAAAATAGATAATACCAATCCCATAGTGAACACACATTCACAGCCTCTAAAGTCTAAACCTTTTCAAGGCTTGCCTGAGGGGAAAACAGGATTGGGAATATTTAAATCTCAACAGGAATGCTATCCAACAGGGAAGACACCATGATAGGGAAGGCAGATCTCTGGAGTTCTATAAGATTACATTGCTTTAGAGATGGGATCCAGAAACTGCCAACTTCATAAGATGCCGCAAAAACAAGGGAGTCAATCCAGTTGTGGGACTCAAATAATTTAACAACCGTTTTTCTGCCCTAATGACCAGCTGGGTAAGTGGGGCTCAGTGGTCATGTGATTGGGTGGATGTGGCCAACTCAACATCATTCACGTCGATGGGCGCTTCACCTTAGCTGTTACAATATAATAAGGGTTAACCGGAGAGGCAGTTTCTGTAAGCAGGGCAATAAAGATGAGGCTAGAAACAACACCAGAATATTTCCTTCCTGCCTCCCTTACAGGATTAGCCCTGTAAAGTGGAAAAACACAAAAGGAGATTTCTTCCAACAACCGGTTCTCTGAACTGCTTAGAAAGTTAACAACCGGTTCTCCTGAATAGGTACGAACTGGCCGAATCCCACCACTGAGTCAATCTATTTTTCAAAGCATCGGAAGGCAACACGAGAAGCAATGGTTGGAAACCAGCCAAGGAGAGAAACAAGCTAGAACTAAGGAATAATTACCCAACAGTGAGAACAATCAACAATCAATCAATGGCTTGCCTTGAGAAGCTCTGTCTGCTTCATCACTGGAGTCTTTAAAGAGGAGACTGGACAGCCATTTATCTGAAATGGTATAGAGTCTCCTGCTTGGATAGAGGGTTGGACTAGAAGACCTCCAAAGCCCCTTCCATCTCTGTTATTCTATTAACTTAGGAAGGCAGGCAGAAACACTGACTTTGATACACACACACACTTGAATTTTCTGCCATCTGCCTTGGCAAAAGTCAGCTGATACTATACTTCACTCCCCTGCCCCCTTGTTGCCCCTGAATAATTATGAAGAGCACTCAAAGCCCATTTCCAATCCACCCCATATTTCTACTAGTTATATTTCTATTTAGTTAGAATTCATTTCAAGGAACCTGCATACGAAAAACTGTAGAAATGCAGAATGTAGTGGGCTGGTTGTTTTTTTTTAAACTGACTAAATGCCAGCAGCATATTTCTATGTCAACATAGCTCCAAGTCACTGTATCAAATGGAGAGAACCAATTCCCTAAACCCATAGAAATTGTTATCTGCAGCTGAAATCAAATAATGGAATATCAAAATTAGAGAGCTTGAAATGCCATTTTCAAGACAAAGTAGCCCATGTAGAAGAATAAATTATACATATGCCATCTGACAAAAATAGTCAAGTGGAAAACATCAAGCTGTCGGGAACTCAGTCTCCCTCAATAATTCTCTCTTACATGGTCTCTGTGGCTATGTGTGTGTCAGTGCGTGCGTGGGACGATAGACTTCTTCTGCTTGTTCCTTAAGCACATTTTAATCCTCTGGGTCCTTTTTAAAATTGAGTATGCAGGGATATCAAAAGTAATGTAGTATATAATGTGTTGGAATTGAATCCGAGAAGTTCCAACTAGAAGACCTCATTACACTTCTTTGGCCCAGTTACCTCACAACTATCTCTCAGGTTACTTTGCCAGGAGGATAAAATGTAGGAAAGGAATACCCAGGTGCATTATAGCAATAGCTCTTAGACTTATATACCGCTTCACAGTGCTTTACAGCCCTCTCTAAGTGGTTTACAGAATCAGCATATTGCCCACAACAATCTGGGTCCTCATTTTACCAGCCTTGGAAGCATGGAAGGCTGAGTCAACCTTGAACTGGTCAGGATCAAACTCCTGGCAGTGGGCAGAGTTAGCCTGCAATACTACATTCTAACCAATGTGCCACTATGACTCTTGTAGTGAATTCCAGGAGAAAAGAAAGGATATAAATATAAAACAATAATAATAACAAAAAAAACAATGGTGAAAAACATCAAAATAACCACTCACACACACATATGGACACATATATGTATGCACACACACACACACACACACACACACATATGTACATTAATACCACATACACAAAAAAAGTCTCTAGGATAATACCTGTATTATCACATTCCCTATTTTAGCCCCAAATCATTCTTGTAGTCAATTCTGATTCATCCTTCTTGAAAACATTGGGCTTATCAGCTGGAAAACCGGAAGCCCACATTTGAGAACCACACACCACACAATCGCGTGAGCTCCCATCCTCATCCCAGTTCCTGCCAACTTAGCAGCGTGAAAGCATGCAAATGCAAGTAGATAAATAGATACCACTTCAGTAGGAAGGTAATAGCACTCTGTGATGCCGTGCTGGCCTTTGGAGATGCACACCACAGAGAGGAGGCCCTCTCTGTGGGAGGGAACTGGTCGGTGGGAGGTGTTTGGTAGCAGGAGGCGGTCTTGCAGGTAACCAGGTCTTGAAGGCAGCATTTAACCAGTAAATGAATGCAGAACTGTACAATGGACCTAGTTATTTGCGGGATCGTATCCTGCCCCATACATCCCTTCGGCCGATTCGCTCTCACAGATGCTGTCCACTAGGCAATGCCAGCGGGCGACGCCCAGGGGAAGGGCCTTCTCTGTGATGGGCCCGACCCTCTGGAATGACCTTTCCCCTGACATTAGAACGACCACGGACCTCCGCTCCTTCCACCAGAAACTCAAAACCCACCTGTTTCAACTAGCCGGCCTGGGCTAATTCCATGCTTCCCGCCTCAGTTTGTAATTTTAAATTATGTGATTAGGTTTTAAGGTCAAGTTTTT
This sequence comes from Rhabdophis nuchalis, assembly GCA_039707465.1. Taxonomy (NCBI): domain Eukaryota; kingdom Metazoa; phylum Chordata; class Lepidosauria; order Squamata; family Natricidae; genus Rhabdophis; species Rhabdophis nuchalis. Next base: position 12,003,347 of record CM077658.1, read on the forward strand.
AATTTTAATTTTTAATTTTTATAAATTTGTACAGGGGATTATTTAATTGGATTTTAGTTTATATGTAATGTTGATGTCTCTTTTTAATTTTTTACCTGTACACCGCCCCGAGTCCCCTCGGGGAGAGGGGGCGGTCTAGAAATCAAATCAAATCAAATCAAATCAATGGGTCCGTTAACTGTGTTAGATTCCCAACTTGAAGATCTGACAAAAAGACAAAATTGTACGGGCTGTTTCCTCTGACTTCCTACACTTCCATTAAAGCCCAAGAAAAAGAAAAAAAAAACATCAAGAGATAACTTTCTGCTGAGATTTTTCTTTTCCACTAGTGACGGTGCTTTCACTACTAAAGGTAAAGTCCTGCTTTTAAGAAGTGGTTTGGGGAATTTCTCCTTTCCCTGGATATTTTTTTTCATTCTGTTTCTCTGCATTTGGTGCAGATTTTTTTTTTTAAAGGGTAGAACTGTGTTTAGGTGGGAAGATCCTCATTTCCCTCCACTTCTTTCCCGAGGAAGCAGGGGTGAAGGCTCCACAATCAAGATTGTGTCAATTTAAGCCCTTCAGGAGTCAACCTGATGTGCTCATAAAACAACACAAGACCAAACCAAAAAAAAAAAAAATCCATCGTAAGGAGGCACTTTGCTTTCCTTTTAAAACAAGTACTTTGGGCTTCATCTCAAAGTGATGAATCTGATTCCTGACTACCTACCAAATCTTTTTTTTTCCCCTTACATCTTTTGCACAACTCAGGACTGGAGAAGACAAAATGACATTCTACACAGCTGCATTACAGATACGTTATAGCACAGTGATGGCTAACCTTTTTGTTATTGCGTGCCGAAACTGCGTGTGCACACCTAAAATGCAATGCGCATGTGACCCCTGTGACCCGATCTCTGTGCATGCGCATGTGACCCCCCCTGCATGTGCCTTGCCCAACGGGCATGCGTGTGCACCCCTGTGCTCCCACACATGCGTGTGTGGCCCCCCACGCTCCCTCCCATGCATGCACGCAGGGGCCCCCATATGCACCCCACCTCCATGCATGCATGCACATCTCCCACATCTGCCCCATGCATCTGGCGCCACACATGTGTAGCAGAGACCTGAAGACCAGCTGGCCAGCAGGAGGTGTGCACCATGTGCAGTAGAGCTGAGCTGGGGTGACGACTCGCGTGCCTGCAGAGAGAGCTCTGAATGCCACCTGTAGCACATGTGCCATAGGTTCGCCATGGCAGTTATAGCATAAAGGATGAAATATTGCAATACTGTATTGGTAGTCCTTGACTTACAACAATCTATTTAGCACTGGGGGAAAAAAAGACTTTTGACCATTTTTCACACTTAATGGCCATTGCCACATCCTTATGGTCATGGAATCAACATTCAAATAAATCTAATATAAATAAATAAATTCAGATGCTTCATATTTAAGATGGTTGCAGTGTCCTATGATTCGCTTTTGCTATCTTCCCACAAGCGAAGTCAATGGAGATGTCATATTCACTTAACATCTGTGTTACAAAATTAACAACTACCGTGATTCGCTTAACAAATGTGGCAAGAAAGGTCATAAAATGGGGCAAAATTCACCCAAGAACTGTCCTGCTTAGGAAAATGAAATTTTGGACTCAATTGTAGTCGTAAATTGAGGGCTATTTGTAAGTCTAAGAAGTTCTTTCTTCAATTCTTCACGAATTGGTGAAGCTGTCTTAACCTCAACTAACTGATACGCAAATAAATGCATAGCTATAAAGATGAATGCAACTGCTTAGCAATCACTACTTCATCATTTCACATTTACAAATTTAGCAGGTGTGTTTCAAGGACTCTAAATATCTGTGTAAATCCCATTAACATTATTATTATGGCTAACACCATTCAGTATATTGGAAGACGTATAATCACAATGGTTGACAATCTATATATTCACTGTTGTTGATAATGGTTATGATGTTTTAATGACTTGACATCAAGGATGAGAGAAAAAGAAATTTACAAAATGAATATCTTAGAAGAAAGCATCACCAAATGGAGACATTAGATGGTTAGGGAGACAAAATATTGAAGAACATTGCATCTAAACTGCATCAATTAGGAGAATAGCATACACAAAGAGAAATATTAGGGGAAAAATATTCAGACGAAAGCTGTTTTTGTGAAAATAGCTTTTTTTTTAAGGTGGGGAATATTGCGCATTTAATCTTGGAAAAATAATAGAAACAAGTTATGTTTATTAATCTGATCAAAAGATTTGATTCCCTTCTTGTCAAGAACGGAGCCCTGAAAATGAGATTGGTGAAAATTACCTATCCCAATTCTATTCAATTTAGTGAAGCCAAGATTTTATTGACCAGAAACGACCGATATCCATGGTAGTAAAAGAGAACGGAAGAAAAAAATGCCAAATTACGGTTTTATTTCTTCCGTCAACCTTCTTGGAGGTGTTTGAAGGGTAGCTCAATATTGCAACTCCAGAGATTCATACTAAACTAACCTGCCTGGCACTTCTAAAAAAAAACTGTCTTGCTGACTCGCTATGTTTTACCAATGCATGGAAAGCAAATCACAGAAATTAGCTTTCGATAAGCAGACAACTCACCTGAAAGTTTTAGAAAGAGAGTGAATTGGGAGATGCAAAAACATAGCAACTCTGAGGTTGGGGAAACCCTGAGAAGTGCAGACCACAAAAAAGATAATTGAAGATGGTCTTTCTGTAAAGAGATACTTGGTTTAATAATGGCTTACAGTATGAAATGCAAGTGACTGACCTGTGTTTCTAAGGATGCGACCTTGTGGATGACCATCACTCGGTCAAGAACCTTGGGGTACTCATTTCTAATGATCTAAGTGCCAGAGGTCATTGTAACAGCATTGCCAAAAAGGCATTAAGAGTTTAGCTTCCGAAGCTTTTTCTCCGGTAACATTGTATTGCAAACTAGGGCATATAACACCTTTGCTCGACTTATTCTCCAATACAGCTCATCTGTTTGGAACCCACACTGCATATCACTGCAATCCAATTTAGCTTGGATTCTTTGCTTTTAGCTTCGAATTAATAAAATATTAATACAATTGAGGGAGTCCAGAGATATTTCACGAGAAAAGTCCTCCACTCCACTGCTTGCAACAGAATACCTTATGCCACCAGTGTTATAATTTTCACCTTAGACAACTTAGGTCTGACCTGAGCGTAGTACACAAAATAATCTGCTATAATGTCTTACCTATCAATGACTACTTCAGCTTCAACTGCAATAATACACAGGCAAACAATAGATACAAACTCAAGGAAAAATGCTACAAACTCGATTGCAGAAAATACTTCAGCAATAGAGTTGTCAATGCCTAGAATGCACTACCGGACTCTGTGGTTTCATCCTCAAACCCCCATAACTTTGACCATAGACAGCCTACTGTTGATCTCACCCCTTTCCTAAGAGGTCTGTAAGGGGCGTGCATAAACACCCCAACGTGCCTACCATCCTTGTCCTACGGCCCCCACTTATTTGTATCAACTTCCTGTATTCACGATCATGTTTTTTTACTTACATCTTATCTTATATATGCTTGACAAAATAAATAAATAAAAAATAAACCCCTAGTGCTCCCTTCACTGGAGGATTTCTCTATCACTGGACGCTTTTAAGAAGAGACTGGGCAGCCACTTGTCAGAAATGGTATAGGACAGGGGTGGGCAAACTCTGCAACTTTAAGTCTGAAGGACTTCAGCTCCCAGAATTCTCCAGCCAGCAAAGCTGGCTGGAGAAGTCTGGGAGCTGAAGTCCTTCAGACTTAAAGTTGCAAAGTTTGCCCACCCCTGGTATAGGATCTCCTGCTTGAGCAGAGGGTTAGACTAGAAAACCTCCAAGGTCCCTTCTAATACTGTTATTCTGTTATCTCTTTCTTTGCCATTCATTGCTATATATGGCTTCATTCTTGACTGTAATAAAGATTCTAACCTATCTGAATTCACTCTCTTCTGAGGTCAAGAAACCTGTTTCAGATTGTAATGAGAACTGTTCTTATTAAGGTTGCAAAGGTCCAGCACAAACATTTCAAATTCAACACATTTGATGTACACTTGTCTATTGGTGGCATTGTGTGATGAAACACAAGTGGGTATATAATACTATATCTGTCGATCTAGTGTCATATAAATTCTTATTTCACTGGCATGCCCAATGGTATTTGCCATCTTTGGATACAGTGCTATGAAATAAATTAGCACATCTTTTGAAGTATATATGTCAGTCACCTACCCAGCCTGCCCCACTTCCTTCAAGGCTGAAATTGTGGTTGATTTTATTTTAAGTGGAGCGGGGAGGAAATCTCACAGTTTGTGGGAGTTTTAATTCTTTTGAAAAAGAGAACACTGTGTGCACAGCTTATTTCTCTCTGAAAGTAATAAAAAGAGACAGTTCCCTAAATAAAAATGGAGATGACAACCACAGCACAGTCTCCTGCTAGGAAATGTCTGTTTAAATAAAGTACCATTTGTTGGTTTTATTGTTATTTTTCTTCTTTTCAACCCAGGACTGATCTCCTCGTTTAACTTAGATAGGAAACGGAGTTTTAAAGGGGGAGAGGAGGCGTTTGGGAGGGGTGGATAGCTGGAGGCAATCTGGCAAATATATGGAAGGCGCCAAATTGGAGGTGCAACTGATTCTCAAATGGAGGTGCTCACAAGAATGGAGAACAAAAAATTCTAACGCACTGGGAGAAGGGAAACTGTCTCTGGCACTCCCCAGTAGTTTTCCTGGTTAATCTGGAGAGCAGGCTTTCCCTTTTTCCTGGAAGTCACATTTAATTCTTCTAAACATTCAACACAGCGAGCTGAGGAAGGTTCGGAATTAATGAGGGACGACAACGAAGGAGACGATGGAAGTTCTTGATGGAGAGCAGAACTCTGTTTTATTTTATTTTTAACCTGGCAGTTACCTTGGTGATAATGAAACCCAGGGCATTGTTCCACAAGTAGGAACATTTTATATTCAAGTGGCAGGATATCTTTCTGATTTCTCCTCTACTTTCTTCCAATACTTTGAATAGGTGCGAAGCCTGGAGTATCTGCTGAAGGAGGTTGCGTGCCCTCTTCCACAGAGAAAGCGTCTAATCTGGGGGATCTTTCAGGTAATATTTTCCAAAAGGCCTTATTAGTTTCCATTTTCGACAGGTTTTTATTTTCCCCCATTGATCTTTTAAAACTTCTGGTTTCAAGATCAGCCGTTATCCAGAAAGAAGCAATAAGCGGGGTTAGATATGTCTGTTAATTGCTCTTTCTTGGATATGTAACTCTATAGAGGGGAAGTGAATCCCTGTTGTGAACAGAGAAAGTGGTAGAGTTCTCCAAGGAACAGCAATGTTCTGCGGCGAGATGTGACTTCAGCAAATGTGTGCAAATCTTGGACAATGTTTTTTCTTCTTCTTCTTCTCTTCTCTCCTGGTTCCCACAAGTGCCTTGTTCTGATTTACATTCTTTGTGACATGTAGCAGCTTTGGGCTCGCAAGAAGTATTTGTTCTCCTTATGTCTCCACTGCCTTCGTCCTTCGTTCCCACTCTACACACATGCAAAAGCCCAGATTAGGTAGTGAGCGTGCGTTGCAGGGGATCTCACCCGCCTGTCCTGCCTCTCTTGACAGCTTGACATCCTGGCAAGAGCACCAAATGAAATGAATCTGCTAGGCTGTTGAGCTTCAAGCAGGATGGCCTGTGCTAATGGAAGGAAGAAATGTGCTGGCAGTTAAAGGAGAACGCCGTTGTCTCCAAGACGCCTTTGAATCAGTCAGCCAACGAAGCTGAATTCCCTCTTTCGATCATTTCTTAGGTTTAACCGAGCCTGACTTGTTCTGAAACTAGTTCTTCTGCAATTGACACAGGTTCATTGTGGTTTGTTACACTCAAGTCAAATGTTCATACTTTCCCAGGATCTGGAGTAGACAGATGATGTTGTTTGATGAGGTTAAAAGTTATCAGCACAGAATGTAAGCTGTTTCCAAGCCAAGCTAACTTTGGACTGGCAGTGATTCTTTCAATGTTGACGGCGTTTATTTGGGTTATGATATCTGAAAGTGGGACGCGGTGGCTCAGTGGCCGAGACACTGAGCTTGTCAGTCAGAAGGTCAGCAGTTCAGCAGTTCGAATCCCTAGCGCCGCGTAACAGAGTGAGCTCCCTTTGCTTCTTCCCAGCTTCTGCCAACCTAGCTGTTCGAAAGCAAATAAAAAAATGCAAGTAGAAAAATAGGGACCACCTTTGGTGGGAAGGTAACAGCGCTCCATGCACCTTCGGCATTTAGTCATGCCATCCACATGACCACGGAGACGTCTTCGGACAGTGCTGGCTCTTCGGCTTTGAATCAGAAATGAGCGCTGCCCCGTAAAGCCAGAATGTGTGGGGTAACATTTACCTTTACCTTATTTGAAAGTATTTGGACAATTACAAAATGGTAGCAGAAGGTCTGGATTGGTCTGTTTCTTCTTACTGCCGTTCTCATTTGCATTTGTTGAGTTCAAAATGCACCTTTCTTCCATTGTGCTGCTCTTTGACACATTCATTTACTACCCATTGATAAACCCAACTGGATCCGTTTCTCTCTCCTCTCCTTAGAATTCATTATCCATTCTGATGTAACATCTCTATGCAGTGATTGAATGCATACATCATAATAAGCCATGCTTGATTTCAGTGTAATACTTTACATCAGGGTCCCAACCTCTGGCCACCGCCCACTATTGGGCCGTGAGCCGTTTGCAACCAGGCCACAGAATGTGCAAGAATCACCACTTGTGTGAGTAGTGGGCAAGTGTGTGCATGCACACTCAAGCCCTCGTCATCTCCCGCCTGGACTACTGCAACGCTCTCTACATGGGGCTTCCCTTGAAGTGCACCTGGAGGCTCCAGTTAGTTCAGATTGCGGCCGCGTGGGGGATCCTGGGAGCTCCTAGATGCTCCCATGTGACTTCTCTCCTGCATGAGCTGCACTGGCTGCCTGTGGCTTTCCGGGTGCGCTTCAAGGTACTAGTAACTACCTTTACAGCGCTCCATGGCAAGGGACCTGGGTATTTGCAAGACCGCCTCCTGCTACCAAATACCTCCCACCGACCAGTCCGCTCCCAGAGAGAGGGCCTCCTCAGGGTGCCGGCGGCCAGACAATGTCAGCCGGCGGCCCCTAAGGGGAGAGCCTTCTCTGTGGCAGCTCCTGTCCTCTGGAATGACCTACCCACCAACCTACGCACGACCACGGACCTGCGCCTCTTCCATCGGGCCTTGAAGACCCATTTGTTTCGTGCGGCCGGCCTGGCGTAGTTTTTAAATGGTTTTTAGTAGGGTTTTATTAAGGTTTTAGAATCAGGCTAACAATTTAATCTATTTTTAAACGTATTTTATGTATTTTATATTTTATATCACTGATTTTTATTGTCGCCTGTACACCGCCCTGAGTCTTGGAAGGGAGAAGGGTGGTATAAAAATTTAATAAATAAATAAATAAAATAAATGTGTGTGACCAGTGGGTATGCATACCACTTGTGCAAATAGAGATGTGCGCGCCTACCCACTTGCCAACCACATGCATGGAACCATCCCCTTTGCACCCCTGGCAGTTCACAAAGCCAAAAAGGTTGAAGAACCATGGTCCCAATATGGTTTACACCTTGACATGTTATGTTAGTTCTACAAACCTAGGTTTACTCAACAAACTGTGTAAAACAAATTGTAGATTAACATATAACACTCTAGCTGGCATGTTGATTTAATGTAACTTTTCCCCCCCACTGAAATGGGATTAGAAATTTAAAATTCTAACTTTATCTCAGCACCATCTGACTTTATGCAAGACTAGCGACACTGTGTACTAATTTATTTTACTCAGAATCAGAATAATTAACTTTTCAATGGTTTTCCCCAATCACAATCAACTTTATTTAAAGATATCTATCTTTATTAGATAGATAGATAGATAGATAGATAGATAGATAGATAGATAGATGGATGGATGGATGGATGGATGGATGGATGGATGGATGGATGGATGGATGGATGGATGGATGGATGGATGGATGGATGGATGGATGGATGGATGGACGGAAGGACGGACGGAAGGACGGATGGATGGATAATGGAAGATAGATGATAGATAGATAGATAGATAGATAGATAGATGGATGGATGGATGGATGGATGGATGGATGGATGGATGGATGGATGGATGGATGGATGGATGGATGGATGGATGGTTGGATGGATGGATGGATGGACGGATGGATGGACGGAAGGACGGATGGATGGATAATGGAAGATAGATGATAGATAGATAGATAGATAGATAGATAGATAGATAGATAGATGGATGGATGGATGGATGGATGGATGGATGGATGGATGGATGGATGGATGGATGGATGGATGGATGGATGGTTGGATGGATGGATGGATGGATGGATGGATGGATGGATGGATGGATGGATAATGGAAGATAGATGATAGATAGATAGATAGATAGATAGATAGATAGATAGATAGATAGATAGATAGATAGATAGATAGATAGATAGATAGATAATAGAGCTTTCAGCAACCACTAAAAACTCTTGGAGCTGCCCCATGATATTCTAAAACTGATCTATTGATTTATTTGAAATGTCTACCATGGTTCATCATTAAACAACCAAACTGTACTTCAGTACTATACTTCTGAAATTTGATTTATGAGATTCTTATTTTTATTCATTGATATAATGCCATCCACAAACATTTCACATTCCCCTTACAGAGAGGCATGTGAGCTGACATTCTATGAGATCATCACATACCACCAATTGGCATGGGGGAAAATACAATAAAATATATATTTTTATCCCATACCTACTTCCTTTCTCTTTCAATATTACATTCAGGACTAACAGCACTAACTCAGCAGCTGTAGTTTCAGAGTGAACAAAAATCTTCTTCACATAATGTATAATTAGCTAATGGACTTCATTACAACGCAACATAATGTTGTGATCCCTGCTAGCATAGATGGCTTTGAAAATGGATTTAGCATTAACTGGCTGCAACTGTTAAAAATAGAACACTCAAGGTTTATGGTAAGTGAACATTCACTTAGCAAATATTGATGAGAAGGAACCATTGATTTGGGGAAGAATGAATAGATAGAAGATAGATAGACAGATAGACAGATGTAGATATATGACAGATGATAGGTAGGTAGGTAGGTAGGTAGGTAGGTAGGTAGGTAGGTAGGTAGATGACTGATGATAGATAGATAGACAGACAGACAGATAGACAGTGATTCCAGCCACCACTAAAACTTTTGGTGCTAGCCCCATTATATTCTAAAACTGATCTATTAATAAAAGCATATACTCAAAGGTGAGCCACTAAAAATGTTCCCTCAGTGCATTGGCGGATTTAACTATTTGTTTTGAAGATTCCATTCGGAGGAGTCATTTGATCAAATTATCTTCAAACCAAATTATGTCGTGCCTAAACTGGACAGCTGCTGGCAGGCAGAAGTGAGAATGGTTATGTACATTCATAATCTTTAATAATGGGATTAGGTTGATTGTTGACTCAGCATCATCTATATAGTCTATAAAATTACTGTGCAATCTACAGTAATTTTGGAGGCACAAACCACGGTTTGAAACCATGATTTGCTGAGAGTTTCTGCATCTTTTTTTTTTTTTAAATGTACTGCTTGATAATTGTTTGATAATTCTGAATTCAGTATCCTGTTTTGTTTTTGTGCTCTGATGATTTCTTTTGAGCAAAGGAAAAAAAACAAAAAAACAAAATTGGGACAATAAACCATAAAGACTTTTCTTACCTCCAGACACTGACTTTGGTTTATTCAACAATTGGATACTGGCTTAACGCGAGGTTTAATTCAGCCAAAACGGTGTTATATAAATTATGTTTAAGACATCTTTTCATAGATGCCATGATGCAAGACTCACCCTTGTATTCCTGCATGTCATATTTTATTCAAGTATGTAAACATTTCAATTGCAATATTGCAATCAATGTTTGCCACTCAGAAAGCCTGTGAATTTCTCTGCATTGTTCTGTTTCAGTCAAAGATACTTTGGGATGACTCCCTATGTAAACAAAGTACACAATTTTTGGTGGTTTGTTTTTCATCCTATGATGTAGTTACTTGTGTTTAATTCCAAATTAGTCTAGCAATACTAATGTGTCTGAATAAAAACAACAATAACCCAAGCTAATGAGATTTGAAAAATAATTGTTAATAGAACACTGAATTTTCAAAGGGATTACACTGTCCTTATTTTTTTTTTCCAGTACAATCATACAAATACCCTTTGTTTTGAAGACTTAAAAAATAATGCTTTTAAAATCAGCATTTTTTTTCCTCCTTCCAAAGTGGGGGGAAGAATGCAGAGTTCACTTAAACTCATTTTTATGAAATAGAGTTTTTAGTCTTTTGCAGTCAGCTAAGGTTTGATTTCTGCAGCTGAGCATCACTGACTTTTTTCATATCTGAAGATTAAACAGTACAGCCTCTTCTGGACCATTAACTAGAAAGCGAGTGTGTTTGCAGACTGAAGTCATTATGTGGCTCTGGTAATGCTGTGCACTAGAGAAGATGCTGCTATACTACAGAGGAGGGGAAAAAAAGAAAAGGAAGAGAATGGGGGGAAATGCTTAAAATGAAGCATTGAGAGCAATCATGAAGGGATTTTTTTTCCCCTTCAGCTATTATGTATGGAATTAAAGCCTTTCACAGTTATCAATGACTCAAACCTATTTGAATTCCCACAATGTGCTAAGCCATAATAGATTCGGCTTTAGCCTGCTGAATGAAACCAACCATTGTCGTTTGCTAGCTTAGGTTTGGGCTGTGGGATGATGTGCAAACCCATCGCACCCTGATTGAAGCAGGACAAGCTGACTATCAAACCATGGCTTATTGGAACCACTTCTGCTTGGGGTTTGTTTTTTTTTCTCATGGCAATGGTGAATTCCTTTTGAAGCACAGGAAAACAGAGTGGCTGTATGGAGACACAATGTTCTATTGACATTCTTTTGAAATAGGTTTTGAAAGCCACTTTATTTCCTAAAATTCAACTGTGAGAAATTGAACAAATGCAAGAAGTCACACACACACACACATCTACATGATAAACAGGCTAACAGTTGGGTACATGGTGGTCAATCAGTTATATTAAGAAGGTAACCGCGAGCTGTTGTTCTTTCAGGCACATCATTTATGATTTGGGAAGTGCATCTTTCTCCTTCTGTGCTGGCCACTTTTTTTTTTTACAAAGGCACGATTGAGAGCTTTTTAACAAACTGCATCCCTGTTTGGTTTGGTGACTGCAGTGCCTCCGATAGAAAGTCCATACAGAGAGTGGCAAGGACAGCCGAGAAGATTATAGGAGGCACGCTTCCTAGTATTCAGGATACTGTTCATAAGCATTGTTAGCGACCCCACACACCCACTTCACAGTCTGTTTCTGTTGCTCCCCTCTTGGAGGAGGTCTCAAAGTATTTCTAGCAGATTCTGTAACAGCTTTGTTCCCTAGGGCATCGGTCTGGTAAACTTGCATGATTCATTTTCTCTTGCCATGTACATGTATACCTCTGAATTAAACCATTGTTTCTCCATGTCGTATAATATTGTGGGTATATGCATAATTTTGTATGTATGCATGTATGCATGCATGCATGTATTTATTTATTTATTTATTTAGTCATGATCATATTGGAAGTGGAGACCCTTTGAGAGCTGTATACAGCCAAATTTCATTTCAATGTATTCCGATTAGTGTACATTCAAAGTGACAATAAAGTTATTCTAAGTCTAAATCTCTAAGTGACAGAAGGATTTATGGATGGGGGAATTGTCAAAATCAACATAGTGGTGCTGTCATTAATTTGGAGTCCAACAAGAGATCTAAGTGCAGCCTTAAATTCCATTGACTCTTATCTAACCACCAATTTTACTCTTATCTACCACCAATTTGCCTTGACCGTTAGTAATTCAGGTTCTTGTAGAGAGCTAGTATGGAATAAACTGGTACTCATTTGATTGAGAAATCAGCCTTCGTCCCTGATTTCTCACGCTTGCAATTTTGTACAGATTCAAAAGGGGTGGAGCTCGTAGGAGGATGCTCTGCCTTCCATCTTGCCTATTCTGACTCCTCTCCATGGTGGATGCTATTGGAATAACAATATGCCTTCAATAATATTAGCCACCAGCCTAATCTTCCATGAATCTGTTCTCTCCCCTTTAAAACTGTCTAAATTTGTGCTGTGGACTCTATACTGGGAAACCGAATCATTCGTTTTATTGGTTTGGAATCATATTCAGAAGTGAATAGCTGGTCGTGAATTCTGACATCATGAGATGTTAGCCATCTGTCCCATTCCAAATCTTCCAATTCTGTCAGTGTTGACCTAGGTGAAAGGTCGACTGAACGAGGGTCTTATTTTTACATAAACATCTATAGGATTGCAATAAAGCAGCTGATGCTTTTCATATGAGAGAGTTAGAGCTGCTAAATTTAACAGGCTTTGTTCCCAAGGGAACATACAAGAAGGAATCCTTAGACTGCGCTTGGCAAAATTGTATTTCTGCTTATATTCAAACGTTTTGCTTGCGTTGGGAGGGATGGGAAATAAACCTCTTTACATTAGATTATAGGACCGTCACTAGTTTCACGGCACAAGGAAGAGACATGAGGTCCAATGGGCAGAGAAAAAGAAAAGAAAATTTAACTCCTGTGCAATTTGGCTCCAACTCAATGCTCCAAACAATAAATAATGGGATTAAGGTCTGAAATTCTATGCCCAGCTATTTTCTCCAGTAGCAATTGCCTTGAGGAATGAACTTTACATTGTCTGCATTTTAAAGAGCTATGATTGTCCTATTTTTTTTCCACCAGCTCTTCCATCGTTCACGATGCCCTTACTGAAAATAAGTACGGTCTAATGAGGAATTTAATTGAGGCTGCCTCTTTTTAATTATCAAATTTCAAACAGAAAGCTTTTCTTAACTCTGACGGGCAGGGGATTTATTTATTTATGAGTTGGGCGCCCTATCAAATTGATAGGGCGCCCAACTCATAGTCACTCCGTGTCACATACAAGAGAAAATATCAGCCCATAGAATGCAAGGAATAAGGTAAAGATAAAGTACATATGTGTGAATTGTTCCAACTCCAGACGCTGCTGATCATCTCAATTTTAAAGCCAAAGAGCCAGCGCTGTCCGAAGATGTCTCCGTGGTCATGTGGCCGGCATGACTAAATACTGAAGGCACACGTTACCTTCCTACCAAAGTGGTCCCTATTTTTCTACTTGCATTTTACGTGCTTTTGAACTCCTAGGTTGGCAGAAGCTGGGACAAGTTAACAGGCACCCACCACATTATGCAGTGCTAAGGATTCGAACCGCGAAACTGCCGACCTTTCTGATCAACAAGCTCAACGTCTTAGTCACTGAGCCACTGCATCCCTATATACAAGGAATAGAAGGAGATAAATAGAGGGAGTTGGGTGTGTGGAAATCATACTAAACAAATTAATAAGATTCCCACATTGTCACACATTTTCTAATCTACCACCTGGGGGGGGAAAGCCAGATCTTTGGACCGCAAAGTCGGTGCCACTTCAGGGATACATTTCCAGGGCCAAGAAGGTACAAAAAGAAAAAAAGAAAATAAAATCCTTAGAAGAGTTAAAAGGCAGAGAGACAGAAGAAAGAGAGGGATAAAAGCAGCCTTGTGGAAAATATCCTTTAGAAATTCAAAAGTGCCTTGCTTCTATAGGATCTTCCCCCCCACCCTGTTTTTAAGAATCAAAGAAAGCATAAAGCTAAATAATACCTTATGTGGCAGTCAGACAAGTCTCTTGGTCTATTCCACAATGAAAAATACGGTAGAAGAAGAAGAGAGAATCATATTACCTCCTGGCACACACCGAAGACTGCCTCTCTCTTAGGATATCTGTCAGTGGTAAAATTCTTTTTTTTTTTACTACTGCTTCTGTGGCTTGGTGGGCATGGCAGGGGAAGGATACTACAAAATCTCCATTCCCTCCCCACTCCAAGGAAAGGATACTGCAAAATCTCCATCCCCACCAGACTCCAGAAAAAGGATACTACAAAATCTCCATTCCCTCCCCACTCCAGGGAAAGGATACTGCAAAATCTCCATTCCCACCTCACTTCGGGGAAAGGATACTGCAAAATCTCCATCCCCACCAGACTCCAGAAAAAGGATACTACAAAATCTCCATTCCCTCCCCCCTCCAGGGAAAGGATACTGCAAAATCTCCATTCCCACCTCACTTCGGGGAAAGGATACTGCAAAATCCCCATTCCCTCCCCACTCCAGGGAAAGGATACTGCAAAATCTCCATTCCCACCCGACTCCAGAGAAAGGATACTACAAAATCTCCATTCCCTCCCCACTCCAGGGAAAGGATACTGCAAAATTCCCATTCCCTCCCCACTCCAGGGAAAGGATACTGCAAAATCTCCATTCCCACCCGACTCCAGAGAAAGGATACTACAAAATCTCCATTCCCTCCCCACTCCAGGGAAAGGATACTGCAAAATCCCCATTCCCTCCCCACTCCAGGGAAAGGATACTGCAAAATCTCCATCCCCACCAGACTCCAGAAAAAGGATACTACAAAATCTCCATTCCCTCCCCACTCCAGGGAAAGGATACTGCAAAATCCCCATTCCCTCCCCACTCCAGGGAAAGGATACTGCAAAATCTCTATTCCCATCCCACCCCATATAATTATTGCAGATTTAGTGATTGAATTTTAATACTCGTTTTAGTAGGTTTAACTATATTTTAGCACAGGTCACATCTAATTTAATTTCATTTTAATGATATGACTGTATTTATTCTGTTTGTCTGTCGTTGTTCTTTTAATTCTTCTGTGCACCGCCCTGAGTCGCATTGGGGAGATAGGAGCGGTATAGAAATGGGAATTTAAAAAAAAAAACTCCAGGGAAAGGATACTGCAAAATCTCCATTCCCACCCCATTCTGGGGCCAACCAGAGGTAGTATTTGCCAGTTCTCTAAACTACTAAAAATTGTCACTACCAGTTCTCCAGGACCTGTAAGAACCTGCTGAGTTTCAACATTTCTTTTATATCATGGTAACCAGAAATGCACTCAGCATTCCAGGTATCCATCACTGAATAAAGCTGGTACTAAGATCAGGCTGTCAATTCGAATGAAGGGCACCTACTGGGAATTCTGGATATGTTAACCGGCTAAACCAAGACTGAAACATAACTCAGGAGTTGAACTTCATGGGAGATCTGTGAAGGGAAAACACTGTATGGTGCCCTCCCAACCACTATGCTGTCAAGTTCATCTTTGGTCTTCACCAGTTTCTCAGTCTCACCCAATTCAATCACTGGGTTTGAGAATTATTTTTATTTAAACAAAGAAAAAGCTAGCAAGCTGAACACATATGTTCATACAATGCACCCAATCCTAAACCTTAAGTCAACAGAGTAGCTATGTTCATATAATAAGCTTTGCTGAAATAGACAATCCATGCTGTGGGTTAATGGGCTAGTCTGTTTACACAACATGCTATCACAATGGCTAGATTGCTCAAGAGCACGGTTGATCATATTACCCAATTCATTTCCTTTCAATGTGTTGTGAAATTTCAGCCCTTTATTTGAAAGAGTTTCTTTGGAAATCCCAAGGTCTTGCCTTGAAGACTGAGAAACCCTTGGAGAGCTATGCTATATTTGCTACTCAAAAGAGTGCTCTGGAATCTAATATGTCGAGGTTTAGCGTTAGCTTTTATTGGAAAATTTAAATGCTTGAGTCAACTGTGAGTTAGAAAAAAGCCAACTTAATAGATATAACACATTCTTATGGACGTGGGAAAAATGATATATTGGCAGTTCTATTTCAGATCAGTGCTGGGCTTTTTAAAGATCATATTCAGTCCGTTTGTTCGGGAAACAAATGCCCTTGATTTTATTCTCTAAAGTTGCAGAAAATGTTGAAATGTTAATTAAAGTAGGGATTCTTTTAGTTATTCTGATTATTGGATGTCTGAGAAATGTTGAAAATGTCCTGGTTTTAAATATATGTTACTCCCTTTAACAATCTACATATATAAAATATCCTTAGCATATTAATGGAGCAATGGTGCAACAGTGCTTAGAATGCAGAGGGCAGAGACTAGATGGTGGCAGGGCCAGTCAGAGGTGGTATTTATCGGTTTTCCAAACTACTCAAAATTTCTGCTACCAATTCTCCAGAACTGATCAGAACCTGCTGAATACCACATCTGGTTGGATCTCTCTTTAACGATTTTCCACCTTTTACTTCTTGTCCTGTCCTCAGGAGCTTTGGATAATAAGTTGACTTTGTGTTTTGGAAGACTGTTATCATTGTCTTCCGCTCTTCCACTCTAGTCCTTGTCTTTGTTAGATTAGACATACCTAGTTTTTTCAATGGTTGATCATATGGTTTAGCATCCAGGCCCATTATCATCTTTGTTGCTTTTCTCTGCACTCTTTCTAGAGTCTCAACATCTTCTTTTATATCGTGGTAATTAGAAACGGACTCAGCACTCCAAGTATCCACCACCGAATAAAGCTTGACGAAAGCCAACTGCAGAGCATAGTGTAAAACCTTTTAAAATATCATGATTCAATCAATTTTTCTAGGAATTCTATGAGGAAAGCATGAATTTAATTCTTCACTCTTAGACTCTAACCTTGTGACCATCAATGGCTTAAATTTGATGCTCTACAATCCATACTATTGAGGACTCAGCTCAAGGCCAGCTAAAGAAGCCTTGTATCACAGTGACACTCCAAAGAGTTGCAACATCTATTGCATCTACTTAACATCTTTTCTTTGCAGACTTTTCCAGAAATGGGTATCCTGTGGTATATCAACGCTTCAGACATTTACCCTGCTCATCTTAATTTCCTACATTGATATGTTGCTGGAGGGTTTTAGGAGAGCTGGGGGAGGGATGAAAAAACTTTATTATTCCTTCCTGGGAAGGAAGGACAGTGTTAAAAAATATGGTTGATGATGACAAGGAAGCAAATGTCTGAGATTAGAAATGGCAGCAGATGACGATGGAAGAGTGTCAGTCTTTGCTATTGAATGCCTGCCATAGAAAGGCAGGCAGAGATGAGCAGATGGAGAGAGAGTAAGTCAGAATGTGAGTACAATGTAGCAACTGCTCCTTCTGCTTCATGTCATCCTGTAAGAAGACGGGAGGGGAGAAACGAGAAGAAGGGGCTGAGAAAGAAAGAAAGAAAATTATTCTTTCTTTTCCCTTTTTCAGGAGAATCTCGGAAGGAAAAACAAAGAGGAATCCTATCCTATCCTCTCCACTGTCCTGTCCTTCCATTCCATCCCAAAAGTTATATTTGGGACTTATTATTGGGCAAAAAGGCTGGAGTGGCATAACTAAAACTTCTTAAATCCTAACACTGCAATACTGCAAGTCAACGGAATTATTCCCCAGAGCCATCTGTTTGAACCTTTCATTCATTCATTCATTCATTCATTCATTCATTCATTCATTCATTCATTCTCTCTCTCTCTCTCTCTCTCACACACACACACACACACACACAACACACACATACCTTTCTTCTTCCATCAATTTACCTGACCCCTTCTTACAGTCTTTCTCAGATACATGTAACAAGCAGCGAGTGCTCCATATTAATTAAATGAATGATTAGGTGGCTTATCAATTAGACAGTGTGGTCTCCAGCATATCCTCCTGCGCTATTCCTAATCTTTCCTAATAGAAGTTGAGGGTGAAGAGGTTGCCCTGAATGAAAGGTCTCCATGACAGTGCGATGAGTGAACAAACACAGAGTAAACAACCTGTCCAGGTTAAACAAAGTCAAAAGTCCATCAAGCAGAGGTCACCCACCTCTTCCATGTTATTTAGTCGGTGTTGTACATCCCTCTGAAAGTGACATTCGCTCAACAGACCTAACCTTGTTTTGCTAGGGTGTTTGGAACTAGAATTGGAGTCTTAGCTTCAGGAACCATTTGTTACATAAAGCAATTGTAGGTCTACAAATCTATATTTTAAGAGTCCCTCAGCACAAAGCAACATCTGCTGATATTGTCTCGACTTGGAAGTTAACAAAGGTCAAACCAAGTTAATACTTGGAGAGGAGCCTAGGGCTGTAGGTTAGTAGAGAGATGACCCTGGAGAAACTATGAAGAAACGGTTACGAAAAATAAAAGCGTTCATTAAACCTTGGAAACAGAAAGTATTAGAGACAAGGCTTGGTCTGCCTCTGCCCTAACTCACCAGGGTATGAGAGGGATAGAAGGGCAAACAGGCTTCCCAGAGTCTGTTACTTTAGCCTACATCAGTGATGGATAACATTTTTCTCCTTGTGTGCTGAAATCGAGCGTGACAGCGTTTGCGCATGCCCACACCCATAATGCAATGTGTCCCACCCCCTGCACATGCACACACCAGCCTCCATGCTCCCCCTGCACATGTGTATGACCTCCCCAATGCTTCTTCCACACATGCATGCAACCCTCCGCCCGCATCCCGTTTTGGGTCTAACAGGCCTCCCTGAAGCCTTCTGAACGCACAAACGGGGCACAGGGGCACCACACACATGCATATGTGTTCAACACACATCTCCTGCATGCTGGTGGGAAGCGTATGTGTGTTCATGGTGGAACTGAGCTGGGCGACGGCTCATGTTCCCTCCAGAGAGGGCTCCGTGTGCCCCCTGTGGCACACGTGCCATCGTTTCACCATGATGGGCCTACATCAATAAAGTAGACTTCAAGTTGAGCTTTCAGAGTGTAGTAAGAAGTTCTATGCCTTTGCCCAGAAAATGGCCCAGATGTGGCAAATGAAGCCATGAAGATATGCCCTCAACATAAAATAGACGTTTGCATTTTTAAAATATATTTTAAGGACTTGTCCTGGTTTTAATTCGCGTGAAAGAAGAATCAGCAAAGCGATTCGGCAAGTGAAGGAAGATTGTTGGAGCTTTGAATCCCATCAGGAGAAGCAATAGGTACTGGAGAAGGATGCATCCAAAGCACCTCAGTCTGTCACCAAGTTTGGTGTTTTCTCCTGAATTATGCAGTATTGATTCAATGAATTTTAAAAAGAGAGCAAAGAGAGAGGTGGTTCGTTTTGTTTTTTTGCCATTTTAAATCCTCCATTGTATTTACATCAGTTGCCTTCGTCCCTCACCCCCCAAATGCAGCGCCTGCAACTAACTGTAAAGCATACCTTAAATTCCCATCATTTCTACCGAAAAAACAACAACAAGCCCAGACCGCATCATGGTTCTTATGCCATTGACTGCTCCACCCAATTATGCCTTGTGTAATACTAGCATATGAGAAACTGCAGTAGTGTGCCTATAAATGTCACTGCCATGTGCAGTCATCTAACGTCTTTTTTTCCCCTTTATTTCACTGGAGTCTTTCCGAATTCTGCTTTTGTCACCAATGGAAAGAACGGTGGCATTTGATGCACTGCTGATGACTTCTCACATCTGCTACCGAGTTGCAAAGGCATGCTGAGGAGACTCCAAATATAGACCAGTTCTACATCAAAGGACAGAGAGGGAAAAAGAGAGACAGGATCTCTTTCTACATCCCCCCCCCACCCCGACTCAGATCTGCAGGAAAAAGCAGCTGAGTACGTCACCAGACATATCATTCGACAGAAGAATTAGGTTGCTGTTTCTGTCCCAGTAAACTTTCTAAGAGAGGGAGGGAGGGAAAGGGAGGGAGAGGGAGGGGGAGGGAAGAAAGGGAAGGAGAGAGAAGGAGGGACAGAGGGGAAAGGGGGGAGGGAAGAAGGGAAGGAGGGAGAGGGAGGGAGAATTTGAATTGAATTTGAATTTATTTCGATTTATCTACCGCGCCTTCTCCATCGAGATGGACCCAGGGCGGTGCACAGGAAATTAAAAACAATAAATAATAGAAAATACAATCAATATAGTTAAGGAGAATTAAATTAGAAGCCTGTGCTAAAATTCCCAATAAAAACCCAGCGTCCATTTACTAATTGGCAGGAGCTATATAACAAATAAGATCTAAACGTTAAGCTAGACCAGCTTGCTGGAAAAAATATGTCTTGAGTGAGCGGCGAAAGAGGGGAAGGTCCGTGATAGTGCGAAGTTCGGGGGGTAGGTTGTTCCAGAGGGCCGGCCCTGCCACAGAGAAGGCCCTATCCCTGGGCACCGCTAGCCGGCATTGACCGGCGTTTGGCACCCTTAGTAGGCCCTCCCTGTGGGAGCGAATCGGACGGAGGGAGGTATGTGGCAGGAGACGGTCCCGTAAGTAACTAGGCCCCGAGCCATGGAGCGATTTGAAGATGGTAACAAGCACCTTGAAGCGCACCCGGAGAGAGGAAGAAAGAGAGGGAGGGGGAGAGGGAGAGAGGGGGGAGGGGGGAAGAAGGGAAGGAGAGAGGGAGAGAAGGATGGAAAGGGGGAGAGGAAGGAGAGGGGGGGAGGGAAGAAGGGAAGGAGAGGGAGGGAAGGGAGAGAGGGAGGGAGCGACCTTCTGACAACCAAAGTCAATGGGTTAGCCAGCAGGACTTAAAGGCCAAGTGAGTAACTTATGACCTGCAGTGAATGACTTAATAATTGTGGCAAGACAGGTCGCAAAATGAGGCAAAACTCACTTAACAAAAGTTAAGTCATTTAACAACAGAAACTTTGGGCTCATTTGCGGCCGAAAGCTGAGGCCTACCTGTACCATTGTTTTGTAAAAGCTGCTGGGATCTGAGCAAGCCTTTGCAGTAAATAAAGACTGATAAATTCAACGGGATTAAATCCTAAGCATGCAGAAGGCAGCATGCTTGCCATGAAATCCCATAGCAATTCAGAATTTAAGCTTCAAGGTCTTTCGAGTTCGCAGTTATGAAGGCGATTCTCAGCTAAACGGGCATTACACTTATGGGATTTTTTCTTTTTTTTAAAAGACCACAATGTCTGCAGGCAGGGAAGAAAACTTCACTCTCCATAGGCTTCACAATGGGATCAATGGTAAAGGTAAAGGTTCCCCTCGCAAATATGTGCTAGTCGTTCCTGATTATAGAAGGCAGTACTCATCTCTGTTTCAAAGCCAAAGAGCCAGCGCTATCCGAAGACATCTCTGCGGTCATGTCACTGGCATGACTAAATGCCGAAGGTGCAGGAAATGCTGTTACCCTCCCATCAAAGGTGGTTCCTATTTGTCTAGTTGCATTTTTTTTAACCTGCTTTCGAACTGCTAGGTTGGCAGAACCTGAGACAAGTCACGGGAGCTCACTCCATTACACGGCGCTTGGGATTCGAACGAGGGATTCGAGCTACCGAACTGATCAACAAGCTCAGCGTCTTAAACACTGAGCCACCGCTTCCCTGATGGTAGTATTAAACAATCAATTTGTTTAATGACAAAAATCCGCTTAAAAAACAACAACAGATGTCTAAAAGGGAGGGGTTTTGCCGATCGTTGTATGTAAACAGGAGCCGTTTCATTCTAAAGGAGAGTTTACCTAAGGAGAAATTGCATTGAACAAGAATAATAATAATTTAAAAAAAAGAATCCAGCATATTGGAAATGCATGTGTCAAAGAACAAAAGCCAAGCGATTTGCATTAAAAAAGACCAATTCTCCAAGGCTTCAGGCTGCTTCTTAATGTTGCAGACAGAAAAAAAAAAAAAAAAAAACCCCAAACCAAACGAAATAAATAAATAAATCACCCTGGAGATTCCGGGAAGTGAAGGTGCATAATTGTGGTTGATTATACAAGAAGTCAGATCCAAACCTTTAAGAGCTAAAGCACTTCAAATCCACTTCCTCTCTCGCATTTGAACATTTTCTCCCCCACACACACACTTTTTGAGACATTGCCTCCACTCTCTTCCTTTCTAGGATGATGTTTACTCATTGGGAGGCATTTGGGCTAAAAAAAAAACCCAACAACACCACCCAACAACCTGATGACAGCCACCCCTGTGATGATGGGTGATCTGTTTGAAGAGGAAGGCGGATATCTATTTGTGCTATTGGCTCTCCTCGTCGCACAATCCTTACAAGTTCGAGCACATTGTTGCCTCTGCAGATCAGGGAATTAAAAGCTCCGATATGCTCCACCAAGAAAGCAAATTTACATGTGTAAATAAATGTGAAGTATTTGGCGAAGTCAACAAACAAAGAAGAGCCACAGCTACACATTTCAGGGCATGAAGAGGTTGGGGTTTGGGGGGGGGGGTGTTACAGCCTTAACAAAACCATGCAGGCTTTGGCCTACTTTCAATAGCTATCTGCAAGAAAAACAGTTTAGACTTCTAGCAGGAGCAATCTGTCCACGTCTGCAGCGAAGGGAGGGAAATGGAGACGTAGAGCAAAGAGGTGTCAGAAATAGGAATTTAAAGTACCTAAAGGGGAGAAAATGATTGTCCTGGCTTATTTTTAGCCTTGGCTCCACCAAACTGTTCATTTAAAGTCTAGCGAACATTGCCATGCAATCAGACTTGTCTGGGTCACAGAAGGGCAATGAGAAGGAAGTTCAAGGGATCAAATGTGTACTACTGCATCGCAATGCCGCTGTCAGGGTTGCAAGTAATACACCCATAACAAGCAGACCTCCGAGGCAAGCCGTTTCCTCAAAGAACAGTTTTACTGCATATATCACATTGGCACGAGCTGGTGAAAACCAACTCTAAAGGTTCCAGCAGTTTTCGCCTTTCGTGGTCCAATCACGAGTGCTGTTCTGGTTGCTTGGAAACGTCACTCCTCCTCTCTTCAGCCATCTGAGGGAATGTCCTTGGTTCACAGGGGAAACTATTTTGTTTTGGCTACGAAACCCCAGAATATCTCTATTTCCCCCCCCCCTCCCTATCCCTCAGCACCAATGTGGCAGCACCGAAGTCTCCAAGATGGCCTCGGTCAGGTCAGCTCCAGGATTGGCAGCAACTCTTCCATCGATGTACATTTCTGCCTTGTTGACACACGTGTAGAAAAGGGCAGAGCTTGGGTCATGGGTCACCACCTCAAGGTTGGCCATTGTTGGTGCTTTTAGGGTTAAGGATAAGCTACTGCTTGCTATGTAGTGGCTGAGTGGCTAAGACGATGGGCTTGTCCATCAGAAAGGTTGGCAGTTTGGTGGTTCAAATCCCTAGCGCCACATAATGGAGTGAACTCCTGTACTTGTCCCAGTTTCTGTCCACCTAGCAGTTCGAAAACATGTAAAAATGCAAATAGAAAAATAGGAACCACCTTTGGTGGGAAGATAACAGCCTTCCGTGTGCTTTCAGCATTCAGTCATGCCAGCCACATGACCACAGAGATGTCTTCAGACAGCACTGGCTCTTCAACTTTGAAACAAGGATGAGCACTGCCCCCCCTAGAGTCAGGAATGACTAGCACATATATGCGAGGGGAACCTTTACCTTACATTAATAGAATCTTGCAAGTATGAAAGTATTAACTTTTGCAATTCATTTAAATGCTCTGTTGATTGTCTAGGATGACAATAAACATTTATTTATTCTGTATCTCAATTCACCTTTGACTATTTTAGCATTTTTATCCCACTGTTAGGTTACAGAACAATTTGAGAATAATGTTAACTGTTACAATTGAAATTAGTTTATAGATTTGTGTGTGTGTGTGTAGTTGTTATAATAATGTTATGTTCCTATTTATTACAGGTAGGCTTTAACTTATGACCCTAATTCAAAGTGGAACTGCTTTTACTAAGTGATGCAGTCATTAAATGACTCACGCTCAATTTTACAACCTCTTTTTACCACAACCATTAAACAAATCTCCTTAATAACTAAATTGCTTGGAAATGGATGTTCCAGTCCTGATTGTAGTTATACATCCAGGAGTATCCGCAATTCAGAAAATCAGTCCAATGTGATTCAGATCATTTGAGTTGGTTGTTTTCTTTTGTTTTCATTATTTTATCATTTATTTACATTTATTGGCCACCTAACTCCAGTGGACAAATCTAGAAAAAACCAGCTAAAAACATTAAATCAAGGCAGACAGCCCTAGCTAAAATGATCTAATAAAGATCAAAGAACATAATGTCAATCTGGCTTGGAAAGTTGATTTGGTTTGGAGAATCGATGGAAACAGTGTTAAATCGAATCTCCATATAGCAGTTCATACAGGTGTGTTTTTGAATAGGATGGTGGTAGGATAAAATCAGAGAGCAACACTAAGGAAGAGTTCTTCCTCCATGTGAGCAATAATGAGATGATGATGATGATGATGATGATGATTTGCATTCATGTGAGAAGCACTGAGGGTCTTCCAGGTTGAAAGGATTAGCCAGTGACATCATCTTTGCCCTGGGGACCCCAATTGGAGGCTCCTTTCATGTCCCATGACTTGAAAATGGATCTGCTAACTTCCTGACCAACGTTCCAACCAATTGAGCCACTGTGCTCCTAATAATAGCAATAGCACTAGCACATAGACTTATATACTGCTTCACAGTGTTTTCCAGCCCCTGTCTAAGTGGTTGACAGAGTCAGCCTACTGCCCCCAACCATCTGGGGTCCTCATTTTACCAACCAAGGAAGGATGGAAGGCTGAGTCAACCTTGAGCCAGTAAGATTTGAACTGCTGGCTAGCAGTCAGCTGAAGTAGCCTGCAGTACTGCACTCTAACCACTGCACCACCTCGCTCATCCAATTATCAGATTTTATAATGTCTATTGCAGCAAACAAACCAAAAAATCTCATTGTACTTGCCAAATGGTTGCAAGCTCTGAAT
The DNA here is from genome assembly GCA_039707465.1 of Rhabdophis nuchalis. Lineage (NCBI taxonomy): Eukaryota > Metazoa > Chordata > Lepidosauria > Squamata > Natricidae > Rhabdophis > Rhabdophis nuchalis. The sequence goes on from CM077658.1 coordinate 12,028,122, forward strand.
TAACTATTCTAAATTTCATAATATTTCAATGGTATTTTATTTTATTAGTTTCCCTTTACTTACTACTTTTATACAGTCCCTTCAGTGGTGGGATTCAAATAATTTAACAACCAGTTCTCTACCCTAATGATTTCTTCCAACAACCGGTTCTCCGAACTGCCCAGAAAGTTAGCGTCTGGTTAGTGGTGCACACTGGCTGAATCCCACCACTGAGTCCCTTGTGATTGGACTCAAACATGACAGGGGCGGTTGTATGTACTGCTAATCTTGCAAAATATATTTTCTTTAAAAAAAAAAACCACAGGGATATTTGCTTTTTCTTTCTTTTCTTATTTTGTTATGTGCTCAAGGGTACAATACAAAGAAGATTGATCTGTTAATCTAATATATTCTTTTCAAATAATAGCATTCATCTACAGAATAACAAGAAAATGAGAAATTAATAAATAAAGTCAAAAACTTCCATTGTACTCCTTTGAGATTTCAAAGAAGCCAAAAAAGTACAATCATGGGGATAAATGACCCTATTTATAAATCAGATTGAAGGTTTTTCAGGGCTGAAAAAAGTCAGAATAACTGTAAATAAATCTATTATTTTCTTGCTACTTTCGCTTATTGATTACATAATCATCACAACTGCACAATTCTGCTGGAGGCTTAAAACACACAAATTGGGGGCGTAGGTTTCTTTGGTGCTGATTTAAGCCACGGTCATAATAAAAAGGTAGAAAATATTAACACTGATTCAGTTCAAGGATTTACACAAAGAATCTGATCCTTAATCAGACCATGTTAATTCCCAGTTCATTATGAACTTACTTCACTACAGTGGTACCTCGGTTCACGAACGCCTCTGTTCACGACCAATTCGGTTTACGAACAGAAAAGTTCCTCAAAATGTGCTCCGGTTCACGAACTCCGCCTCGGTTCACGAACGGAAAAGTTCATAAAAATATGGTCTGGTTCACGAACTCTGCTTCTGTTCACGAACTCCGTCTCGGTTCACGAACAGAAAAGTTCATAAAAAAATGGTCTGGTTCATGAACTCCGCTTCTGTTCACGAACTCCGCCTCGGTTCACAACCAATTTGGTTCGCGACCAGAGTCAGTTCAAGAATTAAAACCAAAAGAAAGATCAGAACGGATTAATTGGATTTACATTAAACCCTATGGGAAACTGTGCCTCGGTTCACAACCAATTCGGTTCGCGAACAGAGTCAGTTCAAGAATTACGACCAAAAAACAAGGTCAGAACGGATTAAACGGATTTACATTAAACCCTATGGGAAATTATGCCTCGGTTCACGACCAATTCGGTTCGCGACCAGAGTCATTTCACGAATTAAGTTCGTGAACCGAGGTACCACTGTATTTAATTCAGTAAGCAAAAAGGCAAAGAGTCCACTGTAAATTCCTAATGTTATATGCAACACATAGATCATTCACCAACAAGTATATGAATAGACCTTTACAAAACAGTTTATATAGTCTTATAAATTGCACTTTACTCTTGTGACTTTGTGAGCATTTTCATGAAACATGAAACATGCTACTTTTTTTAGGATTTTTTGAAATCCTATACAAATTTCCCAGCTAAATATTAGTCAGTTCCTGCCCTCAGTAATTTTTACATCTAGATAGATAAAATGTTTTGGCCAGAGACCAATTAATAATTAGAATGGGTCAACTAGAGTTCCATAGACAGGGGCCATGAAAAACTCCACTTAGATCAACGTTCAATTTGGATAGAATTTTCATTCCGTTTCTTGGAAAATGAAGAATTCATTGACATGCTCTGAACCAGTTTCAGATATTTTGAGCACAGGGAAGTCGAAGCAAAATTCATCCTGTGGGACCCTGATTGCTCCTCTTTCCTTGCCTATCGCTGTACAGCAGTTTGCAGAATAGGCAGGCATGGTGCTTGCATATCTGAATTTGGTCTTAGTTAAACGCTTCACTGTTTTTGCCCGTTTGGTATCGTTTCTCTCTAAATACGCTGGTTTGTTTGTGTGCACGTGCATAAATAGATGCATAGACAGAGCGAATTTTGTAGGATCCATGAAGGAAGAATATGCAGGCAGGCAGTGGAGAGATTGAGAATTCAGGAACAGATGCAAGATCCTCTTCCCTGAAATCATGTTTTGCGCTGTTCCATCTGTTCTACAGAATTCAGAAAGTATGAAGCGGTTTCCGTGAATTGAAAGAAAAGAAAAAACAGCAACATAGAAGAGCAAATGCTTTAAAAAAAAATACTTCTAGAAAAGAGACATGCCTGTTGGTACTATCTTGCCTCTTTCTTCCCCTAAGACCTAAGTATTTACTGGTGTACTTGAATAATGATGGAAATTAAAGGAAGGCAGGATGCTTTAATGATGGTATTATCTGATTTAATGTGGTGGTGAAAGGAAGCTCCCAGAAAGAAACCTCCCAATGCATCTCTTGCCCTATTTGTACCAGAGAAATTGGCACACATATGGTCTGTATAAGACAGCACATCCTTTGAATAGCTCAGCAATATGTAGAAAAAAACAAGACAGGGGCAGTGATCTATTTTAACACAATTTTTTTTTTGTCAGTGTGTTTGATTGAAAACTTTCCTAGTTTAAATCCACTTGGAAATGTGTTCCTATAAGAAATAACTGTGTGTGTGTGTGTTTGCATTCAAAAGCAACAAAATAATTATGATGCAGTTCAATAAATTATTTAGATATACAGGAGGACCCATCATCGGGGGATAAGATTTGGCTCATATTTCATTGAATGTAAAAGAATGTAATGAAGGCTAAAGTCTTATAGCAGATTAAAGAATTTGAATAAGGAAAGAATTATTTCCAAATACATGGGTGTCTTCTTGGTCTTGATTTTGTTAGGCATAGCTATTGCCAGACCCTGCATCAACTTAAGATAGAAATGCATGGCGTTGGGATAAATTAATTCACAGGGTTAGCTCAAGATACTTTGCTGTCTGAAGCAGAGACATAAATGATAATCCCACCCAGCCAAATCGGGAAACGTAATACCCAGAGCCACAGAAACTTTTCCTATACGTGACACTGTAAAGCCCTAAAGGATTCTCTCTATCGCCAGTAGCCACGATACAGCAATAAAATGCTTCACAACTGCCTGTCTGCCCATGCTATCCAAAGTCGGATGCTTAAAACAGCTGTCTCACCCAGCCTAATTGTAGGGCCAGCTTTGTTAACATGCACAATTAAGAAGCATCTTGGGCCTGCAGCAAATATCTAATTCTACAAAAGATCAGGATTTAAGATTATTCAATGCGTTTTTATTTTCCAATCTATTAAATCACAAGCTATGAAAAGTTTTACACGATGTCCTTAAAACATCTCCTTTAATTTCCATCATTGTGTATTTTCAGTGGTGGAATAAAACAGGAGGAAGGTAAAAAAAACGAGACAAAATACTATTTTTTTCTATAATGATTTTTATCTTAACTTTTACCTACCACTATAGAAGGTCTCCTGAAGGACAGTTGGACTATATTGTTCAGCTATGATTCTCAATTAGTTTCAACACTAATATAAAATATTCTGGATTAAACTCATTTTATTTTAACCGCATAGTTCATTGAGAAGTTATTCCATCTGTTTCTTTGTCTCGCAGCAAAATTTGGTCTAAATTTGTCAGCACCAAATTGAAGATTATCTCAGAATAATCATCATAAATGGAACGTAGTGGCATATTTGACTAGACTAATAAGGGAATGAAGAGACTGAAATTCAGGATATTTTAAGAATCTAATCTTTCTTTTAGCAATCTATGGGAACTGGCCATTACGTTTAGTCACATTTTGATTTATATTCTTTGTCTTAGAATAATATTTGAACACATCAATTAATCTTTGCTATTCAAGGTTTTTGGATATGATTTCAAGAGCCATTTTGATGCAGTGGTTAAGGCATCAGGCTAGAAACTGGGAGGCCCTGAGTTCTAGTCCTAGCTTGGCCACAAAGCCATCTGTGTGACTTTGATCCAGTCATTCTCTCTCAACCCTAGGAAGGAGGCCATGGCAAATCCCTTCTGAAAAACCTTGCCAAGAAAATTGCAGGGACTTGCCCAGGTAGCCTCTGAGAATCAAACACAAAACTGAATGGAACAAGACAAAATAAAACCCAAGCTTTAGAGTGTAAACTCATGCCTTTGTACGGAAATAATGTTTGGCAGATTACAAAACTAGCCAATAAAACTAATTATTGCCTAGCTCACGATGACTATTTTTCATCTCACCCTTTCAGCTTAGCCTTGCAAAAGGTACAGTGTAAATGTATACTTTACTTCACCATTTAGTGTTTTCACACTTAAGGGTTACAGTCCTAGGACTTCTAGAAGAGATTCCTAAAATACTGCCAAAAAAAAAAGCAATATTAATATGTACATTAAAATACTGCTTCATATCAATCCCTTTCTGTTTAATGTTTCATCAAAATGAATAAGAACCTCTGGACGTCATTTGTTTAAAAAATCATTTTGATCCAAATTATGGTCAAGTTCTACTGAAACTGGTGAAGAGGCATGGTTGATCTAATGCAGGGGTTCCCAAACTTGGCAACTTTAAGACTTGTGGACTTCAACTCCCAGAATTCTCCAGCCAGCTATGCTGGCTGGAGAATTCTGGGAGTTGAAGTCCACAAGTCTTAAAGTTGCCAAGTTTGGGAACCCCTGATTAATGCAGTGACAGTGAACCAATACAGCACTGAGTGCCCAAACTGGAATGGGCATGTATGTGCTTGCTGGAGCCCCAGAAACTCGAAGATCTGCTGGCTGATGATAAACCAATCATATTCAATAACATATCACCAATTAATTAGGACTGCCCTTGTAGCTAAATTTTAACAGATAGAGTAAAAGAGGGGTTAGAAAGAGGATAATGATGAAATAGTCAAAATGAAACATGCCAAGGCATGAGCGGTTCAGATAATTGCATGCTTTTGAGAACCTGTTTCTATTTTTCTCAATCTGCATTTTGCTAGAACCATCAAACGGTAAAACTTATTTAGTGTAAATGACTTACAGTCTTTTTTTTAAGGGTTGGGGGCTATTAAAGGAATTTATATGCATATAGTAAATAAATAACCCATGAAGACCGGTAAATATTTGAGCTGCTATGTAGGCGGGGGGAAGTTTGATGCATGAAGATGCTTGAAAGCCTGGCATTCTATTTGTGCTGCTTCAGCGATTGATACTGTGATTTCTACGATGCTTGATAATATAAGTGGTTTTGTAGTTATTCCACATTGTGATTGACAATAAAATGAAGTCTTCAGCTTAGCCCTTATTAATTTCTATTAGGATGGTTTATTTTTTGGGGGGGAGAGGGTGCCTTCTTCCGGTTCTATGGGAACATAAGAGGTATCATTAACGACAAAAATACAATATCTTTATTTTCTAGGCAGAAGGCACGTATTAAACAGTTGTCATTCTTATTTGCTTGAAAATAAAGAGCATGTGTATGTGAGAGATACACAGAAACAGAGGGGAGGATGAGAGACACATTTTGCTGCTATTTAAGATGCCCCCCCCCCTAAAAATGCTTTTCTAAATTTTCCTAAAAATTCAGAGAGAAATAACTGAAGTTAGCAATAAAAAAGTTAAATTCCAATACAATTGAGGCTTTTGAAGCGTGATGCTGAAGAAGACTCCTGCGAGTCCCTTGGACTGCAAGGCGATCCAACAGGTCAGTCCTAGAGGAGATCAACCCTGACTGCTCTTTTGAAGGCCAGATCCTAATTAGAAGATGAAACTCAAATACTTTTGCCACTTAATGAGAAGGAAGGACTCACTGTGGAGAAGAGCCTCATGCTGGGAAAGATTGAGGGCAAAAGAAGAAAGGGACGACAGAGGATGAGGTGGCTGGATTCACCGAAGCAGTAGGCGTGAGCTTCAATGGACTCCAGAGGATGGTAGAGGACAGGAAGGCCTGGAGGAATGTTGTCCATGGGGGTCACGGTGGATCGGACATGACTTTGCTACTAACAACAACCCAATAAAGTAAAATGATTGCTAATGTGTATCTTATGTATGAGAGAGATACACAGAAACAAAAGGGGAGACGAGAGACACATTTTTCTGCTATTTCCCCCCACCCCCAAATGCCAGTCTTCTTGCTTCTTCATATGGCCCCTTCTTCACATCTTTAGCTCAGGTAATCAAACCTGCCTTTGAATTAATCCTAATATGTGTTTGTTTCAGTAGGTTACCTTGATTTTGGTCCCAATGTTTTTTTTTTCCTTTTTTTAATTGAGATTTGATCCCTCACTATTAGACTTAAGATCAATCATAGAACTGAATTTCTTCCCCTCCAAATATTCATACAGCCAGCTTGAAAATATTTTCAGGCATCCTGGAGAAAATCATCCCTGCCTCCATCCATCATATTATACATCTCTGTCTGTCTGTCTGTCTGTCTGTCTGCCTGCCTGCCTGCCTGCCTGTGTCTCTGTCTGTCTGTCTGTCTCTCTCTCTCTCTCTCTCTCTCTCTCTCTCTCTCTCTCTGTCTCTCTCTCTCTCTCTCTCTCACACACACACACACCTGAAGTAAGACATTTAATCTTCCAGCAAGATAGGCTTAACAAAGTTTTAATGTTATATGTGCTCAACTACATATTACACATAGCAAACCAAAAATGTGAAGAAGTACCAAGATAAGTTGAGTAGGCCTACTCAGTGGTCTCTCACTGGTCAATGACTGAAAGTGCTGCCTGTCCTGTCTGTCAAACAATCCATATCAACAAAATCGAACCCCAAAATACTCATGCTCATACCGTTATCCTTGACTGTGATACGCTAACCACATAAAATCAATAATCACCCTTCGGTAGAATCAGAGCTAACTACATCCTTGTCCTTCTTAGCTCTTTCTAAAGGCAGAAAGTGAATTAGGGGTCAGCTTCTTTTCTAGCTGACTTGTAGCATGTCAAAACATTCACAGGACATAGAATTAAGAGGCCCAGTTGAGGAAACAGTCCAAAGAAATAAATATGTGTTATCGGTCTCATTAGAGGATTAAAAATATTGACTTACCCGTCCAACTAATATAGGTTCAGGTCCGGAAAATTCTTCTAACACAAACATTTGATTCCATACCCAGCCTCTCTTCGAACGGTTCAACACTCTTTGTTCTTCACTGAGTTCACTTAGTCCTCTACTGGACCTACTGGGTAGTACTTGGGAATGATTGATTGGAGCCATGTATATAGATGGAAATGCAGTAATCCATAATATTACTAATGGAGCCCATGTATCCATAAGCATTTCTGCTAGTCCTTCTGGCATTGTTCCACCCGCTAAGCAAATCACCACTGAAGAAGATGACACAATTATTCTGCTTCTTTCCAGATTGTAGTCATCCGATTCATCCTGCAGCAACGAAGATTTACTTAGTGTTCCATCGTGTTTTTAGACCAAAGTAAACATAAGGAGAGGCTGCTCAGGCTGTAGAAACACCCTCCATTGGAATGTATTATCTTCAAAGAGGCCTAAAAATTCAGAGAGAAATAACAGAAGTTAGCAATACTGTTACAATACAATACAATTGAGGCTTTTGAACTCTGGTGCTGGAGAAGACTCCTGTGAGTCCCTTGGACTGCAAGGGGATGAAACCGGTCAGTCCTAGAGGAGATCAACCCTGACTGCTCTTTACAGGGCCAGATCCTGAAGAGGAAACTCAAAGACTTTGGCCATTTAAAGAGAAGGAAGGACTCCCTGGAGAAGAGCCTAATGCTGGGAATGATGGAGGGCAAAAGAATAAGGGGACGGAAGAGAAGGAGGTGGCTGGATGGAATCACTGAAGCAGAAGGTGTGAGCTTAAATGGACTCCAGAGGATGGTAGAGGACAGGAAGGCCTGGAGGAACATTGTCCATGGGGATCACAATGGGTCGGATATGACTTTGCAACTAACAACAAAGAAATACAGTAAAATGATTGGGAAAGTGTGACTTGGGGTTGGTTTTTCCAGATCTGTAGATTCTAAGTTTGTACATTCTATTTTTAAAAAACCCATTTTTTTTTTAAAAAAAAATCATTTCCAGGTATTTTGGGAAATATGTATTTGCATCTTTGAAGTGAAATGGAAGCCACTCAATAATTTCCTTGAGCAGGGAATTTTTTTTCTTCCTTCCCACCGATCAATATGCACTAGCAATTTTTTAAAAATGTTTTAAAACATTTTAATGCTAAATTCACACACCCCTCGATGGGCATTTTGCACAATCCTCAAACATAATTTGTTCAATTGTGTTGAACCTAATTTTCCATTTGTAACAACAATGCTAATGATGATTTATGTTGTCGTTTAATGCAACTAACTACAAAAGTTACTGGTAAACCTTGTAAAAATGGTGATAGCGAGGGTAGTGATGATATCAATACTTTTAACAGCCAAACTGTTCATTCTGGAGCACCACTTAAACACCATCAATATTGAAAAAAAAATCACTGTCAATCAATTGTAAAAGGCAGCTTCACTTGAAACAGCTTATATCCTTCAAGGACAGTTTTAACACTATCAAACATCTGCCTCTCCTATAACATTTATATTTTATTGTGTTTTACTAATCTAGGTGGAATGTTAATATATATTCCTAGTCCATGTATGATATACCATATGCTAAGAAGTAAATAAATGTCTCTCCTAAATCCTTGAGAAGGACTCAATAGGCAAATAAACTGCTAGATCCAGTCTAAATATCTGGCTGGCTATGTAACCAACCACAATAATAATAAACCACAAGCTTTTCTAAACATTTTGTTCTGAAACAAAAACTGGGGTGACATGATCAATAAGACATTTGTCTGACTGAATTGTGACTATGGAAAAATATTTAGCAGGACTTCTCTTAAACTGGCAATATGGAGGAAAGAATACTTGGAACAGGCTATTCCAGTGATGGCTAACCTTTTTTGGCTCGCGTGCCAAAAGCGGGGGGAGCGCAGGGGGGTCGTGCGTGGGCGTGCCACACCCATATTGCTATGTGCGTGACCCCCTTTTTTCAATTCAATTCAAATTTAATTTGTAAACCGCACCCTCTCCCCAAAGGGACTCGGGGCGGTGCACAGGAGATTAAAAAAACATACAAAACATAGAAACATTTATAAATATCTAAAATCAAATTAAACCAACTATATCCCTGTGCTAAAAACCTAAGATCCTTAAAACAAAACCCTTAAAACCCAGTTAAAACAAATTTACATATTCAGACTAAGGCTGGAACGGTAGATCAGGCCAGGCCGGCCTGTTGGAAGAAGTGGGTCTTAAGCTTTTGATGGAAGGAACGGAGGTCCGAAGTTGTTCTTAACTCAGGGGGTAGGTCGTTCCAGAGAGTTGGGCCCACCACAGAGAAGGCCCTTCCCCTGGGCGTCGCCCGCTGGCATTGCCTAGTGGACGGCACCCGGAGAAGTCCCTCTCTGTGGGAGCGAACCGGTCGAAGGGATGTGTGGGGCAGGATGCGATCTCGCAGATAACTAGGTCCCGTGCCCTGATTTTGGCACACTTTTTTCGCCCTTCCCAGGCCCCAGAGGCTTTCTAGAAGCCTGGGGAGGGTGAGAACAGCCTTCCCTCCCCACCTCCAGGGAAGCTCCTGAAGCCTCCAGAGGGCGAAAAACGGGCTCAAAAGAAGACCTAAATCAACTGGCCAGCGCAGACATGCGCGTTAGTGCTGACGGGGCAACGCCTCACTTGCCCTAAGAAATGGTTCCGCGTGCCACCTGTGGCACCTGTGCCAAAGGTTCGCCATCACTGGGCTATTCCATTATATTTCAATGCATCAAATAAAAGTCTTTGTGTCTCTTTGTATGTGAAAACTATTCTGCAGTTATGTCTTTTCCCACCAATTTTTCCTATCAGAAAGAACACAGAATTTTTTGGAGGATTTCTGCGGTAGATTTTTAAAGTTTTCTAAAATAAATGATATTCTTGATGAGGTGGGGAAAGAAAAATATCTGCCTAAAGTGATACTGTTCTTCTTTTCTGGGTTTTTGTTGTTGTTGTTATTGTTGTTCTACTATCTTTGTGTTATTTGAGTACTAACTGGTTACTTTCTGCAAGACCTTTGCTCAGATCTGACACAGAAGCTGTATTTTTAACATTGCACAACAACTCTGAGCATTTCTGGGCACCTGACAAAAGTCAGCACAAACCTCACAAGAAAACTGAAAATGTTGCAACTTAAATATAGCTGCCAGATTCAAGAATGCAAGTGTTCTGACCTGGACTTCCCCAAAAAGCACGAGGCAGAGTCCTGATCCAAAGAAAATCCCTTTTATTAAACGAATGTGGATTCTTCTCATTCACATTCAGCAAAGGCCTGGCAAACAGTCTTTCAAAGGAATATTAATGACTACAGACCTTATCTATCTTGGAAAGCTGCCATGTACATATTTCCAAATGAGGTGCTGTGCCAGGAAAGACTGGGCACGGAGTCTCTGACATTCACGGACAGATCTTCACACTCCTGAAACAAATCTAATGACTGAACAGACAAATTGTTTCCTGCAAAAGCCCACTCCCCTTTTGCTCCTCTTTTATTTCCTCTGGGAGGGGCCAATCACCTTCCGCCTGTGACTTTACTCCCTGATTTCTGAGTTGTTCTTTTCTTATGGCAGCTCTGCGCATGCGCACACTGGGAAAAGGCTCCAGCTGTTCTTATGCCTAACTGCTGTCTAGTTCCATAGGCACCTGTCGAATCCCGTAGGCACTCTGCCTCCAATGCAGAGCCCTCGTCCAAGGCTTCCCCAGCCTCCAGGACTGGCCCACGCTTCTCCCCAATCTCCTCACTGTCCGACTCTACTGCCCACTGGTGGGCCACAATAGCAAGTGTGATATTCCATTTTTGTGTTAACTTGATGACGGAAGAGAAAGGGAATTAGCAGACTAGAAGTGCTATTTTTGCAAACATGATGTCTGCTCGGGTGCTTTTAAAGGCACGCATGCATCCATATTATACGCCCAAACCGCATTTGACAGGAGATTTAGACTTCTTTTTCTCTCAACTCAGAAGTGTTCAATTAAGCTTCCATCGAGCCATCACTAATGCATCAAGATTCATTAGCCACAATTGAATCCAGTCTTGGAATAGCTCGGTAGGAATTGCTAGTATTGCCAGGCTCACAAAAAGCGGCATCAACCACAACAGAGAGAAGCAACAACAGCCACAATTTAAATGGATTTTACATTAAACCTAACTTGATTCTTGAGTTATTTTAGGCAAGCATGAACCATAAAATGTATCAGTAGAGGGTTATCATCACAACATGACAGCATCTGGATGCTAGCTTGTTTTGATGCCAAGGAACCCATTTGGCTGAAATGTTCTTGGTTCGTTTATTTTATAAACTCTGCTTTTCCTGTATTTCAGGCACACCACAAACAATAACGGCCCTATGCAAGAGGGAGGGATTTCTCCTCAGAAAACAACAGTGAGACGTTTCTGAAATGTGGGCCCTATAGACAGACGTAACAGGTGTTTGCTTTTCCGGTAGCAAAAACAAGGATCCCTAGTATGTGGAAATGCGTTTTTTAACAGAAATTATCAGGAACCTGAAATTAATTCAGTAGATGATAAGAAACTCTGTTGAATATGTCACCCTAGTGGTTATAGGTAAAGGTAAAGGTTTCCCTCACACATATGTGCTAGTCATTCCCGCCAGGATGACTAAACGCCAAAGATGTACGGAACGCTGTTACCTTCCCACCAAATATGGTCCTTATTGTTCTATTTGCATTTTTACGTGCTTTTGAACTGCAAGGTTGGCAGAAGCTGGGACAAGTAAGAACTCACTCCGTTATGCGGTGCTAGGGATTCAAACCGCCGAACTGCTGACCTTTATGATTGACCAGCTCATGTCTTAGCCACTGAACCATAGAACCATTGAACCATTGTTATAGAGTTGTGTTATAAAAACCGCTTTGGTAGGATCCCATGAGAACAAAAGGCATTTATAGAAAAGCAGTAACTAATTTGTAGACCTAATATAATTAAAGCAGGGGTCTCAAACTCAGTCTGGCTTAGATCCGGCCCACGGGTCTGCCTTGGAAACAGCAAAGAACTGGCCACATGCGGCCCTCCTGAGCTCTATATTCCCTGGCAGAGGGTTGCAGGAGGCCATTGCAGCTGAAAATGTAGCTCCAGAGTCCGTTTTTGCTGGCAGAGTGTTTAGGCCACCACAAGCACTCCCAACAAGAGTGATGTTGAGCCAACCATGCCCCCCGTCCCTCCCCATCGAGGTCAAACACAACCCTGATGCGGCCCTCAAGGAAATCAAGTTTGACACCCCTGAATTATAGGGAAGAATTATGAGGAGTCACTGACTGTCATGTCTCTTCCTACAACAACACCCTAGATGAAGTCCTACTCTGATCTCAGTAGAATCATCTCCTAAACTCCAGAATAAAGAGGAGAGATTTACCAGTCAGATGTCAACATTTAAAGATGTATTCATATCATGCATCTTATCTCTTCCATGCTTGTGCATAAGTCTCAAGTTATGAATACATAAGTGGTAGTGTAGAACTTTCCTTATTTAGAAATAATCCCATAAAACCAAAAGGCTTCGATTTACGTAACCCTATACAGGCCTGTGCTATAAGATCAAATCTATCAGGTGGGAACTATGAAGCTATTTCTGTGTTTGCTTCATTGAATTAGTTGTTCTCTTGAAATCAATGAGATTTAAATCTACATAACATGCTTAGGGTATAAGCACAAGGATGAAATATGACTAAATGTACTTGCATATATCATCTAATTGATTTTCCAGGTTAAGACAATGCATATGATCATATAAAATGCACTTAAGTGCATTGATCTTTATGGTGTAATGTACAAACAATGCAGTTTTGTACTTAGGGGCTGTTGTAATAAGAAAAGTGATGCATTTAAAAACTCCATTATTAACTTCCTTTGGATTATTTCAGAAACTCGCTGCATAAAAGGAAGAACTGCACACACAAAAATCTTAAGGACAAATAAAGTAATTTTTAAGATGTATAATGAATAACCCCTTTTAATAAATAGCTACAAAATCTTTTTTTAAGGCTGACCTGAAATTACAAACTGGCTTTTTATCAAATAAGTGTTCATCACATATTTGCACGCTGATTTGCATTGTAATCCCCATTTTTACAACATCTCGGGAGTGGGGGACCCGTTTACAAATAACACTTCCTTTAGGGGTAATCCATTGCTAATTCCATTTCACATTCATTGCTGCCTTGTTGATCATTGTGATTACAAGTTATAGATAAGTCCTCTGACCTCCACTATTCATTAAGGTGGGTTCGATCGATTCCCAGACATTTGTTGTTACATTTCTAATGCTGAGGTATTGATTCTATTGAAATAAATTACACTGCCAAGGGTAAACAATTAAAAACTTGGTTTGATAGCTCTTTTTTGTATGGCGCTAGGGCAGAAGCAACGTTTGAGAAGGAAGGAGTGGTCAACTATCAGCTTGGCATCATTCAAGGTAGGGGAAGAAGTCAGATTCCTTTATTCTTACACAGATTGGGTCCCTGGTTTTTTTATTTACTCTTGCTTTATAAAGAGTTGAGTGTAATGATTAAGACATCAGGGTAGGAAGCAGGAAACCATGAGGTCTGGTTTTGCCTTAGGCACAAAGCCAGCTGGGTGATCTTGTGCCTGTCATATTCTCTCAGTTCTAGGAAGGAGGCAATGGAAAACCACACGCAAAAAACCTTACCAGGTTTTTGCACACACACACACACAGACTCTTGAGTTTAGCTTGACTTCTGGGAGTTAGAGAGAGAGTAGTTTTCTTGGCAATAATACAGAGATAATTTATCGTTACGTTTTCCCATGATATACAGGTAGTCGTGGACTTATAACAGTTCCTTCAGTGACTGTTCACAGTTACAACAGCACTGAAAAAAATTGGCTTATGACCATTTTTCACACTTACAGCTGTTGCATGGTCGTGAGATCAACCTTTAGGCTCTTGGCAACCGATTCATATTTGTGACGATTGCAGTGTCCCAGGGGGTCCTGTGATTTCTCTTTTGCGACCTTCTGACAAGCAAAATCAATGGGTAACCAGAGTCACTTAACAATGACTCTGGTTACTGACTTCACAACTGCAGTGATTCAACTTAACAACTGTGCCAAGGAAAGTTGTACAAGCGGGGCATGTTTCACGTAACAGCTGTCTTATTTTTTTATTTTTTTTTTATTAAATTTATACCCCGGCCTTCTCCAAACGGACCCAGGGCGGCGCACAGGAATGTTAAAATACATGCAAAACATATAAAATTTAAAAAACTTATTCTAGTAAAACCTGTGCTAAAAACCGAATTAAAATCCCAAATTTAAAACTGTCTAATGGTCAATACAGGGGGTTACGCTAGGCCGGCTAGATGGAATAAATGTGTCTTCAGACACTTGCGGAAGAGGCGGAGGTCAGAGATGGTGCGGAGTTCAGGGGGTAGGTCGTTCCAGAGGGCTGGCCCAGCCACAGAGAAGGCTCTTCCCCTGGGTGTCGCCAGTCGGCATTGTCCAGCCGACGGCACCCTGAGGAGGCCCTCTCTGTGGGAGCGTATCGGTCTGAGGGATGCATGGGGCAGGAGGCGGTCTCGCATATAACTAGGCCCCTGTCTCACTTTGCAACAGAAATGTTGGGCTCAATTGTGGTCATAAGTCAAGGGTTACCTGCATTTCTAAATACCTTATGCCTATGGTGTAGAATATCCTGATATTCTGAGTCTTCCACCTGCTTTAACATTGGTTAACACCTGCTTCCACCTGCTTTAACATTACAAAGAATTAAATATAAGGTACAGCATTGATGGTGACATATGATCCACCAGATGTCACTGAACGAAAAATGTCATGCCAAGAGTTGTTATTCAGCAACCCTCTAACCTTCCTAGGTATAATCAGTATTCCTTGCAGCAGGGGGGTGAATTCCCCTTAAGTGTTTTAATTTGTACTAACTGTGCAAACTAAAATATAAAGCGCCCAAATTAAAATCTACGTGAAGCCTAAAACGAAAGGGCAGGAAGGGGGAAGTTGCATACCATATTTTCACCTTTGAGAAAGCAATATTCTTTAAAAAAACAAACCCATTCTTAAAATAATAACAACAATATAGGAAAGGAAAGGAAATTTGCATATTCTTCATTATAATATGAATCAGTCTGTTTTGCATTCTGGAATTAATATCCAAACTGGGGTTTGAGTTCCCAAACTGAGTAACACAATTGTACAACGTGAAATTCATGATGAAAGCATGGCTTAAGAAATCTGAGTCCAGAATGGCCAGGGAAGAGAAAATTGCTGATTTCCCCACCACCACCACCACCAAAAATTTATTAGAAAAAATGTACATTGAAACAGTGAAGTGTTCCTGCATGCAAACTTGGGAGTGCATGGGAATTTGCATTCATATTTTTATAATAGCAGTGAATTGATGCAGAATTACACACAGGTGTTTTGGCTAGAATATAAATAAATAGACAATATAAGTAGCCATGATTTTTTTTATATTTATCAATCCTTGTATCGCATTGTTTATAAGCAATGCTTTTAATAGTCTCTAAGCATTAGTGCTGGCAAGTCAGTGTCACTGTCTTCAGCCTTATTATCGTAGTTTTGATTTTTTTTAAAAATGTTCAAAACACTGAAGCTGCCTGAACAATCAAGAGTGGCATTACATGAATATATTTGTGGTCTTCTACAGTATATATAAACAGATCAAAATGTATATACTTAGACCCAAATGAATACATTATGCTGAAAAAATAGAATTAAGGTCAGATAACAATCCTTTTCCATGTGTTTACTGAACATCTGCCAAATTAAACTTGGCATTTCAAAAAATAAGTACTTTTAAAAGTTAAAAAAAAAGGAAAGAAAATAGACAAACAAGTGAAGAGAGAAAAAAGAATAAAGCACAAAACCAGTAAAGAGGGAATTCACAAACATCATAAAATTAGGTTACTTCTTTTCAATATTTCATACATTAGTCTTAAGCAACTGAAAATGTATTGTTTTGTAAACTAAACATAAGGTTCAAATCTAAATAATATATGGATATCAACAGTATAAGTAATAAAGTAAGATTAAGCATATCACGGTATATTTTACCTAAGACGCTGAAAATCTATCTTCATGTAATGGATCCTTGAGAGTTTGAATATTATTCACTAATTAATAAAGATGGCATTGCGAGAGCTTCAGAAGCAAGTTCATTTGTTGTAAAGAAGTACTTTATGTGATATCTTCTGGAACAGGTAATGATTAAAGATAAAGGTAAAGGTTCCCCTCACACATATGTGCTAGTTGTTCTCGACTCTAGTGGGTGGGGCTCATCTCCATTTCAAAGCCAAAGAGCCAGCGCTGTCCGAAGACGTCTCTGTGGTCATGTGGCTGGCGTAACTAAACACCGAAGGCGCACGGACGCTGTTACCTTCTCACCAAAGGTGGTTCCTATTGTTCTACTTGCATTTTTACATGCTTTTGAACTGCTAGGTTGGCAGAAGCTGGGACAAGGAATGGGACCTCACTATGTTACTCGGTACTTGGCCTCCAAACTGTCGCCCTTCCTGATAGACAAGCTCAGCTTCTTAGCTACTGAGCCACCACCTCCTCTTTGATTAAAAGATATCAAACAGATCCAGATAGGTAAAATAATAAGGAGTCACACATCACACCATTTCAAACCTCAGTATGGTTAAGTATAGTGAGTTTGTACATTTAGGTACCAGTCATCAAATGTTGAGGTAGAGAAACTCCAAGTGGTGGAATGAAGAGGAAAGACAACGATCTATGGCCATTCTCTTGTTTTTCCCTACTTGGATTCATTTTCTGATATGAAGTTTGGACAACTCGTTAGATAAAATTGAACACAGTCCTAATTCTTTTCCTTGAGTTCCTTGATTATAGCAACAGCATTTAGACTCTTATATTGCTTCACAGTGCTTTGCAGCCCTCTGTAAATGGTTACAGAGTCAGCATATTGCCCCCAACACTCTGGGTCCTCATTTTACCAACCTCAGAAGGATGGAAGGTTGAATCACTCTTGAACTGATCAGAATCGAACTGCTGGCAGCGGGCAGTGAGTTAGCCTGAAGTACAGCATTGTAACCATTGTGCTACCACGGCTCAGAATCAGATTATCCTGGAAGGACCCTGTCATTTTCACTGTCATCCCCCCCCCCTCTCTCTCTCTCTCACACACACAACACAATACAAAAATACTTTGCTAATCGTTCCTCACAATTCTGTTTATCTTCAGGATTCCATGGCTCTCTGCCTTTTTTTTGCCTTGAACACTTTGGATATTTCCTGATACTGGCAATCAGTTATTTCAGGGAAATCAAACTGAATGCATAAAATTGAGACCCACACGTTCTTTCATTCACCAGGCTTCTCACCCTTTGCCCCAAAATATTATTTTAAATTAAAAAAAGAAACTGGCTTGCCAGAAGGAAAACCACAACATTTTTTTTAATGTGCAACAATGCCTGTGGTTCTATTTGAACCCATAGACATTCTTCACATATCTGCATATACAGGGAGTGGCTACAGGCCTGCATTTTCTTTGGAGATAACGTAAACAGCCACAGAAAATAACATTGAGGGAGATGGTGGCGTTTGGGAATAATGTTACCAGTTTATCCTCTGGCAAATTGAATTTTCTCTGACTGGTCCTGTAGATTAGGGCAACCTTTATATGAATATTCAGTTCCTATCCATTCCCCCCATCTACATTATGGAAATACGCATGCTCTGTTCTCTAAATTCCAAATATGTCCATATATCAAAGTTCTGACATAAAGGAAAAGAAAACAAAGCCAATGTGGCACCTCCTTCATTGGTTTAAAGGTAGTGGTGGGATTCAGCCAGTTCGCACCTATTTGGGAGAATCGGTTGTTAACTTTCTAAGCAGTTCAGAGAACCAGTTGTTGGAAGAAATCTCATTCTGGTTTTTTTTCCACTTTCAAGGGCTAATCCTGTAAGGAAGGCAGGAAGGAAACTTTCTGGTGTTGTTTCTAGACTAGTTTTTATTCCCCTGCTTACAGAAACTGCCTCTTCAGTTAACCCTTATTACATTGGAACAGCTAAGGCAAAGCGCCCAGCGACGTGACTGATGCTGAGTTGGCCACGCCCACCCAGTCACATGACCACCGACCCACGCCTACCCAGCTGGTCATTAGGGCACAGAACCGGTTGTTAAATGATTTGAATCCCACCTCTGTTTAAAGGGCTTTTTGCACACACACAAAAATTCATCTGTTTAAAGAATTATCCTCCATGGGATTTACTCATAGATGAAGATGAGGATAACAAGGAAGACAATTTGGGTGCCTTGCAACAATTCAATCAGAGATGTTTATTTTAAAAAGGCAGTTATCTTCAAGTCAGTCAACAACAACAGAAGGGTTAAAGAAGAGATGGTGGGTTGTGTGTGCGTGTGAGTGAGTGTCAGTGTGGCCATTTGCTCTGAAAGGAGTAAACTACACCTTTCAGGGTTGAGGAGACATGCAGATCGTTTCCTGTGCGACAGATGGAGAAGCTTTAGAAGTTAGTATCTAAACAGCAAACAGGGGACTCTCACTGTTCCCTGCTAATGGCAAGGCACTGCATTGCTACTGAAATAAAGTCACAATGTCTGTCTTTTCCTACGAATTATCATACACGGACACTGTGCAAAGTCTTACCAACCCTCTTTTATTCTTTTTTCTCCTAATGCTTACGAGAACATTTGAGCCACAGTATTTTCCTTTCCTTTTCCCTTTACCTTCCTTTCCCTTTTCCCTCCCTTCGTTCCTTCTTCTCCTTTAAGAATTTGGGCCAGTCTTCTTTTTCTAACCGTGCAGGCAGTATATACCAGAGCAGAACAGATTAGAAAGACACACTAAGGAGCGATGAAATGAATAGTTCTTGTTCATTGCAGCAATCCGGCATTAAGCCTGCTAATTTGATGCATACACAAACAAAAAAACTTTAAATGTTTTCAGTAGTTTCCTTAATGGAAGAACCTGAGTGTTTTCTCTCGGTAATTACACCAGCTTATTACACTACTCACTTCTAGACTTTATTCAAACTATGCCCCCCGTTACTTGTTATCTTTCTTCATTGCAAGGATCTAAAAATCACATTCTTCGATCAGTTATCCTCCAGTTGTGTCAGGACTGTAACACCCAGAATGCCAATTCGGCATTCTGGCCATGCTGCCTCAGAATTCTGGGTATTGTAGTTGTAACCCATCTTCAAAGCACCAAGCAAAAGATTTCAAGATACTTATAGAAAATGGGCACATAAGGAAGAAAAGTTTCACAATTCTAATCAATGGGAATCTATTGCTGGAGAAAAAAATAATGTAACTGTTGGTCCTCCAATGGCCAGCGGAGCTGACAGCAGAGTCAGAGAGTGAGGAGGTTGGGGAGGACAGGATAGCAGTGTTCCAATATCTCAGGGGCTTCCACAAAGAAGAGGGAATCAAGCTATTCGCCAAACTACCTGAGCGAAGCACAAGAAGCAATGGCTTGAAACCAATCAAGGAGAGAAGCAACTTAGAACTAAGGAGAAATTTCCTGACAGTTAGAACAATTAATCAGTGGAACAACTTGCCTCCAGAAGTTGTGAATGCTCTAACTGGATGTTTTTAAGAAGATGTTGGACAGCCATTTGTCTGAAGTGGTGTAGGGCTTCCTGCCTAAGCAAGGGGTTGGACTAGAAGACCTCCAAGGTCCCTTCCAACTTTTGTTATTCTACTCTATAGGCGTTGATAGTATTTCTAAGAGAGACAATTGTGCTGGATGGAATTGTTCTCCCACCGAAGAATCAAGATTACAGCTCTCAAGTTCTCCTGGACACAATATTCATGCTGGACAGTTAGTTAACATCAGGTGCAGGAAAGATATACCCAGAAGGGAGGAAAATTGAGCTAGTGATTCATGAATTGATAATGTTAAGATTGGAACTGTTGTGTTGTACTCTTGGTGAGTCATCCCTTGAAGATAGCCCAGAAGCTGTGAATGTTAAACCGTGTCTTGCATAACTCCTATGCAGAAACAAGTTCATTGGCTGTCAGTTATTTTTCAAGTCCAATGCAAACTGCCCATAATGATCTATAAATCTTCAGGCAGCTTCTGTCAAAGTTATTTACAAAAATATGTGCTCCCCTATAATTATATTATTATATACTTAGGCCATCAGTGGCACCATCTGTTGCAAGTCTTCCCAATAATAAGTTTGACACCTTTAAGTTATGACTCCTTTGTCCGAAGCAGGGTCATTTTAGGGAACAAATTGCCATTTGGTTTCGAGAAAATTCTCTTGTTTGTTACAATTTAAGAAGAAACTAAAGGTGCAGGATTTTTAATGCTGTATTTTTTTTTAATGTTAAGTATTCATTTTATGCTTTTTTAATAATATTGCTACATCTTTGCAAGCTGCCCAGAATTGTTAAACAGGTAAATGCTCTAAAAACATTTCTACATAAAATATAAATAACCATACATGTGTTTATAAAATGAAATTACTGGTAATCTACAAAGGCAACAATGGCATTCTGAGCAGACTTCAGTCGCATTACAACTCATCCAGACCCTTGGGGAAAAAATGGACACTGAATAGTAGCAACTGTGAGAGGGATCTAGGAATCCTAGTGGACAACCATTTGAATATGAGCCAGCAGTGTGCAGTAGCTGCCAAAAAAAGCCAACACAGTTCTAGGCTGCGTAAACAGAAGGATAGAATCTAGATCACGTGAAGTGTTAATGCCACTGTATAGTGCCTTGGTAAGGCCACACTTGGAATACTGCATACAGTTTTGGTCACCACGATGTAGAAAAGACGTGGAGACTCTGGAAAGAGTGCAGAGAAGAGCAACCAAGATGATTAGGGGACTGGAGACTAAAACATATGAAGAACGGTTGCAGGAGCTGGGTATGTCTAGTTTGATGAAGAGAAGGACCAGGGGAGACATGATAGCAGTGTTCCGATATCTCAGAGGGTGCCACAAAGAAGAGGGAGTCAAGCTATTCTCCAAGGCACCTGGGGGCAGGACAAGAAGCAATGGGTGGAAACTAATCAAGGAGAGAAGCAACTTAGAATTAAGGAGAAATTTCCTGACAGTTAGAACAATTAACCTCTGGAACAGCTTGCCTCCAGAAGTTGTGAATGCCCCAACCCTGGAAGTCTTTAAGAAGATGTTAGATAGCCATTTGTCTGAAATGGTATAAGGTTCCTGCCCACGCAGGGGGTTGGACTAGAAGACCTACAAGGTCCCTTCCAACTCTGCTATTATTGTATTGTATTGTATAATATTTATAGCTCAGGGTTGATGCTCTCTAAGTTGGGTTGTTTTCTTGCAGATGTTTTATTATCCAAACTAGATAATACCATCAGTGCTGTTACAACAGATGATTTCACCTAGTTGGGTGATGAAACGTTTGCAAGGAATCAACCCAGCTTAAAGAACACTTCAAGCTGGACACCTACTTTTTCTAACTCTGCACTCTGCCTTTGCCAAGTTCAGTGAATATAAAACCAATTCCATTTTCTCAACGATGTTCAGCATTTAAAAAAAAAAATCAGAACACAAACTTTTTATCCATGCTGGTCAGGATAACGCAAGGCTGGGAGGGACAGTGGGAAGTTTGCTAGCTCAGAGAGGAGAGCTGTGATGCACCGGAATTCAACATAGGCAGTCAGCCATTTATGGCCTCAAGTGACTTGATATATTCCGGGCTTTTGTCGCACACTTGGGACTTCAAATCCAGGAGCTGTCAAGCTCTAGTAAAGTGCATGGCTGGGTGGCCTGCGTTCAGCTTGATAGGTTACAAGTTGCTGCTTGTTTCCTTTTTTTCTCTTTCCCAGCGTGGTGCGGGGAGAAAAAAAACCCAAAACTCCCAGTTCCTATTTTATTTCTCAGTTCTTTTACTTGCAAGTGTCCTTTGAAGAATATATTATGTATGAAGCCATCTACTAAATGAGGGGGAAAAAATATGTTTGGAAAGGATGTTTACGTGCGCGCAAAGAATAAAGGCGCAATATTTATGTAAACTATTCATTCCACAAAGTGTTATTTTCCCCCATCTCTGACTGCCAGGCTAAAAATGGGCCCTACTTACTATGATAAAGGAAGCCATTACTGAAGGAAATGGATCATCTCAAGTGCTTAATGTCACAAAGGACAGACATAAAAGAATTTATTCATTAAAAAAAAAAAAAGATACAACCGGAAGCAGTAATACTCTTTATTTTTAGCTATGGATTTTTTTCTTCTTTTTAATGCCCTTCATAAGATCACCTTTGAAAACAGTGTTTTGCATGGAGGAGGATGTATGCTATTTTTTCAACCCTTTGATGCTCCCGTGTCCCCAATTGTAACTATAATTTTGGAGAAACTGCACCAGTGGTGGGTTTCTGCAGGCTCGCACCTACTCGCGAGAGCCAGTTGGTGAAATTTAGAGAACCGATAAGAGGGGGTTCCACCGGCGTACCTGGAAGTAAATCTGGCCCGCCGCTGCCAGTGACCCAACGGGAAGGAAAGGAAAGGAAAGGAAAGGAAAGGAAAGAAAGAAAGAAAGAAAGAAAGAAAGAAAGAAAGAAAGAAAGAAAGAAAGAAAGAAAGAAAGAAAGAAAGAAAGAAAGAAAGAAAGAAAGAATTTATCATCACAATTGAGTCCAAAATTTTGGTTGCTAAGCAAGAGCGTTGTTAAATGAGTTTCACCACATTTTAAAAGGTGGCCACTTCCACCCTGTCACATGACTGCCAAGCCATGCCCACAAAATAGGCCACACCTACAGAGTAGGTTCTAAAAAATTTGAAACCCACCACTGAACTGCACATACCTAAATAACAAACCATTGGGACATTGGCTATTATATAGAGACATTGATAAACTCAGTAACAGAGGTTGATTTTCCCCTCGTGCTATTTGACCAATTGATCCCAAACAAGAGATAAAATCCAAAGAAGGTATAGCTTAACAATCCTTCTTTCAGCAACTATTTGAACTTATGACACCACACATCTTTCCACCAATCCTAGCTGTAGACATTGTAGTGCCCCTGAGGTCATGTGATCTGTAATCTTCATTGCTGGCTTCACTACCGACAAGCAAAATCAATGGGGAAGACAGCAGAAGGATGCATAGGGAGACTCTGTGACGTCACGCTTAATGACAGGGCAGGATTTGCTTAACGACAATGGAAATGTCAGAAATATCGCCAATAAGCAGTGCAAGCATACGTTGGCGAGCTTTAGAACCATGTTGCTTAGCAACAGAAATTCTGGTCCCAATTATTATTATTAACCAAGGACTACCTGTAATTCATAATTTATGGGAGGAGACTGAGGATGCTTTTGGAAATCTACAAATGCAAACAGGTGTGAATATATATATATATATATATATATATATATATTTATTTATTTAATTTATAAATATATTTAATTTATTGATCAGCTCATAAAACTAACATATATATATATATATATATATATATATATATATATATATATATATATATATATATATATATATATATTGTTTTCGTAGATTTTTTAAACCAAAATCTACACACATATATATATATATATATATATATATATATATATATATATATATATATATATATATATATATATATATATATATATCCAGAGGTGTAGGGAGAGCTTGGAAGTTGATTTTTTTTTTAAAAAGTCTGTGAATCTAGATTTCAACCTAACTCTGCAATTTTTGTGCATAATAGCGTTTTCATGTCAGACAACCATGCTACTGATTTTAGGAAATTGCAGAGGTTCTGCAGACTACAGAAATGTATTGATGGCTCCCATATCCTGAGGGCCAAAAGTATCCACCCGTGATTGATTTACTACATCAAAGAAGTACCACTGCAGTCATTCAGGATAGTTTTAATCTGAACATTCAGCTAATCTTAGAAATTCTACATCACATATAATTTTTCTCACTGAAGTGGTAATGGTCTACTTTCCAAAATAACCCCCTCCAAAAAATTGCTTAGTTTGTATGCACTCCATCGACCACACATAATTATTGTAGGTTTTTTTTAAGATGGAGGAGGAGGAGGAGGAGGAAGAGGAGGAGGAGGAAGAGGAGGAGGAGGAGGACATGGAAATGATGATATATGAATGCCTTGCATAGCAAATGGCATTCCAGGTGAATTGCTTTTTTGATACCAAAACAGCAGGAAAATGAACATGTTTCTGTTTTCTCATCCAAAATTAATCCACACATTCCATTCATTTTGAAGAGATCTTTCTATGTAACTGGTGAAAAAATGCATTACACAATTTTATGTGTAAATGGCAAAAGATTTGCATGTAAGAGCTGTGTTGGCACAGTGGTTAGCATGCAGTATTGCAGGCTAACTCTGCCAACTGCAAATTCAATCCTGACTGGCTCAAGATTGACTCAGCCTTCCATCGTTTTGGGCTTGTAAATGTGGACCCGGATTGTTGGGGGCAATACACTGACCCTATAAACTGCTTAGAGAGGGGCTGTAAAACATTATGAAGCAGGGAAGCTGCTGTGGCCTAGAGGTAGAGCTCTTTCCTCACAAGCAAGGGGTTGTGAGTTCGATCCTAGGTAGAGGCACATGTAGGGTCTCCTGCTTGGGCAGGGGGTTGGACTAGATGACCTGCAAGGTCCCTTCCAACTCTGTTAATCTGTTAAAGTATATGTCTAAGTACCATTCCTATTCCACCTGAAACACAGAGGCATGTATTAAAACCAGGAGGAGGCTGGCAGCAATCAGTTATATGGGGGTAATATCCTCTATAATGATGCTTACCATTTAAAAGATACCGACAACAGCTATTACTGATAGGTCCATAATATACAGTGCAAGATCTGAAATACCTTCCCCTCTAACATCTCTGCTTCTAAAAGTTGTGAATATATTTGGAGCAAGTGAAACAGTGCCCCTTGTGGGAAGTGCCACCTAAAACAACTGTTTCTCTTCTGCAAACTGTTTTTTGGCATGCAAACCTTATATCAGCTGCTTGACAGCAACTCTGCAAGTTAATTTTTCTATCCCAAGTATTTTTGTTCCCAAATAAATTGTGTTTTACAGTCTGTTTGCTACATGATGAGCTGACCAGAGTCATTCTGGAGTTGTGAGGCAACCAAATCAATAATTAAATTAAAGAATTACATTATTTTAATTTGGTTTTGCAGCAAATGATGCCAGAAATGTGAGGCCAGCTAGGTTCTTTTGTCCCACACAGTCAAAGTGGCCTATAAGACACAAGGGGCCACTTTCAGATTTCTTCATGAGCCAAAAAATTGAGTCCTCATCATCAGTAAACATCAGCCAACTACATGGCTGAATTATCAAGTGACAAACTATGAATTTACAACTATAAATCTAATGTGGGTCGACCTTACAGTATCTCCAGCCATAAATGCTTTTAAATTCAGTTACCTCATACGTTCTGTCACCAAGCAAACGGCATTTTGAGCATGTTCATGCTTATAATTGTATATTTAAAGTAAGTCCCATGGTTATAACAACTCCATGGTCGCAGCAAAATATAAATTAGTCACACTTATATTTTATGCTCCAAATTCATGCATATAGTACATTCCACCAGCTTTCCCCATATTAGCATTTCCAAATGTGTTGGACCACAACTCCTACCAATTCTAAACTAGCATTGCCAATGCTAGTAAAAGAAAACAAAACATAGGCATTTATCTAGACTATATCAAGCCGAAGGAAGGCTTCACTTGAATAATGTCTGAGATGGACTGAATCCAGCTAAGCTCTTTGTTTTCCCTCTTCCCTTCTTTTCAGCCCTTATCCAATGACTGCAGTCCTATTTTGTGGCCATACACAGACCATCTCCATTTCCCCATAAAGTAGTAAAACAAGGTAGCTAGCCATCTCCGCTCCCTCTCGTCTATGTTTGACGTTATCGGGAGCACATTGTTCCAAGCAAGTGTGTCCTTTGAAATGGAGAAAGCTAGAAAGTGGATATGGCTGAGCTCTGTGTAGAAAAAAGCTGTCAGTCATCAGGCTGTACCTCTTCTCCACTGAGGAGATTCTTCAAAACTAGCATGAATGAAACTGGGATTGTATTTGCTGAAAAGTCCAAAGTGTGGTTGACAGTTCAGCTCTTTTTAAGGCCAAGAGACGTTGCAGATTATCCATAATAATAAAGTCTGCTCATCAGTAGTTTATCGTGGCATTACTCTGAAGCGATGCCTCAGCTTCCCTTAGGGTTATTTCAGATTTTGCCATAGATCAGGAAGAAACAAACATCCAGCTTTGAAAGACCTATCAGCCTTAAACCAGTTGTATTAAAAGGATACATCCTGCAGCTTGAGATAGACAAGTTCCCCATCCGACTTTGTTAAATATATAGGTTAGAAACAGATCTTTATAAAAATATATACTGATGTTGTAGAGACAAGGCGAACAGGCTAGTGTATAAATATACTAACTTTTGCAATGTTGCGTCAAGAAACAAAGATTGTCTTTGTACTCAAACATACATATTTCTGCAAAATCTGATATTACATATAGGATTCCAGAAAATCTATTCATGGTTCATTGAAAGAAAGCTGTGTTCTCCCTCCCTCCCTCCCATCTCCCTCTCTCCCTCCCTCTCTCCTTCTCTCTGTCTTTCTCTTTTTCTCTTTGTGTCTCTTTCTCTCTGTCTGTCTGCCTGTCTGTCTCTCTCTCTCTCTCTCTCTCTCTCTCTCTCTCACACACACACACACACACACACACACACACACACACTGTTTCTGGATCATACTGTGATCTCTGAAAAGATTGATATCATAGATGAAAGACCTTTAACTGGTTTCTCCCTCTGACCCTCTTTAGTTGCCAGGCTGATCTCATTTTCTCTCTCCCTTATATATATATATACCTTCATCACACCTCCCGAAGTCAAATTCTATAGTTCTGGTGACCTTCCAGTCACATCCTAAATCTCAACTGTTCAGCATGAAAATGTAAAGAACAATGAACATTTGATCCCTTTAAAAAAGTCTTTGAACAGAATGTGATTTGTAAAACAAGTATGTCATATGTGGCTTCTAAACGTACTGTATTTAATGTTGTCTAGCACTATCAATGTCCTACATGCATTTGCTTTTCAAATTACAGAAATTGCAAAGTGGTTTAAAAAAAGGGGGGGACCCCTCTTTGCCTTCATAATCTGCTTCTAGGTTTCTCGGAGGCATATGCCCATCTTTTGGTGGGAGTAACTCTTTTATGTTCTTACTGCTGATATAAGGTAGAAATATTCACTCATCAATGGCAAAGACAAAGAAAGAGAATCAGATCAGCCCACTTAAATATGAACACTAGTTATTTCCCAAGAATTAAATTGAAGCACTAGAAATTTAATTATTGGGTTCCTGAAAACAAGCAACAAACTCCAACACAATTTGAGTCATAGTTTTTTCTCTGATAAAAGTCAAATCCCTACAATAGATCAATCTGCAAAATAGTAACCAAAAATCCATGCTAAAGCATGGGTAAAAGAACTATATAAATTAACTTTTAGATATCCACGATTTAGCAGAGATGTTATTATTCCTTCTTCTAAACACCTTTGAATCAAGCCCCATACTCAAAATATGCTCTGCTGTTTCTATTGGTATATAGAGTTCATTACCATATAAAATCCTGATAATGTAACAGCTCAAAAGTTCAATGATCTCTTATATAGTTACCAATAAGTTTATTCAATATCTAGTAGTCTAGAATGTATACAACCTAACAAATAAAATAAAAATCAATTAAAATGAAGAAAGTAGAGTGCCAACATAGCATAAACTCTCTATAGTAAAATACAACATAAATTACTCTATTGATAGATAATAATAAAGCGTGCAGATGTGTGTCAACAATTATGTCTGTAAAGTAAATGTAAAAATCATTTTAAACAAAGTACCTAAAACAAAGAATTAAAAGAAATCACAAGTATGTATATTTCTCTTATATAGGATTAGAGAGTCACTATTAAACTGGATTCTCCACAAACACAAACTGTTATCACTCAACTTTTACTATCAGTCTTCCTGAACTATTCAAGATCAAAGCGAAAACATAAAGACGAGGTAGAATACGAGGAACATAAGTTAATTTCTTTGCATTCCATTCATTCATTCATTCATGATCTCTCTATGCTTAAAAATCTGAAACATTAAACAGCAAGACTAGAGCACGACCAACGCCAGGCCATCTATTTGATGTAAATAAGTGAGTTCAATAACAAAAGAAAAAAGAAAAAAGAAAGGTAAAACCTGAGTTTCACAATCGCCATTCTGTAGGTAGCTGTCACTCCTTAAAGGTCAGCCTGAGTTTTATTTCCTACTTCAGTGCTGGTATGTTGTAAAACAAAGCGTTCACGTAAGTTGTGTCAGCAACAGTGTTCAATCTCCACTCTGCCGAAAGCACCCCCTTTGCATGGATTTTCTTTCCCTTGTTGACTTTATCGCTCATCATGACAACATCTGGGTTGACTAACATTGCATTGTTTCCCCATTAAAATGGTAAATCTGTGTTATGCCTGACTAGCCATCCTCGATTTGACCACTGATTTAAAGCATTTCTCCAGTGATCAAAGATGCCCAATGGGAAGGCTCTGTTGGGACACCCATAATTCTCAGAAATCTTTCGACTTGTTTATGTTAAAGTTCTATTCCAAAAAAAAGACAATTTCATCACTGGACAATAAATCTACCTGGGAAACCAGGTGATTAAAATGCCTTGATCTATGTATTTTTTCCCCAATGTATCAATAGCATCTTGACTTAATTGTTAGTGCATGCATGTGTGTTTATACACATATATGGCTGGAAAAATATCAAGCCCTATACATCTTTACTTACTTTCTCCAAATAAATAAAACTTGCAGAGAACAATGTTATACAAAAAGCCAATAATGCTGACAGTATTCTATCCACTGCAGTGATAAAATACATCTGGGGCTATTTTATATGGATATAAACCCAAACCAAACCGAAAATAGATCCTAGACTGGACTGGAGCTACCTTGGCAACCTTTTAATTGCATCTAAAAGTGAAATTCAAATAAGCCTGGGCCATATTCTTTGTAAGTTATCATAGCAGAGCTCCCTGCCAGGGTGTTAGGGAAAGATTCTTTTTTTTTTTTAATGGAAGCAGGAAAAAAAAAAGGGGATTGCATGCAGCAGATAGAATGTGAGCTGGAGAGATTTATTTAAACTGTTATTTGTCAAGAACTCTGACCTTTGATTTAAAAGGCACATTTGCCTTCTAACATCTTTTGAGGGGGTCAACTGATTCCATTTAGTGGGAACAAAAAATGTAAGCACTATAAACACACTGTTGATGAACAAGCGACGGCTGCTATTTATTTCCTACCTGATAGGGCCCCTCCCTGAGTTTCAACCAAGTACTTGTCTGATCACGGTTACCTGTGATATGATGCATCATGTACTTTGAGCTGGCCAAAGGAAGGAGAGAGGACGGACGCTATAAAGAACTATATTGCAAAAGGAAAAGCAGAATCAACTGCATTTTACAGGGAAGGCTCTGCTTTCTGATATTGGGTCTGCATAGATGGAGATAGGTATGCAAAGATTAAACTACTTCATAGCTACCCTTTGTTTCCTCCACGTTAATTTTTCCCCCCTCTCCCCTTCTCATTTTGTCAAAGCCAAAGTGGTCAGCAAAAAGCTTACACAACAGCTATGATAAGCATGGATTGATTTATGCTTATTTATTGGTCGTGTTTTCCTTTAGTGAATGAATGAGTGATGCTTTCATGCCATTGCAGCACGAGAGTCTATCCCAATCTTCAGCTTTCATCCCTTCGCATACCATGGCTTTTCAAAACCAGCCTCATAACTGAGACCCTTTAACAAGTTGGATCGTTCCAGCTTGGATACTTTAATTAAAACTTGTATTTCTGGGGAAGGCATTCCCAGGGTCCATATTGTTGTCGATTTTAATTTGCAAAGAATCCTTGCTTGGATTCCTTGCCTCTTCCCAAAGCCTCACACAGGACAGCTCCATGCAAGTCTACTTCCAAAGAAGTTGCAACAATGCCAAGAAAAACAAGGAAAAACCCAGTCCATTTGTTAAAACTAAGAGCCTTATTCCACCCCCTCCCCAAGACATTTATTTGGGTGTTTTTTTTAAAAAGGGTGAATGAACTTTAAAAGGTTTTGGCACAACTCCCTTAACTCTCACGTTGTTGCCCTGCAACTAAAGGGGACAACAGTTAGATTTCTGTTTAGGCAAACCTAGTTAAGCTTTTGAGATCCCCAGCTATTAACGCTATGGGGCCAATGTAGGAAGAAGCAGAGATATCCCTGGGTATCAACAGTCTCTCTTGACCTCTTGACCCTTTTGAAGGGTCCAAGCTGACCATGCATCACAGGTATTTCTCCAGCCAAGGGGGTTTAAAAAGGGGGTTGAGACTTAACAGAGTTTGGTACCTGTTGGCATCCGTGTTTCATTTGGCTTTGGACTGGTTCCATCTTGTTCTCTCTTCAAGCTGTTCAAGTTAAGATAGAAGCTGTAAGCTTCACATCACCATGGAATCTGCATTTTTACTAAGGCTGTCAGTCCACAAGGTTTTTTTTTTCTCTCTCTCTCTTCTACTTCTTCCCCTAAATAGTCTTTCACCATCATCCGCAGGAAAGAGCAGATCTGCAGGCAGCCCTCCCTAGCCTCTGAGCCTTCATCTGGTTTGCTTCCTCCCCCCCCCCCCCCCCCCAGCTGAACAAAATGTTCTGCTATGGCTCACTGTGTTCTGCAGGAAAGACTGACAGCTTGGTGGGGATGTTACCTCCAGAAGCTGTGAGATTTAAGCAGAAATGCAAAAAAAAAAAAAAAAGAACACGTTATTCTTTCTAAGCCCTGACCCTTCCTCGATTCAGAACGAAATACTGAAAAATAAAAGGAGGGAGGGAGCTGGAGGGAGAAGAGACAGATTAAGAAGAGCTGCCTTTGAATGTCTACTTGAGCTGGCTCAAAAGATGCCATTAATATGGGACCGGAGCGAAGGTGATTCCGGCAAGTTTCATGTTGCATTAGCTGCTCGGCTTCTGAAGTAGGCAGCCTAGTGCATAAACAGAGAAGGAGAGGAACAACTTGTGGATAAGAAGACGGGTTTTCTGCAGGGGATGCTCTCTGTTGCATAACTCGAACACCGCCTGCTTTGGGAAACCGGGAGGAGGCTGGACAGCTAGTCCTGGTTCTCCTGGGCAAGAAGCAATGAAGGGGTGGAAAGCTCCTCAGGAGGAGATCCAACCTGGGCATAAGAGGAATTTCTTGACGGTGAGAAACTATTAAGCAAGAAAAATGCTTGTCTTCCGGAGTTGTGGGAGCTCCATCACTGGAGGCTTTCAAGGAAAAGATTGGACATTCGTTTGTCAAAGATGGGATGAGGACTCCTGCCTTGGGGCGGGGGTTGGACTAGAAGACCTCTAAGGTCCCTTCCAACCCTAAAGGTTCTACGATTCCTCCTTCAGAGGGATCAAGGAGGAGTTGCTATTTTCCTCTCTTCCCATCCATTGCACCTTCCTCCTCCATCATACATGGATCTGATGAAGGGATGGCTTCCTCCCCCTTCTTTTATTTCCCTTTTTCATTCTTTTTTTCTACGTGTGTGTGTGTGTGTATAAGGGAAGGAGGGGTGTCAATTTCAGTATATACCGGCCACCAGAGCAATGCCTTTCAAGATTTGGCTGTAAGCCTATCTTCAAGCTGGTGGAAAATAAGAATTGAAGGTGTGGGGGGGAGAGAGAGAAGGAGAAGCTAGTGCGCTAGAGCTTCAGAACCAGAAGCCCCCCCCTTCAATAAGTGCGCCTCCCACCGCAAAACTGGCACCTTCCGCCGTTTCTCCCCCCCCCCTCCCCATCTTCTCCGAAAGCCAGGAATCCCCAGGAAGGAACGGCAGAGCCAGGAAAGGAGGGAAAATTCGTTAGCTGAGCGATCCGAGTTAAGAGACACTTTTGCCTGCCCAACCCGACGGAGACACCCCCCCCCAACACCCCCAGCCCCCCCTCTTCCTCTTCCCCGGGTGTTAGTTGTGACGGCGAGGACCTTCCTTGAGCAGGGGCGAAAGAAGATGATGAAGATGATGGTGATGGTGATGATGATGATGACACTCACAATAATTATGCTCAAAAGCAGGACTTACGGGGTTGTTTCGCTCCAAGGAGAGGGAAGGGAAAAGAAACCGCGTCTGGCTACTAAGTCCCACCACTTCGGGGCGGAGAGGGGATGCGGGGTTGTGGGGAGGGGTGTGGGGGGGGAGAGAAGAAAGCCAGCGGCTCAACCCCCGGGTAACCCCCGCTTCGCTTCCAACGCTTGAGGTGCAGATGGCGGGAGGGAAGACTTTCTCCGTCCGCCGGCGTCGCCTCGCTTGGCTCCTTCGCTCCGACTGGGTGGCCAGAGTCCGGGCGAGCTCTGCCCGAGCGCCGCCAGCCACCTGCCTGCCTCGCGGCGTTGGACTGTCGAGGCGCAAGTGGGGCTCTCCGAACCCCCCGCTTTGGCTGGCTCGCCTTCCTTTCGGGGTGGAGGGGGGGTGGAAAGCTCTC
The DNA here is from genome assembly GCA_039707465.1 of Rhabdophis nuchalis. Classification (NCBI taxonomy): domain Eukaryota; kingdom Metazoa; phylum Chordata; class Lepidosauria; order Squamata; family Natricidae; genus Rhabdophis; species Rhabdophis nuchalis. The sequence goes on from CM077658.1 coordinate 12,060,688, forward strand.
TGGCTTCACTTTCGGGGTCCCTCGCTCTCTTTTGCCGGGCGAAAGGGCGGCGGAGTTGTGGCTTTAGCGCCCCCTCCTTTCTTTCTCTCTCTCTCTCTCTCTTTTTCCCCCCCTTCAGTGTCGGGGCTTCGTCTGAAGGCGCGAGGTTTTCCGGCGGCGGCGGCGGGTGCAACGGCAGCGGCAGCAGCAGCAGCAAGCGCGGCTGCGAAAGCCCATCTCCGGCGACGCGGGCGAGAGGGAGGGAGGAGGGAGGGAAGGAGGGAGGGAGATTCCGAAATAAATCCGCTCATTGAGACGCCGGCGGGCTCCGCGCGCGCGCTCTCATCACCACCACCGCCACCTCCGCACGCGCGCGCTCCTCTCACCCCCCCTCCCCACGCGCGCACGCGCCCCCCCCCCCCGACCCTCCTGCCCGCCCGAAAGGGAAGCGCGAGGTGGGGAGGGGAGGGGGGGGGAAGTGAGCTGAGGGAAGGATTGAGACGCCGAGTCCTCCTCCTCCTCCTCCTCTTCCTCCTCCTCCTCCCTCGACACTTCTGATTCGGCCGCTTTGGGAGGCCGGTCTAAAAGGCTGGTGGGGAGAAAGTGGGGAGGGGGGGACAAGGAGGGAGAGGAGGGGGCTTTCCCCGCACACCCTCCCGCTTTCCCTCGCCCGCTTCTTTCTCCCTCACCCCACCCCAGGCTACCTAAGCGCTCAACTTTCTAGTCCTCTTGGTGGTAAGGGTGGGTGGGTCGGCTTGCTTCTAAAGAACAGACCCATTTATTTATTTATTTATTTATTTATTTATTTATTTATTTATTTATTTATTTATTTATTTATTTATTTATTTATTTATTTATTTTATTAATTTTATTTTATTAATTTTATTTTATGGTATTTTATTATTTTTATTTTATGGTATTTTTTATTTTTATTGTATTTATTTTTATTTTATTATTTTTTATTTTATTTTATTATTTTTTATTTTATTTTATTATTTTATTTTATTATTTTATTATTTATTATTTTTATTATTTTTATTTTATTCATTTATTATTTTATTATTTATTATTTTATTATTTATTATTTTATTCTATTATTTTTATTTTATTATTTGTGTTTTATTTTATTATTTTATTTTTATTTTATCTATTATTATTTTATTCATTTATTATTTTAGTTTATTATTTATTATTTTAGTTTATTATTTATTATTTTAGTTTATTGTTTATTATTTTAGTTTATTATTTATTATTTTAGTTTATTGTTTATTATTTTAGTTTATTATTTATTATTTTAGTTTATTGTTTATTATTTTAGTTTATTATTTATTATTTTAGTTTATTATTTGTATTTTTTTAGTTTGCCAAACATGCACAAGATAACAGAAATAAGAATAAACATGAATAAGAACACAGGAAATGCGTAGGAATAAATGGGGACAGTCAGATAGGGATGGTAGGCACCACTGGTGCGCTCATGCACACCCCCTTACTGACCTCTTAGGAATGGGGTCAGGTCCATGGTAGACAGCTTGAGGTTGAAACTGTGGATGTTTGAGGATGTCGTGACAGAATCAGGTAGAGCATTCCAGGCATTGACCACTCTGTTGCTCAGCTCGTATTTCCTGCAATTGAGTTTGGAGTGGTTTACCTCGAGTTTGTATCTATTGTTTGCCTCTGTATTATTGAGGTTGAAGCTGAAGTAGTTGTTGACAGGTAGGACATTGTAGCAGATAATTTTATGTACTAAGCTGAGGTCCCTTACCTGCCAGAAAGCTGTGCTTTACCTGGCTTTAAAGAGGTCTTTCTTTCTTTCTTTCTTTCTTTCTTTCTTTCTTTCTTTCTTTCTTTCTTTCTTTCTTTCTTTCTTTCTTCCATGGCGAATTCTGCCTGCTGGAATGCCTGCTGGGAATCCCCTTCCTCAGGACTGTCGTGGGGAGGGTGGAGAGAGGAGGACCAAAAAAGAGGTAGGTAGGAGTTGAAGCCAAGAGGACGTGCATTGGACAGTTAGGAGAACTTTATATCTCAGTTGCATTGATGATGTTACTTTGTTAGGGTAATGAATGTCTGCAAAAGAAAGAATAAAGAAAAAAAATCTGGCCATTTAATTTCAGTGAGATCCATCTTTTCATGAGGGTTGTTTGGATAGAGATATTTGTAGCTCAGTTGAAATGGGGGAATCTTTGGTGCACCTTGAGCTTGGTTGTTTTCTTGCAGACCCAAACTAGGTAACATCATCAGTGCTAGAAGGCAGTGGGATTTGCAGGCAGAGGGAGAAGGAAGAGGAGGGGGATTAGGATTCTGGGGTCTTTGGTGCTCTGTGAGCTTGGTTATTGTTGGGGTTTTGGGGGGGGGGGGTGTTGCAGACATTTCATTACCCAAACTAGGTAACATCATCAGTGCTGTGATGAGATTTTCCCTTCTGCATGTAAAGGCAAATTTATGTGAGCATACATTTTCTCTCAATGTCTTCCCTTCTTCTTCATCTCCTTCTTCATAACCATTTGCAAAAAGAGATAGCGAAAGCACAAAAGTTCAAATAATCACACATCTCCAAATGTATTACTCTTACTCTTATATTCATATTTTATTTTTGGATCAATGAATACCATTTCACGAGTCCCATCCACGTACTAGGGAGGCACAACCCACTTCCAATAACCAACTACTATCACCTGCTGAGACATGAAGCCATACAATTCTGCTTCCAGTAAAGAGAAGAATATGAGTTCCTTGATCACAGAGATAAATCTCCTTGCCTTCTGAAATTATCATTTAAAAAAAAAATCACAATGCATTGTATGTACGATAGCCATTGTCGTCCTTTAGTTTATTGTTACTCTCTTTTGAATATCTTCTAAGGTGTAAAGTTATGAGAGGCAAAGAGAGATATATTAATTTCAGTCTAGCATCTCTTTTTTGGTCTTTATTTCAAATGCCTCAGGTATCTCCAAGCTACCAAACACAAGAGAACAAAGAAAATGAAATAAATCCAGTGTGTGAAATTCAGGGGTTGTTTGAAACCTTTGTGTGGCTGAGTCATGTGTGTTTTCCTAACGTGGATTTCGTGGTGCTCCCCTACTTTACTACTAAAGGAATGAATATACTCTGGGATATTCAATACAGTAATACTCATGGACCGAGCTAAGGTATGAGGTGATTTGCTTCAATTTGGCTTAGCATGTTTATAAACTCAACAATTACAACTTGTAAATTATTTATTTATTTATTTATTAAATTTATACCCCGCCCTTCTCCAAAAGGACCCAGGGCGGAGTACAGGAATTTAAAATACAATACAAAATCAAGTAATTTTTTTTTAAAAAACTTATTTGATACCCATCCTGTGCTAAAAACAAATTTAAATCCCCAAATTTAAAACTGTCTAAAATAGTCATTTGTTGAGGTTACGCTAGGCCGGCTAAATGGAACAAATGTGTCTTTAAACACTGGCGGAAGAGGCGGAGGTCGGAGATGGTACGAAGTTCAGGGGGGAGGTCGTTCCAAAGGGCAGGGCCTGCCACAGAGAAGGCTCTTCCCCTGGGTGTCGCCAGTCGGCATTGTCCGGCCGACGGCACCCTGAGAAGGCCCTCTCTGTTGGAGTGTATCGGTCTAAGGGATGTATGGGGCAGGAGGCGGTCTCGCATATAACTAGGTCCCGAGCCAAATTAAGTTTTCTGGAGTCCACTCAACTCAGAGAAATGTGTGCCTTGACTTGTAAGGCTGCAGACAGCCATTTGGAAGCAAATGGTAGCAAATTACATGGAAACTTTGTCAGTGGTCGTCGGTGATTAAACACATAAGGGAATATTGCTACCACCGCCATAAGTCTGGAAGCAGTTTCATAGTTAGATGGCATAGACATTTTGGTGAGGTACCGACGGTTAGTACTGTAAGCAGCCCCAGACTGCTCCTGGGTGAAGGAGTGGGACGTCAGCCAATTTAAACTGAGATAATGGAATGTGAGGCAACTGGCAGTTGGAACAGAGTTCTTTTCAGGTGGGGAGGGAAAGTAGCATCAGAGTGTGTTAATTACTGTATAAGAAATACTAATGATCTGATGGTCATTTCAAAAAATCCTTTCTTAGCGAGCACCTAGAAGCCAAGAGGAATGTGCGTGCCAAATTTCAAGTTTGTAGGCTTTACAGTTCTGGAGATTTCATGAGGAGTGAGTGGTATTTGTCTCTCTCTCACCCACATATATAACACAAGATGGTCTTTGAATAGTATGGAAAATGGGAGAAAAAATGGAGACTTGACTTATCAGCACCCGTCCTGTCATGATCCAGGAGTCAAATGGTGACTCTTTATGTGAAGAAGCTAATCCAGCAGAACCTGTGAAAGGTCAGCCTCAGGACACAAAGCCAAGAATGGCATGAGGCTAATCAAACATAAGTGCCACCTGAAGAGTTGGAGCATTCAGATGAGGGTTGTAAGCTGGAGTGTAGAGAGGAAAGCAGAGCAAAGGTGTTCTATGAGGCACCTTGCCATACAGGATTGCAAATCTTGATTAGTGACAGCTTGTTGCAGCCTGATTTAAGAGGCAACCCTGACCCATGTTCTTTTGCTAGAACAACTGTCTGATTCCCAACTGTTGTGTGATGCTCATGTGTTCTATCCTTGGGCTGATCCTTGACAGACCCAACTTGGCTATCTGACTTTCAGACTGGATTTAACTTCTCTTCTGAATATCCCTATTGGAAGTGAAACTCTTCAGACAAGCTTCTCTCAAGAGACTCTGTTTTGTTTACATTACTTCTTTGCTGTTATCTCTTCAACTCTGTGAAAATTGCTAAGCTCCATATCAACCATATTTGAGTGTGTAGCTGAAACCTGATTGAAGATACATCCAAAATCTTTTTCCCCCCGAGGACCAAGTGAGCTCTCCAAAAGATTCACTGGAAAGAAGATGGCTGTAGCTGAATTTTGTTTTCACAGCTAATCAGTGGCTCTTTAAAAATTTGTGACGAGGCACCTTTTCCAGTGACAGAAGAAGATGGAGCTAAATTTTGCAATATTTCACATGCAAAACATTGTACTAAGAAAACATGCTAACAATGTGAGAGAGAAAGAGACAGAGAGAGGAAGGGAGGAAGGAAGGAAGGAAGGAAGGAAGGAAGGAAGGAAGGAAGGAAGGAAGGAAGGAAGAAGGAAGGAAGGAAGGAAGGAAAACACAGTTGGAAGTAGTTACAAACAAGTAGTTTGTAGCTCAAGAAGGCAAAAAGAAACCCAGAAAAAAAGCAAAAACAAAACAAAACAGGAAAGTTGCTAAAGAAAGGGGGAAAGGGAAAATAATAATCCAAAAATGTATGCAAATTGTTTGTAGCAGAGAAAAGTGGGCAAGGAGAGCCAAATGAGGTAAGGAAGTGGAAGACAGCAATAAAGGTAACCTATGAAGCAGAAAAGGTGGGAAGCCTGCCCAGAAGAGGCTGAAGGAGAAGGGCAGGAGACAGGCCGAGACCAGGAAGAACAAAACAAACGAGTGACCAGTTACAGACTAGGAAGTTGTAGAAGGCTACTGGAGGAGAAATTCACTTTCTTTTTCTTTTAATAGAATAGCCCTTTTGCTCCAGGTTTGAAGAAATTGTTTTGTTGACAGTATAATCAGATAAATCCACTCAAGAGCAAAGAATGATGCCCCTTTCTTTAGGGCCATGGAACTGATTACATACGTAATGCCTTCTAATGATGCTCTTTAGCTATGCTTTCATCAGCCTGAACAGGCACAGTCGAGATGGCGACTCTCCTTGGGCCAGTCATGGATGGATCTTCTTAGGGGAAGGTAAAGGTTCCCCTCGCACATATGTGCTAGTCATTCCCGACTCTAGGGGGCAGGGCTCATTTCCATTTCAAAGCCAAAGAGCCATCGCTGTCTGAAGACGTCTCCGTGGTCATGTGGTGGCATGACTAAATGCTGAAGGTGCACGGAACACTATTACTTTCCCATCAAAGGTGGTTCCTATTTTTCTACTTGCATTTTTTACATGCTTTCGAACTGCTAGGTTGGCAGAAGCTGGGACAAGTAACGGGAGCTCACTCCATTACGCGGTGCTAGGGATTCAAACTGCCAAACTGCCAGCCTTTCTGATCGATAAGCTCGGCATCTTAGCCACTGAGCCACCACATCTTTTTAATTCTCTTTTAAACATACCTTTATTTTTCTCTTTTACAGGCACCAATGCCCATGTGAACACCTGCTAAGTGCTAATGGCCAAAGCATAATTTGTGGAACCACAGTCCATTGACTAAACAACATTTGGCTGGATTTGCAAGTATTGAGACTTAAGTTATGGTTGACACTGGCTTGGTTCTTACCATATACTCAATGTAAACCAAACAACTGTGGATTAATAGGTACTATGAGCTCAACTTATTACTGCTTTCACTCCCTTCCTGCCCCAGCTCTTGTTTTTATTCATTCTTTTTTTTTTTTTGCTTTTAAAATAATGATAAAAGGGAGGGAGGAACAGAACATTAAGATAAAAATACATGCATTGTTAAAAGAAAGAAAACGCATCAAAGTGCTTTAAAAAATAAAACTATATCAAAGGGAAATATTTTTAGCAGTCAATAGCTACAATATATATATATTTATTTATTTATCAACACAAAAACGTATCATTCATATATGTGTGTGTGTGTGTTACGTTTTTGAGCTGATCAACAATCAAAAACGTAACACACATATACACAATGGAACTCATGGCTTTCTGTCTAGATGGTCTCTAATGATGAGCCGAAAGGCAGAAAAAAAAGGAAACAGTATGTCTCCTCCCTTAATTGGGGCCCTAACAGGGTGTTGTGGAACAAGTATATACTTATCCTCCTGTCTCAGCTGAACAGGAAGAGAACCTGGTGGCTCAAATGGTTAAGGCATCTGCTTAGCATGTAATACAGCCCCGGTTCAAATCCCAGTAAGGGTATGGCTAGCTGATGAGAGCTAAAAAGCTCAAAATTGATCTATCCTAGTCTCCCAGATTTATTTATTGATTAGCTCAAACACACACACACACACACACACACACACACACATATAACTAGTGGTATATGTTTTTTAAAAAAACTTACTCTATTTTGTGTACTGCAGCTTGGGAATCATAAAGTACATCTTTAGTGGATATTCTGGACCAATGAGAAAGTTTCACTTTGAAAAAGAACCAAGCTACTAGAATTGAACCGAAAAAAATCAAAAGGATGACAGGTGGAGGGAAAAAAAGATCTAGAACATTCATTATTTGCTGTCATGTACTGGACATCTGGATCTGGACAGCCTCAATTCGGTAACTCCATCGCTGTCTACCAAGACTTTAAGGTAGGGGTCTTCAAACTTTTTAAACGGGGCTGATTCACGGTCCCTCAGGCTGTGGTGGGTGTGACTAGGAGGTCATGTGACTGTCTGGGTGGGCGTGGCTAGGAGGTCATGTGACTGGGTAGGCGTGGCCAATTTAAGCAGTCCATTTTGCCTTTGCCCTTGCTGTACTTTCTCCTCCCCTACTCACCCACCGGCCCTGGATCATATGGCTGTGACAAACATCCTGAAAGGCTGTTTTTAAAGCGTTTTTAAAGACTTTTTAAGCACTACTTGACAAGCTGGCAACAGAGCTGCTTTCCAAGATAGCAGCCGCCTCTCCCCTACTCACCCAGCGGCCCTTGATCAGGTGGTTGCACTGGCGAGATCACCCCTCAGTCGGCTGGCTCCTCCATGCACCCTTTGGCCTTACCTTCAGCAGTGATCAGAAGTGCAGCTCAACCAGTGAAATAACTAACCAGAAGTGCAACTGAAGTGGATACTGGCTGGAAGATATGGCCAATGATGAGGGGCGGGGCAGGGGGTCTGAATTCCACCAGTCCGTATGTGGATCTATGCTTTCAAGCATCAAAAATACAGAGCCAGTGTCTGTCCATTTAAAAAGCAGAAGTCATGAGTAACTTTTCCTCTGCAAGACTAAATAAATAATAAGCACACTGCAAGCAACTAATGGCCTGTTACTGAAAACAGCACAGGTGTAAAACCCTAAAGTTACCAGGAAATGTTTCCTGGAAAACTATCTGTTTACCAACTCTCAATTAGCCTTGACTGGTTTCTTCCGTTGGATTATTTTGTGCCTGACATTGTTAAGCGTTTTGCCATACACCAAAGTGCAGTTTGATATATATATATATTTTCTCCCATTTGCGATGTCTATTGATTAGGCTTCTAAAATAACCATTCCAAAGGAATAAGATTGTGCCTTGCCGATAATCATATTACAATGAACGCAAAGAACGGAAGGATAAACATATGGGTGGGAACTGACTGAAAGATGAAAGGGAAAAACCGTGGGAGGTGATATTATTTTTGCAGGCAAGTAGAAAAAGGACAAAAAAAGAAGCAAAGGAAAACACTGGGATTAAAAGGGGAATAGTAAAGGGGCAATTTTAATCAAACAAAAGTACAAGATAAGATAAAGCAACTTGCCTGTGGCAAAATTATTTTACGCACATTGGGTCTGTTGGTTACTATAATTGTAATTTCATTGGCGTGTCACTCTTATCTAAATTATGACTCAAACACCATGAAATTCAGTTTGTTGTAATGGTTAAGGCATCAGGCTAGAAACCAGAAGACTATGCATTCTAGTCTATGCATTCTTAAGCCCTAAGTCAGTTGGATGACCTTGATTCAATCATTCCCTCTCAGCTCTAGGAAAGAGGCAATGGCAAACCAATTCTGAAATCTTGCCTAAAAGAAAACAGCAGGGACTCGTACAGAGAAAGATGTACAAAGAAAGATCATTATGAGGCTGGGGGCTAAAACAGATGAAGAACAGTTTCAGGAATTGCATTTGTCTAGTCTAGCGAAAAGAAGGACGAGGGGTGACGTGATAGCAGAGTTCCAACATCTGAGGGGCTGCCACAAAGAAGAGCAGGTCAACCTATTTTCCAAAGCACCAGAAGTCAAGATAAGAAACAATGGATGGAAACAAATCAAGGAAAGAAGCAACCTAGAACTAAGGATAAATTTCCCAACAGTGAAAACAATAGAACAATAGGGCTTGCTTTTGTGGGTGCTCCTTTTTGGAGGCTTTTTTTAAAAGAAGAGACTGGACAGACATTGTCTGAAATGGTATAAGGTCTCCTGCTTGAGCAGGGAGTTGGACTACCCTGTTTCCCTGAAAATAAGACACACACCCTTCAGATAATTAGCCCAATCGGGATTTTGAGAACATGCGCTAAAATAAGCCCTCCCCAAAAAATAAGCCCTCCCCCAAAATATTGCAACACAGCAGCAACCATGAGGTGACCACACTTGGCACCTCCAGCACCTCAAAAATAATAAGACTTCCCCAAAAATAAGGTCAAGCACTTACTTCAGGAGTCAAAAGAAAATAAGATCCTTACTGTATTTGTGGAAATACAGTAGAAGACCTCTAAGGTCCCTTCCAACTCTGTTCTCTTTCTGTTTCAGTTACCCAGAGTCAACACTGATCCAAAGCCATGCATGCACAAACACACATAACCCCTTCAACAGCTATTCTGTATATGTAATATGTTTTTGTAAGTTGTCCTGAGCAGTTAAGGAAATGGGCTCTTTTTAAAATATATGTAACTTTTAAAATACTGGGTATAGGAAGGAAGGAAGGAAGGAAGGAAGGAAGGAAGGAAGGAAGGAAGGAAGGAAGGGAAAAAAAGAAGGAAGGAAGGAAGGAAGGAAGGAGGAAGGAAGGAAGGAAGGAAGGAAGGAAAGAAAGAAAGAAAGAAAGAAAGAAAGAAAGAAAGAAAGAAAGAAAGAAAGAAAGAAAGAAAGAAAGAAAGAAAGAAAGCTATTTAATGCATAGGAAAGCCAGTTTGGTGCAGTGGTTAAAGTCACACTGTAAACCAAAACACCATGAGTTCTAATCTTGCCTTAGGCACAAGTCAGCTGGGTGACCTTATGCCCCTCACACCCTCTCAGCCCTAGGAAGAAGGTAGTGGCAAACAATAACCAAAAATCCTGGCAAGAAAGTTAAATGGCTTAATTCAGTCGTTCACCAGACTTTTATCAGGGAGATGAGTTCTGAAATTAGAGTGAAGAAAAATATATTGATGTAGGAGTCAAGGAATAGTAAAGAGAGAGAGGGAGAGACTATAAATAAATGTTCTGCCTCTAGGCCTTTCAAAATTTTAAGAAAGACCTTGATGAGACCTACTTTCAAATAAACATGAATAGGATTGTTCTGTAAAAAAAAGTTAATTGACCATAACTTGTGTGAAGACTAAATCCTATACATGCTTACTTGGCATAAGTCCCACTAAGATTAATAGAGCTTGCTTGCTTCAGAAGATATGGATGGATAAGATGACTACATACTGTACGTTCAAAATGCCAAAAGCCAACTTCTCATATCGTTTCACCTTCACATATCCTACATCATCTTCTTCCCTTTCACTATTCTTTCTCTTTAGTTCTACTTATCATTGAGCTGACATTCTATTTTGATTTTTCAAATCATGCATCTTTGGGTGGGCTGTCATAATTCTATATTATTAAGAATCTTTGTATGATCAGATTTATTTATAGTTTTTTATGTGAGAGTCAGTGTGGGGTCTGGGTTAAGGTATTGAATTAGAAAGGGGATTCATATACTAGTCCTCCTGTAGGCACAGAAACCAACTGGATAACTTCAGGCCACCAGAATGATATATAAACATCCATGAACTTCAAAGAAGAGAAATATATTTACTTTAATTAATTCTATTTTTGTTGTTGTTAGTTGTGAAGTTGTGTCCAACCCATCACAACCCCATGGATAACGTTCCTCCAGGCCTAGTGAGTGGGTCCTTCCTTCTCATCAGGTGGCCAAAGTATTTGAGTTTCATCTTCAAGATCTGGCCTTCTAAAGAGCAGTCAGGGTTGATCTTCTCTAGGACTGACTGGTCTGGTCACCTTGCAGTCCAAGGGACTCACAGGAGTCTTCTCCAGTACCGTAGTTCAAAGGCCTCAATTCTTGGGCGCTCAGCCTTCCTTATGGCTCAACTTTCACAACCATACATTGCAACTGGGAAAACCATAGCCTTGACTATACACACTTTTGTTGGCAGGGTGATGTCTCTGCTTTTTAGTCCACTGTCTAGATTTCTCATGGCTTTCTTCCCCAGGAGCAAGTGTCTTTTAATTTCTTGGCTGCAGTCCCCATGCTATGATCTTAGTTTTCTTAATGTTGAGTTTTAAGCCAACTGGGCAATATAAACCCGCCAACGTCTTAAAACCTATTTATTCCAACAAGCCGGCCTAGCATAACCCCGTTTCTGATTTTTATAGGGATAATTTTAAATTTTAGAGCTTTATTAATTTTAGAACAGGGAATATTTAATTAGTTTTTTAATAATTTTGGATTTTTGTATTTTGTATGATTGTAATGATACCTGTGCGCCGCCCTGGGTCCTTGTTTAGGAGAAGGGTGGGGTATAAATTTAATAAAATAAAATAAAATAAAATAAATAAACAATATGTATTCCTAATCTTTCATATCAATAAATAAAAGCAATGGAGATTAGGTAGAGAAAAAGTTAAAAATGTATTTTAAAAAAACATTTTGTTTTTAGATAGATGGATGGATGGATGGATGGATGGATGGATGGATGGATGGATGGATGGATGGATGGATGGATAGATAGATAGATAGATAGATAGATAGATAGATAGATAGATAGATAGATAGATAGATAGATAGATAGATAGATAGATAGAAAGAAAAGGGAGAGAGAAAGAGAGAGAGAGAACATCAACTATTACAGAAACCCCCCTTGTCCTGAATGGAGCCAATTTATTCCAGAATACATAATCTTTGTTGTATGTGGGGGTAAAAAATTATGGAAATTAAAATCATTTTGGCTATATTCGTATCTTCCACTATTAAAGTAAATTTATTGTTTACTCAAGCCAATATTCCAGTATCATATGCAACACTGAACAATGAGGTGACCACACAGGATGGGATTATAGAAGTGTAGCTGGAGAAAAACCAGAAATGATTGGCTAATTATCTATTCAGGGCATGATGTGAACATAGCCCTGTCTTTGGTTCTTGGGGATTGCAAAATGCTTGCTATTAGCTTGTGGGGCTATGCTGGCCTGGAGTTCAAAAGTAACAAAAAATGGTATTTTGCATTAATAAGAAGATTTTCTTATTTAATAGAGGAAATGTGGTCATGGGAAACGGAAGTGCAGAAGTTCACCCTAGCTATCTTGCAATTAAGGAAAAATTGAAACTAGAGCTAAGGACCTTTTCTGATTGAGTAAAAGGTTAGAAGCATGGTTTGCTTTTAAAAAAAAAATAAGGAAGATATAGTTACTGCTTAAAGAAAGTGCAGATCAAGCGTTGGACTATTGCTGGAGAGAGAAAGCATAGAGTTTTGAGAAAGCAAAAAACTTACTAGCAGTTACTTTAAATTGTCTTATATTGATTTGGATTAAGAACCAATCTACAATGGACTATTCATTTGCTCCTCAATGGTTTGTCTGATAGCGCAAGTTAAACCTTTGTGCCATTAGAACAGGATCCTTTATTTAATTAAACAGAAAATCTAACTGCGATTTTCCAATTTCACCTGCAGGGATCAAACAGAATAACAAACCACGGTTGTGATTGAGATGCAATTCTGAACCATCCAATCTTTGATGTTTAAGACACTGTTGTTACATTATTTGGAGGGAAAAGTAGACTTTTCAAGTATGCATTTACTGAACCCAAAACCTATTTTCAGTAGAAACATCTGTTTTTCAGAAAGTTGCCTTCCTATTGATTTTATTTCCATATATATTTAGGCTGGCCAAAATAACTTACATTGACCTGTCAGTTCCCAAGAAATAAAATAATAAAGTGCAGTGTTAAAGGAAAGAATAGCAGTATAAATATCCTTCACTTGCAGAGAATGAAAAAAAAAACCCCTAAGTGAAATAATAAATTGCAGGTAAAGCAACAAGGAATAAAGATCAGAAGGTATTAAATGGTGAGCAATAAATTATTGGAATATTTAGCAATAATTTGGGTATATAAAGTTGCATCTTCTTCAACATTGTCAACGTCACAAGGGTACTATAAAGAAAGGGAAATAATTATGCTTAAATTACAGAAAACTGTCTTCCTTTACAATCTAAATTATACATTTTTGTTGGAACTCTATAGCCTCGTATTGGTTAAAATTAGCAGTAAAGCATTGTGTTTTATAGATAGAAATACTTATTTTTCCTCCTTACTGATATCCATTTTTTTCTGAAAATTTTATGAATATTAGTTTAATCTGAAAGAACATTCAAGTAGTACTATTGAAGGGGTATAACTCATCCTGCTGCATTTTACTTTTGGAATGTAGATCCTATCATACTGAGATAATCTAACTTTGTGATGGCTTGTGGATGGATGTTTGGCTGGGTGGGTTGGTGGGTGAGTGGGTGGATGACTGCCTATCTGTTTGTCTACCTGCCTGGATAATAGGATGGGTAACAGGATGGCTGGCTGTGTGGCTTGCTGCCTGCCTGCCTGCCTTCCTGCCTCCCTGCCAGCCTGGATGATTGGATAATTGGATGGATGGTTTGATGGCTAGTTGAATGGATGTGCGGCTTGCTACCTGCCTGCCTGCCTGCCTCTCTGCCAGCCAGACTGCCTTCCAGTCTGCCTGATATTTGGATGTTTGGGTGGATGTTGGGTGGGTGGGTGGCTGCCTGTCTCCCTACTTGCCTGCCTGGATGATTGGATGAATAGATAATTGGAAGGATGATAGGATGGCTGGCTGGCTGGCTGGCTGGCTGGCTGGCTGGCTGGCTGGCTGGCTGGCTGGCTGGCTGGCTGGCTGGCTGCCTGCCTGCCTGCCTGCCTGCCTGCCTGCCTGCCTGCCTGCCTGCCTGCCTGCCTGCCTCTTTTCCAGCCTGCTTGATGTTTGGATGATTGAATAGATATTTAGATGGGTGGGTTGGTGGGTGGCATTGACCACTCTGTTGCTGAAGTCGTATTTTCTGCAGTCAAGTTTGGTGTGATTTATCTTAAGTTTGTATGTATTGTGTGCTCGTGTATTGTTGTGGTTGAAGCTGAAGTAGTCATTGACAGGTAGAACATTGCAGTAGATAATTTTATGTACTACACTTAGGTCAGACCAAAGGCGGCGTAGATCTAAGTTATCTAAGCCCCAAATTTGAAGCTTGCTGGCATAAGGGATTCTGTTGCGAACAGAGAAGCGGAGGACTCTTCTCGTGAAATACTTCTGGACCCGCTCGATCGTATTAATGTCTGATATGCAGTGCAGGTTCCAGGCAGATGAACTGTATTCGAGAAATGGTCTAGCAAATGCTTTGTATGCTCTGGTTAATAGTACAGTGTTACCAGAGAAGAAGCTATGCAGGATTAGGTTAACAACTCTTAGTGCCTTTTTGGCAATGTTGTTACAGTGGCACTCAGAACATTAGAGATGAGTATATGAAGGTGTAGTTTCTGAATCATTTTTTTTAAATTAAATGACCAGGATATCAGGGGAGAAAACAAGTGTAATGAGCAGAAAGTGTTTCTCCTGCTATTCTTCACTTAGGAAGAGACACAGTGATATTTCAGCCAGAGCTGTGTTCACATTTTGTATCTCACCACTGATTTCTTTGGACCGTTCTCACTTCCTCCCCAGAGGCAGAAAAGAGAAAGAGGAATAAAAATAAGGTGTCTGTTTAAAAATTTTATGTCTTTGTTGATAGCTGCTGGATTGATGGAGCAGGGTAAATCCCCAGTTTCCTTTGCCAGGAACGTTGTTTTATAAACTGACACCCTTTAGAAGTGAGGTCCCAAGAGAAAGCTCTCTTGAAATGTGAAGAATGACATTCATTTACACATTAGGATGGTTTCGTACCTTCCCGCTAATATTGTGCAGCACTGTGCCGGAACAGTGGGTGCGTAATGGAAACTGCATAACATTCCTAAGGTGCTATTTGCAATTTTGATTTCTTGCTGTCAGGTGGAGTATTAGGAGCAAAGAAATACACATTACGGGAAATCATAAAATTTCAAACCGAATAGCCATAGATCAAGCAAAAACACTTTACTACCCTATTCTCTCCCCCCCCCCCACTCCCTTAATTTTGGTGGATGCAAAATGAGAAGGGAAAAATAAAATAAAAGACCTACTCCTACGCTGTTGGTTTGCAATGTATCTTGTCTAGGGCAAAGTTTCAGAGGCTGCAAATATACATACATCTTTTGGTCTGCTTCAAGTGCCCTCTAGTGTGTGATAACTAAGCAGGTTGATATATCTCCCTCCTTCTCCCATTCGGAGGTTTTAAAATCCCAAAGCATGCGTACTTTTTTTCTTCTCAAAAGTCGTATCGATGACATATCTTGCCATTTTAATTGTTTGCAGGCATGTAAAAACAGCATTGATTTTCCGTAGGAAGTTAAACTTGCTAAGATTAATTTGCAGTGCCAATTGGGGTTGTATATTTGGGCAGATAAATAGAAGTGGGCTTCTATTTATGCATAAGGTAAGTTTCCTCCAAGTTAAGTTCAGCTTCTGATGATTTTAGTAGTCATGCCTATTAGTATGGAAGTGTGTTTTTCCAGGATGTTTGACCCAATCTTGACTACACTCCTTGCGTCTCCTGGGAGTCTCACCTCTAAGAATTAATCAGGAGAGTCTCGGTTAAACTTCCATTCCCAAACAAAGTTGCCAAGTATGTAAATTTATATAAAAATCCCTTCGTTCTTCTTTCAAATTCAAAATATTGTAAAAGTACTGTGTTTTTCTCCAATCCACTTGGAATAAATTAATAACCAGTTTAATTATTCACTGTAGGTTTCTTTGCGCAGTTCAACCAAGACATTGATATAAATGTCATTGCAGCATATTAAGAAGAGCTATCAGCAGCCTGGTATAGAGAGATATAACTGATGGCAATGCAGTTGAAAGACTACTCTTAGCATGAGGGCTACAGTCAAGAATGTCATCAGTTCGGTCTGTGTGATGTTGGAGGGCACGGAAACGTTCTGTTGATGGATTGGGTTAAAAGATAGCAGGGCACTTCAAATCTGTCATTTTCAAAGGCCCCCAGAGTGCTCTAAGATGTTAAGGCACGTGGCCAAGGTTTGTATTTTGCTCCACAGAGTTCAACTCAATCTTCCTTTATTCCCTCGTTCTGATCAATAACTATAAGCCATTTGCCTTTGGGGTGTCTTCTGTTCGTCCAACTATGTTAGCCATGTCATTTCTGATTAATAGAGGCTTTCCATCAGAAGTGGGATTCAAATTATTTAACAACTGGTTCTCTGCCCTAATGACCAGCTGAGTAGCTGGGGCTTGGTGGTCATGTGACTGGGTGGACGTGGCCAACTCAATGTCACTCACATCGATGGACGCTTCGCCTTAGCTGTTCCAATGTAATAAGGGTTAACTGGAGAGGCAGTTTCTGTAAGCAGGGCAATAAAGTTTAGTCTAGAAACAATGCCAGAATGTTTCCTTCCTGCCTTCCTTACAGGATTAGCTCTATAAAGTGGAAAAAAAGAGAGATTTCTTAAACAACTGGCTTTCTGAACTGCTTAGAAAGTTAACAACCGGTTCTCCCAAATAGGTGTGAACTGGCTGAATCCCACCACTATTCTCCATATCAAGAAGGTAATGTGTATTACGTATTTCATTAAATCACGCTTAGTTTAATCAGGGTTTATTGGGTAATTTACAGTGGCTGTCTTGACAAACATGGTAAGCCACTACCAAACAAACCATGCATGATGGATTGATGCAGTGGATTGATGAAGTTGCTCACTTACTTTTGTCTCACTTACTTTTGACTTTTGATATTCAGGATTGCGCCTGCCAACTTTATGCTCTAAACCACGAATTATGGTCTCACCAACCCATTTTATTCCATTGTGTTTTGGAATTCCTTTCCTATAGAAAAAAATTGATTCAGGGAGAAGGAAAAGACACAGTCAGGCTATCTGCCCTGGGCAGAAAAGCTGCGTATTGAGAAAAGCAATTCCTATCCATAAGGAATTGGCACAAAGGTTAGAATGCAGTACTGCAGGCTACTTCTGCTGACTGCCGGCTGCAGCAGTTTGGCAGTTCGAATCTCACCAGGCTCAAGGTTGACTCAGCCTTCCATCCTTCTGAGGTGGGTAAAATGAGGACCCAGATTATTGGGGGAAATAGACTGACTCTGTAAATTGCTTAGAGATGGCTGGAAACACTGTGAAGCGGTATATATATAAGTCTAAGTGCTATTACTATTGCTATAACCACTAGATGTCAAACTCATGGTGTTATATTGGCATCCCATGACATATCGTGACATTTTTCCCCTTCGCTTAAATGGGGAGGGCACGTCCTGTGTGTGACGCATACAGCCCATGGCCCACCAGTTTGGCACCTCTGCAGTGACTAGATCAGGGATGTCCAAACTTGGGAACTTTAAGACTTGTGGACTTCAACTCCCAGAATTCTGGGAGTTGAAGTCCACAAGTCTTAAAGTTCCCAAGTTTGGACATCCCTGGACTAGATGATAGCAAAGAATTATAGAAACTCTAATTCTTTTCTGCCAGCCTATGATTTTGCAGCTGAGATATATCAGCCATGTCCTAGAACTGTATTAATAAACAGCCATGTTTAAATACAGAAATTTCAACTTGCTGAGCTATTGTGCGTTTTTTCACTGGTGGCTTTATGAGTTGGAGAAACAAGTTATTGGTGGTTAAGTTCCAAAAGTCTCATCTACGAATGCATCATGAAACTTTTGTTCATAAAAACTATATCTGATCCCAAAGCTTTCTGTTGTTCATCCTTAACACATTGGTTTAAAATTCACTGAAAAGAGTGAAAGTGTGGTCTTTCTAGGTAAAAACTTGCAGCTTATTTTTTTTTAAAAAAAATATTTGGCAACAGGTTTTCCAAAGTAACAGATGAAAAGGAAAGAAATATGTTAAATAAAAACAACATTTATTAGAAAAAGTAATTCTAAATATTTAATGGTACAATTAAGTCTTATTAATGTAATACTCTTTATTCTTCAGCTTTAAAATGCGTAAGGATAATTTCCCCTTTCATCTTTATTATGCAGTGTTTTCCTCCAATTATTTGTTATATGTTCTCATAAAAAATTTACTCGTGTTAAGATTTTAATTTTAATGTTCTAAACATGAGCCTTTTCCATGAATCTCTTCACAGGGGTTTAAAATTTGGAGTATAAATACAAATGTAAGTTATACAGATGATGAACTGGATCTTCTATCCCTTTCCCCTACATTAGCATAACGTCAGGTTTATCTTAGAGCCCACAAACATTATTCTGAGATTAGATTCAGACAAACAGTCGACAAAGGGATCTGGTTCACTATTAGGACTTTACAGACTTTCATAATCAAGGGTGAAATGCTCTGAAATCTACTACCGGTTTGCTTTGCGTGCCAAATGCCCGCTTCGTGCTCATACACGCCGCAGGCCTTTTCTAAATCTGCAAAGATAAATAGAACAGTGAGGGGTTGTAGAAACAGCTGTGCTGTACGATTTCCTGCTTTCTAGCAAAAACGGTCTCCCCAGGCTGTGTAGGTCCTTCTGGTAGGCCTGTTTTTCACCGTCCCCGAGCCTCCGTGTACGCCCTGCACAGTGGTGGGTTTCTGCAGGCTCGCACCTACACGCGAGAGCCGGTTGGTGAAATTTAGAGAACCGGTGAGAGGGGGTTCCACTGGCGTACCTGGAAGTAAATCTGGCCCACCGCTGCCAGTGACCCAATGGAAAGGAAAGGAAAGGAAAGGAAAGGGAAGGGAGGAAGGAAGGAAGGAAAGAAAGAAAGAAAGAAAGAAAGAAAGAAAGAAAGAAAGAAAAAAAGAAAGAAAGAAAGAAAGAAAGAAAGAATGAAAGAAAGAAAGAAAGAAAGAAAGAAAGAAAGAAAGAAAGAAAGAAAGAAAGAAAGAAAGAAAGAAATTATCATCACAATTGAGTCCAAAATTTTGGTTGCTAAGCAAGAGCGTTGTTAAATGAGTTTCACCACATTTTAAAAGGTGGCCACTCCCACCCTGTCACATGACTGCCAAGCCACACCCACAAAATAGGCCACACCTACAGAGTGGGTTCTAAAAAATTTGAAACCCACCACTGGCCCTGCATTCAAAACTGGCCATGTGGGGATTCCTGGGAGGGGCAGGGCCGAGTGGGTGGGATTTGGAGGTTCTCCGAACTGCATAGAATCTTAGCTGGAGGTTCTCCCGACCCCCTACGAACCCCAGCATCCCACCCTGCCTATTGATGAAATAAAGTCACCTATATCCCCAATGCACCTGTGCACATTGTATTAACATTGTCTTCTCTTTTGAAAGCCAGTTTGAAAGCAATAGTCTTCCTCTAAATTCTTTGAGAATTTTTCATCCTGGCACTAAGCAGAGCGCTTGAAAATATCAAGAAGAGGGAAGCCAGGAGTTCTAGGCAAAAGGAACAGCTGGGTTCCCTGCCATGAACAATAGGAAACACAGCAATTTATTTAAAATGTATTTAAATGATTTTAGGCCACGTTTCGGAGTACATCTCTCTCACACACACACACCAAATAAAAGAAAGCAACAATGGGAGAAAAGTGAAATACTTAAATATGATTTTAAGGATTGAACAGCTAAATTGATGAGGTTTTTTTAAAATAATAATAATAATGAAGTAACACCAACGAAAGGAATAATTAACAAGGGAAGGGAGGAAAAACCTGCTCATTTCTTGCGCTTTTGAGAAAATGTGAGCATCTTTAAACTCCTTTTGAATGGAAGGGGGTTTTCCTCCCCCCTTTTTTTCTTTCTCCTGGAGAGCTAATTGAACTCAGGATGCTCTCAGAAGGAAATATTTAATACTATTAACCATAATACTGTTAATCACCTTGCACCTGTAGAAAGAGAAGAAAAGGGAAATTAGAGAAATAATATCCATTTCTTTGTGTCTTTGAGACCAATTGCCACCGAGGAGGTCTTCCCATTTTTGTTTGAAATATAGAATCATGCCCTTAAGCGAGCACGTAGCAGAGGACTAGCCCTGGCTTTCTCTATCAGCTAGCCAGCACACTTTCATTTTACTCTCTCCCCACCCCAATGTTATCGTTTTTCTCGGTATGATTTATTCATGCTCTCCCCCCCACCCTCCATGTTTTTCTAACTTCTTTTAATCTCTCTGGGTCTCCCCAGTTTTGTTCCACTGACCTTGCTTTTAGAGACTTTCTTCCCTCCTTTCGTGAAATACTTCCCTTCCTACCTAGATTCATCTCATTTATTGTGATCACAGAAAACTTTATTCCCCACTCAGTTCACAAATGAATAGGGTGGCTTGCAGAGAGCGCTTTGATTATACACGGCAGGATCTGTGTGGAATACTAAAGCATCATGCAAATCAGCTGTCTTAAACCAGTCTTCTTTTGTTTTGGGTACCACAGAAGAATGGTGTTTTTTTCTTCTTCGCTTTTTTTGGGCAAAGGGTGGGGTTTTACACGGGACAAACCGTCACCTGAAACACAGAACCAACTAAGCTTCCACTTAGCAGAAGTATAAATTACCTTATTAACAAATGTCAAATAGTAAGTCTTCAGAAGGACCCAGATTAAAAGGAGAGATTCTACTCCCTGCAATTTATATATTCCTGGTTTTGTTTTATTTGTTACTGTTTTATTATAATTGCATCCACGAAATTTCCCGTGAATTGAACTGTCTTGTATATCTTCCATGATCCCTATTAAAATAGGTGTTATTTTAAGCCGCGGTGGCGCAGTGGTTAGAATGCAGTACTGCAGGCTACTTCTGCTGACTGCTGATTACCTGCAATCTGGCAGTTCAAATCTCACCAGTCTCAGGATTGACTCAGCCTTCCATCCTTCTGAGGTGGGTAAAATGAGGACTCAAAAGGCTGACTTAGAGTAAATCACTTAGAGAGGGATGAAAAGCACTGTGAAACGGTATATAAGTCTAAGTGCTATTGCTGTTACTATTATTACGAGCACGGTGGCTCAATTGGAAGGGAGGGAGGGAGGGAGGGAAGGAGAGAGGGAAAGTAGTACAGATTTAAATTCCTTATAAGTCCTCTTCCTCTTCCACACAGCTCTAGACAATTGGGAAATATTTCCATTCAATATCATTTGACTAGTCATCAGCTTAATGCATGATCATTTTGAAATTCCCTATTTATCATCATTCCCAACAGCCCATTTATGAAGTTTGGAATGAAGGGTTCTATTCCCTTCCCTTTCATGAGTGTTGGCCTGTGTATTTTGTTACTGAGCACCTCCCAAAAGCAAATCTATAGCAGCCACCCAACTGCAAACCATTTGGTTAAAACAGCCATCTGGCAAAGTTGCTAATTTGCAAAGAGAAATTCTGCACATCTTCAGGATGGTTGGTTGTTAAGAGGACATTGACTGAGGAGGCACACTCTGTCTTACTAAATCCTTCCCTGGGATGGAATCGGGGTGGGCTGCTTAGGATTTACCCGGGTTCGGGAGAACCCGTAGCTAACCTTATGGCTGGTTCGGAGAACCTCCAAATCCCACCCCAGGTTGGCCACGCCCTTCCCTCCCTTCCCAGGAATCTCCATGCAGCCTTTTTGGGATGCAAGGTAAGTGCAGGGCCCGCCCGGAGGTTCAGGGATGGGGAAAAATGGGCCACCTGGAAAGCCTCCGGAGACCAAGGCAGGCAGTTTTCGCCCTGCCAGAGGCTCAAGAAAAAAACTCTGGAGGATGACTAGGCCACACCCACCATGGCTATGCCCATCCAGCAACCAGGCAGAGAACCCATTGCTGAAATTTTTGAAGCCCGTCCCCGAATGAAATTTTTATTTTTAACCTAGTGAGAGAGTTTAACACTGTGCAAAAAAAGTAGTTGCCTCTCAGCACTAAAGCAGACGTGCTGCAGGTCTCAGTGTTGGAGAAGGCTGAGTGCTTAGCTAGGAAACAATTTATGGGAATTTATCTTGCTTCATCTTACTTCAGTGCATGGCCTACCTACATTTGTTAGAGTAATCCAAGGAGGCTGTCATTCTGAAATGCATGCTTTCATCAGCAGGAAGATCAAAATCACCACCCTGATATCAGGATGAAAGCTCTCACAGGAAACATGGTTAGCTATTACTACAACATCTTTCCTACTTGCATTATAATAATACCTTAAGTGATGTTGCAAAGTGCACAGATTTTGTTGCATACAACAAAGATATATATATATAGAGAGAGAGATATATACGTATATCTCCATCCTGACCATAGAACAAGGGTGGTCAGAAGTTGGAAAGGTGACTTTAACTGTAACGTCAAGAGAAGCGTTTCAAAACCAAGAAGCTTGCCCTGTTAGTTTCTCTTCAGAAAGAAATATTAACAATTCCTTTCATTCTGGGAAAGGAAACATGGACTCATCTTAGTGCTTACCTACTGTAGGTGTAGGTAAGACACATGGCTGATCAAACTTACCACTTCATTCTTATCAATATGTTACTCGTGTCAAGGGTTCCTAATTAATAATTCAAACAATAGCACTTAAATTATATACCGTTTCATAGTGCTTTACAGTCCTCTCTAAGTGGTTTAGAAAAGCAGCATATTGCCCCCCAACAATCTGGATCCTCATTTTACCAACCTCAACTTTGTATTGGTCAGGATCAAACTTCTGGCAGAGGGGCAGAGTTAGCCTGCAAAACTGCCTTCTAATCACTGTGTTATCACATCTCATCAAACGAATGAAGGTAAACTCTTTTTGTATGATAGAAATATTTTTTATACCTGTTTCCCTATATGTAATTCTTCATGGCTGCTTTTTTGTTTTAATAGACAGAAATCAAGATTTATTTGTTTGTTGTTGATAGTTTAATAAAGACACTGGACAATCATTTGTCTGAAATGGTAGAGGATCTTCTGCTCGAGGAGAGGGTTGGACTACAAGACCTCCAAGGTCTCTTCCAACTGTATTGTTATTCTATTTCCTTTTTGCCCTCCCCCCCTCTTGAGAAACACTGTGCTTTTGCTCTCTAGTTGCTTTCTTTCAGGGACATGGTGGCTCAGTGGCTAAAACGCTGAGTTTGTTGATCAGAAGTTCGGCAGTTCAGCGGTTCGAATCCCTAGTGCCGTGTAACTTAGTGAGCACCCGCTACTTGTTCCAGCTTCTGCCAACCTAGCAGTTTGAAAGCTACCAATTCTTATTTTTCTCATCCTTCCCACTTAGGACTATAATCACGTTACTTGAATCTTTACAATTTATATTGTTTTGTTTGTTTCCTAGTACGATTTGATTGCTTATTATTTACCTATGACTATCATTAAGTGTTGTATCTTATGATTCGTGATGAATGTATTTTATTTATCTTTATTTATTTATTTCTTAGACTTATAAAACCGCTTCCTCTCCCCAAAAGGGACCCGGGGCGGTGCACAGGAAATTAAAAAACACATCGATATCACAAATATAAATAATTAAAACCAAATTAAATGAATTATCCCTGCGCTAAAAATTTAAAACATTATGTACACTGAGAGCATCTGCACTAAAGACAAATTCCTTGTGTGTCCAATCACACTTGGCCGATAAAGAATTCTATTCTATTCTATTCTATTCTATTCTATTCTATTCTATTCTCTACTCCACTGTACTGTACTCTACTCTACTCTACTCTACTCTACTCTACTCTACTCTACTCTACTCTACTCTACTCTATTTAACTTTATTTTTCTAAAAGAAGTAAGGGCAAACATTGCCTAAAAGGAGAGGCCAAGGGGGGGAAAAAACATTTAATGCATTTCAGTTCTTCAACTTAACATATGTAATATACACATGTTTCAGCCAGAATAAACTGCACTGTTATTCTCATGCAGGTATGACCTCATGATGCAGACAAATATTATGAGGTTTTGTGTACCCAACATATAGCCTCCAGCTCCTTTCCCCAAAGAAAAATAATGCTGACATCAGTGACAATAATCTTTCTCACTATCTCGTTGTAATGCAGTGAAAAGGAAGTCAGTTGGCTGATTGACACCAATCGCTCCAGGATGGCCTCATAAACCTTCCTACAGTTGCCCTCAAACAGACCTTTAGTCTCCAAGCTGCAGCTTGCTACACACCCTCTACCTCTGGGTTGTCTCATGCATAATAGATGCGATTAATGCAAAAGCAAAGCTAACGTTAACAATACATAATCTTGAACGCTGGAGAGGCAATACCTTATTTCTTAATGGGCAACCAGAATGATCTATAAGTGGATTTAAATAGGTACTCATTGAAGATTATCTGAACACAATATGTTTTGTACTCTTTGCCTATCATTCTCGGAGGATGGGGAAATCCATTATGCTATCTAAAGTGGAATTAATATATATGTATTTTATAATAAGTGCTGTGTTTGGATGCGAAAGTCTGTTCTTTCACAGGCTCTGAAGCAGCATAATTTGATTCTGCGTACCATCATCGCAAACCATCCATCAATATCTTATTAATCTATCTTTGATAAATTAAGATGCATGTGCAAACTATTCACTGATAAAAGTAGCATTGTCTTGGAACATGCTTATATTAGTTGATATAGAAGTCTCATCTTTTCTGATTAATTTAACATGGCATAATCACATATTCAAGTAGCTAAATATTGCAAGTGTCAGAAAATGACAGACATTCCTTTATAAACTCTTGGAAAGTTACAGGTTTTTGTAGTTCAGTGGTTGATAATTACCTTCTCTTAATGATGACTGACAAATAACTTGACTAAAAATAAAGACTTCACTTTATTGCATATTTTAATGTATTTATTTTTAACATGATGCTCATTTAAAAGTGTTCAATTAAATAAAAACCAACAGTGCACCAACAGTGCACATATTAGATTAGATTAGATTAGATCGCATCCAATTTGGAATATTAATGCAAAGACCAAAATACATTAAACATGGATTTTCAAACCAAGTATAGGAGATGACCAGGCCGAGCCGGAGGGAGGGGTCAAACACATCATCAGTCGCGAGTCCCTTCCTGCCCACAAGAGTTCTAAGTCCAACCTATCTTGAATTCATTTGGCTCAGAGGAATAAGAGGAGAATTCCAAAACCCAAGAAAGCCCTTTATTTTTATCCTTTGAAGGCCAAGCAAGATCCCCCAACAGACTCTTTGAAGAGGGATGGGTGTAGCTTCCAAGAAAGGAAATTCATTGCTAAGTTCTCTGAGTAGAGATAAGAAGAAGATTGATTACTTGTCAGATATTTCTGTATATGTTGTATATAAACCACTGTTAAATGTCTAAATAAGTCTCTGTGTGCTGTGTTTTGCTGCTGGGTTGTCTCCTAATAGTAGTCACGCTCAGTGGTGGGTTTGTACCAGTTTTACTACTGGTTGGCTCGTGCGCGCATGCACATTCAAGTGCATGCGCACTCCTACGCTCCTGTGCACAAGTGACGCTTCTGCGCTCTTGTGTATGCATGATGCTTCTGCACTCTTGCGTATGCACAAAAGTGTTTGGGTGGTGGGCGGAGCCTCCTGCTGCTCCTACTACTGGTTCAGCCGAAGAGGGCCGAACAGGGAGCAACCCACCTCTGGTCATGCTGCAAATCTTGTGACAAGGTTGTTTAATAGAATGGTCAAAGAAATAGAGAAAGGAGCTATGATCTATTCCTTGTTGGTGAATGAACCAACAATTTTGTAACACATAATCCCTTGTTAAAATCACCAAGTATCCTTGCCCTGCCCCTAAATAAAAGCAGAATAAACCAGCACCACTCATACTTACTTCAGAAGAAATTTACATAATCATCATCATCATCATCTTTATTGTCATTGTACTAAAATTACAATGAAAGTGGTTTTAACTTCACTGGTGCAAAATTATAACAGAAACAAAAAAAAAGAGAGAAAAGAAAAAAAACTAGTATGTGCATGGAGTGATTGCAGTTGAATTTAAAAGTCTCACAGCCCAAGGATAGAAGCTATCTTTACACCTGTTTGTTCGGCTGGCTATACTTTGATATCTTCTGCCTGATGGTAGAAGTGCAAAGAGATACCAACCAGGGTGTGAATCATCTATGAGAATCTTCCTTGCTCTGTTAAAGCAGCGAGATCTGGCGATGTTATCCAGTGATGTCAGAGGGCAACCGATGGTTTCTTGTGCCGAATTGATCACTGTAGTGCCTTCCTCTCCGCAACTGTTAAACCAGCATACCACACTGTGATACAATATGTGAGGACACTTTCTATGGTGGACCGATAGAAAGAGGTCATCAGCCGTTGTTCCACCTGATTTTTTTCCACAGGACTCTAAGGAAATGAAGTCTCCGTTGGGCTTTTCCAATCACCAGAGACGTGTTGTTTTTCCAGGTGAGATCTTGGCTAATAAGCACTCCTAAGAATTTAAAAGAGGAAACCCTCTCCACACAGCCCCCCTCAATATACAGTGGGGCAGGTTCCTCTCTGTGCCTCCGGAAATCTAGCACCATCTCCTTTGTCTTGCTAGTATTTAGATGTGAGCACCATGCAGATTCGTTCTGGACTCTAAAGGATACAGGGTGGAAGTTTCCTCATATACCAGTCTCCTATTTTCTTTCTTTTCTTTTTCCTTTTAACATCCTTCCAAACTTTTGCAAAGCAGCTGAAGTTTGAGACTGACCACCTGACATGCTCTCCACTTTTTTGATCAAACATCACTTGGTGCGCGTGTCATCAGTATTCTTTTGTTCATCCCGCACCTATCAATTTTGTTCATCAAAGCTGTCTACGTTTTTTGGTTGTGTGTGTTTTTTTTTTAAGGAATGTGGCAGAAGGTTACCATCTCATGCCGGCTGCTTATGGAAATGAGAACATGATTTAAGCTTAGCATAAATATACATAAAAATGGACTTAAAATTATATGCTGCAGCTTCTGATCAGTTTTTGGATTTCTAAGTCCCACTGAAATATAAAGCATTCCGTTTGAGAGACTCAGGAATGTTCAGGTGAAGAAAAATAATCACAAAATGGAAATGCGTTTTTCAGCAGAGGATATTAAGGTTATTTTCATCACAGCAGGCGATCAGTAAATAAGGCTTATTGCTATGAATACTCAATTTTATTTATGGGTGGGTTTTTGTTTTGGAGCGGGAGGATCCAAAGCAAAAATATTGTTCAGGCTTTAAAAGCAAATTCTTAATACATATTGGTTTGATTTAGGAGAAAGGAGAATACACAAAGAAATTTTGCATTCTATGAATAGAAAAACGCATAGAGGTAGTGGGGTGGATTTAGATGACTCTGCCTATAGGTAAAATTCAGCAGCCTGCTATTTCTAAATGGAGAAAGATGTGCATACACAACTAATTGCTGAATATGCATTCAAAAGGCAATACAGTGGATTTCAAAGTATCTTCCCAAAGTAGATGGATTTTGATGTGAAGAACTGTATTCGGTCTGTAAGTCCAGTGAGAGGTGCCACCGGAAAGAGTAAAACTGATTTTCCTTAGTTGAAATGAGTGAATGGGTTATGTTTAAGTTACTGCATCTCTCCCTTTCTGTTTGTGGGAGATCTGTAATGTTGGCTTCATCAATTGTCTTTTCTTTTTTTAAATTCTTTTTATTCACCTTTTATATATTTTTATTCAACTGTTATATAGAGGTTTTTTTTTAAAAAAACATTTATTATGGGTTTGGGTACTCATTTCTCCCAAGAATGCCTTTTAAAGAGCCCTTTTATTCCTCTCCTTATGCAATGCTTTTTGAAAATTGGTTTTCATGAATGCACCATTCATGGCTTTTTCAAGAGCGAAAGAGGGAGAGGGAGAGGGAGAGAGAGAGAGAGAGAGAGAAAAGGCAATTGTAACTTTCAGAAAACTTACCACTTCTTTCTGTTGAAATGATTATTAAGCATATGTAAATCTAGTTCAATTTTTTTTATTAAGATATGAAATAAACACATTTTTCCCAGTTTCTAGCTCCCACTAACATTTTGCAATTTTTTTCCACAACGTGCCATTTAAATTAGGTGGAGCTTTATAGAATAGAATAGAATAGAATAGAATAGAATAGAATAGAATAGAATAGAATAGAATTCTTTATTGGCCAACTGTGATTGAACACACAAGGAATTTGTCTTGGGTGCAGATGCTCTCAGTGCACATAAAAAGACAAGATACATTCGTCCAGAATCATAAGGTACAACACTTCATGATAGTCATAGGGTACAAATAAGCAATCAGGAAACAATCAATATAAATCGTAAGGACACAAGCGACAAAGTTACAGTCCTGCAGTCATAAGTGGGAGGAGATGGATGATAGGAAAGATTAGAAGACTAATAGTAATAGTAATTGCTGACTTAGTGAATGATTTGACAGTGTTGAGTGAATTATTTGTTTAGCAGAGTTGATGGCGTTTGGGTGGAAACTGTTCTTGCGTCTAGTTATTCTGAGGTGCAGTGCTCTATCGCGTTGTTTTGAGGGTAGGAGTTGAAGCAATTTATCCTATCCTCTGGGTAACAATGCATGCTTTCTTCATCTTTCATGCTTCCAAACATATTGGATGGTGTGAATTGATAGCAGCAAGGTATACCTATCTCTTTTCCATGCTCTTAAAGACTTACAATGCTGTAACACAGCTATCTCAAGTGAAAGGGCCGTGGGAAACTCTAATGGACCAGGAGTGATGGGGAGTTCTCTTTCCTAGATCCCCATGGCCTTGTGATGATGCCGCAGAGTTTACATCCTCAAAATCCTGATATAGGACCACAGCCTTAATGTTTAGAGTACTCACACGAAGATAATAACATAAAAGCAGGGGGAAAGAAAAATAAGATTAGGAACTTGCCTGTTAACGTTTAAAATGTGATCCCCAGAAGACAAAACAATTTGGAACAGTGAGTAACCTGGGACTGCTGCGAGAAAACTACACAGTAGTAAGCAATTGTTCGAACATATGGTGCCTCTGGACAGCTCGAGCAGTACAGAAAATGCTTTTGTGCGGAGATATTCAGAGGGACTCTTGGGCACGCTGCGAAAAGCAGTTTTATTTGTTTGTTTTACATGAGTAAACATTGAAGGGAGACAACTAAATGATGAAATTTGAAATAAGTCAAAATAAACACCTTGCAGCTTGCCAATCTTTGTGTTACTTGAGTTACCCCCCAAGGAAACTTCCTTGGTCCACCTGCTAGTGCCAACAGCATGCAACTAAATAGTATACCAGAGGCCTTCTGACCATCTGTCCAACTTGGCCTTAATTCCTGTTTTGTTTTGGGTTGGTTTTTTTTGGCTGCTTGGCATGATAAATCCAGGTAGCCTTCAACCTATAACCAATTGCTTCAGAGTTATGACAGACTCAAAAAAAGTCCTTGCTGCACCAACTATGTGGTCACACGATCACGTTTTGGGCACTTGCCAACTGCCTCACATTTGTAAGAATAGCAATAGCACTTATATACAATAGTCTTATATACAGCCCCATAGTGCATTGTAGCACTCTCTAAACAGTTTTACAGATTCAGCCTATTTCCCCCAACATTTTACTGGCCTTGGAAGGATGGAAGGCTCGAGAGTCAATCTCGAGCCCCATCAGGATCAAACTCCTGTCTGTGGGCAGAGTTAGCCTGCGATACTACATTCTAATCACTGCACCACTGACTAGTTGCAGCATCCTATGGTCACCCTTGTATTGGGGCTTGGTTAATGACCATCATAAAAATAAGGTTGAGTCCAGTCCTGTGGTGACTTGACTTAAAAATGCAATGACTTAAGGATCAAAATTCTGAGCTCAGTCATAGTTGCAAATCATGGGCCACCTGTATGGAGAATTGTGATAGTAGTTCTGCCATGATATCATTCATTGAATTCAGAACAATGATTATTAATATTTAGAAGTGAGTCTTAGTGGGTAGTACATAACATAGCAGCACTTTTGGCTGGTAAAGTAGCAATAGAAACAGTGGAAATCTTTTTGCAAGGAAAAATTGGTTAATTAGTACATTTGTCTATACAGTGAATGCTTTATATCAGGGGTCTCCAATCTTTGCAACTTTAAGTGTGAAGGACTTCAGCTCCCAGACTGGCTGGAGAAGTCTGGGAGCTGAAGTCCTTCACACTTAAAGTTGCAAAGGTTGGAGACCCCTGCTTTATATGTTGCATGAATGTTCAAGGATGTGCTCTACAGTTAAAGGTTCAGAAGAGTCTGTACAGCTCTATAGCTTTTGTAAAATTGGATAAATGCACATTATGAATCTTTCTGCTTCAGGCTCACGAGTAGACGCAGAGTGGGACTACTGTACTGTTTTATTGATTAAAGCATGGCAAACTTCTTTGGAGAGTCAGGAGCCAAGAATCAGAATCAAACAGCAGAAAAAGCACATCAGAGAGCAAATAATTGCTTATTGATGCTTGCTGATGGTGGAAGGTGGGCGAGGATATCAAGAGTGGGGGGGGGGGGGAATCAGTTAAGCCATAGATATTACTTTTGAGCCATAAAGTTATTTTGTAATCACTCTTCCTTGCAGTAGTTTACACAAAATTAAGTACAACGACAACAAAAAGATGAACAAATTCACTCTCCTTATAGCAAAATTAGCAACATGCAAAGTATGTTTTTCATGCACATCTGGAACATCTGGCGAATCTGCATACTTACAGTGAAGGATACCGGTGGAAGCTGACATATCTAGACAAGTTTTTGTTCTGGTGCTACAGCAACAGCTTTTGAAGTTGCTACTAGATCAAAACAAAGACAGGCCTTCATCTAGCAACATGTTCCTTTGATTAACTTAATCCACATGCCTCTGGAGTAGAAAGTCTTAGTAAGTTAAGAAATGGCATTCCTGGTTTACTTATAATACTAAAATGAGATAGTCTTGCCCCCTAGTGGAGGTAGGTTTGCAACAAGCTTATGGTAGCTTTCAAGGAGGCATGCTATTCCTATTCTAAATCATTTATTTTTAAAGTATTATCTTTTTTTTTCTTAAAAGAAATGGCCACGGCAAACTTTTAATAAGAGAATGTCACCCGCATAAATATTTAAAATGGAATAAATGTATCAGTCAATTGCATGGTCAAGCTATGGTTTATTTATTAAGAGATAAAGAGCAGAAGTCATTCTTTGTATTAATTGTATTCATTTTATTATTTCCTCATGTATCTCCTGTGGAATGCACTTCCCTCTGTTTGTAACAGTGAATGGAGCTGTAATGAAATCCAGTCCCTTTCTGTAATTTATTTCAAAACCTTTAACAATAACAATGTTGGGCGCAAAGAATCAGGACCACATTAAGTTCTAGTTAAGCTGATTTCTTGCTCAGGCCTCTACACAAGAATCTACTCAACTAATGGCCCACATCAAATTGGTGCTAGATAAGAGTTAGCGGAATTTAGCAGGGGTTGGATTAGACCGCTGGTGGGAATGTAATGACTCTAGGCTGATTACTCTCTTGACTCTGCCCGTAGTTCTGCCTCTCCTTCTTCTACAAACAACCACCACTAAATCTGTAGTTATTGATTTCCAGCGTGGCATGTGTATGATCTCAACACATTTATTTTATACATTTGAAAATACAACACGCTTTCATGGGGCTTCCCTTGAGGTGCACCCGGAGGCTTCAGTTAGTTCAGAATGCAGCCGCGCGGGCAATTATGGGGACCACCAGGTTCGCCCACGTTACACCACTCCTGCGCGAGCTGCACTGGCTGCCTGTCGTCTTCCGGGTGCGCTTCAAGGTGCTAACTATCATCTTTAAGGCGCTCCATGGCTCGGGACCTAGCTATCTGCGGGATCGGATCCTGCCCCATACATCCTCACGACCGATTCGCTCCCACAGAGAGGGACTTCTCCGGGTGCCGTCCACCAGACTTTGTCAGCGGGCGACGCCCAGGGGAAGGGCTCTCTCTGTGGCGGGCCCGGCCCTCTGGAACGACCTTCCCCCCGATATCAGAACGACCACGGACCTCCGCTCCTTCCGTATGAAACTAAAGACCCATTTCTTTCGACTGGCCGGCCTTGGATAGTCTCTCTGTCTATAGATTTTTAAATGTATTTTAATGGGTTTTAATTTTTTAATGGTGTTTTAAACTGAATATTTTGTATTGATTGTTTATATTGTTTTTAGTTTCTCCTGTGCACCGCCCCGGGTCCCTGTGGGGAGAGGGAGCGGTTAATAAATGCAAAGTTATTATTATTATTATTATTATTATTTCTGAATATATCCTTCCGTCAACAATTAAAGACCCATCTTTTCCAGCAGGCCGGCCTGGCCTAACCTAATCTACCGTACCAGCCTAGTTGTAGTAAATATTACCTAATCGGGTTTTTAAGCTATAAATTTAAATGAGATATTTTAACACAGGGTAAAACATTTAATTTAGTTTTAATTATTTATAATTGTTTTATGTATATGCTCTTAAATTCTTGTACACCGTCTCGAGTCCCTTCGGAGAAAGGGAGCGGTCAATAAATCCAAATAAATAAATAAATAAATAAATAAATAAATAAATAAATAAATAAATAAATAAATAAATAAATAAATGACTCTTATTTATTTATTAAATAATCTATTTTGCCCTACAGATTTTGGACATTACCAGTCAAATAAAAATTCATATGATGGTTAAGAAAAATCCGTTACCGGGTCCTCAAATGCTTTCTCAAAATGCCAAATATTGGTGCAAAGACAAGAGTGTGGGATTTTACAAAGCAGGACTTCTCCAGGGATGAGGCAACAGGTATTTCAACACCTTTCCTCGAGGTATTTCACAAGCATGCATTGTTTTACAGGCAAAGAGGACTGAATAAATTATGTTTGTATTATTTATGGGGGGAAAACCTGAACCTATTCCAAGGGTTTCCATGTTGTACCTCCTATATGTACCACAACTCTAATTACCTAAATAGATCAGCCTATTTCTCACTCTGTGCCATCCACAATTCTTATTCGGAATCTGATTTGGGGGCCATCTGTTAATGGGGAAAGACAATAAAATAGTATCAGAATGCTATGACCTAGATGTCATTTTTGCATCATTATGGCATGCTGATTGATTATGGTGATTTTGACAACAATTTCTGGTCTGATTTATATCAATCTGTTGGCCTCATTCAAAGAGAACACATAGTTTACACATAGTTTACACTCCCTCCCTCCCAATTGAGCACTACAGATTCTCCATCTTCTTTAGTTCCTCTTAACATTTATCTTTTATACTGCATAAATTCTGTCCAGTAACTTCTATTGCTGCTTTGCAGTTGAACTTCCTACTTAATTTTTTAAACTTAATTTGGTTTTGAGGGAATAACACACTTTTTGTCTGAATTACTATAATTATGTAGTGCCACTTTTTTTTTAATTCCCAGCTATTATCCAGACATGTTGCTGAAGATCCAGGATGGTAATTTAATGAACAAAGAAGGAAACTACCAGCAAATCAGATATTGTTTAAGTGACTGCAAAATGTTGCACTCAGAAAAAGAAAAGGGGTAAATTGAATTCTAAGTCATCGTCTTTAAACTGGTAGATTTTTCTTCTTCTGCCTTAAAGAAGATATTCCATTTAAAAAAAAAAAAATTGAAATATTTTCTTACTAATTTCTCATTATGTACATTTATCCCAATACCCCAAACAAATCTTGTGTTGCAAGACTCTCAGGGACATTTGAAATGAGGTGGGTGGTAAGTAAGTAAGTAAGTAAGTAAGTAAGTAAGTAAGTAAGTAAGTAAGTAAGTAAGTAAGTAAGTAACTTTCAAGCCCGTGGGATGGCTCAGAGGTTAAGACACTGAGCTTGACAGCTAGAAAGCTGGCAGTCCAGGTTTGAGGCTTGAGCACCATGCAATGAGGTGAGTTTCCATCTGCACCTCAGCTCCTGCCAACCTCGCAGTTTGAAAGTATGCAAATGCGAGTAGATAAATAGGTACCACTTTGGTGGGAATGCAGTAGCATTGTATGATATGCAGTAGCATTCTATGATATCATGATGGACTCATCATGACCGCAAAAATGTCTTTGGACAGTGCTGGCTCAATGGCTTTGTAATGAAGATGAGCATGGTTCGCAACGACAAAATCCACATGTGATCCTTTACCTTTTATTTTTGGGCTTTCGCCTCTGGGTTAGTTTCTGCACTTGTCTCACTTTGTTCTGAGTAACTTACAGAGAGATTTTCTCTGGAAAAGTGTTTGGTGGCAGAATACTGAAAATGATGTCTCAAGCAGAGTGGTGTGATACAGACGGGATGATAACAAAGGAATCTAAGGATTTCTTGTTAAGGAAGTCGGAAGGATGAAGCTATACGCTCCATTTGTATTGATATCATGTTCTACTGCAATAGATATTGTGCCCAGGAATGACAACCCTCACCACTAAAATTTCCACTATTATGAATTTGGAAAGCAGTAGGATGCAGTCCTTGGCAAGGGACCTGGCTATCTGCAAGACCGCCTTCTGCTACCAAACATCTCCCACCAACCAGTCCGCTCCCACAGAGAGGGCCTCCTCAGGGTGCCGTCGGCCAGGCAATGCTGGCTGGTGACCCCCAGTGGGAGACCCTTCTCTGTGGCAGCCCCTGCCCTCTGGAATGACCTACCCCCTGACCTACGGACAAACATGGACCTGTGCCAGTTCCGTCGGGCCTTAAAGACCTATCTGTTTCATGTGGCCGGCCTGGCGCAGTTTTTTTAATTATTTTAGTTTTTAAATTGGTTTTAGTAAGGGTTTTTTAACAGGATTTAGATCAGGCCAATCTATTTAATATATTTTTAATTGTATTTTTAATTGTATTTTATGCTCTATATTATTGATCTTATTATTGCCTGTACACCGCCCTGAGTCCCGCAAGGGAGAAGGGCGGTCTAAAAATTTAATAAATCCTAAAATCTAAATCCTTAGTAGGATGCTTGCACTAAGCTACTGGCGCAGTAGTTAGAGTGCAGTACTGCAGGCTACTTCAGCTGACTGCTAGCTGCAACTCAGCAGTTCAAACCCCACCAGACTCAAGGTGGACTAAGCCTTCCATCCTTCCAAGGTGGGTAAAATAAGGACCCAGATTGTTGGGAGCAAGAGACTGACTGCGTAAACTGCTTAGGGAGGGCTGTAAAAGCACTATGAAGCGGTATACAAGTCTAAATGCTATTGCTATTATCTGTACTATTGGACCTAACTTATCCTTAGGAGATTACAGTATATTTTTTGTTGTTTCTAAACTTTTCACATTGAAATTGGAGCCCACCTTGAAATATCAAAGTAATTCCAGGGAAGACCACCAAGGCAGCAGTGCACAAAGTTTGTGACGTGGTCCCAATGGCTTTCATTTGACAAAGTGTTGAAATATCAGTTCAAAAAACCAGAATTCTTTGAACTGGGCTTCAGAGCAATTTTAGGATGGAACACAACAGTAATATAACAGAAATTTGAATGTAACCTTCAAACCAATGATTGAAGTCATTTAAAGAGTACATGTAGAGGGGATCACATGACCATCTACAAAGTAGGCTGCATGGCCATCCTGTTGATACCCAACATTTTATAGAATAAGGAAACTTTTAATGAACAAAGCTCGTGCTTGCAGTCTGCCTTTGTATGAAATTAGTTTCTTCTCAAATGCCTGTTACTCCCGTTGTTAAATTACTTCAAGTCATGCTCGAAGGCATACATACTAAGCAACAATCAAGCAGGAACAACACTTTGCATATCATTAAATGCCAAATTCTCTCCAATGTTTAAGGGTAGAACAGTAGCCAGAAAAATGCATGGATTTTGTTCTGCTTTTTCCCTTCCAGCCAACAAGCAAATACAGAGAAATATTTGCCAAGAATCAAATATATCATTAATATCCCTATTATCTTAACCAGATGTATGCAATGATATCTTCTCCTATGGCACTACTGGTCCTACTGTTTGTGAAATTGGTGCCTTTAGTAGAGAATCCACCAAGTGCAATATCAATAAAAAGAAGACACTCTAGGAATTCTGACACTCCTTTTGCATGATAATGGTAAAAAAGAAAGTGATACTGATGTGTTAAAACTGAGTGATTAATGTCAAGGAGGAAAAACATAGAACTATTATATTATCACCTTACAGATATATGTTTGATCAATGCAATTACGAAGTCTTTGGGACTGCACTTCCAATTGCTCTTTACACATTTGTTGCTGATATTATTATATTACATTGTATTATATTACATCTTCATGTCATGCCATATATGATATATGATATATGAAGATGTAATATAACACAATGTAATATAATAATATCATCATACAATATTATAATATACCTTTTTTATTTAAACGGCTGTGGATTATGGTCTTTCAAAGCCCGTAATAATAATAATAATAATAATAATAATAATAATAATAATAATAATAATAATAATAATAATAATAATAATAATAATAATAATAATAATAATAATAATAATAATAATAATAATAATTTTATATCCCGCTCTCTCTCCCCAAAGGGACTCGAGGCGGGGCACAGGCAATTAAAAATACAGTTAAAACCACAGACAGAATACAAAATTAAAAATGAATTAAATTAATCCTGCGCTAAAAACCCATAAACTAAAACTACCCCTAAAACCCCTAACCTTAAAAGAGACTACCCAAGGCCGGCCAGGCGAAAAAGATGTGTCTTTAATTTTAAACGGAAGGAGCGGAGGTCCGTAGTTGTCCTAATATCGGGGGGAAGGTCGTAATTGTAATGATTCACAAATAGTCTGTGAAGAGTCCAACATATGTCTGCCACAGTCTTTCGTGTTAATGCTGATAAGTACCCACATTTATCTCCCTTGAAACACTGCCAGAGACCTAATTGCCAATTAGTTTTGCAAGGCCAGATGGAGCACAGAGTCAAACAGAGCTTCTCAGTGTTTGAACCGACCAGAATGAACAGATTGCTTCCTGCAAAGGCTCACATCCATTTGCTCCTCTTTTATGTCTTATGGGAGGGGCCAATCATCCCCAAGCCTTACTCCCGAGTCACCCCTTTTGTCTTAATTGTTCTTGCCTTTTGGCAGCTCTGTGCATGCACACACTGGGAACAGGCTCACACTGTTCTGCCTCAATGATGTCAGACTCCGGAGGCTCCGGAGGCATCACATAACTACCAGGTGGCCCTGGCCCCCTCTCTGCCTCCGACACAGAGCCCTCCTCCGAGCCTCCCCCACACTCCAGGACTGGCCCATGTTCCTCCCCAACCTCCTCACTGTCCGACTTTGCTGCCAGCTCCACAACAAGTACATTTGAAAACTGCTCAAAAACTTCCCTTCTACTGCAGCCCAGGTGAGTAAAACAGCTGAGGCACGGCAATCCGCTCTGTCGTGCTTATCAGCTGGACTTCAAACAAGGGGAATATAGGTCAGTATAGTGCAGGGGTGAGCAGGCGGGCCCACCTGATCGTCAGAGCGAACTAGTTCAAACTCAGTTGATTGTTGGAGCTACTGGTTTGTCGGAACCAGTCTCAACCGGCTGAATCCCATCCCCGCCCAAGCTTTTAAATTCACAGAGATTTTGTGACACCAACAATCCAGTTTCCAGAATGTCCGGCAAAGCTACAGCCCACCACTGTTGCCTACTAAACCAGCTATTCCTGTCTGGAAATTCTGACAAATTAAAGAAGAGTAGTGTATTCTGAAGCCCTAGAAAAGAGCTGATCTCATTACTTGTTAATCTCTTTCAACACCTGAGTGCCTTTCAACTAAATTACCTCAATAAAAACCATAAGTACAAAAGAGGAGGAAGAGGAGGAGGCTGAGTAAGAAACTCCATTCCTTTTGCTCTTTCTCCCTTTCCCAGTCTTGCAATCC
Source organism: Rhabdophis nuchalis (assembly GCA_039707465.1). Taxonomy (NCBI): domain Eukaryota; kingdom Metazoa; phylum Chordata; class Lepidosauria; order Squamata; family Natricidae; genus Rhabdophis; species Rhabdophis nuchalis. The sequence continues at coordinate 12,098,386 of CM077658.1, forward strand.
CAGTAATTGCAAATGGCTCTGCAACCATTAACATCGCTGAAGTTTATTCGGAGAGCAAAGGCAGAGGCAAATAAAATCAACTTTGCAAAATTAGAAGAACTCAACCGCTCTTGTCTTTGAGGCATCTAGCTACTAATTACTAAAAATTGCTTTCTGGTTGAGGGTATTTTGGCTGTAAATCAGGGAAAGATGCTGCAAGTTAAGCAGTAGCAAAGTGAAACACCAGCTGGCTTTTGCAAAGGGAAATGAAAGGTTGGGTGGGGGGAGAATAGTATGGCTGGAGAATAGGAAGCTGGTGAACAACGTATATATATATTTTTTGTTGTTGTTGCTGCATGGGGAGGACAAAGGAGAAAGGCTGGTGCGAAAGTGTTTATACACTTTGTTGAAGCAATTACGTAGAAAAAGCCAACTGCCATTATGTGCTTTCGGAGTTGTTCCCACAAGCTACTGTTTCTAGTTTCCCTTTGGTGTTTTCCTTCTACTTAATACGATAGTTGGCTTTTTGCACAGTGCATTGCTGCAAAGTGTCAAGTAGTTTGCCCTTTGTATGAGCTCTAATGACTCTGCATTGAAAAGATTTGGAGGCTCTCTTTTTTTTATGACTGTCAGCAGCCACTGGAAAATTCCATGCTGGAAGCTTGCCATTAAACATTACTCTGGCCTGGGTTAATGCCCATGTCTTAGTAATTAGAACTGAGAAAAGTAACAATAACTTTGCGGGTAAGTTTTCCAGCAACTAGGAAAATGTGGGACACTCTTTTTTTTTTTTTAAAAGAAAGAAGCTTTCCTATTATTTACTGTGCTTCCCTGAAAATAAGACAGGGTCTTGTTTTCTTTTGACCCCTGAAATAAGTGCTTGGCCTTATTTTCGGGGAGGTCTTATTATTTTTGAGGTGTAGGAGGCCCCTTAACCTCAGCCCACAGCTTACATCAACTGATCCAGAGAGGACCAGAAGTTCTGTCTCTATCTACATGTCTTTTTACTTATCTACATATCCTTCATCTGTCTAACTTTTTATAGATACACCTATCTATAAATTAGCAAAAGGAATTGGAGGGGACCTTGGAGGTCTTCTAGTCCAACTCCCTGCTCACTCAGGAAAAACTATACCATTTCAGACAAACAGATGCCTAATCAAATTCGATGCTGCCCAAGCCAAATGTGAGGAGGAGGAGGAGGAGGAGGAGGAGGAGGAGGAGGAGGAGGAGGAGGAGGAGGAAGAGGAGGGAACCAGCACCCATTTTTAACATTCTTTGTACCGTATGTCCTGAGCATTAAAAAAATAGCATTAAGTGCAGAGGACAGAGCACAGGGAAATATTTAAAAAAACCAAACACATGGGGGATTTTCTCCAGAAAATTATTATGTCTACACAGGACTGTGATCCTATCAGTTTAACACCTGGTTTGCTTTGTAGATGCTCGTTGCATTCCTGCATGCGCTGAACGGGCCTGATGTGTGCTGGGTGCGCAGTTTACAGAGAAATCACCTTCCCCAGCAGGAAAACGGGTGAGGAATGGAAATCCACTCTGCCGTGTCTATCAGCTGGGCTCCAGAAAAGGAAATATAGGTGAGTATAACGAAGGGGCGGGCAGGAGGGCCCAGCTGAAAGTTGGAGTGAACCAGTTCACTCCCAGCTGATAGTTGGAGCTAGCGGTTCATCTGAACCGGTCCGAATTGGTAGAATCCCACCCCTGGCAGTCTACATCTTTTGTAGTCTTTTTTCATTCATCCTCTTCACTTCCACCCTACCCAACGTTTTCACCCATTTGTTTCCGATATTTCCTTCCTAAGCATTAATTTTAACTGAGTTAAAATAATCAGCTCTACTTTCAGCTTAAAAAAAAAAAAAAAGATTGTCCGAACATAGATTTAGCAGGTTGGGAATTACTGTTTTGATTGCACTGGTGATGGTATCAACCCAGCCATGGGAAACCGGTTATTTGCAAACTTAACTATAGTTATTAAGTAATCTTGTTCCTTGGTCTCCACTTATCAGATTTTCTATCTTTTTTTTTTTTGTGAAAAGGTGGCCTCAGTTAACGAAGATAATGAACTGTAATGTTTTCTTAATGTACAATTCCTCTCTCTTTTCTCTCGCTCTTTATCATCACAACCCTCTAAGCTCCTAACACATCGTGGTCATCAGTGTTCTCTCAAATACATTGAAACATAATACATGCTTAATTGTACAATGCACCTAGTCTTTGAAGCAAATACGCATTTGCCAAAGCTCTCATTATAACAGATGCCCTCTGTAATTGGAGGGATATTTTCCAAAAATTAGCTGGAAATCAGTTTAATTAAAGTTCGTAAATTACTGTTGAAGTCACAATCCTGCCACAGTGTAATTGACACTGAATGATTAAATTTGCCATATTGAGCTCACAATATACAGCATGTGTCACTCTTGGGGAAAAAAAGTATTTATAATACATGAAAAGAGATACTCTCAGATGATTTAAAATACAACATTCTTCTTTTTCACTTGAGTAGACTTTTGGGGGGGAAATCGGGTTAGAAGATGATGCCATGTACCTTAAAATGAAGGGATGGTGATCTTTTTGGAGGCAAGGACACCATTAGGCTTGGGCGGAGGTGGCCATAGTCAGAACAAAATTCAGTAGTTGATTTAATTTATTTAAATTTGTTTACTTAGCATTATGCTTACTTAAATGGCAGGGGAAGGGATACTGAAGCAGATCAGTTAAAGCAGGGATGTCCAAACTTGGGAACTTTAAGCTATGCTGGCTGGGGAATTCTGGGAGTTGAAGTCCACAAGTCTTAAAGTTCCCAAGTTTGGACATCCCTCAGTTAAAGCATTGATTCATTTTGGATCCCAAAACGAGATTGTCAAAAAGAGCTGATTCCTTCAAAAAAAAATATATGGGGGATTCATAAGACTATTAGATCAATTTAGAAGTAATGGACTCAATTTTATTCAAAATAAGTATCCAATTTAGAAAGTCAATTTTATTCAGAAAGCAGGGTTGATTTAGGTGTAAAGCCACACCTTAGAGGTGATTGGCCCCTCCCCTAGGAAACAAAAGAGGAGCGAATGGGGAGGGGGCTTTTGTAGGAAACAATTCATTCATTCAGTCTGGAAAGTTCTGTTTGTGATTATAAGAGACTCTATGCTAAGTTTTGTTTTGTTTGGAAACTAGTTTTTTGGCAGTGCTCTAAACGAGATAAGGTGCGTGTAGATAAACATTCCCCCAAAAGGCTGTTTGCTAAAAAAACTTGCTGACTGTGAATGAAAGGAATTCACACTCATGTAAATAAAAGAAGAAGGGGCCAAGATTTTGCTTCTTGCTTTCTAAGGATGCCTGGATCAGAACAGAAACCAGATTGGTGTCAGAAAGTTTGTAGGCGTACATGAATGGTTCATGCCATTTGTACACTACTGAATTAACAGATGCGAAATCTTCTCCAACAATAGTGATGAAAAACATAAGAAATTGATCCCATCTGTGTGGAAATGCTACAGATGAAATAGATAGGTATCTTTTGTTTTAAACTGAATCAAAATGATCAATATTTGATGGCTTGCATCAAATATCAATAGTTCAAATGTTTATCCATGTTCCTATACTATAGATTTTGAATTGGTTGGTTCTCCATGTGGCTACCGATAAGGAAAATGACTGAATTGTAATTGTGTTGGTCTAGACTAGCAACTGGAACAGTGAGGATAAGGTCCCCTGTTCCAACTAACTTTTCAGGAAACAGCATCATCATCTTCTTTTAACGACCCCATGATCCCTTGTGGGGTGGAATCTGGGCAACTGAATGGAGCTAGCAGACTGTTGACTGGCTGGGTGCCCTTCCTGTTGCCAATGTGGAATTTTGTTCAGCAGATATATTCTCATTGTGCCCAGACAGAGAAATATCTGCCTCTACCTGGGATTGAACTCACAACCTCCTGATTGACAGGCGAGAGCTCCACCTCTGCAAAAAAATCAATCACTGTGTTTGTTCATAGCATGAGCCCTAATATGGTATCTTCACTATGTTTTGAATTCAGTCAATAGTACTTTATTCCACAAAATTATGGACATAAGAACATAAGAAGAGCCTTGCTGGAACAGGCCACAGCCCATCCAGTCCAGCATTCTGTCTCCCACAGTGGCTCCCCATTTGCTTCAGGGTCTTCCCAAGCAGATGTCTTCACCTGCTTATGATTCCCTGCAAATGGCATTGAAAGATATCCTGCCTATCTCTCCAACCCGGAGGGTGTCCTTAGGCATCTATAATGATAGCCATGGATACCCTTGTTCTCCATGAATAAAAAGTTCATAATGTAGTTTGTTTTTGATTGTCAACATCAGAGGTGGTATTTTGTCGGTTTGCACCAGTTTGACCAAACTGGTAGTGGTGGTGGTGGCGGCATGAGGCTCCTCTTACCCACCCTGTCGTCATCATGGACCTTCTGTGCATGCATAGAAAATTCTGTGCATGCTCAGACGTGCCCACTCCCAAACCGGTAGTGAAGATGAGGATTTTATACCTGGTCCACATGCAGCTTTTGCGATGAATTCTTGGCAAATGGTAGTACTGGATTCCAGATGGAAATTTTAAAAATTGGGGGAGTGAAGCAGAGAGGGAGAGAACTTCCGTCTGCATTGCACTGAGAAAATTCTCCTCTTGAAAGATAGTAATTCTCTCTTTCTTTTATTCCGCCACCACTACCGCTAAGAAGGAAAAAAAAGATAAGGATGAGTCATCATTTATTAAAATGAAATGCATTTTCCATTTGCTCACTTTCCACCTCAAAACATTTCTTTCTAATATTCTTCAGGCTAATTTGTCCAGTCTCATTAGATGATAATAAAATCTTGGCACCAGGCAGTGGGAAATGCTGGCATTATAGAGCTTCCCAGTGACATTAAGGTGAACATCTGTTGCAGCTCTTGAACATCATTTAGCATGCTTGCAAGTTATCTTTATGAGCTTGGGAATACAGGATAGAAGCTTGCATATGCTGTGCCAGATTCTGTTTTGCGTTAGAAGTGGCCCTGTCCACAGTAGGAATATATCTCTGATCAGGGACCAGGGCTTATTCTTCTGATGTTGAACTCATAATGATGACCTTCAGAGCTTAGAAATGATTATGGTGGGATATGTTAGGACACACATAACAGAGGAAAGAAGAGAAGGAGAACTCAGAAGGACGCAGAATGATCAGTAAAGTTGAAAAACTGTGTTATTGAGATCTGGGCTTTCTACGCAGAAATGGTAAATATCCTAGCGAAAATAACATGAAATGCATTGCAAACCTTGGTTGTTTGAAACAATGCAGAACATGATTCCGCACACTTAAAGAAATGCTCATTACTATAGGGAAAAACGCAGTGGCTCAGTGGCTAAGACGCTGAGTTTGTCGATGGAAAGGTCGGCAGTTTGAATCCCTAGAGCTGCCTAATGGAGTGAGCTCCCGTTACTTGTCCCAGCTTCTGCCAACCTAGCAGTTCGAAAGCATGCAAGTAGAGAAATAGGAATCGCCTTTGGTGGGAAGGTAAGAGCGTTCTGTGTGCCTTGTACATTTAGTCATGTCGGCCACATGATCACGGAGACATCTTTGGACAGGGCTGGCTCTTCGACTTTGAAATGGAGACGAGCACCGCCCCCTAGAGTCAGGAACGACTAGCACTTATGTGCAAGGGGACCCCTTAACCTTTATTTATAGGAAAGAAAAATATTTCTCAGACTTTGCAACTTTAGAGCTGGCTAGGGGATTCTGGGACTTGTAGTCCACACATCTTAAAGTTGAAAAAGGTTGAGGAAAACTGGAATAGAAGAAAAACTTAAAGAAGTTAATAACTGGCAGGAGTGTGGTTAGATTACATTGGTGCTTAATACAGCTATATTTATGCAGAGTAAAGTTTGTCTTTTTCATATTTACTGGGATTGTGCAAAGCTTAAACAGGGAGAGCTTATTTAAAGACGATTTGATTAAAACTCTTGACAATTTATAGGGTTTATTCACGTGCGAAATTTGCTCCCATTCAGCGAATGAGATCAATTCAGAGCTTTAATTATATAATGAATTGAATATGTTTAATTCTCACCTGAAGGCGAGTGAACAGGCTATTTTTAAACTGGTGGGAAATAGAACAGGGCAACATATATACTGTATCGGCACATGGTCATATTTCAAGGGACAAAAAATAATAATAATCTGAAAACCAGGCACTTTCTCTGATACTATGAAATGTTCCCATTAATCTTTTGCAATGTTCTTTGTTAGGCTGACCTGGAGTCCTGTAACTTTTGCAGCTCCCAATTGACCTTTGATAGGTATCTGAGTTTTCATCACACTGGTCACTGCAGGGAATAATTATACATATCATTATGATCTGTCCCTCTCAAAAGACCCTTTGGAATGAGGTTTTTGGCTGTCCTGTCATATTTGATCCCATTGAATAAACCTCTGGAGGTTCTAGCCAAAGCAGAAAAGCCAAAAGTCACTTTTGCTAATGTGGTTTATACAAGGGTAGGCAGCTGGGTTGGGAGAACCTCTAGCTAAGATTCTGTGCAGTTTGGATAACCCCCCAAATCCCACTCATGGCTGGTCCTTCCCCCCTGCTCCTCCCAGGAGTCCCCACACGGCCCGTTGTGGATGCAGGTAAATGCAGGGCGTGCGCAGAGGCTTGGGAAGGGTGAAATGTGGGCTTACTGGAAGTTTGGGAAGGCCAGAAACAGGCCCATTTCCAGTCTCCAGAGGGCCTCTGGGGTGTGGGGAGGTCATTTTTGTGCTTCTGGAGGCTCGAGGAAAGCAAAAATACCACCCCCAACCATAGTGCAGGAAGACAACTATGCTACTTCCAGCATGGCGATGCCCAGCCAGCAGCCAGGTAGAGAACCCCTTGCTAAAATTTTGGAACCTCACCCCTGTTTATATACCAGGATTTGTGCTTTTGTTAGGAAGAGAGTAGGACTACGATGATTTAACAGTCAAGCATAGCTAAATAAGGGGAATAAGCGGCTGAACCAGCCATTGCGTTCTTCTCCCATCGTCCACCAAAGGCAAGAGAAAATGTATAATCCTCTAGTATTGTTCACATAAATATTATAAAAATTGTACATAAACCATCTTAGTTGATTCTTTTTTTCCCCCCAACTCTTTCCTTCATGCTGGGCAATACATTCATTCTACTGTTGTCTGTATCAAATTTCTTCTTCTTCTTTTTTCCCCCCTCTCTTCCCAATCCAATTTTTGTGCACACATTTTTCTAGATCTGCAATTGTGGTGGAAAACAGGCTGGATTCCCAGGAGAGAAGGGCTGCATTCCAGAGGGCAAAGAGACAGGAAAGTTTAAACAATTTGGCTGGAAGAAAGAGAGTTAAGACATCTCTTCCCTAGCAATTCTCAGAGTGTATCTTTAATGATCCAAGTAGTTGCTTTACTTTGGCAAGATTTCTGTCTACAGGAGAGGAACAATAAAGGAAACGGCTGAGATGTAACTCTACGTATCTTTCTTGCTTCTTGGAGCCTGACACATGTCCAGCATTTCTTATTTATCTTCCACTCCCCCCCCCCCCCCCCATCCTCTGATTAGACACTGCAGCAAGCAAGAAAAAATCCCAGAAGACGACAAACTCCAGTGTGGTTGCATTCACATATACGCAAGTCTCATTTTGAAATATTTTATTTATTTATTTTATTTTATCAAATTTATACCCCGCCCTTCTCCTTGTTAGGACCCAGGGCGGTGCACAGGCATTATATAAAACCATAAATACAATATACATCAATTAAAAATATATTAAATTAATTAACCCGTGCTAAAACCCATTATTAAAACCGTAACCAAATTATAATTTATATATAAAAGTCAGAAGCGGGGGGCTATCCTAGGCCGGCTTGTTGGAATAAGTACGTCTTAAGATGTTGGCGGAAGAGGCGGAGGTCCAAGGTAGTGCGAAGGTCGGGGGGTAGGTCGTTCCAGAGGGCCAGGCCCGCCACAGAGAAGGCTCTTCCCCTGGGTGTCGCCAGCCGGCATTGCCCAGCCGACGGCACCCGGAGAAGGCCCGCTTTGTGGGAGCGGACTGGACGAAGGGATGTATGGGGCAGGAGGCGGTCTCGTATATAGCTAGGCCCCGAGCCATGGAGCGATTTAAAGATGGTAGTCAACACCTTGAAGCGCACTCGAAAGGCCACAGGCAGCCAGTGCAGCTCGCGCAGGAGAGGTGTTACGTGGGCTTGCCTTGAGGCACCCATAACCACCCGCACGGCCGCATTCTGCACTAACTGTAGCTTTCGAGTGCACCTCAAGGGGAGCCCCATGTAGAGAGTGTTACAGTAATCCAGCCGAGATGTCACAAGCGCTTGAGTGACTGTGCGAAGGGCCACTCAAATTAAGCTTTTAAGTTCAAAGTCCACTGCTGTGCATAGGGCAGCTCACAAAATTATCGAGCAAGACAATCTGGGGGCCCTTCTGGTTGAAGAGCAGGTGGTAGCCATGGCTAAGAGTGTCTTTGTACACCTTGGGGGGAGTGCACCTTGTATTCAATTCAATATGTATTAAGATGCTGGCAGAAGGAGCGGAGGTCCATGATCGTTCTAAGTTCGGGGGGTAGGTCGTTCCAGAGGGCCGGGCCCGCCGCAGAGAAGGCTCTTCCCCTGGGTGTCGCCAGCCGGCATTGCCCAGCCGACGGCACCTGGAGAAGGCCCGCTCTGTGGGAGCGGACCGGATGAAGGGATATAGCAGGTTTTAGAAGGGCGCCGTGGCTCAATGGCTAAGACGCTGAGCTTGTCAATCAGAAAGGTCGGCAGTTTGGTGGTTCGAATCCCTAGCACCACCTAATGGGGTGCTTACTTGTCCCAGCTGCTGCCAACCTAGCACTTCGAAAGCATGTAAAAAAAAAATGCAAGTAGAAAAATAGAGACCACCTTTGGTGGGAAGGAAACAGTGCTCCATGTGCCCTCTGTTGTTTTTTTTAAAGAAAGTCTGTGAAGCCAGATGTAGTTTTGAAAGTAAATATCATTTGGAACGGCACCATTTTGCTGTGCAATATGCTCCCTTGCTATTTAAATCAAAGAAACAAATAAATATATTTCAATTGATCATGGAGCTTAGAAGACATCAAGGGCTTCTTCTTAAAAGAGACTTTTAGGTAGGGCAGTTAAATTTCTATTTATCTACTAAACTTACTTTGAGTTTAACCTGTGATTAGCACAAGGGTTGTTGCCTTGTGGTGGTGGTGGGGGAGAAAAGTCCCCCAAATTTAAAGGTTAAAGAGGAATGATAAATTGTAAAATATGAAATGATGAAGTATTATTCTATTGAACACGACTCAATTATTTTATTTTATTTTTAAAAAGCATAGTTTGTTCTGCTCCCACCCTCAGCTTATATTAAAAGGCATAGTTATGTATCATTCACAGTTTAAGAGGGTGTTAATAGACATTTGAAGACTCTGTCATGTTAGAAAATAGAAGATATAAATTGCCTTGTAATTAATATACTCTGTTTGACTGCAGCTCTCTTGAGGCATTAAAATTAAAATGAAATGAATATATAAGCGGGGCTAGGCTGCATAGGTCATTTCCAACATTTGTGTATGTGACATAATAACTCTTCCATTCAGATTCCAGACATTATGTGGGTGCGAACCAATTTCATTGTAATTGACCTTTCAGGTGCGTTACAAGGTATTGATGACCATCTTCAAGGTGCTCCATGGCACGGGGCCTAGTTACCTGCGAGACAGTCTGCTGCCCCATACGTCCCTACGACCGATTTGCTACCACAGAGAGGGTCTTCTCCGGGTGCCGTCGGCCGGGCAATGCCGGTTGGCGACGCCCAGGGGAAGGGCCTTCTCTGTGGTGGGCCCAACCCTCTGGAATGACCTACCTCCCGAACTCCGTGTCACCTCGGACCTCCGCCTGTTCCGCCAGCGCTTAAAAATGCATTTTTTTCATCTAGCCGGCCTGGCATGAACTACCCAATACCGAACTGACTATTAGCTGATCAAAGTTTTATTTTGGGGGGTTTTAATTATGTTTTAGCGCAGGGTTGGGTTTAATATAGTTTTTAAGAGTTTTTGTATTCTTGTATATTTGTATATTTGTATTTTTTAATTTTCCTGTGCGTCGCCCCTGGTCCCTCTGTGGGAGATGGGTGCGGGATATAAATATGATAAATAAATAAAATAAATAAATAAATAATTTTAGTACAATGACAAGATGATGATGATGATGATGATGATGATGATGATGATGATGATGATGATTATTATTGCTTTAGGTTGATGTGTGTATGTTTGGGTGTGTGTGTTTGTTTGTTACTTTTGGTGGGGAGTTTCATCCCTTAAAACCCACAACCTGAGGATTTGGTTGGAAATTAGATTTCATTATAGTGGGCTTCATTGAACTTCCTTCATCTTTAGCTATTTATTTTATGTTTTGTTTTATTTGTTAATAGATTACCCTGCTGCTTATTGAGTGTTCAAAGTGAAATGTGGCTCACCCTAAACCACCCTGATTTTCCAATTAGGCATCTTCAATTGAGCAGTGGAACATCTCTGAATGACTCAGGCAGTCCTTGTCTTCCAATCTTCATGTTGTACAAAATATATAATCTACTATCTTTGTATTTCACATAAGGATACAGAAGAAGCAAGCATTTTACTACGGCGAGGATAGGCTTTTTAGAAGTACAATGCTCTTCGGTTTGAAAGAGTTCAGGGAGGAAATGGGGAAGAAAAGACTCATTAATTGAGATTTTCAAAAGGTCATGTCAAGGAAGAGTTTAATCCCAGTAATTTTAAATTTTGAAAAGGAAATTGATGAAAGCATAATTGGCTAAGTGTCAACCCCCCCACCCCCACCCCCAAAAAAACCCGTGTCGTTTTAGTGTGTTTTTTTGGAGCAATGACATTTGATTTTAATGTTTTAGACTTGTTTTTATGTTATTTATGGTACATTTTAGATTTGTAACCTAAGTGTTTTCTTTAAAAAAAATATATATATATGTATTATCTCTTCTCTCTCACACACATATTTCCATATCTGTCTGTCTGTTTATCTCCACTATCTGTCTGCCTATCTATCCATATTTTTATGCTTGAGCTTGCTGGAAAACATCCTAGAACAGCTTGTTGTTGTTAGTTGCAAAGTTGTGTCCGATCCATCGCGACCCCATGGACAATGTTCCTCCAGGCCTTCCTGTCCTCTACCATCCTCTGGACGCCATTGAAGCTCACGCCTGCTGCTTCGGTGACTCCATCCCGCAACCTCATTCTCTGTCGTCCCCTTCTTCTTTTGCCCTCCATCGTTCCCAGCATTAGGGTCTTCTCCAGGGAGTCCTTCCTTCTCTTTAAATGGCCAAAGTATTTGACCAAAGAACAGCTTACAAAAAGGAGGTAGCTCCAATCTTGGGAATACAAGGACATACAAGAAAAACAGGTCATGCAGAACAGGGGTCCCCAACCCCCGGGCCGTGGACCGGTGCCGGTCCGTGGCTTGGTAGGAACCGGGCCGCAGGGCCAGAGAGGAGGAGGAGGGAGGAGAGAGAGAAAGAGAAATAAAGAGAGAGAAAGAAAGAGAGAAAGAGGGAAAGAAAGGGAGAGAGAAAGAAAGAGAGAAAGAAAGGGAGAGAGAGAGAAAGAGGGAAAGAATGAAAAAGAGACAGAGAAAGTAAGAGAAAGAAAGAAAGAAAAAGAAAGAAAGAAAGAAAGAAAGAAAGAAAGAAAGAAAGAAAGAAAGAAAGAAAGAAAGAACTTATGACCACAATTGAGCCCAAAAGTTTGGTTGTTAACCAAGGCCATTGTTAAGTGAGTTTCACATTTTCCAAGTTGGCCACGCCCACCCAGTCATTTTCAAGAAAGTCCGCAAAACTTTCTTGAAAATGAAACCGGTCCCTGGTGCAAAAAAGGTTGGGGACCCCTGATGTAGAAGGAATAGTAGGAGAAGATAAAGCACAGCTCAAAGCTTGGGGGATCCTGCCCCATACTTCCTCACGGCCGATTCGCTCCCACAGAGAGGGTCTTCTCCGGGTGCCGTCCACTAGACTTTGTCAGCGGGCGACGCCCAGGGGAAGGGCGCTCTCTGTGGCGGGCCCTGCCCTCTGGAACGACCTCCCCCCCGATATTAGAACAACCATGGACCTCCGTTCCTTCCGTCTGAAATTGAAAACGCACTTTTTCTGCTTGGCCGGCCTAGGGTAGCCTCTCTTCTATAGTTTTATAGGGTTATATGATTTTAGTGTATTGGGGAATTTTAGCGCAGGGTTTGATGTTTAATTTGCTTTTATTGAATTATGTGTATTTCTATGTGTATTTATTGTTTTAACTTCCCTGTGCACCGCTCCGAGTCCCCTTGGGGAGAGGGAGCAGTCTAGAAATTAAATTATCTTATCTTATCTTATCTTATCTTATCTTATCTTATCTTATCTTTTAAACATAGAATTAGTATTAGGGTTGTTAAGATTATCATCAAATATGTGATCTGCTATTTGAACTATTTTGATATTTCATACCTGGGACAAAGCAATCCTCATCCATTGATAAGGCCCAGGTCACATTTTTCAGCAATTTAAGGCTTGCTTTATGGCACAATTTGTTAGATTTCATCACTCATGAGCTAAAATGAAAGCCTGCATGCTGGAAAGTGTTTGTACCAGCTAAAACCAATATCCATTCATTTCTGTTCCTTATCTCCAACCCTGTATTGAAATTCAATGTGTTTTAATGCTACCTACAAAGTTCCTTAATGATATTATCCTTTGTGATGTTGCTCAGATCCTTTAATTTTTAATTAAACTTTCCGCCGTTTTAATTTATATGTTTGATTTTTCCCTCCCTTTTCGCCTTTTACATCTTATTATTAACTGCCTCGGGTGTTCAAATGGAGGAGAAAGGTGGGGCTATCAGGCAAACAAAGAATGTACATTATCAGGATGTGCTGGAGAAAGCTTTTTATCATCTCATCTTTTCCCACCACCTGCACCTTCTAAGGCTGCATCTCAAATTATTTTAAGCAAGCATTTTAAAATGTTTCCTTATCTGAAGAATTTTAATTGAGTAAATGCATTTGCCAATAAGTGTTTGATGGGTATTATTTAAACTGCTCATCAAAATCTTGGATCTCTTTTACAAATTTTGTTGACCCAGAATGAAGTTTTACTAGGTAGTATAGAACAGAACAGAACGGAACTGAGCAAAATAGAATAGAATAGAGTTGGAATGGACCTTGGAGGTCTAGTCCTGCTTAGGCAGGAGGCAAACCATGGCTTGTTTAAAATATTGCTTAAAGCCAATTGGTCTTTTTTTCCTGCAATCCAAAGTTAAACAAACAATGGATTATTTACTGAATGAACTCTGTTTCTGCTAGAAAGGTACTGTTACTGGCTAATGGTAAATCATATTCAACCTTTATCTTGGTAATTAGTTTTGCATAGCACCTTAGACTAGATTAATGTGGAGTTAGTAATTTGTGAATCAGCATGTTATAGGAGCCAAACCACCACATTAAGTCATAATATGCTTTATGGCTTTGAGCAGAACTTGTTATATGAACCCAACAATTGTACGTTGCTAATGCAGATTTACTGTGGTCTGTAAATCCAGCTAGCATCTCCTTGGACTATAGCTTGGTACTGCATACTGATATAACCTTATCATTTAAGTATATAATTCTTTTGTTCTCTGAACTCAAGGTGTTATTTATAATTCTCCCTTTTCCATTATTATCATCCCCATAAATACCTATAAGATAGATTTAATATATTTGAGATATCCTGCCTTTTTTTTTTAGTAAATACCCCAGGTGAATAACAAAATGTCATCTACTTAGGTTCTATGCTAGGTTAGATATGAATGTTAATCTTAATGTCATCTTAAACTAAGACTTTAATCACTGCATTGATCTTCTATGTCAATTTCATTAATGATTTCACTGTTATCAGTGTTTCCTATTCATCATCTCGGCACCATCATTCCTTCTGTCCTGGCCACTTTTAACAGAGGCACAATTGAGAGTATTTTAACAAACTGCATCTCTTTTGTGTTTAGTGGCATTAGTGCCTCAGATAGCAAGTCGGTTCAGAGAGTGTTAAGGACAATGAGCTGACCATGGTGAGTTGTCCTATGGCTAGTTTGCCATGGTGAGTTTGCTGTGGCAAGCTGGCCATGTTGAGTTGGCCACAGTGAATTGGCATTCTGGTAGCTGCCTGGAGAAGTTTTCTGGCAAGGTTTTGGAAGTGGTTTGACATTGTCGTCTTCTTTTTCTTCTGAGAGAGAGAGGGGGTGGGGGAATGATTGGTTCAAAGCCACCCAATTAAAACACTTCACTGGAAACATCATTTCATGTTATGGAATTTAGGGTTTATCTACATTTATTTATTTCTTTTCTAAGCGGAGGCCAAGATTTAGGTTTGGCTAATATGCACGAAATTCCAGATGGCTTTTAATGAAATGCCCATAGTAAGATCAGTATTTTATTCAAAAATGTCTAAATATTTTTACATATATAATTCAAATAAAATGTTTTTTTTAAAAAACCTCAGTCCCCAGTCTGCTTAATTAGTTAGAACTGAACTAATGTTTGTAGCATCTCTTCCCTTTAAAAGTTGCATTGAGTGATTTTGATGAATAGTATTTAAAATAAATTTTCAGAAAAGGAAATGTAGGCATTCAGTTATAAAACACTTGGTAGTTAAATATTTTGTACAATATCAGAATAATGTGTTAGTTTGCAGAAAATACTCTTTACTTAAATATCTGCTGATAGAAACAACCTTTTGCCCGATTTAAGACACAGGGAAAAATCTAGGGTCCCACTCATCAAAATAACCAGGGAACATCTAATTGTACCATAGATGGCTTGCCAAATTTTGAATAAAATCATAACATTGGAACAAACTGTTCAGCCTAACCTCTACTTGTTATAACATGGTCCTTAATAGAATCCAGCTTTTGGATTTCAACATATCCAAAGAATAGAAGTACAGTATCTCCTCTGGCAATTAAGTCATAGTTGACTTGCTCTTTCCATTATGAAACTGTCTCTTCCATTTCTATCATTTTGATAATGTTTGTTTTTATTTGGAAGCATAATTTGTGCTAAAAGATTAGTGCATATTTCCCTCCCTCCCTCCCTTTCTTTCTTTCTTTCTTTCTTTCTTTCTTTCTTTCCTTCTTTCTTTCTTTCCTTCTTTCTTTCTTTCTTTCCTGTTTAAGTTAAAGTAGTAGCAACTTTAAATAAAGCCCGTCTTCCATCATTGCTTGCATGGTACTATAAATATTAAACCCCTATATTAATCTTGATAAGAATTATGAAGTCAGGGATAAGATCCAGTGATGACATGAAGAGGAAAACATCCTTGAAGATGTAGGGGGATGGTGTTGCAGCAAAAATCAATAACTAGAAGAAAAAAATCCAAAGAAAAATCAAATTCGAGCATATTATTTAAAGGGATTAAACATCTAGACTGTTAAAAAAAATCCAAAGAAAATATAGAGTTGGTTTATTTGATCAACAATACCCAGTGTTCAAATAAAAATACCTTTAATGACTTTTACTTAAATAACTGATTAAACAACTGAATAGCAAGGCTTTAAGAATTTGTTGATTGATAAGAGATGCCATGAGAAAAAGAGACTATTTACTGTATTTTTTAGATAATGTGATATGTTACTGAAACTGTTAGTACATGTGATGAGGGAAGATACATAAGTACACAGGCATATATTCATTTTCTTTTTCCCTATAATATTTATATTTTTCTTTTTTCAATTTGTCTTTGTATTTTCCTTTGAGCACTCCCCACCCCTTTTATTTTACTCTTCTATATTTATTTGGCTTTGCAATTAGTTTTTTTTTTAATCTGTGCAACTTTAATAAAATTGTTACTAAAAAAAAGGGAATGAGTATAGTTGTGATGTGAAAGGGTCACGATGCTATCTAATTCCATAGCTACTTCACCTATACGGTGGGATACATTGATGAGGGCTCAGCAAGTTTTTGGGATTCTCTTTGTTCTTCAACCAAAGCCAATTTATGGCTTTATTAGATTGCATTAGCAATCTCGAAATTGTAGGAAATTATCTTCAGTTTTCATTCATAATAGTCTGGGGGAAGCTCTGTGTGAATAAGGATTGGGTCCATAAGTTGTTTTGTCCTATTTTTGGGGGGGAAAACCTAACCCTGAACTTTCAAAGATTTTATATTTTTAATAGAATTCTTCATTACTTGGGATGCTTAAAAGGTGTTGCTTTATAATGTCTTGATAACTGTTTTGCTGGTGTTTGTAAAACACCTGGATTATATTCAGAGGAGGAATTCCCTTACTTCCCTACCAGTTTGCAAATGTGAGCTTGCTCGCATGCGCCTCTTCTGTGCATGCACACCGCCTTATGGGCATGCGCAATGCTTGTGCATTACATCAGGGCAGGTGGGCGCAGCTTCCCTCAGCCGCCGCAACCGGTTCGCCCGAACTGGAGAAAACGAGCTGAATACCACCTCTGATTATATGCCTTTAACAAGTCAGATGTAGTGTTAGGAATAAGTCACAGAAAATGCTGCTGCGTAATGTTAATGCAGGATGTGTATTGGTTGTATCTTATTAAAATAACAAAGAAAAAGGCAACTGGTTAATTTAGGTTGAGCCCAGTGTCTTTGAGCCTTGTTTTTGTTTAAAGTTCCCCTGGTTTAAAAAAAACACTTGTCATTCTGTCCATTGAAAGGCACACCCTTTATTAATTCCCTATCAGACTGA
Source organism: Rhabdophis nuchalis (assembly GCA_039707465.1). NCBI lineage: Eukaryota > Metazoa > Chordata > Lepidosauria > Squamata > Natricidae > Rhabdophis > Rhabdophis nuchalis. The sequence goes on from CM077658.1 coordinate 12,115,111, forward strand.
AATATGGCTTACTAGAAAATGTTAGACACGGCGTGGACAAGTGGAGGACTTTACTCAGCAATGGTTTGTACTTTATCCAGCTTGTAAACATGTATATGTGGGTGGCTGTATTCATACAATCTCTCCCCCATTGTTCTCATTGTAGAAGTGAACACATGCGATCAGGACTATAACAGTGTCCTCCCGCTTCATTTGTATTCAGGATAATTCAGAAGGCCATCAGAATGGATTAAAAAGAGAAGAACACCAAATGAATGCCTACTTACTAGAAAAAGCCAACCTTTCAGTTCAGCGTTTTTTCCCCTGGATGCTTTTGCCAAAGGCACCGAGAATCCCAGCAGTCGAAAGTCTATTAATTTGCCATGTACTTGTTGATGAAAAAGCTATCAGGATTATGGGCTGAATATTTCTAGTCTAGGGAAAGGAAGGAATGCAATTAATCTCCGTGAACTAAAATATACCTTTTTTTCATTAATCTTTTATTGTAAATGAGCAAAGTAATTGAACCAATACCACATTGTCAGACTGAATGCAATGCCAGTGGGATATGCATGAGAGAGCACATACTGATTGAGTATTAAATATCTAACGGCAATAATTTATGGTTCATTACCTCTTTTTGGAGTTTCTTAGTTGCAGAGTGCTTGAATTTTAAGCAGGTTGACTTTCATGAGAAGCTGCTTTCAAATGCTGGAGACAGCAAAGGCACAAAACTCTCCAACAATCTACTTAATTTGGGTAGTTTCATAGTTAGCTGAACCAGACTTTTTAGCCTGCTGGGAAACATGTTAAAAATTGCGACTTTGATTACTACAATTAAAAATATAGTAATGAATATTTTAGGGCTTCTCATCTGTCACGGTTCTTACAAATACTAGGGACTGCAAAGGAAAGAAGGAATGTCCTATAGACAGGAAAGGGGGAAATTTTATTCTAATGGTCCCCTCAATGTGCAGCATCCTCTAGTTATTTGGATGGATATTTAGATTGGACCTGAATGCATAATCAAGTAAATTGGTAACAGTGGCAATGAGAAACAAATACTTGAGATTATCTTGGGCAAGGATTCCTTTACAATACAATACAATACAATACAATACAATACAATAGCAGAGTTGGAAGGGACCTTGTAGGTCTTCTAGTCCAACCCCCTGCATGGGCAGGAATCTTATACCATTTCAGACAAATGGCTGTCTAACATCTTTTTAAAGACTTCCAGGGTTGGGGCATTCACAACTGCTGGAGGCAAGCTGTTCCAGAGGTTAATTGTTCTTACTGTTAGGAAATTTCTCCTTAGTTCTAAGTTGCTTCTCTCCTTGGTTAGTTTCCACCCATTGCTCCTTGTCCTGCCCCCAGGTGTCTTGGAGAAAAGTTTGACTCCCTCTTCTTTGTGGCACCCTCTGAGATATCGGAACACTGCTATCATGTCTCCCCTGGTCCTTCTCTTCATCAAACTAGACATACCCAGTTCCTGCAGCCGTTCTTCATATGTCTTAGTCTCCAGTCCTCTAATCATCTTGGTTGCTCTTCTTTGCACTCTTTCCAGAGTCTCCACGTCTTTTCTACATCGTGGCGACCAAAACTGTATGCAGTATTCCAAGTGTGGCCTTACCAAGGCACTATACAGTGGCATTAACACTTCACGCGATCTAGATTCTATCCCTCTGTTGATGCAGCCTAGAACTGTGTTGGCTTTTTTGGCAGCTGCTGCACACTGCTGGCTCATATTTAAATGGTTGTCCACTAGGATTCCGAGATCCCTCTCACAGTTGCTACTATTGAGCAAGGTACCACCTATACTGTACTTGTGCATTTGGTTTTTCTTGCCTATATGTAGGACCTTACTTTTTTCACAATTGAATTTCATTTTATTAGACAGTGCCCAATGTTCAAGTTTGTCTAGATCCTTCTGTATCTTAAGCCTATCTTCTGGAGTGTTGGCTATTCCTGCCAGCTTGGTGTCGTCTGCGAATTTGATGAGTTCCCCATTTATCCCCTCATCCAAATCGTTGATGAAGATGTTAAAGAGTACTGGGCCTAAAACAGAGCCTTGGGGGACTCCACTGCATACTTCCTTCCATGTAGATGCAGTTCCATTGAGGACTACACGTTGAGTGCGGTTGGTCAGCCAGTTACGAATCCATTTGGTGGTGGTGCTGTCTAACCCACAATTTTCTACTTTATCTAATAGTAGGTTATGGTCTACTTTATCAAATGCCTTACTGAAGTCCAGGTAAATTATATCAACAGCATTCCTCTGGTCCACTGATTTTGTTACTTTGTCAAAGAATGCAATTAGATTCGTCTGGCATGATCTGTTTTTGACAAACCCATGTTGGCTTTTGGCTATTACTTTGTTTGCTTCTAGGTGTTCACTTATTTGTTGTTTAATTATCTTTTCCAGAATCTTTCCTGGTATTGAGGTCAGGCTGATGGGTCTATAGTTTCCTGGATCTGTTTTTTTTCCTTTTTTGAAGATGGGAACCACATCTGCTCTTTTCCAGTCTTCTGGCAGTTCCCCGGTGCTCCAGGATCTCTGAAAGATATAGTTCAGTGGTTCTGAGATCTCGTCTGCCAGTTCCTTCAGAACCCTGGGGTGTAATCCATCCGGTCCTGGTGATTTGAACTCGTCCAGGGCAGACAGGTGCTCACTTACCATTTTCTTCTCTATTTCAACTTGTGTTCCTAATCTGATATTTGTGGTGCTGTTTTTGATTGATTGGACTGTTTTATCCCTTTGTGTAAAGACAGATGCAAAGAAAGAGTTAAATAGTTCTGCTTTCTCCCTGTTGCTTATCATCTTCTTGCCATTTTCTCCCAGCAGTGGACCAATTGTTTCCTTAACTTTTTTCTTATTTTTAACATGTTGGAAGAAGCTTTTTTTGTTATTTTTTACTTTTTTGGCAAGCCTTTCTTCATTGTGAGCCTTAGCTTTCCTCACTTCATCTTTACAGGCTCGGGCTATTTGCTGATATTTTGCCTTGGTTATGTCCCCCTTTTTCCATTTTTTATATTTATCCTTTTTGTCTTTCAATTTGTCAGAGAGTTCTTTATGCAGCCATGCTGGTTTCTTTTGGGAACTGTTATTTTTCTTCTTCATTGGTATTGCGCTGGACTGGGCTTTTATAATCTCATTTTTCAAAATTTCCCAAGCTTCTTGAGTTGTTTTCCCCTTGAGGATTCTCATCCATGGAATCCTTCCCAAGCTCTCTCTGAGTTTGTTGAAATTAGCTCTCTTGAAGTCTAAGACTCTAGTTTGACTTTGTTCAACTACTTTTGTTTGCATAATGTTGAATTCCAGTATTTCATGATCGCTTGCCCCCAAAGTTCCTGTAGCTTCTACACCTTCTATCATTTCCTCTCTGTTAGTGTAACTACAAATAATAGTTATGTGGGATCTGGGTTGGTCACCAGGACCAGAGATTTAATCTTTTGAGCTTTCAGACTAGCTCATCCTTAGAGGACACATCTCTAGCAGAGTGTGTGCTTGGGGCTATTCTGTGTGTGGTATTTATATGGTGGTGGTTGTGTGAGCTTTTGAGATGTTCATTGGGTTGTTGTTGGCTGGCTATTAAGTCATTGGCTGTTGTCTCCTCCTCACCGCCTCCTAAGTATTTCAGAAGCTGGTGGTGAATCTGCACTCCTGTTGACTGACAAAGGATTAGAATTCAATCACACTCTGCTAGAGTAGTTCCCTGAGGATTGGCTCCAGCACAAATCTGAAAGTTCAGAAGACTAAATCCCTGGTCCCTGTGACCAACCCAGATTGGATCTTGCAACTTTATCTGGGGGACTCATATATTTGTCTTCATTTGTAATAATAGTTATTTATAAGTTTTATATCCCACTTTTTTCTGTAAATTAGAGTCAATGAATAATGCTACTGGATAATCCTCAATATCTGAGGATTAGTGGATTTAGATCCTGATAATGTTTAAGAATGAATGAATGAATATGTATGTATACACATATTCAATCATTCAATCAATCAATCAATCTTAAACGTAATCAGGATCCAAGTCCATTAAACATCCATCCTCTGTGGCACTCATAGAAGTAGCTATAGAGAGAGTAGAAAAGTCACTGTGAGAGAGACTAGGCTTAAAAATAGAGTGTAGTAGTTGTAGTGTTGGAACTAGGGAGATTCACTGTCAGCCATTGAATCTCATTGTGTGTTTTTTTCTCTTACTCCAATGCAGCTTAATGTGAAAAAAGAAAGCTGGAGGATGGTGTGATGATTTTGAGACATAAAACATTCTAAAAAGTGAGAAAAGCAAATTTTAATTTTCTATTCACTGTTGATTAGGTAGATTTCAAGAAATTTAATCATTGTTCTGTATGAAACTTTATTGACAGATATTTCCAGATTTCTCATCCTCATCATCCTCATCCTCATCATTCTAGCTGAGATAATGTGGTGTTCAGAGTGTCAGATTTGTACACGTGGAACAGTTTAAAATTGCATCTATAATATCTAAATATGGAGTCAATTAACACAGTGATTTTGCCTCATAAATAATGCTAACCTGTCAATGTCCTCTGAAGTGACTTTAAAAATAAAATGTTTCTTTTGCTGAAGATCTCATCTCAGATAAACAAGAATCAATAAACAGTAACTGCAAACTCGTATCTTTAGCTAAATGAACCATGTCAAAGCAAAACAGCAGATTAATAAATTTTAACATCAAGCAGGTTTTTATATAAAAAATATGAGTTCAAGAGATTACTACTAGATGAGAGAAGTAAATCAGATGTGTAACTATGTAATATCAAAATAATACATTTAATGTGAATGTTTAAAATGTAATAGAAGGAGAAAATGGCCTTCTAGTGTCCTGGAGATGAATATATTTGTTACGGCATAAAATTGGAGATCCTATTTTATGAGATTCATGTCATGTCATCCTCAGTCAATATAGTCTGATAGTCTGAAAGTTAGAAAATATTGTCTGTAGATAAAAGAACTAGCAGTAGGGATCTAATATAACAAAATATCAAGAATGAGTACAGGGAATTGTTTCTGAGATCAAAACCAAGGATGAAAACAGAACTAAAGATGAAATCCAGGATGCGTTATCGTACAGCAAAACCAATAGAAAAAAATATATAGCTTACGGTGGAACTGTTGAAAAGAGTTTCTTTCTCTTTTCAACCAAGCTCAGAGAAGACCAAGGACACCCCCTTGGGACATACCATCCTCAGTTCTACGCAATGCAGATTCCGATGTATATGATTGGATTAGGGGGTCGTTGAGATATATATTTACATCTTTGCTGAAACCCATTCAAACGCTGAAGTAACTTGTTATTTGCATTCTGTTAAATGTTTCCGGAAGAACTCTAATCAGGAGTTGTTGTTGTTGTTGTTTTCCTCAAGAGCTTTTCACTTAAGGTTTGCGGTAAAAAATATCAATACACTATTTTACAAGTGGGTTAAAAATTCCTTATGAAGGCTAAAAAGCAGTTAGCAAATGAAATCTTGCCTCCTGCTCATAAGCCCAGATTGCAGCTATGGAGAACTGTCTTGAAACATTTATTTATTATTTATTTTCTGACATTGTGCACTTTTATCATTTCTCAAAAGTCTTTAGAAAGACTAATATGATGGTGCCCCTTACCAAAGATGTAGCCCACTTGGGATTCATGGGAGAAAGAAAGAGAGAGTTAAGTTGGACAATTGCTGTTTTTTATCTGTCATTGTCTTTCTGGAAACAAGGCAGATGAAAGGAGCATACTATGTCATCTCATAAACCTGTTTCAGGCAGTGAAGATCAAACACAGCAGTAAAACATTTATCTTTCTGCTAGTGAACACTGATGGAAATATAGGCATTTCTTGCAAGCCTTATTTAATTTTATTTGGCCAGGAAATATTTTCATAAATGCTTTTACACATCAGCCTGAACACCAGGGTGCTTTCCAGAATAACTTGTGTTCTTTAAGTATTCAAATTTTTAATAGAACTTGAGACAATGGATTTCTTTTAAAAAAAAATAGGGTTGTATCTTTTGTAAATATTGTACTTGTTTCTTTAAAGAAATAATATTGTACTTGTTTCTTTAAAGTAACCAACTATTTTCTACTTTGGGAAGTGAAACAGAATAATATCCAAGATAATTTTCACCTCGAGTAAACTCAACTTTTTAAACTGGAGTTGCCACAGTACCACTTTATAATGCCTTGATAAGGCCAGACTTTAGGGACACGGTGGCTCAGTGGCTAAGACGCCATGGTTGTTGATCAGAAAGGTTGGCAGTTTGGCGGTTTGAATCCCTAGCACCATGTAACAGAGTGAGGTCCCACTACTTGTCCCAGCTCCTGCTAACCTAGCAGTTTGAAAGCATGTCAGAAATGCAAGTAAAAAAATAGGGACCACCTTTGGTAGGAAGATAACAGTGTTCTGTGCACCTTTGGTGATTAGTCATGCCGGCCACATGACCACAGAGACATCTTCAGACAGCACTGGCTCTTTGGCTTTGAAACAGAGATGAACACCTCCTCCTCGAGTCCAGTGTGTTGTATAGTCCAAAATATATGGTATGTCTAGTCTAGTGAAAAGAAGGCATGGCATGATAGTAGTGTTCCAATATCTGGACAGCTTCCACAAATAAGAGGGAGACAACCTATTTTCCAAAGCACCTGAAGGCAGGACAAGAAGCAATGGACACTAATTAAAGAAAGAACCAACCTAGGACTAAGGATAAATTTCCTGACAATGAAAACAGTTAACCAGTGGAACCAAGAAGGAACTTCCTGACAGTGAGAACAATTAACCAGTGGAACAACTTGCACTCAGAAGTTGTTGAAGCTCCATGGCTGGAGGTTTTTAAGAAGAGATTGAACAGCAATCTGTCTAGAATGGTATAGTTTCCTGCTTGTGCAGGTAGTTGGACTAGAAGACCTCCAAGGTTCCTTCCAACTTTGTTATTCTGTTACAGGTTGAATTCCGTTACAGGTTGAATCATAGTATGGAACATATGCAAAGCATATGTTCCATACAATGGGGCTGAAGCCAACTCTTCTTTGAAGAACATTACCATGGAAACTATTAAAAGAACTCAAATCAAGAAATCTGGTATTAGGGCTAAATTTCTGGGAAATTAAAAAAGGACAGAAAACCCTTATTTCTATGTAGTGGTTGCCTACTTTTTCCAGTCCAGATGTGCTACTTCTATTGTGTTAAAATGGGGTCCTAGCATTATGGGAAGTTGAAACAGAAACAATACTTATCTAAACCAGGTCAAGCAATTTAAATAGGCTGCAATGGCTTTTTTTTAAAAAAAATATTTTTTACAGACTATCGCATCCCATACTTGATTTCCTGGCCAATATATTTCTTACCTGATGATCTCCATCAAATAAAATCAGGTGGGAGGGAGAACATCTTAGAATTGTATCCATCTGTAGATAATGGTACATTGCTATTGTGAATACTGTGAATACACATTTCTGTGCAACGTGTCTTTAAATAATGTAAGCCTATCTGAATGCATTTGTCAAAGCAACGTCTCCATTATGCAATTCACGCAATTTGGAATCTTCCCTAATGCACGCAGTTTGGTAGCTGTGATTTCAGGCCTGGGGTAAGACAGCTGCAAATTGCTTTGTCAAAAGGCTTCACTCTGTGGAGGCGATGCTGTTCCTCTTATCAAGGCCCTTTTCATCACAGGAAAAGCCACCTCTGAAGCGGTCTGCAACTGACTGGAAGCAGCTGAACAGAGTTGTGTGTGTGAACAGCCCCTGCTAGTGGGTCTGTCAGAGAATCAGAATGGAACACCACAATAGTTTTGTTTCACTCTTTCAAAATTGATGAGAATGTGGGCTTTGTTTGTAGCTTGCAAAATGTATATATGTACATATGTGCATTTGTAACCAAATGTACATATTGTACATATATACATTTTGCAAGCTACAGTGCAAAATAGTTCAAAGTGGGTATTTTAATATTTCCCATTACTAGACAACATAGTATCAACGGTAGAGACCTTCAAGTTTCTAGGGTCTATCATATCTCAAGACCTAAAATGGACACCTAACATCCAAATGTCATCAAAAAAGCACGACAAAGAATGTTCTATGCGTGCCAACTCAGAAAGCTCAAACTGTCCAAGGAGCTGCAGATGCAGTTCTACAGAGCAATTATTAAGTCTGTCATCTGCACCTCCATAAATGTCTGGTTTGGTTCTGCAACCCAACAAGACAAACATAGACTTCAACGGATAATTTGAACTACAGAAAAAACAATTGCTACTAATTTGCCTTCTACTGAGGACCTGTATACTGCATGGGTCAAAAAGAGGGCTGTGAAAATATCTACAGACCCTTCACATCCTGAACATAAATTGTTTTAACTTCTACCCTCAAAACGACACTATAGGGAACTGCACACCAGAACAACTAGACACAATGACAGTTTTTCCCCCCGAATGCCATCACTCTGCTTAACAACTAATTCCCACAACACTGTCAAATAATTTACTAATACAGTATTACTATTATTCTTCTCTTCCTTCCTAGTATCTATCTCTTCCTCCTTATGGCTATAACCATGCTGCTTGTATCTTTACAATTTATATTGTTTTATTTGTTTCCTAGTATGATTTGATTGCTTATTAGTAACCCATGACTATCACTAAGTGTTGTATCTTATAATTCTTGATGAATGTATTTTATTCTCCTTATGTACAATGAGAGCATATACACCAAAGACAAATTCTGTGTGTGTCCAATCACACTTGGCCAATAAAGAACTCTATTCTAATTTATAATTTCTACATTTTGCAAGCTACAGTGCAAAATAGTTCAAAGTGGGTATTTTAATATTTCCCATTAAATTCTGCTACTTATTTGTGATAACTGACATTTATGAGATTGGATTTCTGCCTATGAGAATCCCTATGACTTCTCTAGTTTTGCTTTGCATGTAGTACTGCAATAAATAAATAAATCAAATATTAGAAACTCTTCCTGTGTGTATCCATGCGCTGTCTTCATACCTTGTTTTCTCAACAGAACAAACCCAAGCAAAGAAATAAAAAAGTTTCAAGGCTGAAGAAAGAACCTTCTTTAAAATCAGAAACCTGTTTAGAGTGGGAGAGAGAGAGAAAAACACAATGCCTGCTAACGGTTGGACAGAGAAAAGAAAGATTATAGTGCTTTTATGTTTTCAGCTCAGGGACAAGAGTCCCTAAAAGTCCCACAGAGACTTACTGAAAGATGATTTTTTGAGCCAATCTAATTAAAATATCAGCTACAAAATATCAGTGCAAGTGGAGGAAAAAGGACACAATTTTTGTCACTCTGCAATAGATTGCAGTTATTAATTACCACATTTTTTTCTTATCTCATTTTAAATATCATTTGTGCCCTATGATCTTGTTTTCCATTAGTCTCTTGTGGGGGAGGGGGCTGATGCACAGGACATGATAAAATACAATGCTTTGGAAGTCTGCAGGGGAAAGCACAGCATTATGAAAGCAGTTTCATTGTATTATGATACATGAACCTTCCCTTTTAGATGATGATGATGATGATGATGATGATGATGATGATGATGATGATGATGATGATGCATGGATGCATGGATGCATAAAAAAGAAAGTAGAACTTGCAGGGTGGCATCTCAGTGAATGAAGGCAAATATCCGTGTCCCAGGATGATGTTGCCAGATTCCCGAAGAGTAAAACTCTGGTCCTGGTGACTGACCCACATTGGCTCTTGATGTCTCAGCATTCCTTTGGTCAACCTGATTAACATGACCAATTCACGTGAAAGAGAGACCTAACAGGACTAGCTTGATATGGATTGGTCAGTGAGCTTATCTGTAGCCATTAGTAAACCATGATTTATGGCTTAGTCTAATGAATGACACAGTCAAGAGCAGCTGATTTAAGTTCCCATACTTAAACTAAGGAATGGTTGTCGTGTACATTGGGAATCCCATTTCTATGAGAAGTATAGCAATAGCAATAGCAGCTAGACTTATATACCGCTTCACAGTGTTTTACAGCCCTCTCTAAGCAGCTTACAGAGTCAGCATATTGCCCCCAACTATCTGGGTTCCCATTTTACCCACCTTAGAAGGAGTCCACCTTGAGCTGATCAGAACTGAACTCTTGGCAATGTGCAGAGTTGCCTGCAACACTGCCTTCTAACTACTGCCCGTCATAGATGGCTGGATAGATGGATGGATGGATGAAAGGAAGGAAGGAAGGGCAATATCACTGAGATTTATATACCACTTTACAATGTCTTACAGCCCTCTCTAAGCAGTTTACAGAGTCAGCATATCACCCCTAGTAATCTGGGTTCTCATTTTACCCACCTTGGATGGATGGATGGAAGGCTGAGTCAACCTTGAGCCTGGTGAGATTTGAACTGCCAAATTGCAGGCAGCCGGCAGTTAGCAGAAGTAGCCTGCAGTACTGCACTCTAACCTCTGCGCCACTGTGGCTCATAAGTATGATATGCTTGGAAGAATTAAAAAAATTACTAGGCTGAGTCTTGAGACATTGTGTTAATACTTTATCTCAACACTTACACACATCAGGAGGAAAGAATTTACAACACCAGCTGCACATAAGAACATTCTGTAAGTTGTTTTTTCTTCTACTGTAACTGATAATAGCCTTAATCACTTAATAACAGAAAACTATTGCTTTCCTCCACAATGTTTCTTTTATAATATTATTCTATATTACCATAGGAATTAATTGCATTAAGGAAAAAGAGAGACTGTATACCTATAAATGAATAAGATTATCATATTGATATTTCAGGCTATTTTTGAAAATTATGGTATATCAGTTGGTAAATCAGTTCTTACAGCCATAGAAATGATCCTATCATAACAACCTGGGTTTCAATTGATTATCATTCTACCACAGTCCTAGTGCCATTTGACAAATGAACTACATTCACCCACACCCCCAAATGTCAGTTTCTCCGTGCTACATAATTAAAATCACTGTACTGGGTGGGTGGGTCAGACAAGAACAGTGACAATACTTTTGTTGGAAGAATTTACAATAATAAGCTTCTCCTTGTGATAGAAGGATTTGTTTTCAGACAGAAGAATAAGCTTGTTGACTGAACAGTTTTTAAATTACAGTTTTATAGTCTTCATTCTACAAATAATAGCTGGATACGAAGCTTAATCCAGTTTGTTCTAAATATTCACAAACTATATGTGTAAGACAGCTCTATACAGTACAAAACAAAAGGAAAAATAGAGAACAGGTTGTGATTTTCATAACGACAGCAATGTCATGGGGGAAACGTTATGGGTAGTCCTCCATTAATAACCACTCATTCAGCAAGTATTCAAAGTTATGACAGCACTGATCAAGTGGTACTTACAACAATCCTCATAGTTCTGACTGTTGTAGCATGTCCCAGCACATGTTCATGTGGTTGTGATCTCAGTGTTTGAAAAGTGTTTCTTTTCTCCTCCAAACCAACACAAATTGGATGCAAGATAATTTGCTTCTGGAATGTTATTAAAAAATAATATTTTGATTATCATAGATGATTGTGGAATTTTTGCATTTATTGACTCCTTAGGTAGTGAATATATGGGGTTTATTTACATGCTTTCAAACTGCTAGGTTGGCAGAGGCTGGAACAAGTAATGGGAGCTCACTTTGTTTCGTAGCACTAGGGGTTCAAACCACTTAACTGCTGACCTTTCTGATCGACAAGCTCAGCATCTTAACCACTGAGCCACCGCTTTCCTATAGGTAAGGTAAAGTCTTCCATAAATGAAACTTGCTTTCAGGAAACTTCAAGGTAACTTTCATAAAGTTCTTCTTGGTCATCATGATTACCAAATGGTACAAATGGTCTATATGGCCTTCTGATTGATTGAAGGAAACTTCCTAATCTTCCTATAATTCTGGATGTTAACCTGTAAAAGGACTTCAGCTGAAGCCATTCTCTTTCCTGCTTACTCCTGCTTCATTTCCTGGTTGCCATTCATGGGGAGGAGGGGCGGAATGGGTGAACTTAGGAATGTGGTGCCTCAGCTACTAGTCAAAACATCTACCAGCCAGTCAACGGACCAAGGTCATGTCAACGGACATCTGTCGGAGCTGAGCCGGAACCTGTGGCTGACTTGATTGGCCCATTTGACCTGAGAGACCCAGCGTGGTGGGGAAATCCTGTTCTTTTAACTATCTCTGAGCCCGGGACTATTTAGAGCTAACTTCACCTTTCTTTCTTTTTAAAAAAATAAGTTTTTATTAAATACACATTAAAAATGTTGGACACAATCCTCTTTCTGGCTTCGTCATTTCCATACATATTTTGACATAACTACAGATACGATTCATTATTTTCATTCTTCACCTTTATAAATGCCAACATGGTGTACTCAATAAAGGGTTTCTTGAACTTGAGCAAATTGTCAGAGTCTTGACTGCCCTGAGTTCATTAAGGATGACACTGGATTTCCCTAGTACTGTCAGTTCCTCCAGAACAGGGGTGTCAAACTCGGGACAATGTGTTGTCATCATGTGACATATCAGAAGTTTTTCTCCCTTCACTAAACTGAGGGTGGGCATGGCCAGTGTGTGATGCATCTGGTCCACTGGGCCGCAAGTTTGACGCCCCTGCTCTAGAAAGACCAAGAAACCAACTCCAGAGCAGGTTAAAGCTACAGGAGGTTAAAGCTTAAAAAATTGAGATTTTTTTTGTAAGTCTGATTATGCTCTTCTTCCTCTTCCTCTTCCTCCTCCTCCTTGCTTCAATGAATTAAGGATAGGCTTAACATGTTTTTGAATATTATTTGTCTGTTATGGACTTAAAATGCATTTTATTCCTTATCACCTTGGTAATGGCGCTGGTAAAAATCTGCCAAGGCCAACTTTCCTCATTCTCTGCAAATATTAACCAGGTTTAATGCCAGTTAGCTTTTCATAGAGATCTAAGTCAAGGGTTCTGTTACTGCCGGTTCCCTCAGGGATACCTTCACACACATATGCTTGATGCACGCTACACACACATGTGTTGTAGTAAAAAATGCCTTTGTGCATGTACAGAAGCAAAAAACAAGATGGTGGCTCTTATGGTGCCATCGGTAGAACCCGTTTAGGGGCGTGGCCAGCCAAGTTATTACCTACAGGGCCAAACTGGTCCAAATTGGTTAGGAACCCACTTCTGATCTAGGTACTTCCACTTATCTGAGCTTTGCAGAAATAAGAATTTGAGACTGTCACATGGTAGATCTATTGCTGTATTAAATTTAATGCAAAACAAAGATCTTACTGGAAAGAAGCCAAGAAAGACCTTTTGTCACAGCAGATGGATTGACTAAAATAAATATATCTTCATATGCCAAATAAATGAATACTTCTGTACTTTACAAATTTAACCTACCACCAAACTCTGTTTTATTCCCATTTTAAATATACCTCTGTATCAAAACCAGATGTCCCTTTATTTACAATGTTTTTTTTTAAAGTAAAGAATTATTCTAATGTATCTTTTCCCCAAAGGAGAAAAACTGTCTACCCTTTCTTTGCTTTGCAAATTTCCAAAGAACTAAGAACTTTCTGAATCATTTTTCAACGTTCTCGGTCCATTTTTTTTTCATATTGCCCAAATGTCCTTAAATGGGTCCTTAAACACCTGTATCTAAACACAATTCAATTCAAAAATTGGAAAACTGAAATCAACCACATTAACAAGAACTATTAAGCAGGTGGAGAATTTTTATACTGTTGATTTTTTTATGTAGTACACTGCTCAGAGTCACTGTTTATGATTGGGCTGCTAAATAAATCTATAAAATAAATAAATAACCACATTTTTCTCTCCATTCCAACATAGTGAAGTAAGGGTGGAAACGAAGATGAACAAAAGCTTACTAAAGTGATAGAAATTGAGCAAAGCTCTTGGTGGCTGTCTTTTAAGACAGGGGTCTCCAGCCTTTGCAACTTTAAGTCTGAAGGACTTCAGCTCCCAGACTTCTCCAGCCAGCAAAGCTGGGAGCTGAAGTCCTTCAGACTTAAAGTTGCAAAGGTTGGAGACCCCTGATTTACTTAATTCCATGCGTGTGTCAATGGGGGGGATGTAATCTGGATTCCCAGCAGGAAGGGGCTGCATTCCAGAAGGCAAACGAAAGTGTATCTTAGATAAATATCTATGAAGATTCTCAGTCATCCAAGTCATGGTTGTCCCAAAAATGTTTTTTTTTCCCAAGAGGCAAGTGGACTTCCTGGTTTTTGGGAATTCTGGGAGCTGAAGTCCTTCAGACTTAAAGTTGCAAAGGTTGGAGACCCCTGTTTTAAGACATACTAGTTTGTGTATTTTACAATTACTAATTGACTACCACCAGGAAGAGGTAATTGCTGACCCCTGGACAATTATGACTTTTCTGGAAGCAGCAGGCCCTCTTGATGAATGATCTGTGAAATCAGTGAAAATTTAAGTGTTTTCTTTTTTATAGACTTGGACTGAGTGGCACCAGATTTACTCTCCGCTCAAACACAGAGTTTAGTGATTAGCTTTCGGCCACTGATACTCTGTCAACCTACTTCACCAATCCATTGCAGAATAACAGAGTTGGAAGGGACCTTGGAGGTCTTCGAGTCCAACCCACTGCTCAAGCAGAAAACCCTACACCATTTCATACAAATGACCGTTCAAATTCTTCGCCAAAACCTCCAGCCACAATCTCTGGAGTCAAGTTGTTTCCCTGATTAATTGTTCCAACTGTCAGGAAATTTATCCTTAGATCTAGGTTGCTTCTCTCCTTGATTAGTTTCCATCCATGGCTTCTTGTTCTACCCTCAGGTGCTTTGGAGAGCCCCTCTTCTTTGTGACAGCTTCTTCAATATTGGAAGACTGCTATTATATCACCCCTAGTCCTTTACTACATACCCAAATCCTGCAACTGTTCCTCATATGCTTTATTCTCCCGTCCCCTAATTATCCTTGTTGCTCTTCTCTGCGTTCTTTCTAGAGTCTCAATGTCTTTTTTGCAGGATGCAATAATCCAGGTGTGGTCTTACCAAGGCATTGCAATGGAAGTAAACATAGAAGAGGTCTCACGTCATCTTGAACTTCAAGGAAAAAGAAAAGGTAGACATATAGTAATAAATCAGTTCCAAAGTGTCAAGAGAGATCTAGTGCTTTTCTTTCCCACTTGTGAGCCTGAATCAGACTGGCAAATATTGAAAGCCATATGGATTTGGGCCATATGGATTTGCACACAGAAGGTTCAAAATCATGTAACTGTTTCTGAAACCAAGATGTTTGCCCATTGCAATATGGCTGGAATATTCTAATGGTAAGTTTGGCTCCTCTAAGTAGTGAGGCATGCCCCGTTCAATGAGAGTGCTCCCGTTTTGCTAGAGTGGTAATATATTTGTTGGGCCTTTATTGGCAGAAGTTGTTTGGCAGGGAGAGAAGAATTTAGAAGTTGTGAAATGCTTGGTAGGAATTGATCCGTATCACTAGGCAGTTGAGTTCCCTGATCAAATCAATCCTTTCTTTCCAGCATCCAGAACTTCAAATAATTCCTCCTCTTTATTAACTTTAAATGAGATACTCTTCACTTGCTGCCTACTGTTATTTTGAATTTATAAACATAACATGGTGGAATAATATTGTTAGTGAGGCTTACATTGCTAAGAAAATGTGGTTTTTTTTGGATACTGGACTAATACAGGTAGTTTTACATGTTGCTATAAGCATAAGAGACATGGTGGCTCAGTAGCTAAAACACTGAGCTTCTCGATCAGAAAGTCGGCAGTTCGGCGGTTCGAATCCCTAGTGCTGCATAATGGAGTGAGCTCCCGTTACTTGTCCCAGCTTCTGCCAACCTAGCAGTTCAAAAGCACGTAAAAATGCAAGTAGAAAAATAGGGACCACCTTTGACGGGAAGGTAACAGCATTCCATGCGCCTTTGGACACATGACCAGAAAAACGTCTTCAGACAGCGCTGGCTCTTCGGCTTTGACACAGAGATGATCATCGCCCCCTAGAGTCAGGAACGACTAGCACATATCTAGTCAATAACCTTTACCTAATAGTCCCAATTTTACCTTATAAGCCTGAAATGATGTGGTTCAAAAAAACACTGTAAATGTGGAGTGGAGGGTTGTTGTTTCCCCCCTCAAGCTCAAAAATAAGAAAATGGTGGTGGAAATGTTCGAGGCTATATACTTCCATAATGTCTTTGCATTTATTTAAAAAACTAAAATTGGATGAAGAATTACTGATTGCGCATATAAACCCTTTTCATTCTTTATAACTTTTTTGTTGTTGTTATTTGAAGTACATGCAGGCTGTACAAGGAAGTGGTTTTAATGCTTAGCACTGTTCTACCATTTACTTCAGGGGTCTCCAACCTTTGCAACTTTAAGTCTGAAGGACTTCAGCTCCCAGACTTCTCCAGCAAAGCAAAGCAAAGCTGGCTGGAGAATTCTGGGAGCTGAAGTCCTTCAGACTTAAAGTTGCAAAGGTTGGAGACCCCTGATTTACTTAATTCCATGCGTGTGTCAATGGGGGGGATGTAATCTGGATTCCCAGCAGGAAGGGGCTGCATTCCAGAAGGCAAACGAAAGTGTATCTTAGATAAATATCTATGAAGATTCTCAGTCATCCAAGTCATGGTTGTCCCAAAAATGTTTTTTTTTTCCCAAGAGGCAAGTGGACTTCCTGGTTTTTCTTTGAAGATGTTTCTCTTGTCATCCCAAACGCTTCTCCAGCTCACAAGCTTCTTGGATGAGAAGCAAAGCATCTTCAAGAAAAAAAACAGAAAATCCAGCTGCCTCTTGAAAAAGCACCTTAGAAGTTTAGAACAGGAGAAATAAAGTTAATGAAGATCCGCTCTAACAATTTTCAGAGCAAGATTTCTGTCTATATGTAAGGAACTGTAAAGGAAACTGCTCAGAATTATATCCATGTGTCTTTCTTGGTTTTGGAGGCCTGAGATCAACAAAGAAAGTCTATGAAGATTATTGGTACAAGATAAAACTCCCATTTTTGAAGTTTGGAAGGATAAAACTTAATGTACCACCTCTAATTCCTATTCATTTTATTTTTTTGTAGGAGGCCTTGATCTTCATTCATCATTTTATTCCTGAATCCCTATTTCTTCTGTCCAGATTAGGGTTTTTTTAAAAAATCAATTGGTGTTGATGGAGGCATTTAGAGATAAAATGTTCCCAATAAATACTTTTTGAATGCCACTAAATGATACCTCTTAAATTGATCCTCATCCATTTAATATCAACTCCACAATTTGTGGAATGGGCTGCAATTATTTTCAAAGAGAAATGTTCATCCTTTTTTATGCGATCAATTAATTCGAACCATAAACTTAACATGTTTATCCGTGCTGACAATTCATTTTGTTTCTCAGTTATTCATGAATTTCTTCCTAGGCTTTCTTGGAAAACAAAAAACACTTAGTCATTTTCCCTAGACATCTTTATAAAACTCTTTAGATGCTTTCATAGTCACACACAAAAATTGAATTGATCCAGAATTACAGCTCAAACCTATATCTATATTTTCTATTACTTTCAAGTACTTTTATCAATAGGTTGTTTTGTTCTTGGCCTATCCCAATTTCATCACATTTTTCCCCCTCACTTCAGAAACTGCCCATGTGTGAGAAGAAATAGTATAGATTTGATTTTATCATTTCTGGACCACTGGAGATTTCTGTGATGGGAAAGTGCTAGTACTATAACAAACAAAGTTAAGGGCAATGTGTAATGGGTCTAATGCATTTGATGGCCGGTGAGGTGTAATGTCCATCTCTTTGGTGAATTTGATGGAAACCAGATGTCTTCTGCCCCCAACTTAGATTCACCTTGCTTGAAATGATATTGTTGTGCACCACTTTATGTTTCCTTCTGTGTATTTGCTAACAACCGATATGATTCTCAGACAGGGCAAAAAACATTGAGAGAAGGAGGGAGTTACACATAAGGCAATTGTGTTGCTAAATATGGGAATTTGTGAAGCCCAACTTTGCTACTGAGTGAAAGGCTGGCAATAAACAAACGAGAGATTAAGATGTGTGGTTATTTATAGCTGCAAGGAGCCCTGTCAAGGCACTTGGTTTAGAAAGTTTTTATTTTATTTTATTTCAGTAAGTGTTACAGATTTAGCTCTTGTATGTTTGTTTGTTTTACTTTTTTGCTCCTTTATTTTTCTCACGGAGTAACCCTCAGAGTAAAAGTTGTCATAAAATTACAGTTGTAAATTTGACAGAGGAGAAAAACTACTAAATGCATAATTGGAGCCGGATGTGTCTAACTTCATTAATATCTTTTTACAATGAAATGAAATGACATCCAAACCAATGTATTTTTTTTTTTTCCTCTCCTGGTTTTAACTCACGGAATATTTAAGTGTGAAAGTCATGCCTGAGAAATTTGTGCACCTCCAGACTGTCTTTATAGTTGATGGGGATGGAAAGGTTGTCGGAATCTAACACTTTTGTAGTTTTTTCCAGAAAAACGTTGGAGGAATTGGGTGGCTTTAAATATTTAAATATTTAGTAAGAGTGTCACTCCAAATTTTCAAATAGGTTCAAACCAGTTCAAAACACTAACTTAATTCAGTCATCATAATTTGTACAAACACACACACAATTGGGGATGGGCATGAAAGGTGAAAGGGAAACTCTATGCTCCATCCCATATTTGGATAGATCAGGTGATCTGCCAGAAAAAAACATCCCCCAACCCCTTCAACTGATAAAGTGAGGAGAACTTGTGGCTTAGAGGTTAATTCAACTGGCTAATATGCCCAAGGTCAAATCTCAGAAAGGCATGGCTAGCTGATGAGAGCTAAATAGCTTGAAATAGATCTATACTAGTCTCCCTTTATTTCTTTATCAGTAAAATATAAAACACATACACACACACTTACAAAATATTATTTTTACTTCCTGTGACCATTCACTCCATTAACCAAATTTCCTCTTTCATGAAAATAAAAATTAAATATCTGCAGAATTCTAGGTTTCAGCACTGATTGTCACTGTTCTTCATTTCGTTTTTGTTTTTTTTGGCTGAATACCTCCTGAAATGCAGAGGTATTTAGGTTCTTTGAATTTTATTGAACTGGCTGAAGATCAGCATTCAAAAACTTTTTTTTTTGAAAACACCAGAAGGAAAGATGTTGTATAGCCATGTGTCTGAAATGGTATAGGTTTTCCTGCCTAGGGGTTGGACTAGAAGACCTCCACTCTGCTATTGTATTGTATGGTATATCTTGCATTTATTAAGTTAAAGATAACAAACAATGTAAATAAATTAATCAAGGATACGACCTAAAACTAAGAAGAAATTTCCTAACAGTGGGAACAATTAATCACTAGAACAACTTGCCCTAAGAACTTATGGAGGCTTTTAAGAAGAGCCTGGACAGCCACTTGTCTCAAATGGCATAGGGTCTTCTGTTTGGGTAGGGGTTGGACTAGAAGACCTCCAAGGTCCCTTCCAACTCTGTTAGTCTGTTATTCTGATAATCTAGTGACAGTGCATTCAGAGCAGGAGCTTTCTAACCAGAAGCAAACTTGGATGAATGGATGAGTAAGAGTCCATAGATTTATCGTTCAGGCACTGAAGAAGAAGGGAACTCAGATTACATGGGAAGGAACTACAGAGATTAGTTCCTTAGGAATTGTCCCAATTTTCTCTTCTGCCTGACCTCTTCTTGAGTTCTTTTCTTAAATCAATGACCTTGGAAAGCTATAGATGGAAGAAAGTCATTTGACAAATACATTTGCAGTCGGGCTGGGAGACATGCAGTGGGAAGCAATATTTTTTTTTAATTAATGAAAATAATGAAGCAGTAGAGAACCCTCATTGCTCCCTCCTTCTGTTGACAATGGATGAGACTTACAGCTATCCAGAGCATTGATCTTTTTGAAATAACCTCAATAGAAAAATAATCCTTGTAAAATATCAGAGAGATATTATTTTAGGGAAACATGAAGAAACTTGAGAGAAACGTAGTCTTAAAATAAATATGAAAAGTGTAAAAGAGGTTAAATCAAGAATAAACCATCCGCAGTGTAGCACTTCTATGTTAGAGACAGCTGTGTGTGGATGAAAAATTGCTTCTATGAACTCTCCTATCTTGGCCTTTTTTTTTTTTTAATCCTGCAGAAGAGTTGCTTTGCTAATAGGTATCAGCAATGGGTTGTAAATTAAATGATGGAATTCTAATGAAGATGAATTTCCTCTTCTCTTAAAGAGGCTTTTTGGATGCGTTTCCAGCTTCCAGGCTGGAAGCTAGATGCCAAGATTGTGTCACAGAATTAGACATCTGAGAAGCAGGCAGCAAGTTTGTTAATTATTGGGATTAATTTAATGAACTTATTCTCATTAGACTTTATGAGCCATGTTGTGTACAAAAATCTGTGAAAGCCTGCAAACATTCTCATCATGATGTCATTTAAAAGTTAAAGGTATTGATGAGATATTTTGCAACGTGTGATCGGAAGGATGAGGATGAGGGGAGAAGACCAACATTTATATGGAATCGCATTAAGAGGCCAAATTAAGAGAAGTTAATTGAAGAGAATCAAATGGCGTTTCCATCTCTCAGCCAACTTCCAATGAGGCGGTGTGGGTTCTAAGCTCAAAACTACCAAGGATGAATACACATCATAATTACCGATGCTGCTGAAGTTTGCAATTGCAGAGTTTAGGGTATAAATGTCCTCCCTTTGGAATTTCTGAGTTTATTATAACAACACATTTTGAAACCCGAACACTTTCTACCGTTGCAGTTGTGATCTTCTCTTTTTCCCCAATGAAACATATATGGCACAAATAAATTATCATAATGATTTTCACTGTAAAAAACTTAAATTTGTGGATAACCAGCTAGGGTCCCACAAAGCACAACCTAATTGCTAGATTAACCCATTTCTGGATTTGTAGAGTACATTGAACCAGAACAGAACAACAGAGTTGGAAGGGACCTTGGAGGTCTTCTAGTCCAACCCTCTGCTCTGTTCAGACAAATGACTATCCAATCTTTTCTTAAAAGCCTTCAGCGCCCACAACATCTGGACCCCAGTTGTTCCAGTAATAAATTGTTCTAATTCTCAGGAAATTTTGTCTTCGTTCTAAGTTGGCCCTCTCCTTGATTAGTTTCCATCCATTGCTCTTTGTCCTGTCTTCCGATGCTTTGCAGAATAAGTTCACCCTTTGTTCTTTGTGACAGCCCCTTACATATGGGAACACTGTTATGATATCACCCATAGTCTGTCTTTTCATTAAGCTAGAAAATCAGGAATTAACTTAAACAAATTTGCACCACAACATGCTAAACCATAAAGTTTATTCCAGCATGGATCACAGAGTGGTTACAGCATTTCACAATACACAATTTTGTTGGGTTTTCTAATTACCTTGCAAAAGTTCAATGGAATTTTAAAGAATTGTCTGAATCCTGTGGCCTAGAGGTGGAGCTCTTGCCACCCAATCAGGAGGTTGTGAGTTCAATCTTAGGTAGAAGCAGATGTAGGGTCTCCTGCTTGGGCAGTGGGTTGGACTAGATGACCTGCAAGGTCCCTTCCAACTCTGTTAATCTGTTAAATGCAAACCAAAATTAAGCATATTGATTTTATATTTCTGCCTCTATATTATCTATCTATCTATCTATCTATCTATCTATCTATCTATCTATCTATCTATCTATCTATCTATCTATCTATCTATCTATCTATCTATCTATCTATTCAATGTGCTTAAAGAAATGTATGTATGTGCATCTAGAATTTTAAGAGATCCATTGGACTAATGTCCAGCAATTTCTATCACTGGGCATTCAGTTTAGGATTGGGGTGTTAAATGTAGAAAAAAAAGATTCTATATTTTGTCCAAAGTGGAGAACTTTTGGACGGAATTTTAACATCAGCTGCCAAAGAACTCTTAAACTAGCATCAGGAACAATAAATAGAATTTGATGGCAAATGTATATATTTGCAATTAAAAGAAGCTTATGTGGAATTTCAAAGGAAGCAAATAAGTCACAATTAGCAACATTGTTCAATGTGTGTAAAAGAGAGGAAGAAGAAAAACACCCACAACTAATTATATTTTAAAATAAAAACCTGATGTTTCTTAGTGCTGGCTATGAAATAGAATATTAATGATCATAGCTGATATTCTTATTTTAAAAATGTCAAGTATGGTCTTCAGTGTGCTTTTACTATTCAAGTAAAATTATTGCTTAATTATAATGAAAAGGAAAGAGCAGAGGAAAAAAAGAAGGTAATATTGAGAGAAAAAAGGGCAGAATATAATTTCTCTATGTAAAATGCAAATCGATCTTCATGATTAAAGATTAGCAAACTGAGTATTGAAAAAGAAAATTTCACCTATTTTGTTTAGATTATATTTGGGGTTTGAAAATTTAATAATTTATATTTAAATCTCAAACATTTTAAATCATGTATATATATTTCATACTTGTGCACAGATTGGAAGTCACTTGTTTTAATTTGTTTTTTTTATTATTTTCTTTCTTTTCTTCCCATCTATTCTTTACATTTTTTCTTTTCTTTTTCTTTTCCACTTTATGATCTTTCTTTTTATCTTTCTTTAATTTTTAAAGCTGAAATAAGCATTTGTATTAGTTTTTACCCTTTTACCTGTAATGTTTGATAAAAGTATTTTTTAAATTTTATTTATTTTTTGTTAGAGGGACTGGACAGAGAAAAAAACCTTCAAAAATTGGGAACATAAAATATATTTTTTACTGGAGCGGAATATCTATTATTAAGAGTGGCATAGTATAAATCTGATCTGTTTTATTATCCAAGTCAGTAAAGTAACATTCTGGTCTTTGGATGGGAGGATAGGTGGATAGATACTCAGCTACAAGTTTCAATAAAAGAACTAAATAATAAAAATTCTTTTAGACTCATCTACTCACTTATAAGCCCTATTACCTTTAATGGGGTTTACTCTTAGGTAAATAATAGTAATAATAATAATAATAATTTAAATTTCTTGACCGCTCCCTCTCCCCGTAGGGACTCGGAGCGGTGCACAGGGAGACTAAAAAACCACAAATATACAATCAATATACAACATCTTAAAAACAAATTAAACCATACCTGTGCTAAAATACCCATTTTAGACTAAAATTCCCCTAAACAACTAAAATCCCATAGAGAGAGACTACCCTAGGCCGGCCAAGCAGAAAAGATATGTTTTTAATTTTAGACGGAAGGAGCGGAGGTCCGTGGTCGTTCTAATATCGGGGGGAAGGTCATTCCAGAGGGCTGGGCCCGCCACAGAGAGAGCCCTTCCCCTGGGCGTCGCCCGCTGACAAAGTCTAGTGGACGGCACCCGGAGAAGTCCCTCTCTGTGGGAGCGGATCGGCCGTGACGATGTATGAGGCAGGATCCGATCCCGCAGTATCAAAATGTAGTTTCAATCATCCAGATGACCTTTCCAGTGATTATAATTCTTTGAGTAACACAGAGATATGTTTTTTTTTAATTACATGCAGGAAATGATTATGTAAAAGGCAAATAACACCGCTTAAATATATTTGAAAAAGGCACGCCCGCACAAAGTTACTATTTTCCCTTACGGAAATAAACAGTGCTGAAATTTATATACTCAGGATGTGATTAGAAGGTCAGAATTAGCAGAAAATACATAATATATTTTGTACTTGTGTGTGTGTGCGTGTATACAGACACACAAACACACAAATATAGTCTGAACAGTTATTAAGAAAATATCACACAGTTATTTAATACTATGTTAAACAGACCAGTAATCAGATTTAAGACAAAACTACATTTCAGTCACTTTTCCTTTCAAGCGGCTGTGAGGTGGATTGAATTTATCCACCTAGATTCATTTGTCTCTGAAGCAGTTATATCCAGGGTAATTTAAAAGAACACTGGCTCATATCACTTGAGCCTTGAAGCCACAAAAACCCCTAATATTGGGTTTAAGAAGTTAATTTAAGCTTGCAGCTTCATCATGTGCCCGGTTGCTCCAATAGCTGCAGCCTATCATCGTTTAAGGCCACAAAGGGCTCCATTCCACAGGTGGGATTTAATTGCCTGAAAGTTGAGGCCTGAGGGAAGCAAAAGCAAAGCCTGAGTCAGCGCTCTTCAGAATGTTAAACAGAGCCATATTGCCGTGGTTCTCCATCTTTTCTTCACGATGGACACCTCCCTCATGGACCACCAAGATTTAACTCAAGGTTTTAAAGCACTGGACTGCACCATATATTTGAGGAACTCCCAGGGACAACATTGCAGCCCCCTAAGGGTCTGCGGGCCATAGGTTGAAAACTACTGCCCATATATTGTGTGGCCTGGACTGTCAAAAGGCAATTGTGTATGACTCCTGTGGCACCCATTCTTTCTGGGACTTCCCTTCAGAATTGCTGCTGACTACAAGGTAGGGAGGAGACAACTTTGCTCATCTTTTGCATCCCTTTTCATGTTTCTTTGCCTTCCTTTTGTTTAGTTCCCTGTTGGGTGCATGGTCAGTTTGTCTTTCCCCTTTGGAAATAGGCCTGGAGTCTTGTTTAGTTTGTTGGTTTGTGCAAGGAGTGTCTAATCCTTGGAGTCTGAAAAGAAAGGATAAAGCCAGCTTTTGGATTTCAGTTATGTTTGTTGTTTGGTGGTTTGCAACCAGCCTTAGCATTTAACTACACACCAAAATGGCCCAGTTGTTGTGTTTTATTTGGGGTGTTTTATTCGGGCTTCCTACCTTCTGCAGCAGTGCACTTGGTCTCTGCAACCATTACAATAATCTTTATTAGGTATCAGTGGTAAAGGGTTCAAGACATCTCTAGGAGTTGGTGCAGGAATTTTCTGCCTTGGGTTAAAGTTGTCCAGCCTTGGCAACTTTAAGGCTTGTGGACTTCAACTCCCCGAATTCCTCAGCCAGCCATGCTCGGGGCCTAGTTATATGCGAGACCGCCTCCTGCCCCATACATCCCTCAGACCGATACGCTCCCATAGAGAGGGCCTTCTCAGGGTGCCGTCAGCTGGACAATGCCGACTGGCGACACCCAGGGGAAGAGCCTTCTCTGTGGCGGGACCAGCCCTTTGGAACGACCTACCCCCTGAACTCCGCACCATCTCTGACCTCCGCCTCTTCCGCAAGTGTCTGAAGACACACCTATTCCATCTAGCCGGCCTAGCGTAACCCCCATTACTGACTCCTAGATAGTTTTAAATTTGGGTTTTTTAAATTCGGTTTTTAGCGCAGGGTCTATTAGAATAAGTTTTTTTTTAATTTTATATGTTTTATATGTGTTTTAACATCCCTGTGCGCCGCCCTGGGTCCGTTTGG
The DNA here is from genome assembly GCA_039707465.1 of Rhabdophis nuchalis. Lineage (NCBI taxonomy): Eukaryota > Metazoa > Chordata > Lepidosauria > Squamata > Natricidae > Rhabdophis > Rhabdophis nuchalis. The sequence goes on from CM077658.1 coordinate 12,140,422, forward strand.
AGAAGGGCGGGGTATAAATTTAATAAAATAAAAAAATAAAAAAAATAAATTGAAGTTCTCAAGCCTTAAAGTTGCCATGGGTTGGACACCCCTGCCTTAGGTGGTGCAAGATTCAAACCACCATTCAATTTATACCTATTTTTCTAGACGTCTGTGCTGCTAAATGTAATCATACAGGTTCTGAAGTTGGACCAGTGGTCACCAATTCGTGGTCTGCAAGAAAATGTTGGTGGTCTGCAGAAAAATCTCTGCATTTTTTATCTTGCACTAAATCAGGGAACCTCAAACTACAGCCTCTGCAATTAATCCCTCTCGCTGACTGGATGGGCACTGAGCTTGGCCACCTGTTTAGTAGCTCCAGCCCTTCTCTCCCTCCCCGGGAGTCCAGGTGCTTCAGTGAGCAGTGCGCAAAACTATGGCCGGGCTTCTCAATAAACAGAGTTTGCAGAGGACTGATGTAACAACACGGGTTGGCTACAAGACGAACATCCATTCTTGGCTGTATTTGAGTTTCCTAACTGTAATGGACAGCAAAGCCAGGGTTGACCCTGGGCTCTTCTCTCTGTGGTCAAACTAAGTGCCTGAAGGACCCCCCCATCTTGACCAATTTAGTGGTCCCTGAGGTTGGTTAGACAGTGAATGACTTAAGCCTATGGTTGGATTAATTGGTTTTCCTGCATATTTATCTAGGTCAGTGATGGCTAACCTTTTTTGGCTTGCATGCCAAAAGCGGGGGGAGCGCAGGGGGGTTGTGCATGGGCGTGACCACACCCATAATGCTATGTGTGCGACCCCCTGCTTTTGGCACACTTTTTTCACCCTCCCCAGGCTCCAGAGGCTTTCTAGGAGCCTGAGGAGGGTGAAAACAGCCTCTCCCCGCCACCTCCAGAGGCTTCAGGAGCTTCCCTGAAGCCTCCAGAGGGCGAAAAACATGCGTGCTGGAGCTGACAGGACAATGCCTCGCGTGCCCTAAGAAATGGTTCCGCGTGCCACCTGTGGCACCAGTGCCATAGGTTCGCCATCACAGATCGAGGTGATTCTTGTGGACACTTCCTGCTCCATGCCTATCATGCTTTTTACAAAGGGTTTGGCCCATGGATTATTTGGCATTATCTCTGCATGAAGTGTTCTTTCTAAGATGTCAGAGCTCCTTCTGAAAGTTAAACTGAAATATTGCCAACATTTGTATGGTTTCCAACTGTTTGTCCTGGCATTTTCAGTTGATCAATGGCTGTTGCAATTGTTATTGTCCGTCTGTTTGACAGTTTGATACAAAGGTTGGTTTTTCAACAATTGGATGATTGCATGTTTCACTGAATCCTATATATATAAAAAAAATCTCGCTCCTCGTGTTGTGATTACCAGCTTTAATGCTTTGTAGCACATGTTGTGTGAAATATACTGAGTTTCAAAAATAAAGATGCCTCTTTCATTCTCTAGCAAAATAAGTAAAGAAAGTAACTTCATAGTTGCTTAGTAGCTAGTAATAAAGTAGTACTTTAGTTAACACCCCCCCCCCCCACACACACAAGTTATATCTGCAACCTAAAGATATCTCGTTTGACATGGAGCCAGCTGGGCAATCTTGGACAAGTTAGACACTCCCATTTTAGGAGTATCAAGCAAACAATGGCAAACTCAGAAGAAGAGTTATTCCAGTCTTCAACTTTTGTCCAGTCCAAATTCATCCATCTGTTTTTTGTGGATGGACTGAACTAGACTGCGGGATCGGATCCTGCCCCATACATCCTCACGGCCGATCCGCTCCACAGAGAGGGACTTCTCCGGGTGCCGTCCACTAGACTCTGTCAGCGGGCGACTCCCAGGGGAAGGGCTCTCTCTGTGGCGGGCCCGGCCCTCTGGAACGACCTTCCCCCCGATATCAGGATGACCACTGACCTCCGCTCCTTCCGTCTCAAGCTAAAAACACACTTCTTCTGTCTGGCCGGCCTAGGATAGTCTCTCTGTCTTTGGGGTTTTTTAATGGGGTAGCACATTTTTAGCGAATTTTTAGCACAGGGTTGGTTTAATTGTTTTTTATGAAATGTATGTATTTTTTGACTGTTTTTATTCTGCCTGTGCACCGCCCCGGGTTCCTGTGGGGAGAGGGTGCGGTTTAAAAATAAAATTATTATTATTATTATTATTATTATTATTATTATTATTATTATTATTATTATTATTATTATTATTATTATTATTATTATTATTATTATTATTATTATTATTATTATTATTATAGACTGGACTGGACTGGACTGGACTAGACGACTAGAATTATGGAGTGGAGAGTGGAGTGGAGAGGATTGGAGTGGAGTGGAACGGAACGGAACATAACAGAACAGAGGAGTGGAGAGTGGACTGGACTGGACTAGAATAGAATAGAATAGAATAGAATAGAATAGAATAGAATAGAATAGAATTCTTTACTGGCCAAGCGTGATTGGACACACAAGGAATTTGTCTTTGGTGCATATGCTCTCAGTGTACATAAGAAGAATAAAACAGAATACATTCATCAAGAATCATAAGATACAACACATTTCATTAGAATGGATCAAAGCTGGCCAACATCTGGCTCTTGGGCTTCATGCCACCTTTTCCCAAATTTTAAAATATCTCTGCAGCGCCCTGAGTCCCATTTTGGGAGATAGGGCGGTATACAAATCGAATAAACTAAACTTAAACTAACTAATAATGATAGTCATAGGGTACAAATAAGCAATCAGGAAACAATGTCAATATAAATTGTAAGGATACAACAACAAAGATACAGTCCTGCAGTCATAAGTGGGAAGAGATGGTTGATAAGAATGATGAGAAGATTAATAGTAATGCAGACTTAGTAAATAGTTAGACAGTGTTCACCTAATTATTTGTTTAGTAGAGTGATGGTGTTCGAGAAAAAACTGTTCTTGTGTCTATGTTAAGTTAGCAGCAAATTGTCCACTCTTGTTCTGAATTGCCTCTTTCCCTGTTCTTAGTTGCCCATGTAAACAAATCAGGACTATGTTTCTGTGCTTTTGTACTAAGTGAATAGCTTTCCTCTTTCGGGAGAAAACTCTCAATTCACAAGTGTGTTGATCTTTCAATAGTTTTAAGTTTAACAATTTGTGGCTTGGGGATGTTTTGTCCCATCTGGTTTTTTCCCCCTTTCCTTTTACCCATAACATAGCTAAATTAAATAGCATTTGTTACTGACCTCTAATTATATTGGGGCCATACCATTTTCTGTATAAACATGAACACAGTCAAACTAATTAAATGCTGACAATAAGTAAAAAGGCATGCTCTAATGAGATATCTTTTTATCCCCCTGTAGTTCGGCTTCATCCCAGGTAGTTCATTAAAAAAAACACCAAAAAAACCCCAAGCCACTACTTAAAAGGACTACGGGGATGGAAAATACAGCATCAGGGATACCATTTCTCAATTTAATCTCCTCACCCCTTTCCCAGAAATAAAGCTGCGTATTAATTACCAATGAAAACAGGTATAATATGTTATTTTGGTAGTTCTGTTTTCTCCTGGAATGTCTCCCCAAATAGAATATATTGGGTAAATAAAGAAGTGGTGGCCAGCATATGAAAAATCTAGTTTTGAAATGTCTAGTTTGATGAAGAGAAGGACCAGGGGAGACATGATAGCAGTGTTCCGATATCTCAGAGGGTGCCACAAAGAAGAGGGAGTCAAACTATTCTCCAAGGCACCTGGGGGCAGGACAAGAAGCAATGGGTGGAAACGAATCAAGGAGAGAAGCAACTTAGAACTAAGGAGAAATTTCCTGACAGTTAGAACAATTAACCTCTGGAACAGCTTGCCTCCAGAAGTTGTGAATGCCCCAACCCTGGAAGTCTTTAAGAAGATGTTAGATAGCCATTTGTCTGAAATGGTATAAGGTTCCTGCCCACGCAGGGAGTTGGACTAGAAGACCTCCAAGGTCCCTTCCAACTCTGCTATTGTATTGTATTGTATTGTATAGAATATATTGGGTAAATAAAGAAGTGGTGGCCAGCATATGAAAAATCTTGGAAAATTTTCTCTTTCCAAAATCAGTCACTAACATAACCTTTCCAAAATTGTAATCTGTCAGTGGGACTGGACTGAGAAGGGATTTATGTCCCAGTGCAGTGCTGTCAACAAAAGATGGGTTACATTTTTTTGAAATGGGTGTTTTCCTGCCTTCTTCAGAGACATCCCTGACATTTCATTAGAATGGATCACAGCTGGCCAACATCTGGCTCTTGGGCTCCATGCCACCTTTTCCCAAATACCTCTGCAGTCAAGCAAGTTTGGATTTCTGACAAATCATTGCTATAGAGAAGAAGGGAGATGGAACAGACAAATGGGACTCAGTCACAAAAAGGGTGGAAGGAAGACAAGGAAAGAGGAATAGATGGCTCCATCAAGTTTTGGAACTGGTCACATCAGTGGTGGGTTTCTGCAGGCTCGCACCTACTCGCGAGAGCCGATTGGTGAAATTTAGAGAACCGGTGAGAGGGGGTTCCACCGGCGTACCTGGAAGTAAATCTGGCCCACCACTGCCAGTGACCCAATGGGAAGGAAAGGAAAGGAAAGGAAGGAAGGAAGAAAGGAAAGAAAGAAAGAAAGAAAGAAAGAAAGAAAGAAAGAAAGAAAGAAAGAAAGAAAGAAAGAATTTATCATCACAATTGAGTCCAAAATTTTGGTTGCTAAGCAAGAGCGTTGTTAAATGAGTTTCACCACATTTTACAAGTTGGCCACTCCCACCCTGTCACATGACTGCCAAGCCACGCCCACAAAATAGGCCACACCTACAGAGTAGGTTCTAAAAAAATGTGAAACCCACCACTGGGTCACATCCACTCTGGTTCTATCATTTACCATTGACAACAAAAGCCTTTAGTAGATTACTCAGAAAAGAAGTATATTTTGACAGATTGTTGTTGCTGATTGTTGTGTCCTCGACCTGCGACCGGTCTCGACTTACGACCGGCCGCAGGTCTTCCAGGCTGCCTCTTGGAGCCTTGGTAACAGGCTGTAGCAAGGCAGCCAACTGACAGACGCGCCTGATTGGCTGAGGCGCGCCTGGCCCTTGCTGCAGCCTGATTGGCTCCCCCTTTGACAGCTCCAAATATAAAGAGCTGTCAAAGCGCGGGAGCCCCTGTCTACCGCACCTTTTCTTTAACTGAACTTTCTTTCCTTGTAAGCTGTGCCTAGCTAAATAAAGCTATGTTTCTGAGCAAACCTGATGTGGACCCACTTATTGACCGAAGTCATAACACTGATACCTGGTTTCACATGAGACTAAGTGTTCAGCCCCTGTACCCTAAATGAATAAAATAGAAAATGTGTATAACTGTGTTTTGATATCTAGAAGCTATCTACCTATGAAGAGGGGCAGATACTTTATTTTGATCACTGGATGATTTGCAGATAATAAAAATATAAATTGCAGGGTTTCCAGGCTAGAAGACAATAAAAAAGAAGAAGATTTAAGGGGATATAAACAAGGGAATGGATATATCCTCAGAATTCCCCAGCCACCCATGAATGGCTGAGGAATCCTGGGAGTTGAAGTCCACCAATCTTAAAGTTGTCAACTTTGAGAAACACATATCTATGACAAGAGAGATAGTACCATGTTGACATTGATTTGACATTTGGAAAACAAGTCAAGATAAAAGTAAAGTTCCCCCTCCAACATATGTGGTATTTTTTCCCAACACTAGGGGGGGGGGTGCTCATCAAGCCGAAGAGACCAAAGATTTAATTTAATTAATTTAATTTATTAAATTTCTATACCGCCCTTCTCCCTTCCGGGACTCAGATGTCTTTGTGGTCATGTGGCTGGCATGACTAAATGCCGAAGGCATACGGAATGCTTTTACCTTCCAACCAAAGGTGGTCCCTATTTTTCTACTTGCATTTTTATGTGCTTTCGAACTGCTAGGTTGGCAGAAGCTGGGGCAAGTAATGGGTGCTCGCTCCATTGCACGGCACTAGGGATTCGAACCACCAAACTGCCAACCTTTCTGATCAACAAGCTCAGCGTCTTAGCCATTGAGCTACTGCTCAGTGTCTTAGGATGGGGTTAATTTGCTTTTTTTTTTCTTTAAAGAGAGAAAGATAGTTGGAGGAGGCAAAATAAAGTCATGGCCTCACCTTCCTGCCCACTGCCCTCCTAGAAATATTAAACACAGCTCTTGGATGCCGGAAAGAGCATGCAAGACTTACAAAACCAGACTAATGGCTCTGCAACCATTTTTATTCTCAAAGCAGGCAGGTTTTCAAAGACTCCAGGTCTTCCTCCTCCACAAGACCTTGGCTGGCTCACAAAACAGGCCAGGGCCAAAGTCACTGAAGGCTGTAATTAAACAACAAATGATACTTTGGAGAGTCAGATAAGGTCAGCACACTCCACATTTGAAAGGGTCAGTAATTAGCCAGGTGTCACTATTAGAGCGCTGGGAACAGAGTAGCATTACCAATTAGAAGGCCATGGACTTCCCTAATCAGGCGGGGGGGGGGGAAGGTTGGGGGGAGAGAAAAAACCTGACATGGGCATTTGTTCTGAGTTTGTGCTTCTCAGACAAAAATTGTTCAAAAGATGCTGTGGGGCCTATACACTATGTGCCACACACTGGCTTATATTTCTTTCTCCTCTTAATTTTTTTTAATTAAAAGTAGGATTTACAAAAATTTTTTAAAAACTTCAGAAAGACAGAAGTAGAAAAAAAAATCATAAAAGGGTCAAAGAAATAGCGAAGAATAACAACAACAACAAAAAGATATTGAAAGAAGGGACTTCTGATATATTTTTTTTGCAGTAGTTACAAACATTAGTGATTATCGTATCCACCCTCCCATATTGTATATCATAGTTGCCTTCTTCCCATAAGCAACCCTATTTTAATCAATAAGTACTGAAATCAGCAGTTCATTTTATTAATTGTCAGCAAAAAGTCTGTGAAAGGTTTCTAGTCTGTATAAAGTTGTTGTAGCTCCCTCCTTAATCAAACAAGTGAATTTAGCCATTTCTGCAAGCTCAGCCATCTTTACAATCCATTCCTCCAAGTGGTTCATATTTCTTAGGTAATGATTCTATAATCGTTTTTTTGGGGAATTCCATAGTACTGTAAGATTTTGTCTGCATGTCTTTGTGCATTTTCAACTCAGAGTTGACTCTTGGCAACGGCCTAGACAAGTCCCTACAGTTTTCTTGGCAACGGCCCTTCTCTAAGAAACATACAGATATGAAAATCTCAGTTTAGTTTTTTTTCAGATGCTACTCATCCATCCGATTGTTTCAACAAGAGATAATGACTGCTTTCTTCCAAAGCATGATTTTATCTGAGGAAGGTCAAAGAGGCAGATGTTTCAAATGTTGACTGCTGACAAATGCTACCAACAGAATTCTGATGGTATTTCCCCCCTCGCATAGATTAAAGTAGGAGGAAGGCTTTAGAACAGTAATAAGAGCATAGTGGAATGCAAGGAGTCAGCAGGTTCATCTTTGATCTCCCCTAGTTGTGATGGTAATCAGCAGAGCCAAGGAGAATGCATGAAATAGTCCTATAACAGCTTATAATCATGTAATTATATTTAAGATGACGGTCCGTCTCATTTCTCGGTCTCTGGAAGAAGCACTTCTTATCCTGAGCCCATGAGATGAGCTCCTTGCTACTGCTATTGTTTAGCTACACCTCCTTTTATTACTTCTTTATTACTACAGCTATTCCAGACACTGAGCATCAAGTTAAATTTAGATATTTCCAAATCAGAGTTTCCAGCTTCTCTGCTTCTTTTCTTTTGTCCTTTTGTCCTTTAGAATACACAGGAGCTTGTATATCACCGGAGGGTGGGGGGAGAATCATGCAATTTTTTCCAGTATGTTTGTTTCCATCGAACTAGCACTGATGTCCATCTTTAAAACAATTTCAGCTGCTGCAGTCTTCCTGGTCTGTAATACAAGATTTTCAACTGCAGCTCCTATAATTTTGACTTTCTTCCAAAATTGTCTGGAGGCAACCTGAAGACATTCTCATCTCCTAGAAAATGTCAAGTCTAGTCTTGTATGGCAGCAGGCCAAAGTAACTTACTTTTTAGATGATACCAAGGTGACTATGTCTGGTAGGAATTGTTCCCTAATAGAAAGCTCATATACGTGTCTATTATAAAGTGAATCTCATTAAGTACAATGAGGCTGACTTAGTGTTAATGTATGCGTAAAACTGCAGTAAGGTAATGAATGTTAAGTGCCAGCTCTACACAGGTTTAAAGCCGTCAGTTAAGAGTGTGTATTGATGATGGGAGGATCTTAAGCAACATACGTTTTTTTCTTTCTGAAATCTATCTTTCCCTTGCGCCAATATTTTTATTATCTTTTCCTGGTCGGAAGCAGTCTGGAACAAGCTGTTTTTGCCAGAATGCTGAATTGTGAAGTTTTAAGGGTTTAGACTGGCAAGATTCTGTCTGTTGTCTGTAAGCAGATAAAGGACTGAACCGTAGCCGAAATTGTTCTATATTGTTCTTAGCCTGATAATAGTTCCCCAAGTCTGCTCATTTCCCTCCCACAAAGTTTGGAACAATTCCAAACTTTAAACAGCTCTTCCGGCAATTTCTCTGGATTCCAGGAGTTTTTAGAATGGGCAGTTTGTGGTTCTATGTTCACATCAATCAATGTCATTAGTATCCTTATGGGTTATCCATCTAGCCCTGGCAACTTCAATTAATTATTTAAATTCGTTCAAGTCTTTAGGTCAGATCAATATAAGAATGCTACCATATTCCTCTTTATTGCTTAAGAAATATCTGAGTACACCTAGTTGGCCAATATATGGCATCGAATGCTGGCTGGTCTGATTACGCAGGATTGTTATATTCTCCCCCAGGTGAGCAAAAACCCCAACAAAATAGTCTCACTGGCATTCATCTAGTTAAGGGCAGCAGGTGGGGGTACCTGGAGAAAGTTAATAATAATAATAATAATAATAATAATAATAATAATTTAATTTGTAGACCGCTCCCTCTCCCCATAGGGACTCGGAGCGGTGCACAGGCAGAATAAAAACAACAAGTATACAAACATATTTAAAACAGATTAAACCTTATTCCTGTGCTAAAAATTCCCCATTAAAACTAAACTAAACTAAACTAAAATTCTGTATGATGTAGATTTGTATTTTTCCTCTAGCAAATGGAAATGTTATAATTGTACAGTACTGCTATAATGTAGCTTGGTGGAATTCCATCTAGCATATTGCAGTTTTCTTTTTTTAATAATGCAGGTGTGGATGTGTATGCATGTGAGTTTACTGTGTCGGGATCTTAAAGACTCAGCTAATGTTCACCTAGCAAGGAGCACGAGAAAATATAGCATTTTGTAAGACTGCCTTTTATCCCTGCTGCAACTCAGTTTTTTGTCTCTCAACAGGAAGAGGCTGTTTTCTGTACCTAATAGAGATTTTGAAAGAAAAGGGACACAAGGGCAGGGAAGGAAATGAAATGAAAGGAACAATCCTTCTATTTTGCAAATCTTTACAAAAAGAAGAGGAGATAGACACATACATGCATGCATGCATGCATACATATCATCATCATCATCATCATCATCATCATCATCATCATCATCATCATCATCATCATCATCATCATCATCATCATTTTAGCCATTGTCTATCCACTGCAGGATGAAGGTCTCTTCTGCATGATTCCAACTAATATGGTCCTGAGCTTTCTTTTCTCAACTGGGCCCACAATACTTGCTGATGTTGTCAGTCCATCTTGTTTTAGGTCCCTTTTATGGATGTTTTTAATCAAGTGGGATCTATTCCATGACTGTCTTGATCCAGGCAATATGTATACATTCCATATTTCCTCTCATTGATAGGGGAAAAATACATATTTGTACATTGTGATGTTGAGGTGCCTTCTAAAAACAGATGTTTTCTTCATTTGCATTGTCCAATTTTCTCTAACTTTTTGTCTATGTGTGCAAGCAGAGTGGAAAAAAAATAGTTTTATGCAAGTGATATTTTCTATCTAAAATTCCAAAGTGCATGAAATGTAGAAATTTTGACTATAGTGGAATTAAGTTCCAGTTTCTGAGCTTTCATTGAAATATTTTGTTTATATTGTAGCTGTTTAAATTAAACTAATCTTACTATTGCTGGAGGATCTTTTGTTTCAAAAATTGAAGAGCGTAATAGTCATTTCTCAGCCATCAACTTTTTATTGGCTTTCAGATCATACTTAATATGTTTAACCATGGTTTGTTGAACAACATAAATGGTTAAATCACAATCGTCGAGGTTCGATGAGTATGCTAAGCAAAAGCCAAGCAAGTCATAAAGGATGATATGGGAATATAGTCCATTGATTTATTTAGGCTGCCACACTGACAGTCTTTCCAAAATATTGGGTGGAGTTTATTTCTTCCATCTGTTATTTTCTCCGGAGACTGTGTCAAAATTATCTTAGAATCAGGCAACATTCTTTGGGTAGAAAACTAATATTAGTGGGAGAATCCCATTGCTTTTCTCCAAGTGAAAGGTAGATTACTTGGAGACCATCTCTTCAATAGCACTTAGCAATAGCACAGACTTATATACTGCTCCACAGTGCTTTACAGCCCTCTCTAAGTGGTTTACAGAGTCAGCCTATTGCCCCCAACAATCTGGGTCATCATTTTACCCACCTCGGGAGGGTGGAAGGCTGAGTCAACCTGGAGCCTGGTATTATTTGAACTGCCAAATTGCAAGCAGGCAGCAGGCAGCAGAAATAGCATGAAGTACTGCACTCTAACCACTCTACCACCATGGCTCAATAGCAGTTTGTCCTCATTTGTCCTCATACCAATTCAGAGGGTCGTGGGGAGGGGCAGGACCGAGGGGAGACAATTTTCATCCTCCCGGTTGGTGGCACGCAGCCGTTGGTTACAAACGGTCGGGTGCCACAACCCTCGCAGGCTAGGTGGCCAGGGAATACAGAGCCAGGATCTGCGGCTGATGTTTTGCAACGCCAGGTCCGTTGTCAACAAAGCCCCCCTCATTAGTGACCTTGTGTCAGAGGGGGAGCCGGACCTGGTAGGAATTGCGGAGACCTGGTTGGGCCACGAGGGAGGTCATCCCCTCGTTGAAATGTGCCCACCAGGTTACCGCGCATTTCATCAGCCGCGGGCCCTAGGCAGGGATGGTGGGGTAGCGGTCATTATCAAGGAAGGCCTGGAGCCGAGAGAGACCATTGTGCCGCAGACCTCCGGCTGTGAGTCCCTCTGCATGAAGTGGGGCCTAGGGAGGCAGTTGGGCTTGCTGGTTGTATACCTGGCTCCCCGCTATGTAGCAGCAGCCCTGCCCGAGCTCCTGGAGGTGATCGCTACGGTGGCAGTGGAGACCCCCAGACTTATAGTTATGGGGGACTTTAACCTGCCATCGTTGGGCGAATCATCCGTGGTAGCTCGGGAGTTCATGGCTTCCATGACGGCCATGGACCTGACCCAAGTAATTCAAGGCCCCACCCATGAGGGTGGACATACGCCGGACCTCATCTTCGTCTCGGGCCAATGGAAGAGTGATCTGGGTACAGGGGACATAGACATCATACCCTTGTCATGGTCAGACCACTCACTTCTCCGGCTCGACTTTCCGACCGCTGCTCCCCTCCGCGGGGAGGCGGAACCAGAGTTACCAATCTGGTACCGCCCCAGGCGCTTGATGGACCCGGATGGGTTCCAGACAGCGCTTGGGCCATTTCCTGTATCCCTGACCCGCGCCCCGATGGAGGACCTCACGGCCGCATGGAATAGTGCGGCCGTGGGAGCCTTGGATCGGGTCGCGTCCTTGCGGCCTCTCTCGCGGCGGCGAACCACCCTGGCTCCTTGGTTTACTGAGGGGCTGCGGGTGATGAAACGCCGCAAGAGATGCCTAGAGAGAAGATGGAGGGCTAGCCGCTCTGAATCTGACCGGACACAGGTAAGAGCCCATTTACGGACTTACATTGTGGCGCTGAGGGTGGCCAAACGTCATCATTGTGCCACCCTCATAGCATCCGCAGAAAACCGCCCTGCCGCCCTGTTTAGGGTGACCCGTTCCCTCCTTCAACAGAGGGAGCGGGAAGCCCCGTTACAGGGTAGGGCAGAGGAATTTGTGATTTTTCTGCAGGAGAAAACCGCCCAGATACAGAGTGAGCTAGCCCCCATTCATGGCCCAGTGGGATGCCACGAGGGAGATCTTGTTTGGGAGGAGTTTGACCCCGTTACTTCCGAGGATATGGACAGGTTACGTGGGCGACTGCGAGCCACCACATGTTCATTGGACCCGTGCCCCTCCTGGCTTGTACTGGCATCCTGGGAGGTGACACGAGGCTGGCTCCAAGAGGTTATCAACGCATCCTTGAGTGAGGGTTCCTTGCCTGCCTCCCTAAAAGAGGCTATGGTGAGGCCCCTCCTCAAGAAGCCCTCTTTGGACCCAGCTCTTTTGAACAACTACCGTCCAGTCTCCAACCTTCCCTTCTTGGCGAAGGTTGTTGAGAGTGTGGTGGCACAACAGTTTCCCCGTCACCTGGAGGAAGTTGACTATCTAGATCCGCGCCAGTCCGGCTTTCGGCCCGGGCATAGCACCGAGACGGCATTGGTCGCGTTGGTAGATGATCTCTGGAGGGCCAGAGATGGGGGATGTTCCTCCATCCTGGTCCTATTAGACCTCTCAGCGGCTTTCGATACCATCGACCATGGTATCCTATTGCATCGGCTGGGGGGGTTGGGGGTGGGAGGCACCGTTTTGCGGTGGTTCTCCTCCTACCTCTCTGGCCGATCGCAATTTGTGCGGGCAGGAGAGCAGAGGTCGACCCCGAGACCCCTCACATGCGGGGTGCCTCAGGGGTCGGTCCTCTCGCCTCTCCTGTTTAATGCATATATGAAGCCGCTGGGTGAGATCATCCGTGGTTTTGGGGTAGAGTACCATCTGTACGCTGATGACACCCAGCTGTACATATCTACCCCAAACCACCCCAACGATGCCGTAGCGGTGATGTGCCAGTGCCTGGAAGCCGTGCGGATCTGGATGGGAAGTAACGGACTTAGACTCAACCCGACCAAGACCGAGTGGCTGTGGTTTCCGGCTGCCCGATTCAACCAGCTTTCTCCAACGCTGGCCATAGGGGGCGAACATCTTGCCCCTGTGGATGGGGCGCGCAATTTGGGTGTCCTCCTGGATACCCGGCTGTCTATGGAAGAGCAAGTGACAGCCGTGGCCAGGAGGGCGTTTTACCAGGTTCACCTGGTTCGCCAATTGCGCCCCCTATTGGATCGGGACGCCCTTCGCACAGTCACTCATGCCCTCGTGACATCCCGACTGGACTATTGTAACTCTCTCTACATGGGGCTCCCCTTGAGGTGCACCCGGAGGCTTCAGTTAGTTCAGAATGCGGCTGCGCGAGCAATTATGGGCACCTCTAGGTTTGCCCACGTAACACCGCTCCTGCGCGAGCTGCACTGGCTACCTGTCGTCTTCCGGGTGCGCTTCAAGGTGTTAGTTATCATCTTCAAAGCGCTCCATGGCTCGGGACCTAGCTATCTGCGAGATCGGATCCTGCCCCACACATCCTCACGGCCGATTCGCTCCCACAGAGAGGGGCTTCTCCGGGTGCCGTCCACTAGACTTTGTCAGCGGGCGACGCCCAGGGGAAGGGCGCTCTCTGTGGCGGGCCCGGCCCTCTGGAACGACCTTCCCCCTGATATTAGAACGACCACCGACCTCCGCTCCTTCCGTGTAAAATTGAAGACCCATCTCTTTCGACTGGCCGGCCTTGAATAGTTCTCTCTGTCTTTTAACTACAAATATTTTAATGGGTTTTTAATTTATATTTTTAGCACGGGTAATTTTATTTAATTCTATTTTAAGTAATGTTTGTATTATTGTATATTGTTTTTAATTATGCCTGTGCACCGCCCCGGGTCCCTGTGGGGAGAGGGTGCGGTTAATAAATCTCAATTTATTATTATTATTTATTATTATTTTTCAGCCTCTCTAATGTTTCAAACCCATCTTTTTGAAGGGACAATAAAGGGCCCCATCTAATAATAATAATAATAAACACATAACCCTTTTGCCCCAGACTTGACCTAACTTGACTTGTTCGTAAGGAGGGCAAAAAAAACCATAGATAGTGGACATTGCAGTAGTTCCTGGAGACAGGAGAACAGAAGAGAAAGAAAGGGGGAGAAGCAACACATCATACAACGACCTGCAAATAGACACAGAACGACTGTGACAAAAAAAGCAATGATACTACCAATAGTGACAATTGCCTTAGGTACAATCCCGAAGCATCTGGAGGACCACCTGAACACCATCAGAAAAGACACAATCATCATCAGTCAATTGCAAAATATACTTTCATTTAGGAAAGTTTGCATCCTGCAATGGTATTTTTAATACCATAAAAAACAACATCTGAGAACAACATCTGCCTATCACAGGTGGATAAAAACCCAGTCCAACAGCAGCAACATAAGGACAGGTTTTCATTTGCAATCTCTGTTTCAATGCTTCTTTTGCTCAAAATGTATTTCTTTTTAGGTGCGACTTAGTTCAGAATGGATTCTCTTTTAGTCTGAACTTTACAGCATCCTTCCTTCACAAAATATGTTTCTTCCTACTTAGAAAGACTTCTTTTGCAAGAACTGTAGTTGAAGAAAAAACATTTACTAGCACAAGTCCTTCAGGAGCTGCATGTTCCTTCTTTTTCATTTGCCCAACTTTCATTAGCTAAAATATGTCTCCCTTGTGAATCTTTTATGGCCACATTTCATTCTTCAGTAGACCTATCCAACATTTAGAAAGCCCTGAAAACTTGGGGTTTATAATGAAAATGCTGATAGCTGTCTCCTAAATGTACCTGTGTTTCCCAGTGCTTCGATAACAGAGTTATCGAAATGCTGCATTGTGACTTCGCATCTATATACTAGGCTACATCAATGATCTTGTTTGGGGGCTTTATTATAATAAGGAAAACGCCTGCTTTGCAGAACAGGAAAGCACATCCTTGTAGATAGGTTTCTTCATTAGTCAGAGTTCTGCAGCCTACCTTTTATAGGTTTTCCCACATTCTGTCAACATAATAGAAGGCTATTAAAGATAGATGTCAAAGTAGAACCAGCCAGTGGTTTCCAATAAGAGCATAATGGTAGAGAAGTAAAGGTATCTTTGAAGATGAGGTCAACTTCTAGTAAGCTCACAGAGACATATAGATTTCTCGGAATCTGTAATGATATGTGGGAATGACCTTGGAGGCAGGAGGAAGAACAGTCAGTCAGAGATGAGGCCGTTGAACCTGCAGAAGGAATGGGAGCATGACAAACATCTCAGAAGGGACCTTTCCTAGTTTCTTGTGGAGGAAGGGTGTACTTTCACATCCCTTACATTAAAGTTAAGGCTAGTACTTCTGGGTGTGCTTCTTGACTGAACTATCTCACAAGGGCAATAGGAACTATACAAGTGCTTCTCATCGATTGAACTACCCTGGAATTTTTACTATTCTTCCCATCCTGATACTAACCGGTCAGTGTCTGCTGATAGCTGCCCCTATTGTTTTATTTTACCTGTTTCATTTGCAATCCATTTCAACATCCATTGGGTGTGAAGCTGTCACAGCTTGCTACAAGACACTTCCCTCTATTGAATTATATTGAATATTGAGCTTTTTGTTTGGTAGTTTTCCAGGAAAAGCCTTAGGAATGCTTTCTGAAGAGTTGATAGCTGTCGCCTAAACAGTCATAAAATCCACAAACATAAGTATCATATTAAATTGTTAAGAATGGGGATTAATATTCTAATAGATTATATTGATGCAACCAATACACAGTAACATCAAACACAAATTCTTGCAAAAATCTATGTATGTAGATCTATGTATTTCTCTCCAAGAAAATGTGAAATTCACCTGCAATTTCTCAAGGACAAGAATCTCTTTAGCAATTATAATAACAGTGCTAGAGAAAAAGCCAATAGGTTCAGTTCTATTCTCTCCTGATGTATTCAGGAGAGTCTCCTGCCCCATACATCCCTACGGCCGATCCGCTCCCACAGAGAGGGCCTTCTCAGGGTGTCGTCGGCCGGGCAATGCCATCTGGCGACAACCAGGGGAAGAGCCTTCTCTGTGGCGGGCCCTGCCCTTTGGAACGAGCTCCCCCCTGAACTACGTACCATCTCGGACCTCCGCCTCTTCCGCCAGTGTCTAAAGACACATCTTTTTCAACAAGCCGGCCTAGCCTAACCTCCCAATGGGGCTATTTTAGATAGTTTTAAATTGGGGGTTTTAATCTGGTTTTAGCATAGGATTGGTTATAGTAATTTAATATGCTTTTAAATTTTGTATATTTTGTCTTATATGCTTTTAAATTCCTGTGCGCCGCCCTGGGTCCCTCGTGGAGAAGGGCGGGATATAAATCAAATAAAAATAAAAAAAATATTCGAAGACTAAACAGAAGCCTAGAAAGTTAGGGAGACATCAGATTGATGAACAGATAGTTGCAAATCAGACACTGCAATGGCACAGTGGTTAGAGTGCAGTACTGCATGCTAATTCTGCTGCCTGCAGGTTGCCTGCAGTTTGGCAGTTCAAATCTCACCAGGCTCAAGGTTGACTCAGCCTTCCATTCTTCAGAGATGGGTAAAATGAGGACCCAAATTGTTGGGGCCTATATGTTGATTCTGTAAACTGCTTAGAAAGGGCTGTAAAGCACTTTAAAGCGGTATATAAGTCCAAGTGCTATTGCTATTTACAGTCATTCTCAGTGCATCTTATCACTAAATATTTGCAAGATAATTTGATTACATCCATTAATTCATCAGATTTTCTCTTCGTCCCAAGAAAGCTATTTTGCTCTCATACAACTGAATGAGAATTGGTAGGCAACAAACCTGAACATTTTTCTGGCTGGTATAGAGAGAAACTTGATATTTCATTATTGGAAAGACCAGGTTCTCCTTTCACTGCACCAGTAGCCTAAAGAACTACCAGGAGAAAACCCCACCCTCACTCATACTGATGGTATTATCTAGTCAGGTAATGAAATGTCTTCAAGCAAGAAAGCTCAGAGAACATCAAAAACTCCATTGTGAAGAACAATGGTGAATTTCTCCTTACAAAACAATATACAGTGGTACCTCGGTTCACGAACTTAATTCGTGAACTGACTCTGTTCGCGATCCGAATTGGTCGTGATGCGAGGCACAATTTCCCATAGGGTTCAATGTAAATCCGGTTAATGCGTTCTGACCTTGTTTTTTGGTCGTGATTCTTGAACTGACTCTGTTCGCGAACAGAATTGGTCGTGAACAGAGGCACAATTTTCCCATAGGGTTCAATGTAAATCCAGTTAATCCGTTCTGACCTTGTTTTTAAAATGTCCGCGGCTCCGGTTCGTGAAGCGAAACGGAGTTCGTGAACCCGAGCATTTTTATGAACTTTTCTGTTCGTGAAGCGAGGCGGAGTTCGTGAAGCGAGGCGGAGTTCGTGAAGCGAGGCGGAGTTCGTGAAGCGAGGCGGAGTTCGTGAAGCGAGGCGGAGTTCGTGAAGCGAGGCGGAGTTCGTGAACCGGAGCACATTTTTTGGAAAATTTCTGTTCGTAAACCGAATTGGTCGTGAACAGAGGCGTTCGTGAACCGAGGTACCACTGTAAATAGGAAAGATATTGTGCTACTTCCCTCTCCAATGTGACAATAACATTTTAAACCAGTCTCTTTAATCTTATTTGCTTATTTGCTATAACCCTCTTGGCGATTTACTATCATTAAAAGCAAAAACAAGCATTTAAAATAAAGTAACCATGGAAAAACTAAAACATATAAAAGTATAAAGCATAAACATGAAATCAATCAGTCAAAGCTGTGTGTCTTATAGTTTGCCAGGGAGTGTCCAGAATAACTCAATTTTATACAGTTCCCCAAAGACCAAAAAACATGGGGAGGATGGGATGGGCGCAGTGTTTGTGTGCCACTTAAAAGCACTCTCTATGAGTCTTAGAATCGCCTACAGAAATATACTTTGTGGATTATTAAAGTGCATTAGAATAATTAGTGTAGTGGAATGGTAGGCTTTCTTTTAAATCACAGTAAGAGGTTGTGTTTTGATAGAAAGTAGTGTTTTCCTTTTTGGAACAAAAACGGTAAATAAATTAAAGGGTTCCACTTTTTTTGTTTTTTGAGAAAACTCTTAAATGAATGCAGAAACATTTCTAAGATTCACAACCGATTTTTCTTGGCCCTATGTCGCATCATTAAATTACTATCTTCCTATAGATGTTGCCCTACCATGTTTGAGTGCTTGTATGTTTCTGTGCATATGAAACAGAGAATTTATGCTATTTCAAGGACACACAGTGGAGTGCCCTTGCTATTAATGACAGTAAACAAGAGAGGTGGATAAATATGCTTTTAGCGGATGAACAGCTTAAGATTAAAAAAAGGCAAATCTTTCAAAGTGGAATAGAAAACCGTGGAGGAAGGGCAAAGCCAAAGCTATAATCATGTGGTATGTGATTAAAGCATAAATGGAATGCCTGTTCTTTTTTTTTTTTTTTTTTTTTTTTTGATCTGGCACATTCTGTTCGGTTTCAAAGGCTGCACTGCATTTTTGCCAGAAAGATTCGGTTGAAATTTTTATTAACAGACTTAGCTTTTCCGTACTTGAAGTGAGGGCAAATGCGTGTCTCATTGATACCATTCTGTTGGCTCCTTCAATCAATCAATCAATCAATCAATAATTTACTTATATACCGCGTCCTCTCCCCAAGGGGACTCGGAGCGGTTCACAGGGAAAAATTAAAACAACATAAAATATATACATGAATAAATACAATAAAAACAGATTAAATCAACTGTCCCTGCACTAAAATCCCCATTTTTAAAATTAACATTCCCTAACCCCTGAGGTAGAGACTAACCTAGGCCGGCCAAGCAGAAAAAGTGAGTTTTTAATTTCTGACGGAAGGAGCGGAGGTCCGTAGTTGTTCTAATGAATGGACAGCCATCCATGGTGAGATTTGATCAGGTAGATAGAAGCTTCTTGGTTCCATTCCCAACCTCCAGCTATCCAGCTGTGCAAAACAGAAGAAGGTGGAATATAGTCCAGATTCGAAGGAAGGAAGGAAGGAAGGAAGGAAGGAAGGAAGGAAGGAAGGAAGGAAGACATTCTAGAAGAGAAAAAGGTTCAGAGAAGAGCAGCAAAGGTTATCAAAGGCCTGGAGACTAAACCATATGATGAACGACTGCAGGTTTTGGGTCTGGCTAGTCTAAAGAAAAGATTAGTTTTCTTCAGCAGAAAATAGCAGTATTTGAGAGGCTGCCACAAAGTAGAGAGGAGTCAAATTATTTTCCAAAGCACCAGAGAGCAGGACAAGAAATGATGGTTGGAAACTGATCAAAGAGAGAAGCAACCTGGAATTAAGGAGAAACTTCCTAAGAGTGAGGACAATTAACCATTAACAGCTTGCCTTCAAATATCATGGAGGTTTTTAAGAAGAGACTAGACAGTCACTTGTCTGAGATGGTATAGCTACTCCTGCTTGAGCAAGGGGGCTGGACTAGAAGGCCTCCAAGGTCCCTTCCAGCTCTATTTTATTCTAAATTCTAAATAGTGGAGTTTGGTTAATTTCAGTGGGAGGAAAACTCCCTAAGAGTTCAGAGTATATCTATATTGGTGTAAATAGTTTACTTTAGTCTGGCAAGATTTGCCAGATTTGCCAGATTTCCACACTCTTTGGGTGTGGAACATTAAAGGAAACTGCTTAGAAGAACCTCAGCAAGTCTTTTTTGGAGCCTGACTTCGGCAGAACACATACGATTTCCAGGAACTTTGATTACTGCATGAATAAGAATCTTCTGTATAAATGTGCTTACAAAAGCTCTGTGCAACACCCTAATGTGGATAATCTAATCCCTCTGGATTAGAAAAAGTGATAGCAAACATATTAACATCTGTTCCTTCATAAATGTCCTCATCACCATCCAATCATCTAGAAATTGATGGGCATTCTGCTTCTTCAGGCTATTTTCACACTAGGGACTTACAATTTTTTTATGGCATCACCTAGCCATTGTTAAAATGATCTAAAGCCTTTCCTCATTACTTTACACAGTGATATTTGGATGACTGCAGAATACATTATAGGTCACTAGTAAGAAAATTAGGCTCTGTACTAGGGTGACTGTATTTGAAGTTCAACAGTTTGAAGGACCACTAAGATGACAACAAATCATTTTAAAAGTTCTGAATATTTTTGCTCCCATCCAGTGGTCAACAGGATTTAGGCAGGCCAAATAAGGTAATTCTCTGTAAGTTTTCCACTGCAGAGGTTCATTCTTCAAAATGTGGAGTGTGTTGGAACATGGATTGGAGGTGGATCCCCAGGAAAGAGATGGTGCATTCAAGAGGAGTAAGAGGCAACTCAATACAGATAACATATGTGAGAGAAAGAGAGTGAAGATGGCACCACCTAATAGTTCACAGACTAGATGCAAATAGGATATTCAATCTGGCAAGATTTTGTCTGTAGGTGTGAAACAATTAAAACTGACCTTGGAAGAAACACTGCATATTATTCTTGGTTTGGTGCCTGACTTGGAAGGATGATAGCATTTAAACAACAATATTTACCATGCTCTCTTCACTGCATATGAGATGAAAAGTGAAATACTTTTGTGAGACAAAAGTACCATATACTTTAGAAGAAAAACTTTCTGAGTACCCTCCAGCCAAATGAAAAAAAAAAATACTATGCTAAAACTCAAGGAATACTGCTGCAATCTATGTGTTTGCCATAGTTGATGATGTGAACCTAGCCATGGTGATTTATTGAACACGCTTTATTGATATAGTGTGCAAAAAGTATAGGTTAACATCATGTGTGAACTTAGATTTAGTATTGAATGCTTGGATGTTTAAACTATTATTTCAATTTATGCTCCTGAGTGTAGCTAATTAGTCATGAAATAAGCAGCAGAAATGCAACATTTATCATCATTTCATGCTGAGTTACAATATGGTCTATCCGGTTCTGGCACTGAAAGTTGCATGAATGCAGATATTATGTTATATCAATCAGGTTTGCTGTGATGTGCAAAGCAAGACAACTGGGGTTTATAATAAACTAAGGTTAAGCAAATACTCTGCCAAATACTTTGACACTGAACTCTCACGGCAAACTGTATCATATCAGGATATTGCAATTATACTGGGTATGATAATAATTGCTGGATCCCAATTTTAATAGCTTGCTTTTGGATATTAATGTCATGTATCAAGAGACTAACTTGCCCATTGGAATTACTAAAAGTTCAATAATATTTTCTAACTTCCAACTACAAAATCCTAAGTGACATATGAGAGTCAGATGGATGTAGTGGTTAAAGACCTCTTGCTAGAAACGGGAAAATTGTGAATTGTAGTCCCACTTTAGGCTTATGTTGGATTATTTTGGACCTGGTCACTTTTTTTCCTGCCTCAACCTTAGAAATAAGACAGTCACAAACTACTTCTGAAAAATATTGCCAAGGAAACTGCATGGATACTTTCAAGCATCTGCCAGGAATCAAAGTTAACTTGAAGACCTGAAATAATAATAAAAACTTCAAAATGAAGTTTTTGCATGAAGATGCAAAATGAAGAAAGTCTGCATTCAAAGTTTATTTTAATAATAATAATAAATAATAATAATTTAATTTATATCCCGCTCTCTCTCCCCGAGGGGACTCGAGGCGGGGCACAGGCAATTAAAAATACAAATAAACACAGACAAGTACAAAATACAGAATTAAAAATAAATTAAATAAATCCTGCGCTAAAACCTATAAACTAAAAATTACCCCTAAAAAACCCTAACCTAAAAAGAGACTACCCAAGGCCGGCCAGACGAAAAAAGTGAGTCTTTAATTTTAAGCGGAAGGAGCGGAGGTCCGTAGTTGTCCTGATATCGGGGGGAAGGTCATTCCAGAGGGCTGGGCCCGCCACAGAGAAGGCCCTTCCCCTGGGCGTCGCCCGCTGACAAAGTCTAGTGGACGGCACCCGGAGAAGTCCCTCTCTGTGGGAGCGAATCGGCCGTGAGGATGTATGGGGCAGGATCCGATCCCGCAGGTAGCTAGGTCCCGAGCCATGGAGCGCTTTGAAGATGGTAATTAACACCTTGAAGCGCACCCGGAAGACGACAGGTAGCCAGTGCAGCTCGCGCAAGAGCGGTGTTACATGGGCAAACCTAGAGGTGCCCATAATTGCTCGCGCGGCTGCATTCTGGACCAACTGAAGCCTCCGGGTACACCTCAAGGGGAGCCCCATGTAGAGAGAGTTGCAATAATCCAGTCGGGATGTCACGAGGGCATGAGTGACTGTGCCCACCTTTTTCAACAAGAGAGTTGTGATTAGATTTATTTATTTTATTTTATTTTTGAAAGGAGGGAAATCTGAGAGGCTGCGATGAGAAGTTGAGAAAAGGGTTCAACTGGGAAAGCCAGCAACAGCATTGAAATCCCATGAAAACCTTTTGGTGGCTATGAAGCCATTCCTCTGTTGCATTTAGTAAGGCCCCTGTGAGTTATGAAAAGATCCGCTAGCACATCTGCACTTTTGCAAGATGACAATATTCCCAAGAACATTGACCAGACGATATACATGTGCTGGACTTTGGGAAGAAGTGATACATTCTAAATAGCGCATACAAGCTGCAGAAACAGGACATTGAGAGGAAAGAGTAATGATGGGTTTAAGCTTTGACAGCCTGTAAGCATTTTCACTTGCTCTCCCTCCTGTAGTGAAATACTGAGATTAGGCCAAATTGGCTCAGTAGCGAACAAGAGTATGATTATTTTGCACAGTCACTCATGCCCTCATGACATCCCGACTGGACTATTGCAACTCTCTCTGCATGGGGCTCCCCTTGAGGTGCACCCGAAGACTTCAGCTGGTCCAGAATGCAGCCGCGCGAGCTATAATGGGGACCGCAAGGTACACCCATATAACACCTCTCTTGCGCGAGCTGCCCTGGCTGCCTGTCGTCTTTCGGGTGCGCTTCAAGGGGCTAGTTGTCATCTTTAAAGCGCTCCATGGCTCGGGACCTAGCTATCTGCGGGATCGGATCCTGCCCCATACATCCTCCCGGCCGATTCGCTCCCACAGAGAGGGACTTCTCCGGGTGCCGTCCACTAGACTTTGTCAGCGGGCGACGCCCAGGGGAAGGGCCTTCTCTGTGGCGGGCCCAGCCCTCTGGAACGACCTTCCCCCCGACATTAGAACAACCACGGACCTCCGCTCCTTCCGTCAAAAATTAAAAACACACTTTTTCTGCTTGGCCGGCCTAGGGTAGTCTCTTCCTTGGGGTTTTTTAGGGTTGTTAGTTTTAATGGGTATTTTAGCGCAGGGATAAGTAGTTTAAATTGATTTTTATCTTTTGTATTTATTGATGTATATATTTTATGTGTTTTAGTTTTCCCTGTGCACCGCTCCGAGTCCCCTAGGGGAGAGGACGCGGTATATAAAATTAAACAATAAACAATAATAATAATAATAATATTTTTGGCTTCCTTTGAGTTCAAATGTACATGGTGGAACTGTGTGTCATCAGTCTTTGGATGGCACCCCACTTCAAAGTTCTAATTGTCAGGCAGATCCACAACAAACTGCAATTGCATCAAAGATGTCACATTATACAATGACAATTGGATGAAAGTTTTGTCCATGTGTACTTGCATCCCGATGTGAATACTTAAGTCACATATAACATATCACAGCACAATTTTTGTCATTCCCTTAGACCGATACGCTCCCACAGAGAGGGCCTTCTCAGGGTGCCGTCGGCCGGACAATGCCGACTGGCGACACCCAGGGGAAGAGCCTTCTCTGTTGCAGGCCCAGCCCTTTGGAATGACCTACCCCCTGAATTACGTACCATCACCGACCTCCGCCTCTTCCGCCAATGTCTAAAGACATACCTGTTCCAACAAGCCGGCCTAGCCTAACCTCCCACGGGGACTTTTTAGAAAGTTTTAAATTGGGTATTTTAAAATTTGGCTTTTAGCATAGGATTAGGATAGTTTAATATATATTTTAAATTATGTATTTATTTTTTGTATTTTGTAGGTTTTAAATTTCCTGTGCGCCACCCTGGGTCCTCTGTGGAGAAGGGCGGGATATAAATATAAATAAATTCAAAAAATTCAAATTCATTCCCTTAACTACTCTTGCAGATGCCTGATTTGTGGGACAGAAAAGACAATCATAGTTTTCATAATGGTATCTTTCTTGATCCCCATTTTCACTAAGATGCTTCCCACAAAAGGATGATGAAGTAAATAGAACATCAAATTTCAGATAAAACAGTGTTAGATGACTTTCAGTGTATGCTTAAGCAAGCAATCAAGTCTTGGTTAATAATAATAATTTAAAAAAAACTACTGGTCCGGAAAACAAATATTTTAAAGACTATATCTTTGTATAGGTCTCTGTTTCATGCAAGTCCTTGCTTCCTGTTCTCTTTCTCTTTAAATAAATAAATAAGGTGGCCATTCAGTCCTTTATAAATAAAATAGAGTAAAATAAAAATGCTACTCTACCATAAATTCAGATGGATATTATTTGTAGGCCTTGAATTCTTAAAATTTATTAATAAATATTTTATGAGGCTCCACCACTGCTCCTCTTTAAATGTACAATAAACTGGAATAATAATTAATTTGTTGCATGCATAAAAGAAAGAAAGTAGGGGAAAAGGCTAATTCAAAAGACAGAGGATAGGCTGGGGATATTCAAATGCATCATGAAATATATATGTATGTAAAATCTTTGCGGAAGCAAAAAGTTTAGAGCAAACTTCAAATAACCTTCCAGAGATCAATAAGAAAAATGCACAGTCTTGGAAACCTTCTCATCCTTTCCTGTAAGTAAAGATGCTCTTGAGACAAGATAGGACAAACAAGCGGAAGACTAGCAGAGGGCATTCATGAACACCAACTAGAAATCAGAAGACATGATGAAAACTCATTAGTTGTACAACACATGGACAGAGTTCGTCACAGTTTCAGCTGGGAAACTGTGGGTATCTTAAACCATGCAAAGCCCCATAATGTCAGAGAATGAATTCCAGGAAGCTTGGATCAGGAAGCTTGAATCAACAGGCACATAGAGATAAACAACATCTACATACCACTCAAAAGAGACAATCACAAAGCTAAAAAGGAAACAAAAAAGATTGAAATACTTTCTTGCCAGTAATCAATAGCTAGAGAAGCAGAGATTAACATCAAGATTGAGAGTAGGCCAACAATTAAGCGATAAACAATACACCACTCAAGGAACTACTAACTGACAACTGAGACAATCAATCAAACAGTAAACAACAGCCTAGTCAACGAACCACCAAGCACATTCCCGCCAACCCTGACAGGGCAAACCACTTATATAAACAGAGAACAAACCCCCTACCTACTGACAGTGATCATGTTACCTAGGTGGGTAATGAAACATCTGTGAAAGTACCAAGCTTAGGGAGGAGCCCACAAGCTCAGCTATTCTTCTTCCCTCTCCAGTTTAGTATGCAATTATTGGAGCACCTGGTAACCTTTTGTCCAAGTGATAACCTAGGTCAGGGGTCTGCAAAGTCGGCTCTTTTAAGACTGGTGGACTTCAACTCCCAGAGTTCCCCAGCCAGCATAGCTGGCTGGGAAACTCTGGGAATTGAAGTCCACCAGTCTTAAAAGAGCCGACTTTGCAGACCCCAGACCTAGGTGAATCCTGCTTAAATTTCCATCATATTGGTCCCACTCAGCTAATGCTGCAGCCTGCCATGACAAGGGTCTCATGCAAGCTCTTTACAGTCCAGGAGACTTATTCTGTTGTTGCTTTGATTTATTCCCCCCCCCCCTTAAAAAGAGGTCTTCATTCCTGCTAGCTATAAAGCACCCATTATTTGCACTAAATTAACTTATTCTCCCCTTGCAAAAAAAAAAGAAAGGTAAAAGTAACTGAGGAAAAAGTGTGACTGATGAACATGATAATTACTTTCTTCCTGAGTATTTCTGCTTCAGTCTTTGAGGTAACGAAGCAAATCCTGGCAGTTCATTAAATGGTAGGGAGGGATAGGCTGCAATTCATTGTCTTGAATACAGATTAGAAAACTGAGACAAATCCTAAATGAGGAATTAAGAGGAAAAAATGAGTGGAGTGCTTGAAGACAACATATTAGGAAAATAATATTTTAAGAGGCCAAGGTACAATACTCTTGAATGCAGATTCACGCAGGTGTCTTTGTGCTGCTTTCCCCCCCTGCTTTCTCCACACTCAAGGGAAACAAATCTTCATGACTCCCAAATTCCATAAATCCTACAACGGGTTTTAGCAGATTTAAAAGAAATCCACGGTCTAGAAAGCCATGGGAAATTGATCTTGATTGCCTCAAACCACTGATGCAAAAGTATCAAGGGTGAAGGGATAATGCTCCGATTTTTAAAGTGCCAGCGTGATGCATATTAAACAGAGAGAAATGAAATGTGCTGTTAGTTCCATATAAGGGAACACTAGTTGTAAAGTAACGTAAGGACCTGCTCCAGCTACTCCCCCATGAAAGCAAAACTCTTGATTCCATTGACTCAAAAGAACTTTTCCTAAGAGATTGCGGTTGTGGTAAAGTCAGGCGAAATCTGAAAAAAGCCCACACAAAGAATTATTTCATCCCAAAACCCAACCTCCCCTGCCCAATCCATCGGCAGCCAATAAGATGCCGCAAGGTTGTTTTGAGAAACTCTTGGGTGTAAGGGTTCCAAATAGCATCCAAAAGTAAATCAGAATCCAAGGCAAAGTTAACATATCTAGGAAAATCCAAATATGAAAGCTTCCTGGTTTTCCCCACCCAGTTGAAAGTTCAAGATCTCACCCCCCACATCCACAAGTCCGTCACATGGTCCAATCTCCCACTGCCATGCTGGCAGTTCCACCCATCCAGTTCCAGTCAAGTGCAGAGGTGCAGAGACAAAGGATGACCTTGGCTTTCTAGAAAGAATTTTGTTATGGCTACATCCCATCTCATTCCTATAATTCCCCCTCCCATTTTCCCACAATAGAAAATGCATAGTAGGGTAATAGAAAGTGTGGCAGGCCAAATACCCAAAAGAAAAGAGGGCTGGAGGTCTGACACTGAGGTGCTAGGAAGATAATGTTTCACTCTCGGTTAGACAATGTCGACTGGTGACACCCAGGGGAAGAGCCTTCTCCATGGGAGCACCTGCCCTCTGGAACGAATTGCCCCCGGAATTAAGAACTATCCCTGACTTACGCACCTTCCGCCGTGGTCTCAAAACCTTTTTCTTCCAACAAGCCAGGCTGGCATAAAACATGATTTTTCAATTTAAATGTTTATTATTTTAATCAGGGTTAGTTTGGGTTTTTTTCCCCATGTTTCGGCCAATAGTTTAATTATGTCTTTTAAAAGCCTTCTTTTAACTTTTATATATTTGTTTTTATTCTGGCTGTACACCGCCCTGAGTCCTTCGAGAGTAGGGCGGTATAAAAAACCAATAAACTCTAAACTCACTCTAAACTCTCAGGGCATGATGGCTTGGAAACTAGGCTAGAAACAATTGGGAGGGAGTCTGCTCCATTTCTGAAGGCAATCCCCTCCCTAATTCCCGAGCAGTTACAGTAAAAGCATGTGAAAAATGCCAGCAAGCCATCCTGCCTCCTCCCTTTAACAGAATACTGCATACAGTTTTGGTCGCCACGATGTAGAAAAGACGTGGAGACTCTGGAAAGAGTGCAGAGAAGAGCAACCAAGATGATTAGGGGACTGGAGACTAAAAGATATGAAGAACGGTTGCAAGAACTGGGTATGTCTAGTTTGATGAAGAGAAGGACCAGGGGAGACATGATAGCAGTGTTCCGATATCTCAGTGGGTGCCACAAAGAAGAGGGAGTCAAACTATTCTCCAAGGCACCTGGGGGCAGGACAAGAAGCAATGGGTGGAAACTAATCAAGGAGAGAAGCAACTTAGAATTAAGGAGAAATTTCCTGACAGTTAGAACAATTAACCTCTGGAACAGCTTGCCTCCAGAAGTTGTGAATGCCCCAACCCTGGAAGTCTTTAAAAAGATGTTAGATAGCCATTTGTCTGAAATGGTATAAGGTTCCTGCCCACGCAGGGGGTTGGACTAGAAGACCTACAAGGTCCCTTCCAACTCTGCTATTGTAAATTGTAAAGAATGGCAGGGCATAATGTGGACCTGATACCTACATTGGTTAATATCAAATTCATCAGGCATTGGTTAATATCAAATTCATCACAGGGTAATGTAGGACATTGAATTCTTTCACCACCTTGGTGCTTGCTTGTAACTTGCTTTGTGAGCAGGAATGGCTTATTTTAAGCTAGTAGAAGTACTGTAGTTGCTGGAGTTACAAGACACCAGTACTGTGTTGACATTGCCAATGATCCTTCAACCCAATGCAAGCCCATATTTGGAGGTCATTGTTAAAGTACCAGTTCTGTCTTCTCCTTCTCAAACAAACTAACAAACGAAAAGCAAACCTGTTGAACATAGTTGCTGAGGTGCTACCAGACCATACTGAAAGTTGAAGCAAACTGCATACATGCAAAATAGGTGCAACAGATTGGAAAGTTAAAGCTAAATTTGGGAAATTTCCTTAATATAGCCCTTAGGAAACAAATCCTGGGGATCAAGGGGGGGAGGAATCATATAAATGGCACACTTTCCTTTAGACTGTATGGTTCTGCAATTTTTTTATTTTATTTATTTTATTTAAATTTATATCCCGCCCTTCTCCACAGAGGACCCAGGGTGGCGCACAGGAAATTTAAAAACATACAAAATACAAAAAATAAATATAATTTAAAATAACTATTAAACAATCCTATCCTATGCTAAAATCAAATTTTAAAATACCCAATTTAAAACTTCCTAAAAAGTCCCCATGGGAGGTTAGGCTAGGCCGGCTTGTTGGAACAAATATGTCTTTAGACATTGGCGGAAGAGGCGGAGGTCGGTGATGGTGCGTAATTCAGGGGGTAGGTCATTCCAGAGGGCTGGGCCCGCCACAGAGAAGGCTCTTCCCCTGGGAGTCACCAGTCGGCATTGTCCGGCCGACGGCACCCTGAGAAGGCCCTCTCTGTGGGAGCGTATCGGTCTAAGGGATGTCTGGGGCAGGAGGCGGTCTCGCATATAACTTCATCTAACCAGCATCTAATGTCAAAATAATTTGTTTCGAATTGGGTACCTACATTCTATCACAGTGGTCTTCAACAGTCAATAAACAGAAACAATTTCAGAAGGTGGCCCTGTGAGATAATTAGCCTTGAACTAATACATAAGCTGGTTCATCCCATAAAATGCAGTGAGTTTATATGCAGGGTGAAAAGTAGCTCAGATCACTTAACAAACAACAATAAGAATGATCTGATTATTGTGATAAATTAACAAAATTGCATTGCAACATTAAGAATTTTAGACTTCGGGTCTTTCCTATTTAATGGGCTGATGGGCAGTTATTTATAAGACCACTGAGGTAACAAATTCAATATCTTGTAATGCTAAATGGATGCGAAAAGATTTCTGCTATTAAAACTATTCAAGACAAATTGCTAAAGGTAGAGACATTTGCTCAATGGTGGATAAATGATGGACTCTTTCTAAATTTCTCAAGTGTGTAACTGCAAGAGCCAAGAAGACACAAAGAAATTCATAGAGGTGTTTAAAACTATATATTTATATAGAAACATCTCTCTAAAGGAAATTTGATATTTCTACTTCACTAGGAATGGACTTCACTTATAAATCATTGATGGGATCCATAGTTTCTCTTCAAAGAAAAGGAAGTTTTATGTAAATTCTTTGTTCAATCCTCATTACTTTATTGCCTAGTTTATTGAGGCCCCTGCCTTCCTTAAAAGAAAAAAGAGAGAAAAAGTTTAACATATTCTCAGTCACAAAAGGTTTGGCGGCCCTCAAATTAAATACAATATTATTCTGTAAGCTAGTTTTAAGAAGCTCAAGTAAAAAAAAAAGATTTTTGAGTTTTTAATCAAAAATTGACACATGAATTGCTAGTTAAATGGACAAAAGGTGCAATGGAAGGATTTGGTTTGACTTTGTAATGAATATCAAAGTAATAAAACATGGTATTAGATCAATTTCCTTATTAAAAAAAGAACCTAGCGTAAATTGGTCTTATTATTATGAAACATAATGCTGATTTAGGAAAGTTGGCCCTGTTATGATTTTTTTTTCATCGGCAAAGGATGAAGTTGATTGGCAGCCTAAACACACAATTTTAAAAATCTAGAAAATGTGGAAGCATGGTGTATAGAAGGCAGTTTCATTCCAAATATGCCCTTGACAGGAGACAAAGATTTTTGTCTGTGTTTAATAGAAGGAAGAATGCCAGGCATGTATAAGGATGATTTCTGATAGTTATGCTAGTTATTTCCCAATTCCAGAGTTTAAACAGGTTGTTAAAGAATCTTCTCCTGGGAGAGATCTGAAAAAACTATTGAGAACCTATCAGGAGTTGAATCTATAAAGTTTTGAAGAATCTGAGAATGCAAGGTCCAGTAATTCTAAACACTACCATGGATCAATGAAGACTTCTTGGAAGTATCACAAAAAAAATGTTGACCTTCTTTTGTAATTTCCCATTCAGGAGAGGCATCTACTTGTTGAATAGAATAACTGTACTGAGAAAATCTGGAACATGTGGCTATATGGACATCAACTTCCATGTGAGCTTAAATCTTATGCTAAATTAACATTTAAGTTGGTCAATGGACTGACAAATGTAGATGTCCCTTTTGGTGCATCAACAGATGTTGTTGTTTGGAGAAATAGAGCTTATCCCTGCTGCTTGTATGTGAATTGCTATGCCTTTGATATGCATAGTGGGTTGGGGACAAATTATAATTATGACAGACCTAGAATTGACATGAGTTCTTGAGACATTTCAAACTGACTGCCTTAACATATATCTCAAAGATTTCAATATGCATGTGGATACACACACATACACACACATACACCCCCCCATCACTCTGCTAAACAACTAATCCCCACAACACTGTCAAATTATCTACTAAGACTGTATTACTATTCTTCTTCTCTTCCTTTCTAGCACCTATCTCTTTCCTAGTATCTATCTATTCCCACTTATGACTATAACCATGTTGCTTGTATCTTTAAAATTTATATTGTTTTGTTTCCTAGTATAATTTGGTTGCTTATTAGTAACTTACGACTATCACTAAGTGTTGTATCTTATGATTCTTGATGAATGTATTCTATTTTATTTTTCTTTATGTACACTGAGAGCATATGCACCAAAGACAAATTCCTTGTGTGTCCAATCACAGTTGGCCAATAAAGAATTCTATTCTATTCTATTCTATTCTATTCTACTCTACTCTACTCTACTCTACTCTACTCTACTCTACTCTACTCTACTCTACTCTACTCTACTCTACTCTACTCTACTCTACTCTACTCTATTTAACAATCACCATGTTCATTTAACCACTGATACAAAAGTCATGAAAATGTATTGTTCATGTAGATGTCTCAATGTTCAACTGTCATGACTTACAAAAGAAATCCTAGACTTCCTTTCAGTTGCAAATCAAGGACTACCTGTACCACTGAGCAGAAGAAAAAAATGGCACTTGTGCTTCTAGGGAAGGTCCATGGGATACATTCAACATAATGTCTTAACATGGAAATCTGGAAAGCTGAGAGGCTATAGACTGCTGAAAAATAGATTGTACAATAAAACATAAAGCATTCATAAGCCCTTTGGACGTCTTGTCACTAAGTAAATATAGGATTGCCCCCTTGTGCTCATGAAAATTTTACCAAAATCGTCTTTCCCTTTGAAAGAAATATATATATACCCAAAACCAATTTTCTTTCCTTAAATGAGAACTAGTAGAAATAAATGGAGGAAAATTTCTCTGTCCCTTATCTGCCAACATTTCACATCGCTGAGCCCCTATTTGAAAGTCCAGAATGAGGCAAGACCAACTCATCTTTAGTATTCAGTTATTTCATGGCTGTAAAAATGTGCAATGATTGGACAGAAAGAGGAGCTTGTATAATTAGCCTTTCCATCTTTAAGCAGCAGCTGTGAAGGCTGACAACCATTTTCCACATTCCTGTATTGTCATACAAAGTGCCCAGAGGCACAACAAAAAATCATAGTTATTGGAGGTGTCATTTAGCCTCAGAAAACAACATCATATCCAAAAAGTATTGTGCTACTTAGCGGTCTATTGGATTATCAGTTTTCTAGCATGCTTCATAGTTCATACCTTGTTGCTGTATTCAGGCTCAGCCTTCTCTTCATAATTAGTGGCAATACACAACGTAAACCACTGTACATCCAGACACACATGCATCCAGTTTATTGTATCTACTGCTTCTTACTTAACATTCAAACGACAGTCATTTGTACGTTTTACAGGGTATTTGGGAAAGGAAGACAAGGAGATTTCTCACAGGTTTTTTTTAAAGCTTTCCCCTCCTTCTTTCTCTCAATGGGCTGTAAAGGAAGGCCAGGGAGCATAAATAGATCCATTGTTTTCCAAAAGGAGGAGGAGGAGGAGAAGAAAGGAGGATAATATTGAATGGCCCCGAGGAATAGTCTGTTCAGACTAAAATGAGTCGGTGGAGTAAATGGAAATATAAATAGGATTTGCTTGGGGTCAAACAATGAACTTCTCTGAAGGTGCAGTTGGCCCACCTTGCCAAATTTGTATGTCTAAAATAAAGATGCAAAGACATAAAAGTGAGGCAGAAACTGTGAGACGAAGGACCGTTTCTGAAATTGATCAGGGGGGATTATTACTCTAAGATAAACTGATGCCACAATGTAATTTGCAGCTTTTCAAAACATTTGCTGTCTGTTAACGTCTATTAAGATCGCCTGGCATTCTTAATAGACACAACAGACTTTAAAAATTCTTAAAACTTGTAACACCATTTCCAAAATAAATTACAATCATATGGTGTAATATCTATCATCTATAGACTACTAATACCCTTGGTTTTTTAATCTTTCACTGGGTGAAATGGTACTGGCTGCTGCTATTCTCTTGCTTCAGTCACATGATCTTCATCTTCAACATTCTATGACAGTTTCCCAGCCACTCTCACAATCCTAATTTACTTGCCTGCTGGGAAGGAAAGGGAAGGAGAATGAAGAGGAAGGAAAATGATTTCTGATACTAGATTCCCA
Source organism: Rhabdophis nuchalis (assembly GCA_039707465.1). NCBI lineage: Eukaryota > Metazoa > Chordata > Lepidosauria > Squamata > Natricidae > Rhabdophis > Rhabdophis nuchalis. The sequence continues at coordinate 12,173,675 of CM077658.1, forward strand.
GAAGGCGGTAGGAAGTTGGAAGTCACTCCTGTTGCCACTGCCTTTTTTGTCCACTTGTGATCATTCTACCTCTTTGTTTAGTAAGGGAATATCTCTGAAACAATAATGCAACAGATTCATGTAAGGCATGATAGAGTTTTTTAAAATGTATTTGATTTAATAAATCCATCTTTTTGTCTTTTGTTTTTTTTCATTCTACTATATTTTTTATTGTTTTCTTCTTTGTCCTGTAGGGAAAACTCCAATAAAAAGAGAAAGACAGCTGTTACCCGGGGGTCAACTGATTTCTTTTAACATTTTTTTTTTAAATAGGACTGTTGTATATATTCCTAAGAGAGATGTGGTGGATCAGTGGCTAAGATGCTGAGCTTGTCGATCAGAAAGGTTGGCAGTTCGGTGGTTCAAATGTCTAGTGTCGCATAATGAGTGAGCTCCTATTACTTGTCTCAGCTTCTGCCAACCTAGCAGTTTGAAAGCATGTAAAAATGCAAGTAAAAAAAATAGGAACCACCTTTGGTGGGAAGATAACAGCATTCCATGCACCTTCGGCATTGGGTCATGCAAGCCACATGACCATGGAGAAGTCTTTGGGCAGCGCGGGCTCTTCAGCTTTGAAACGGAGGTGAGCACCACTCCCCTAGAGTCGGGAACGACTAGCACATATGTGTGAGTGGAACCTTTACCATATATATATTCTTAAGACTCAAAAATACCCATTTCTGCCTAAAGGATAAGCACAATATATCATTATATCTATCTGAAATCTATATATATTGAAAAGTGGCTGGAAGGTAAAGAATAACAGGAGTTTCTGGTACACTGATCAGAAATGATGCACTGTTCGTTATTTCCTTTAATGAAGAGTTATGTAACCCTAAAAGTGTTAATTCTCTGTCACCAACACCACCAGTGAATGTGTCTTTATGCAAACATGACAAAGACAAAGGAACGAATGCAGTAAATTGGTATTCTAGCTTGGAAGAGAGTTCTGTTGACCTTTGTAGATTTTGCAATGGTTCTCACTGTAAAACATTCTTGCTTGATAGCTATCCTTTTTCTTTCAGGGAAGTTACTCTAGCTTGATCTGGAATGGATACCTTAGACGCCTTCAAGAAGAGGTTTAGCAATGATAATTGATTATGTGGAACTGCCGTGTTCAGAGCTATGGAATTTTGCATGCTAGTTAGCTGATGAGAAAGAATATGCTTGTTCCATAATTTGCCCTTCAGAATCCTATAGGTCAAAGATTTTGCTACTGTGAGAAACAGATGGATTTCAAGTAACATTATTTTAAGCCAGCAAGGTTCTTCATGAATTTATGTGCTAATGTGTCAACCATTTGGATAGGCTGAGGCAAGGAATGAGCACAGTAGGGGCTCTGGGAATGGTCGTTATTAATAGTAGGGTTAGTGTAAAGGATCTTGAAAGCCTGTGCAGGTTTTTGTGTATCTCATGAAAATCAAGGCAGAGTTTTTTGGGGTTTTGTTTGAGTTGTTCATGTTTCCATCCTGACTGTAATCTTCTCTGCAAGTTCAGCCCTGCTCCCCCCACCCCTACTCCCAATTTACTCATCCCTTCTCTATTCCCAAGGTCAGCACCATTGGAGTTCAATTTAAATTACTTCAATTTCACCTCTTGTATCCATATTAAAACAAAACCTCAAACCCGCAAGATGTTTCTTTATCTGCATGCAGTGTATGTGTTTGTGTATAACCAGAGCCTCAATGTGATATTTTTATTTTTTAAAAATTATTTATTAATATGTATTGCTTTTTTTTTAATAACAAAAATGCAAGTCGCCTAGAGTCACCTACGTGAGATGGACTGCTCTAAAAAAACTAATAAAAATAGATTTAAAGAAGCTGCATTAAAAGTAACATATTCCTTATCAATTGGGGAAGGGTTTTATTTTTCCAGCAGCTAAAAGGATGAAGTGCTGCTTCTTGTTCTAATTAAATCAGATCATTGTCTAGCAAGTTGATCTTTTGAGGCTTTGCCTAATATTCTTGTTTTCTTTTCAGTCTCCTAGCTACTGCTATTCTTTGTTCTATCAACATGCAGCAGAGTGATATTATTCATGCATTCTTCATCAGAAAAAGAATGAAAGAATTTAAAGCAACACAAATCTGACCTTGTGTGATACAGTTTTCCCCTGGAATTCTAATATATCCTTTCTTCCTCTGTTGAGAAAACATCTATATATCTTTTTAAAAATGTCATTGGGAACTGTGATTGGTTGAGGGTGCCATATGTCAGTATTTGTTCATGGGAAATAGAGTACAGCGTGGTTAATCTTAGCCAATTTCATACTGCTTCTCCTGTTTCTAGGTGTGACGGCATTCCATCTCATTTCTATAGAGATTCATGATTATATGTTTGTGTCTGCATTAAAAAAAATCTTACTCTCTCGTTCTGAAGTAGAATTTTTTTGCTGAGTTTTCTTAGTATGTACATTTTAATAAATAGCTTTTTGTAATGCATGTTTCTGAATACTTTTCATCAGCATGTGTATTTCCCCCTCTTTGCATTCTGAATTGCACTGCAATTTGCTGAAAACCATGGGTTTCAGCTTTATAATGCAGTTAGGAGTCCACATATACCCCCATTCTGAGATTAGCAGTGTATTCTTTTCAATGCTATCAAGACTAACCATAGTCAAAGTGGCTTACAGTCCGCTGAGTCTCAGATTACCAAGGTGAGGAAAGGTTGTGCTTAATTCTCAGGTTCTTTCATGACACCAAGGAGGCACATGTTCACCAAGAATGCTTCAAGAAAATGATTCATGATTGTAGGTAGGAGGAAGCTAGGTACAGTAGGGGGAGGTAGTACATGAAAGATATAATGGCACTGAAAGACGAGAAACATCATTTTCTGAAAGCTACCCTTGTCTCCCACCCAAACAAAAAGATCCTTGGAAGCTTGGTTTCCATTTAGTAAGCTTTTATTCAATTTTATTTTTATCCAAATGTTTCTTTTGTTGAAAAATTACCATGGATAATTTCCACTTTAGTTTGCACCCAGCATGTTCCCAGTCAATTCTATATCCAGAACATAATAAGTACATGTGCCACTCAGTTCCCCTTGATTATCTCTCCCTCCCTCCCCCGCTCCCCCCCTCTCTCTTTCCATCCATCTATCCTCCTCCCAAGTACAGAGAGAGAGATTTTATTTATTTATTTTAATTTTAATCATATTTATATCCCGCCCTTCTCCACGAAGGAACCAGGGCGGCGCACAGGAATCTAAAAACATACAAAACGATAAATACAAAATTTAAAAACATATTAAATTACAATCCTATGCTAAAACCAAATAAAATAGCCCCGACGGGAGGTTAGGCTAGGCCGGCTTGCTGGAAAAGATGTGTCTTTAGACACTGGCGGAAGAGGCGGAGGTCCGAGATGATACGCAGTTCAGGGGGTAGGTCGTTCCAAAGGGCAGAGCCCACCACAGAGAAGGCTCTTCCCCTGGGTGTCGCCAGTCGGTATTGCCCGGCCGACAGCACCCTGAGAAGGCCCTCTCTGTGGGAGCGGATCGGCCGAAGGGAGAGAGACAGAAAGACAGACAGAGAGAGGCAGAGAGAGAGAGAGAGACAGAGGCAGAGACAGACACACAGAAATAGAAATTAATGTTTGCTTATTCAATATCACCAAGTATCAAAATTGTTTAGAATCGCTTAGACAGTGAGATGGCTATACATGTGATAAATAAATAAATATCATTTACTTGACCTCAGCTGGCAAAATTGGGTGGGATGGAGGCAACAATTTTCAACACACAGGCAACAATTTTCATTATCACTCAAGAGATGCAGAATATTCCACATCCACTGGAAACAATATTGTGGATAGTTAGCATGGAGAGTCCCAAAGAGCCTTTGGTGATGCCAGCTTCTGTCCATAAGGGCAGCAGAACAGAAATGGAAACTGAACTACTGGATGGCTCTCTCCCCTGTTCTGCATCAAACAAAGAAACGATTTGGTGGGTGGGAAAAGTGTCTCCAACATCTATAACATTTGAATGCTGGTCATCCCAGATCTGTTGAGTGAGCAACCTTTGAGAGACAACTGTGCTATTCAATGTCTGACTAATGCATCCACCTTGGATCTAAAGGATAAGAAGTTAAGAGGAGCTCAGAGAGATTGGCCAATGAATTCAAGACTGGGATAAAAGCTAATGGAAATGCAGGGGTGTAGATTTCAGCTAAGCCTTTGGAGAAGCTATCTAATGATTAAAACTCCTCAGGAAGTGGTAGGTAATCCTTCAGCAGCAGTGTAGAATCAGAAGGCAAAAGGTTACTTGTTAGGGATAATTCAGTAGAGGGTTGAACTGAAAATGTGGCACTGAACAGAAAATGAGGTATCGGTTTTCCCCACCTGACCCCCCACTTTTAGGATTCAATGAATTGTGCATGTTCCCTTGTTATTTTTCACATTTTGACTGTCTGTGTCTCTTCAAAAGGACAGGAATGACACCAGCACTCCTCTGTCCTGTATGCCTTCTGTTTCTTTTGTTTGCTCATTTATTTTAAATAAGTTCTATCCAGTCTTTTCCTCCAAATTAGTCCCTGAGACACATTATTTTTCTGATCATATAGGACAACTGGGGGGAAAATTCTCATTCTGAAAAAATTGTAGTAGTTAAGAGTCTTCCCTTATCCCTGGCTTGTACTTTCGGGTGATACTAAGAGGAACAGTGGTGTCTCCCAAAGAAACAGATTCAAATGCTTACTTTTAAGGTTCTAGTTTTGCAGTAAATGTGTTTTTCTATGCAGGTCTCAAGTCCACATCCTAAGGGTTTTTGAGTAGATCGGGGAGGGGAAAAAAACCTCCTACCAAATCTCTGATAATCATAGTAGGCAATAGATGTTGATTAGATGTGCCAATAAGTCAAATAGGGTAGGTTTTTCCCTCCTTAGATTTATTCTGATGCTTCAACTAGGCTATGGTGGCTTAGCATGATATGTGAACTGTGTCATTATAGTTTATTATGTGGTTAAAAAAAAGTCCTGGCTTAATATTATATATGGATGCAGCTAAAATAGGCATGCATTTAAAAAAAATCCACATGATTTAATGTTTATGGGGATTTATATAGCTCAATGTATTATTTCTTTCTCACTTACACCAATTTGGTTTTTATTTCTTCACATACCCCATGCATAGTTTTTTTATTCTTAATGCACCGAGTTCATTTTTTGAAATGGCTGGTGATCATTATTATTATTGGATCTGCAAGGAGAAAGTTTTGAATGTCAGAGTAATGCGATGGGAACTCTCTTTCTCCTGCTTTGATTGGCAAGTCCTTGTGACGGGGTCACCTCTTTGAAGAGCTGATTCCCCATTTCATTTGTATACTTAAGCCAGCTTTTTATTTGTCAGTTTGGGCTTATAGTTTCACCCATCACTTATCAGTGCTTCTCTTCTGTCTCTGTCTCTTTTTTTTAACTTCTACTGGGGTTGATTTCTCTCTGCCCCTGCCACCTGCTTCAACCTGATAAACTGACAGCTCAAATTGTAAATCTTGACCTATGGCTGGCCTTTCTTTGGGATATAAATGCTCCTGTTCAGATGTGTAATGATGCTTTAAGAAACATTCTGGATTCCGGTTGCCCAGCTCCGACACTGTATTGTTCAAAAATCAAACCAATGACCGGGTACTGATGAATGAAAGACCACAGAAATAGATGGATGCAAAACTGAAAATGTGCTGGAAAGGTTTAACTTATGAATTACTGGGAGAAATTTACATCAATCTTCAATCTGATACTTAACAATTTATCTGAAATACATGGCTAAGCATGGAATGGGCTTGGAAGTTAAGAAGGGCTAAGCAGCGAGATGAGGGATAGACTGGAAATTAGGGAGATAGAGATGAGATGGGGGAGGGGGGGAAATCCTAGAGGGGATGAGAAAACATGTCCATACTTTATTAAGAAAACCAAAAAAATCTCACCTAGAATGTTGTTACTAATAATAAAAACTGTGGGCTCTTTTTTTTGTTTTTAATTTAGTTTGTCAACCATGTATGGGATAACAGGTATAACTATAAACATGGACATGAACACAGGAAATGGGTACGAATAAATGGGGGAAATAGGACAGGGACAGTAGGCATGCTGGTGCACTTATGCATGCGCCCCTTTATGGATCATTTAGGAAAGGGGTGAGGTCCATGCTAGTCAGTTTAAGGTTAAAGTTATGGGGGTTTGAGGATGTAACAATGGAGTCAGGTAGGGCACGGGTCTCCAACCTTTGCAACTTTAAGTCTGAAGGACTTCATCTCCCAGAATTCTCCAGCCAGCTTTGCTGAAGTCCTTCAGACTTAAAGTTGCAAAGGTTGGAGACCCCTGAGGTAGAGCATTCCAGACATTGACCACTCTGTTGCTGAAGTCGTATTTTCTGCAATCGAGTTTGGAGCAGTTTACCTTGCGTTTGTATCTATTGTATGCTCATGTATTATTGTGGTTGAAGCTGAAGTAGTCATTGACAGGTTGTAGCAGACAAATTTGTGCACCATGCTTAGGTCAGACGTTGATCAGCGTAGTTCTAGGTTGTCCAGGTTCAACATTTCAAGCCTGATGGCATAAGGCATTATTGAAGTTATATTTCTTGTGCTCAATAGACCACTTGGCCAAAGGCAATTCTGTTATGGTCAAAGGACGTGTTCTAAATTAAACCGTCTCAAGTTAATCAGGATCCTATCATGTTACTTATTCTGGGGGCATCTGTCAATGTTTCCTACAATTGTATCTCCCTCTATCTCCCTTCTTTTCCCTTGGAAACCCGATTTAATGAAATGTGGGCTGACACCTTATACAAGCAGTACTGTGTAGCTTTTTTAGTTTTGGCTTAGTCTGATAGTGAAGCCAGTGAGTAGAGCTTGTAAACCATAAGCTGCTGCTGAATGAGGTAGATATGAGTCGTTTCTAGATTCATACAGTGAGATCACGATTTTTTAAGTTAGGACTTGATTTACACAGTATTATCAATCCAATAAATATTATGCATCCTCAGTGCAATGAATTAATCCAACCTGGAAAAAAATGAATCAACCCTGGATTATGACCTCTTGTGTTGCTCTTTTAACCACTGAGGTAATTCCATAACCTCTAAATTAGTCACAACCTTTTGTGGTAGACAAAATTCAAAAACCAGAATTCTAACATTATCAATAGAAGAAAATATCCCTGGCTAATGGTTGAACTGTGGAATCTTTGATGTTCTCTGAACATGATCGTTTGCTTGCAGATGTTTTATTACCCAACCAAGTAACATCATCATTTTACATCATCAGTGCACTGATGATGTTACCTAGTCAGGTAATAAAATGTCTGCAAGCAAACAACCAACATCAGAGAATACCAAGGAATTCACAATCTAATATTACTAATTAAACAAACTTGTGCTGGGGGCATCAACCATTGCATGTGTTATTCTTTTAGTGTTTGGATTGAATCTCTTGTTTCCAACCTCTTTTTAAGTATGAAATCAATATGTATTCCAGTTTAGCTGTAAATTTTAATTTGGCTCTTGACTGAAGGCATTACTATGGTTGTATAATAAAATGCAAAGTCACAACAGTTTATCTCCTCTTTACTTCTTTCTTTGGCTGTTGCATTAGGAATTAAAGCAACACCTGATATTTTAGTCTTGTATTAAAGAGGTTACTAACATGGCCAACTATTCTGAATGCATTCAGCTATATCCTTGGATATTTGACTAACTTGTTCCATCCAGTTGCTATCTACTATTCATTATGACTCGGCTTAAAGAAATTTACAATTAGAACTAGAAGAAGAATGGGCCCTTACCCAATTTTGTTCATTTCTTAATTTTCTCAAACACACAAAAATACATCTAGAAAATGAACTGCCTTCTCTACATACAGAAATATAAATATGCATATATGTATACATATGCACATACATACATATACACATACATACATGAACAATGAATTGCCTTCTCCACCATGTACACATACACCACACTAAAATATCATATATATTTTTGTCAGAATTCAAGGTAATTATAACTTTTCCTTCCATACTTCCAAATTTGTCTCATTGTTCATAGTAACTAATGATATTTAGGACTATGTACATATATATGTGAAACTGTATCAGTTAAGTGGGATTTTGGCATAATATTTTCTATTCCATCCAACAGTCACATTCAACAACCAATTCAGAATTATTTCATCCACTTTGGCAATCAAAATTATTCTCATTGGAAAGCCAAGAATTCTTCAGTTTTTCCTCCTTCTGATTATTTTGTAAAATGTTGAAAGGCATTTATTTTCCAGTTCTGGAAGTTCTACATTGTAGGTCTGAACTGAGAATGGGACTAAAGCTTTTACATTAGTTTTTTTTTTTTTAAACAAAACATTTGCTTCCAATCCATAAGTTTTAAACAAATAAGTAGAATCCACATATTTCTGTTTTCATGGGAAGAATGGAAAACTATCTTGGTTCTTATTTCAAAATTTGTAACTGAATATGCAACTGAAAATTAATTTATCTTGTTCACTTAATACGGAATTTGCCCTTTTAAAAAGTAGTCCTGAGAAAATAGATAAGAATAGAAAATCAGTAGAAGACTTTCAAAGTTTAATTCAAACAAAAATGAATTTGAACATGCTGTGTTTGAACTTCACATATCCTGTTTGATATTACAGAAGTGGAAAATATACACATAACAGATTCTTCCCTTTGACTTCATGAACAATTTCTGGCACTTCCTTCTGATTTATGGAAAGGGTATTATTTCTGGAAATGTTGTGTTCTCTTCCTTTTGCAGAGTAGATAATTTCACACTGGCTACTGAAATAAAATAAGAAGGGTAAAACTCAAAATGAAGAAACAGAGTTTTCTTTTTTGATTGTGTATCAGACCATTGTTCCATCGGATTCAACAATATTCTCCAAGCTAATAATAGTTCATTGAGTTATTGCCAATTTTTCTGCATAATAGAAGTTGCTGTCTTGAGGGAGCAAAACCTCCAGCAAATTGGAGGATAGAGTTTGGCATAGTATCCAGTGCTGCCTTGCTAAGAAATTTACCCGTTCTGTGTATGTCAATCAATGAAATAAACTACTGTTAGCAAGAGTTTGGTTCTCTCCCTACTTCCTGTCCATTATCTCGACCATTTTTATGGCAGCTGGTCAGACCTCATTTCTCTTTAGATCATATCATGCACCATCCTTCATATGCTCTTTTCTCTCCTTTTTCTTGAGCTGATGTTTATGAAGATCAGAGTGTTCCTATGCTGGATAGAGGGGGGAAACCACTTCCCTTACAGGCTTAGGGTAGGAAGAAAACTGAACCAAAAAAAATCTGTTTTATGATCAGTTCTGCTTCAGATAGCTTTTTCTAAATGCCATGGTTGAAGTGATTATTAATTAAACTCTCCTCTTGTTTCAGATGGCTTGGGAACACTGTGGATACACCTTTGCATGTTGTTGTTGTTGTTAGTTTTGAAGTCATGTCTGACCCATCGCGACCCCATGGAAAATGTTCCTCCAGGCCTTCCTGTCCTCTACCATCCTCTGGAGTCCATTAAAGCTCATGCTTTAATGGACTCCATCCAATAATACAATAATACAATACAATAGCAGAGTTGGAAGGGACCTTGTAGGTCTTCTAGTCCAACCCCCTGCATGGGCAGGAATCTTATACCATTTCAGACAAATGGCTGTCTAACATCTTTTTAAAGACTTCCAGGGTTGGGGCATTCACAACTGCTGGAGGCAAGCTGTTCCAGAGGTTAATTGTTCTAACTGTCAGGAAATTTCTCCTCAGTTCTAAGTTGCTTCTCTCCTTGATTAGTTTCCACCCATTGCTTCTTGTCCTGCCCCCAGGTGCCTTGGAGAATAGTTTGACTCCCTCTTCTTTGTGGCACCCTCTGAGATATCGGAACACTGCTATCATGTCTCCCCTGGTCCTTCTCTTCATCAAACTAGACATACCCAGCTCCTGCAGCCGTTCTTCATATGTCTTAGTCTCCAGTCCTCTAATCATCTTGGTTGCTCTTCTTTGCACTCTTTCCAGAGTCTCCACGTCTTTTCTACATCGTGGCGACCAAAACTGTATGCAATATTCCAAGTGTGGCCTTACCAAGGCACTATACAGTGGCATTAACACTTCACGCGATCTAGATTCTATCCCTCTGTTGATGCAGCCTAGAACTGTGTTGGCTTTTTTGGCAGCTGCTGCACACTGCTGGCTCATATTTAAATGGTTGTCCACTAGGATTCCGAGATCCCTCTCACAGTTGCTACTATTGAGCAAGGTACCACCTATACTGTACTTGTGCATTTGGTTTTTCTTGCCTATATGTAGGACCTTACTTTTTTCACAATTGAATTTCATTTTATTAGACAGTGCCCAATGTTCAAGTTTGTCTAGATCCTTCTGTATCTTAAGCCTATCTTCTGGAGTGTTGGCTATTCCTGCCAGCTTGGTGTCGTCTGCGAATTTGATGAGTTCCCAATTTATCCCCTCATCCAAATCGTTGATGAAGATGTTAAAGAGTACTGGGCCTAAAACAGAGCCTTGGGGGACTCCACTGCATACTTCCTTCCATGTAGATGCAGTTCCATTGAGGACTACACGTTGAGTGCGGTTGGTCAGCCAGTTACGAATCCATTTGGTGGTGCTGCTGTCTAACCCACAATTTTCTACTTTATCTAATAGTAGGTTATGGTCTACTTTATCAAATGCCTTACTGAAGTCCAGGTAAATTATATCAACAGCATTCCTCTGGTCCACTGATTTTGTTACTTTGTCAAAGAATGCAATTAGATTCGTCTGGCATGATCTGTTTTTGACAAACCCATGTTGGCTTTTGGCTATTACTTTGTTTGCTTCTAGGTGTTCACTTATTTGTTGTTTAATTATCTTTTCCAGAATCTTTCCTGGTATTGAGGTCAGGCTGATGGGTCTATAGTTTCCTGGATCTGTTTTTTTTCCTTTTTTGAAGATGGGAACCACATCTGCTCTTTTCCAGTCTTCTGGCAGTTCCCCGGTGCTCCAGGATCTCTGAAAGATATAGTTCAGTGGTTCTGAGATCTCGTCTGCCAGTTCCTTCAGAACCCTGGGGTGTAATCCATCCGGTCCTGGTGATTTGAACTCGTCCAGGGAAGACAGGTGCTCACTTACCATTTTCTTCTCTATTTCAACTTGTGTTCCTAATCTGATATTTGTGGTGCTGTTTTTGATTGATTGGACTGTTTTATCCCTTTGTGTAAAGACAGATGCAAAAAAAGAGTTAAACAGTTCTGCTTTCTCCCTGTTGCTTATCATCTTCTTGCCATTTTCTCCCAGCAGTGGACCAATTGTTTCCTTAACTTTTTTCTTATTTTTAACATGTTGGAAGAAGCTTTTTTTGTTATTTTTTACTTTTTTGGCAAGCCTTTCTTCATTGTGAGCCTTAGCTTTCCTCACTTCATCTTTACAGGCTCGGGCTATTTGCTGATATTTTGCCTTGGTTATGTCCCCCTTTTTCCACTTTTTATATTTATCCTTTTTGTCTTTCAATTTGTCAGAGAGTTCTTTATGCAGCCATGCTGGTTTCTTTTGGGAACTGTTATTTTTCTTCTTCATTGGTATTGCGCTGGACTGGGCTTTTATAATCTCATTTTTCAAAATTTCCCAAGCTTCTTGAGTTGTTTTCCCCTTGAGGATTCTCATCCATGGAATCCTTCCCAAGCTCTCTCTGAGTTTGTTGAAATTAGCTCTCTTGAAGTCTAAGACTCTAGTTTGACTTTGTTCAACTACTTTTGTTTGCATAATGTTGAATTCCAGTATTTCATGATCGCTTGCCCCCAAAGTTCCTGTAGCTTCTACACCTTCTATCATTTCCTCTCTGTTAGTGAGAATTAAGTCCAATATTGCTGATCCCCTTGTTCCCTTCTCTACCTTTTGGGAAACAAAGTTGTCTGCTAGGTTTGTTAGGAACCTGTTGGATCTTCCACTTGGTGCAGAGTTTGTTTCCCAATTGATGTCAGGTGCAGAGTTTGTTTCCCAATTGATGTCAGGAACCTGCCTGACATCCAGCCACCTCATTCTCTGCCATTGTCAGGGCTCACTTCTTTGAATACTCAAGAAAGACCACACTTAAACATAGTTTGGAATGAATAAGGCTACTTTTACTGAATACAGAAGATCAGCGAACCAAGGTGAAGCAGGAAGTAACTAGTTTAGGCGCGAAGCGTATATATTAAAGCTTAAGCCCACCCCAATAACCCAAGCCCCTTCACAGCAGTGTCCAATGCATTTTCTTCCAGGACATCAGGTGGGCCTTACGTCCCACGCCATCATCAGAATGGAATGTGATACCGTTAGGTTAGAGATAACACCGGCCTGTACCATCTTCCACCAGCACTCATAGTTAACCCTGTAATCCCTCCCTCCCCATTTCCATGGCAGCCGAGCAGCAACATAGCGAAGGCAAAGCGAAGGCTGACAGCCATCCCCTTCTTCTTTTGCCCTCAATCTTTCCCAGCATGAGGCTCTTCTCCAGGGAGTCCTTCCTTCTCATTAGGTGGCCAAAGTATTTGAATTGCATCTTCAGGATCTGGCCTTTTAAAGAGCAGTCAGGGTTGATCTCCTCTAGAACTGACCGTGTTGATTGCCTTACATTCCAAAGGACTTGTAGGAGTTTTCTTCAGCACCGTAGTTCAAAGACGCCAATTCTTTGGCGCTCAGCCTTTCTTCGGGTCCAACTTTCACAGCCATCCATTGCAACTGGGAAAAACATAGCCTTGACTATACGCACTTTTGTTGGCAGGGTGATGTCTCTGCTTTTTAGTATGCTGTCTAAATTTGCCATGCATGTACTTATTTATTAAAATGATTTGTACAGTTGATCATCTCAGCAATAGTTGGGTATCATGCAAAGATTCAAACCTCCATAACAATAAGTAACCCATGATGCCATGGCTAAAACAATAACTCCCAAAACAATAAACCACATCCTCAGGATAACTCATCTAACTTTATTTGTCCAAATACCCAAGGAACAGCTAGATCTTCTATTCCTTCTATCTAAAAGTCCCCATGGGAGGTTAGGCTAGGCCGGCTTGTTGAAACAAATATGTCTTAAGACATTGGCGGAAGAGGCGGAGGTCGGTGATGGTATGTAATTCAGGGGGTAGGTCATTCCAGAGGGCTGGCCCCGCCACAGAGAAGGCTCTCCCCCTGGGTGTCGCCAGTCGGCATTGTCCGGCCGACGGCACCCTGAGGAGGCCCTCTCTGTGGGAGCGTATCGGTCTAAGGGATGTATGGGGCAGGAGGCGGTCTCGCATATAACTAGGCCCCGAGCCATGGAGCGCTTTAAAGATGGTTGTCAAAACCTTGAAGCGCACTCGAAAGGCCACAGGAAGCCAATGCAGCTCGCGCAGGATCGGTGTTATGTGGGAGCACCTAGTGGCTCCCATAATCACCTGCACGGCTGCGTTTTGGACTAGCTGTAGCTTTCGAGTGCACCTCAAGGGAAGCCCCATGTAGAGAGCATTACAATAGTCGAGTCGGGACGTCACGAGAGCTTGAGTGACTGTGTGAAGGGCAACCCGGTCCAGTAAGGGGCGCAATTGGCGCATCAGGCGTACCTGATGAAACGCCCCCCTGGCCACGGCTGCCACATGGTCCTTCATGGACAGCTGGGAATCCAGGAGGACACCCAAATTGCGCGCCCTCTCCACGGGGGCCAGTGTTTCGCCCCCAATGGCCAGAGTTGGAATAATCTGGCTGAACCGGGGTGCCGGAAACCACAGCCACTCAGTCTTGGCAGGGTTGAGCTTGAGTTTGTTACCACCCATCCAGATCCGTACGGCTTCCAGACACCGGGACAGCACTTCAGCGGCATCGTTGGGGTGGTTTGGGGTGGATATGTACAACTGAGTGTCATCAGCGTACAGATGGTATTCCACCCCAAAACCACGGATGATCTCACCCAGCGGCTTCATATATGTGTTGAAAAGGAGGGGCGAGAGGACCGGCCCCTGAGGGACCCCACATAGGAGAGGCCTCGAGGTCGACCTCTGCCCTCCCGTCAACACATATTGCGACCGACCAGAGAGGTAGGACGAGAACCACTGCAGAACGGTGCCTCCCAGCCCCAACCCCCCCAGTCGGTGCAATAGGATACCATGGTCGATGGTATCAAAAGCCGCCGAGAGGTCTAATAGGACTAGGATAGAGGAATAACCTCTATCCCGCGCCCTCCAGAGATCATCAACCAACACGACCAATGCCGTCTCGGTGCTGTGACCGGGTCGGAAGCCGGACTGGCGCGGGTCTAGATAATCAACTTCCTCCAGGTGTCGCGGAAACTGTTGGGCTACCACACTCTCAACAACCTTCACTAAAAAGTGAAGGTTGGAGACCGGACGATAGTTCTCTAATAAAGCTGGGTCCAGGGACAGCTTCTTGAGGAGGGGCCTCACTACCGCCTCTTTCAAGACGGCAGGTAAGGACCCCTCACTCAAAGATGCGTTGACAATGCCCTGGAGCCAGCCTCGTGTCGTCTCCCAGGATGCCAGTACAAGCCAGGAGGGACACGGATCCAATAAACATGTGGTCGCCCTAAGCTTCCTTGACAACCTGTCCATATCCTCGGTGGTAACAAAGTCAAACTCCTCCCAAGAAGGAACCTCAAGACTAGTCTCGGACAGTCCCACAGGACCACTGTCGATGGAGGGTAGCTCATTCCGAATCCGAGTGATTTTCTCCTGCAGATAAATCCCAAATTCCTCTACTCGCCCTTGCAGAGGGGCTTCCCGCGGCCTCTGGTGGAGGAGGGAGCGGGTCACCCCAAACAGGGCGGCAGGGCGGTTATCTGCGGATGCAATAAGGGTGGCACAATACTCACGTTTGGCCACTCTTATCGCCACTAAATAAGCCCTAATATGGGTTCTCACTAGTGTTCGGTCGGCTTCGGAGCGAGAGGATCTCCATCTGCTCTCTAGGCGTCTCTTGTGGCGTTTCATCCCCCGAAGCTCCTCAGTGAACCAAGGAGCCTGGGTGATTCGTCGCCGCAAGAGAGGCCGCAAGGGCGCGACTCGGTCCAAGGCCCCCGTGGCCGCACTTAACCATGCGGCCACTAGGTCCTCAGTCGAGTCACGGGGCAGGGTCACAGGAATTGGCCCAAGCTCCCTCTGGAACCTTACCGGGTCCATCAGAAGCCTGGGGCGGAACCATATAGGAGTGTCCGGTTCCGCCTCCCCGCGGTGGGGTGTAGCGATTGGAAAGTCCAGCCTTATGAAAAGCTAGCAGTGTTGATGAAGGTACCGTTCCAAGGAACAGATGCAGCTACATAGAAACACCATTCCAGCATCCAAAAACACATCATTGTTTGATGAAAGGAGCTCATAGTGTCCAGCTCTCCTTGCTGGACCTGGTGGAATGGGATGAAACTATGGGCAATTAGTGATTCCTCCACAAATATCCTTGTCCGATGGCATATAGGATGCAAATATGGAGATAACATGAACATAATAATTGGTTTCCTTCGTCACATCATCCATACCTATTTATTTCATTTCATTCATTTAAATGCTTTTCACCAGAGTCTCAAAGGATTTTGTGAAAAGGTGAAGCAACTCTGCTCTACAATTTCTGCTTCACCAAATTGAATGAGACTCAGTAAAGAATTCAGGAAAATATCTTGCACAACAAACTAAATAATAAAATTGTTGCTGATTTTGATGGGCTTGCATTTCATGGAACACCATAATTGTACTTCAGTTGTCTTATAGTGATCATTACGTTCTGCTGTATGGTGGGGGGTTTTTTGGTTGTTGTTTTTGGTTAAAAACAATCTGTTTCCATCCAGCTATGTGTGACCAAAGTTTTTGGTCTTATTTTTAAAGACGTAAGCAGGGGTGGGCTGCTGCCGGCTCGCACAGGTTTGGGAGAACCTCTAGCTAAGAATCAGCCCAGTTCGGAGAACCTGCAAATCTCACCCACGGCTGGCCCTGCCCACCCTGCCCCTCCCAGGAGTCCCCATGCAGCCTGCTTTGGATGCTAAGTAAGTACAGGGCCCACATGGAGGCTCAGGGAGGGTGAAAAACAGGCCATCCAGAGCCCAAGGAAAACCGTTTTCACCCTCCCAGAGTCACGAGGAAAGCCTCCCGAGCACGGGAAAGGCAAACACACACACACACACACACACACACACATTCTGCTGGGCCACGCCAACTAGGCCACGCCAACTAGGCCACGCCCATCATGGCCCTGCCCACCCAGCAACTGGGCAGAGAACCCATTGCTTAATTTTTTTGAAGGCCATCCCTGACCATAAGTTTTTTAAAAAAAGAAGGTTTACATTTACATTTACATTTTATTAGATTTCTATCCCGCCCTATCTCCCGAATGGGACCCAGGGCGGCGCACAGGAATTTAAAGATCTAAAAATACAGACAATGCAAAATTGTACAAAAGTTAAAACTAAAATTAAACAATTTAGCCCGTGCTAAAAACAATTAATCTAAAAACCCAACTTTAAAAATAGAAAGCCTTAAAAATCCAGTGTTAAAATCTAACCCAAAATATAGGCATACACTAACTCTAAGCAAGGCCAGCGAGATGGAACAAGTGCGTTTTTAATGAGCGGCGGAAAAGGCGAAGGTCCGTGATGGTACGAAGTTTGGGGGGTAGGTCATTCCAGACGGTTGGACCCGCCACAGAGAAGGCTCTTCCCCTGGGCGTCGCCAGCCGGCATTGACCAGCTGATGGCACCCTGAGGAGGCCCACTCTGTGGGGGCGGACCGGTCGAAGGGAGGTATGTGGTAGGAGACGGTCCTGCAAATAACTAGGCCCTATGCCATGGAGCGTCTTAAAGATGGTCACCAACACCTTGAAGCGCACCCAAAAGGCCACCGGCAGCCAGTGCAACTCGCGCAGTGTCTTAAACCCATGAAGAATGCCTTTCCTTCTGGTTGACAAAGCAGCCTGATCTTACAGCTTTTCAATATGTTGCAAACCTTGACGGTGCTCGGTTGTCCCCCATCGTTCATTGAAATAGTTTACCGTAAAGCTCAACCCTAGAACTGTAATTAAATAGCATCTCATTCAAAATAAGCAACCAGGTTGAGAGGACTCTGCCTGAAACAAAGAACAGCCCCTATTTTGCCCATTCGTCTTATAAATAAAAATTAATTTCCCTGCTCGCTAGTCATCTATCACTTCTACTGTGACCTTGGGGCCTGACTTTATTGTACCGGGTAGATGCAGGATTCTGATACAGTAGCAAACAGATAATTTCTTGAGAAAGAGAAAATGAGCTCTTCACCTTCTGCGTGTCTCCTGCCACGCTTTAAAATGTGCTTCGATTTTGTTATAATGATCATTGTCTTCTGCAGCATGTTATAATTGTGCTTCAGATCTTTCAAGCTGTTCATGGTTGCAAACCTGTTCATTAAATTGACCATATGAGGGGGTTGGGGAACCTTGTTGTTCTAACCTAAGCGCTCAATATTACATGAAAATCTCTCTTTCTCAAAAAAAACAAAACATAGCAAGGCTTAATGATGAAATGAAATTCAATGGTGAAAAAAGTCAGGTTCTACATTTAGGCAAGAAAAACGAAATGCACAGGTACAGTATAGGTGGCCCCTTGCTCAATAGTAGTAACTGTGAGAGGGATCTTGGAATCCTAGTAGACAACCAGTTAATTATGAGCCAACAGTGTGCAGCAGCTGCCAAAAAAAGCCAACACAGTTTTAGACTGCATAAATAGAGGGATAGAATCAAGGTCATGTGAAGTGTTAATACCATTTTATAATGCCTTGGTAAGGCCACACTTGGAATACAGCATCCAGTTTTGGTCACCATGATGTAAAAAAGATGTGAAGACTCTAGAAAGAGTGCAGAGAAGAGCAACCAAGATGATTAGGGGACTGGAGGCTAAAACATACGAAGAACGGTTGCAGGAACTGGGTATGTCTAGTTTAATGAAAAGGACTAGAGGAGATATGATAGCAGTGTTCTGATATCTCAGGGGCTGGCACAAAGAAAAAGGAGTCAACCTATTCTCCAAAGTACCTGAGGGTAGAACAAGAAGCAAGGGATGGAAACTAATCAAGGAGAGAAGCAACTTAGAACTGAGGAGAAATTTCCTGACAGTGAGAACAATTAATCAGTGGAACAACTTGCCTCCTGAAGTTGTAAATGCTCCAACACTGGAAGTTTTTAAGAAGATGTTGGATAACCATTTGTCTGAAATTATGTAGGGTTTCCTGCCTACTCAGGGGGTAGGACTAGAAGACCTCCAAGGTCCCATCCAATTCTGTTATTCTATTCTTAATGTAGATTTTCATACAAAGGACTTAAGCTATTTACTCACAATCATCCCTTTGAATCTAAGAGGGAGATTTTTATGGAACAAAGTTTAATTGACGTCCCAAAAGATTATGGTATTTTATATTTTATTTCTTTTAGAACCGATCCACCCCTATTTATTTCCGTGATGAAAATGGTTGGGAATCCAGAAACAGTGCCTGTCACTAACCAAAATGATGAATCCCAGTTCGCTGGTTCTCTGCTTCCTCCTCACCGAAGTGATGTCTTGTGCATTTGTGTGCAGCTGTTGAGTTTTCCTCATTTTGTGAGATAAACAAACCCTTTGGAGTATTGTCTGGAGTTTGAACTGCCTCGGTGCTGGCTAGGTAGAATGTAAAGATTTGAAAGAAACTTCTATAGGTTTGCAAATTCGGATGGTACAGAAATGCAGGGTGAAATACTTCCCTTCCCTGACAGAGGAACCTCAAAAGAAGGCAGGAGTTTCATTCATCACACTCAGCCTCCACAGTAAATGCTACAGGTGGGCTTTTATCTTTGGCAGATGTCCTCTCCCAGGAATATTGTAACAGGTGTTGTTGGCTAGCAAAAGGCGAATGTTTTTACAGAAATAGAAGGAAACAACACTCAATGGCTGTGCAACTGTTCAACAGCCCATGAAAAGGAGTCACTACTACAGATGGTTTATTTATGATGGTACTGGCAAGCTCCCAATTAGACTTCTTATCCAATTTGTGGCCATTCCCAAGGGCTCAGACCAAAGGAAAAATTAGAATACATTAAGTGTCATTTTCTCTTAAGTATTATCTTAGGTATTTGCAAAGTCAGCCTTAGCATTTAATAGAAGAAAGTACTAAATAGTGTGTGTGTGGAAGGGTGTGTGTGTGTAGAAACAGCAGTAACTCACCAGTTATTGCTTCTAGGGTCTCTCTCTCTCTCTCTCTTCCATCCATCCCTCCATTTTTATGACTTTGAAAATGGAGACTCTTTTATCCCTCAATGTTTCTTACGTCTCCTAAGCTAGTCTAGAGGGACGCGATGGCTCAGTAGCTAAGACGCTGAGCTTGTCGATCAGAAAGGTTGGCAGTTTGGCGGTTCAAATCCCTAACGCCACTTAGCAGAGTGAGCTCCTGTTACTTGTCCCAGCTTCTGGCAACCTAGCAGTTCGAAAGCATGCAAAAATGAAGCAGAAAAATAGGAAGCACCTTTGGTGGGAAGCTAACTTTTCATTTTATTTATTTATTTATTTTATTCAATTTATATCCCGCCCTTCTCCAAAAGGACCTAGGGCGGCGCACAGGAATTTAAAAACAGCATACAAAGATATTAAATGACAACCTGCGCTAAAACCAATTAAAATCCCCCAATTAAAACTATCTAAAATTCGTCGCAGTAGAGGCTATCCTAGGCCGGCTTGGTGAAATAGGTGTGTTTTTAAACACTGGCGGAAGAGGCGGAGGTCGGTGATGGTGCGGAGTTCATGTTCCATGCACCTTCAGCATTTATTCATGCTGGCCACATGACCATGGAGACATCTTTGGACAGCACTGGCTTTTCGGCTTTGAAACTGAGATGAACACTGCCCCCTAGAGTTTGGAACGACTAGCAAATATATGTGAGGGGAACCTTTACCTTTACCTAAGCTAGTCTAGGACCCTATGGGACATGCAAGAACATTTTCCCCTTTTGTATGACTTTGGGGTAAGACTGGGGCAACTGAATGGAACTGATGAACATTTACTGGCCAGATGCCCTTCCTGACATCTATGTGGAGTTCGCAGCAGATATTTTCTCTCTGTGCCATGATTGAGAGAAACATCTGTCACTTCCTAGGATTGAACTCTCAACCCTCCATGTGGAGAGGTGAGCATCTTCACCTTTAGGCCACCATCCTGCTTGATCAGGCAAGAACATTACCAATATCAAAATAAGATGCTATTTGGTTTCTGGATATGGAACAGAAGACGATACTACCTTGTTTTCAGAAGCAGTTTGTTTTTTGTATAGCCTAGGTCACAGACCGACAAGGTGAAGAGGAATAGAAAAAGAAGCTTCTGTGCCTTTGAAAATCAAGTTAAGAGTTTCAGATAATAAAGCTGAAGTTTGACTATCATGTCCTGAGAAACAAAAATAATTCATTTTTTTGTTCCCCAAATATATTATTTTCCTCTCTTGGTAATCCTAAATAAATCCTCTTCTCTTTTTGAGGACATGTGTCAAGCTAAGAATGGAAACGTAAGACCCCTTTGGTAATCATTTGGTAATCTGAGCTTTTAAAAGCAGAAGACAATTGGATACCCTAAGAGAAAGCTTGAGAACGGATGCTGGTATTGACCAGTTATTTCTGGTCCATCAATACTATAAAAGGCGGGTGATGATTGATCAGAGACTAGATGACAAGGGGAAAAGGAAGACATGCATGTAGATCCATTTTTAATTTCAGAGATATTTTAATCCATTATCATGTCAGCATGCAATATGTTTACTTGATGGAGAAATGCAATTTGGGTTAGTAGTTTGTGCAGGCATCCTCAAGAAAACGAATTGATTTACCCAATTAGTTGATTTGTGCTCTTAGAAATACTTCAGGCTTTCTTAAGAAACTACCAGAAAACATAGGTATAGTCCTTGACTTATAACAGTTCATTTAGTGACTGTTCAAAGATGCTGTTCTGACCAAGGCTTCCCAAGAGCACGAAACAAACTCCTTGTCCCAACAAAAACCTCTTTTATTAATCTACTGTGAATTCTGCTCATTCACAGCTGGAAACGTCTTTCTAAGGAGGATTTACAGTCCCAGACCTTACCTGGCTTGGAAAGCTGCCAGGCCGAGATCCGCAGAACTTGGCAAGGAGTCTCAGAGAGTCGCAAACCAATTAAGTGAACTAATTCTCTCCTTCAAACTCCACTCCCCTTTGGCTCCTCTTTTACTTCCTCTGTGCGGGGCCATTCATTGTCCACTTCCAAGTCGACCCCTGTTCTTTAGCTGTTCCGTTCCGTTATGCGGCACTAGGGATTCGAGCCGCTGAACTGCCGACCTTTCTGATCTATAAGCTCAGTGTCTTAGCCACTGAGCCACCATGTCCCATTTCTTCTGGACATTGTCATTGATAAATGCAGTATGGTTTTATTCAGCAATTAAAGTGTTCTTTAGGCCTTCTGCAAAGATAAATGTCAAGGCCAGACTGGAGGTGTCAATCACCTTCTCCCACGTTTAATAGCATTGTATGGTGGATTGTTACCTTTGGTCCCTCCACCAAAAACAGCATGTCAGAAAATACTTCGTACTGTTTCTAGTTTAGTCAGTTCAAACAAACTTACAAATAACCTTCCCTATTCCCAATACCCCTCATTTCCCAATAAAGGTATTTACGACAGAATAGGTTTAGATATGTTTACTCGAAAGTAAATGCAAACAAACTTTCTTTCAGGCAAACATTTGGACTACAGAACAAATGCAAAGAAACCAAAAGCTTAATAAAAGCTGCCCTTTTATTCTGCTCACCATGGAAATAGGGAATAAAAAGCAAAAAAATTATAGATAATTAATAGGCTGGTGCATTTCATTACATACTTTTTGAAGGCTACAATCTTATACATTCTTGCTTAAGACCCTAAGCATTTGTTTTCAGCACACAAACAATGGTTACAAATAATTCCTTATATTTATAAAACATATACAAAAGTCTATTGATGGGGTTTGCTGATGGAAGGGGGTTGTACGATTGTTTAATGTGTGTGTGAAGACTGTGTCTGTATTTGGCAATAGGAAGAGTGTGATTATTTCCCTACATAAAGGGAATGCAAAAACTATAGGAGTATTAATTTGCCAGCTTCCTGGGAGAATTCTGATCACAAAGGGACAAGAGGGGGACAAAGGACGAAATTTGCAAAGCACAGTGTGCTTGTGTTCTGGGTACTTTTGCTGTTCAAATCCCTGAGAAATATACAAATGTGAGAAGTTTTATTGAATGCTGGGTGAATAAGTGCATGGTAGAACAAAAAGGTCTGTGCAATTATGGAATGTTTTGCATAAATATGAAATTGAAGTTTGGTTACCAAAAGCAACAAGAACTACATAGGATGGAAGTAAAATATTACACTAAATAGAGTACTTAGCGAAGTGTTTCACCTGGAAAGTAAACAAGGATGTAAGATGTCCTATTGGTTGTTTAATGAATATATAGATACAAGTCTAAGGAATACTTATCTATGCTGACCAGGGAGAGCCAGTTTGGTGTTGTTTTTGAGGTATCGGGCTTAACCAGGAGACTGTGATTTCTAGTTCTGACTTAGACACAAAGTCAGCTGGGAGACTCAGACCAGTCATTCTCTGTCAGCCCTAGCAAGGAAGCATTGGAAAACTAATTTTGAAAATATTTGCCAAGAAAATTGTAGGGATTTTTCAGGGCAATCATCAGGAATTAACACTGAATTGATGGTTCAATCGCTCACCCAATACCTGACATTAAAAGTATATTTGTTGGGAACCTGAACAAATATTATATTGCTTCTCTATATGTAAATCTGTGTTGTTGTCTGAGATTATTATTAAGATCATTATTAAGATAGTTTTATACTTGTGATAAAGGTGGAAAGTGTTTCTTTTCTTATTCTTTATTATTTTCTTTCTTTTCTATTTCTGTTTTTCCTTTTTTATTCTTTTCTGCATTATTACCTCTTCCTTCTTATCTTTCTTTGAGCTTGTCTTAGTTTTACTACTGTAATTATAATCTTTAATACAGTTACTATTAAAAATGAATGGATGCCAGATGAAAGTTGCTACTTCATCAGTAATTTGACTGTTCTTCATATGCTTATTGGAAAGCTAATTCTTAACAGCAATCATTTTACGTAGGTAGGTCAGTTCCTTTCCTTTCCTCTCCTTCTCTAACTGAGCTTTATATGAATTTCTTTTAAACCAATGCTCTGTCTGTCTGTCTGTCTGTCTGTCTGCCTGCCTACCTACCTACCTACCTACCTACCTACCTACCTACCTACCTACCTACCTACCTATCTATCTATCTATCTATCTATCTATCTATCTATCTATCTATCTATCTATCTATCTATCTATCTTGGATCCCAACTAACCACCCAGTATATCTTGTATTGGTTCTTCAATTTTAATGAAAGAAGAACCAAGAGAAAATTTCTCAAGATAGTATAAATGCCTTCCAAGAAAAGTAGAATTAATCTCTGTCATGAACAATGAACAGTTTTCAGAGTAATGCTCAGATTTTAATGGATAGTTTATTCCATGAGGAACAATTTGGAAAAGAACAGATAAAAGATTAGCCTCTGGTTTGTGAGTAAAGTATTCATTGAAGATTACAATGGAACCAGTCTGCAGGTAACTGTAAAAGTGATTATCTGGTTCCCCTTTCATAGAAATCAATGATTCTCTTGATTTCAAGATGTCACTGGGGCCAGCACTGTAAAATTTCCTGCTGAAAATTATTAAGAGATATTGTCAGCCTATCTCTAGATATCATCCTAGATGGATGACTGTCATGAGTTAGTTGACTAGATCTACATACTGTACAAGATTATGGTTGAGTCATCTATCTTTATCTGAGTTCACCATCCACAATGGCTAGCTTAACACAACATGCTAAACCAAAGTTACATAAACGGCACTGCCTCTTGAACTTTTATACAAGGCAGGAACCCAATGAAAAGCTTATTCAAAATCCATTGTAGGAGTTCATAGTGGAGTAGACAGTTGAGCTATTCTATTCTTGATAATTAAATAGCAGATTTTCATTAATAAGCTTAATTCTTACTAAGGGAGCGTGTGAGATAGTTATTCGTTTACTTACTAAATTTGTATGGCCACCTAGCTCATGAATGTGACTCTGGGTGGCTGACAATTATAATAGAGTTTAAAGAAATAAACATGACCAAAATTAAAAACGGAACATAGCATCAAATAGCCAAGAATGCTCATTAACACTTAGACTAACTATGAAATAGACTCACCCATACTGTCAGTGGTTAGTATAATGGATTACACCAGGAAAGAATAATAGAGCAGATAAAAAGAAACTAATTCAAAAAGAAATTAATTCAGAAATGGTTTACAGGGAGGAAAAAGGAAAAGAGAAAAAAAAAGATAGGAAGCACAAACATCAATGAGAAGTAGACAGCAAATAATTGCTTAAAAAAAAACACCCTCAAATGAGCATGCAAAACATAGTTGAACACTAAGGTTGTTTTGCATATTTTGTAGTTTTAAGCTGCTGTTTTATTTGTATTATTATACTTCAGTTTTGTATTGTGGTATAGTTTTTTAAAGGGTCTATAAGTCACCTTGAAACTTTTGTTCTGAAGAACAACATATTTGCAAATAAATAAGCCCTCTTGGTAGATAGTTGCTCTCACTGATTATAATTGGGCTCCAGCTTTAATCAGCAACTTTTTGCATGTGGAAACGGAGTTCATTAAATTACCCACGCAAGTTAGTTGTTACTGAATTAGGTTGTGGGAAGAAATCTGTAAATTAATTGTAGCGTGCAATTCCAAAGAGAACAAAAATGACAGAAAGTCCTTCATTGGGTGTCATATATCAACACCTAACTGGATGCGGTGGCTCAGTGGCTAAGATGCTGAGCTTGTTGATCAGAAAGGTTCACAGGTTGGGGATTTGAATCCTGAGTGCCGTGTAACAGAGTGAGCTCCCGTTACTTGTCCCAGTTTCTGCCAACCTAGCAGTTCAAAACAATGTAAAAATGCAAGTAGAAAAATAGGGACCGCCTTTGGTGGGAAGGTAACAGTGCTCTGTGGATCTTTGGCATTTAGTCATGCTGGCCACATGACCATGGAGACGTCTTTGGACAGTGCTGGCTCTTCAGCGTTGAAACGGTGATGAGCACTGGTCTGGTCTCTGGGTGTTATGTGAATTTCGTTGTATGTGTAAACCAGGGGTCTCAAACTCAATTTACCTGGGGGCTGCTGGAGGCAGAGTCTGGGTGATGCTGGGTCGCATAAGGGATTCCACAAAAAACGTTAAAAAAAAATCCTCAAATGTCATCAACAGTTAATGATTTCTCCAATACATGAACTGTCCTGAACACATGAATGGAACATTGAATGAAGATCATGAACAGTTCCTCAGAACATGGCTTCTCCAGCTTACTCCTTGCTGCCAGAGACTTGACAACGCTTCCTCTCACATACCTGAGCCACGTTTGGCTTGAGAGAGGAGGCACTTGAGACCCTCAGTATGGCTTGAAGATGATCATCTGTAAGTCTGGACCTGTACTTGGACTTGTTAAAGTTCAGGGTGGAGAAGAACGTTTTGCACAAATATATGCTCCCAAAAAGGCGTAGCTCTTGTTCAACATTTCATAGAAGTGTTTAGCCAGCTAGCGACGCATGGAGAACGTTTCGACGTGTGACGTCATTTCTGCTTCTACTTCTCACAACAGCATGGCGGATGATGAACAGCCTGGTAGCAGTCACTTTTCTCTGTGTTTGATCGTGGCATTTGTTGATGGTAGAAAGTACCGGAATGGCGACCGCAAAAAAGGGCGACTGCTACCGGACTGTTCGTCTTCCGCCGCAATGTCAGCCACGACGAGGAACGGCGGGCGGGACTTCCTTCAGAGGTCCACTCCCCCTGCAGGCCGCACTAATATTATACTTTCATAACACGGTGGGGGCCACAAGATACCGTCCTGCGGGCCGCAATTGGCTCGCGGGCCACAAGAATGAGACCTCTGGTGTAAACTGTGTATATACGTACAATGACAATAAAGTAAAGTAACAATGAAGGAATCTGCTTGGAATACTAACTGGCTTTCTTGGGTTTTGGGCGTGACACACATTCAATCCCATTCCTGTGGATTTCCTTGGAAGAACTCCTATTTGTTTCTTTTCTAGTGAACATCTTGGCTTGGAATCTATCCAAACATAGCTTCTGTAGAAATCCAAAGATAATGCTAGATAAAGAAGGACTAGGATCAGGTGTTGTTTTTTTTAACAGAGAACTTTTATTTTTTAAATTGGAATTCACTCTTTGTACTTATTTCTATCTCTTTAAGGTCAGTCTGTATTGAAGACAATGATC
Organism: Rhabdophis nuchalis; assembly: GCA_039707465.1. Taxonomy (NCBI): domain Eukaryota; kingdom Metazoa; phylum Chordata; class Lepidosauria; order Squamata; family Natricidae; genus Rhabdophis; species Rhabdophis nuchalis. The sequence continues at coordinate 12,200,047 of CM077658.1, forward strand.
AAATTGTTAAAATTACTACTGAAGTAGATGAGTGTAATTATAATTGCAGGCTCCAGCCCATAGGTTCGTGAGGGGCAGAATGTCCTTGGTGACTTGCTGCTGACCTTCAGAGATAATGTTCTTGAGAAAAGGGGGAAAAAACTTTTTAGAGCATCTTTCACAACCCTAAAACAAGAGAAATCTATTTAGATGACCAATATATGTTCTAAGAAGCATTTTGAATTTTGCAGATAGCAATTAACAAATGGAGTGTTGGCAGTTTAATTCATACTACAGGGCATAAGTTCAGGACAAAAATGCTGTTTTGTATTTCATTTTCAGTAGCCTAATTGCAGGGGAAAATAAAAATGGTAACACAGAGCTTTAAAATTAAAGCTATATTGAGTTTGGTCAGCTTTTACTGAAAGACACACCCAGGTCATGGCTGCAAACTCAGTTGAAGTGCTTTCTGCTTATCTGGGTAGTCTACTTATTCCAAATATGCAAACCGGCTACCCATAAATTCCAAGTGGCCCTCAGTTTGCCATGATAGACAGAGGATTAGCTGCGTTCTAGAAAATAGCAGATGCATACCACATAGCAAACACTTCGCTTGGTGATCCAAGATCTCCATAGAGCCAAGGGCTTAATTATATTCCCCTTTTGCCAAAAAAGAAAAAGAAAAGAAAGAAGTCTGTATTTTCTTTTCTCCAATCGTTCTCATTCAGACTCACAGAGAAGGAGTTACTTTTGGAGGAAGTAGGAAAAGAAAAGAGAAGGTTGCTGAAGTTTTCATTTATTTGCTCATCTCAGCTCTTTGTATGTAGCTTAGTCAATGGAGCTTATGTAGAACAAAGCAACAGGGTTTATGCAGTGGTGGGATTCAGCCAGCTCGCACCTATTAGGGAGAACTGGTTGTTAACTTTCTAAGTAGTTTGGAGAACCGGTTCTTCTAAACTTCTTTAGGTTTTTTTCCACTTTACAGGGCTAATCCTGTAAGGAAGACAGGAAGAAAACTTTCTAACCTAATCTTTATTGCCCTGCTTACAAAAAGTGCCTCTCTGGTTAACCCTTATTACGTTGTAACAGCTAAGGCGAAGCGCCCATCAATGTGAGTGACATTGAGTTGACCATTCCCACCCAGTCACATGACCACTGAGTCACACCTACCCAGCTGGTCATTAGGGCAGAGAAACGGTTGTTAAATTATTTGAATCCCACCCCTGGGGTTATGCTTGGGCTGCTATGTGGTTTTGAACTGCTAGGTTGGCAGAAGCTGGGACAAGTAACGGGAGCTCACTCTGTTATGTGGCACTAGGGATTCGAACCGCTGAACTGCTGACCTTCTGATCGTGAAGATCAGCATCTTAGCCACTGAGCCACCATGTCCCTTCATTGGGTGTGCCTATTTCCACTAAATCTGGAATTTAGTACATCCCTCCCCATTAGGAGATTTAAACTGACTTCCAGGTGAACTTTTAATCCTAAGTGACACAGTCAAGATCACCAGGGCATATGTAAGATGGTGTGATGTCCTTTGTAGAATCATCCATTTTACAGCGTAAATCTACAACATAAAACTAGCCTGAATTATGGGGGAAGAAAATGCACCCAAGATTTAATCAATAACTATATTTCAATTTAGGTTAGGTACCTCACTTGAAGTGAGAAAAATTGTGCACTTTCAGCCAAGAGAATTTGTCTTCAATGTTTTTATATAATGGAAAGAGAAAAGGTACAAACATTTTCTTTAACATATCTAGGCCAAGTATGTTGGAATTTCTGTGGCAATACCTTTTTAATGAACACATTTCTTTTGTTCTGAATGTTGTTAGAGGGGCACTCTAGTGACTTCTTCCAGTTTTCATGGACACTTAGTTTGGAACTGCTGATCTGTGAAGACTTGCCCCAATAATGATGACCCAGGGACCTTGGTGGCCAAGTGACAATTTGAACCAATGTTTCCCCAATTTATTCTGATAATCTGGCTATTTGTTTACCATATTAATTTTGTGCTTCCTTATTACTTTCAGTCAACCTTCTTTATGAGCTGTAACTCTTGAAAGTGACAGTAGCTACGGTGGGGAGTGGATGGTTTTGCCCACAGAACTTAGCTCCTATTTATGCGCAAATGAGCCTTCGTACACTTGCCCACTGCTTGCATGGCGCAGTTCACAATGGACTGTAGACTGGTACTCATTCACAGTCCAGGGTTTGGAACCCCTACTTTAGACTGTGGGGGAACCCAAGAAAAACAATGTAGGGAAGGTTAAAAAAAATCATTATCACTTCTAAAAATCCACAGGATTTCCCTAGCTGCCTTTCATTTGATATTTCTCTTGTTCATCTTAGGGCAAAAGCAGGCAAACCTTGGAAGCCCATAAGCAGATTTAAGATTTTGAAAGTATGCGTACTCGCAAAGCATCCACTTATCAAGGGGTAAAAGATAATTTGGCAGATCCTGCTATCACATCTAATCTAATCTCACAAAATTGTTCCTGTTAACCAGTTCCCTTCTCCTTTACCAATCCATGATTTTCCCTTGTTCTTGTCCAAGCAGCATTTGGGATTTTCTTGAATGCTTTTTATTCTTATTCCTGTTATAATTTTAATGCTAAGAAACGGTACAATATTTTGCTTTTGAGGTTTGTCAACTGCTTCGTCTTCCTTCACAAAACAAAAACAAAATCCTCACCAAGAAATTAACGAACCCACACGAGGCAGGGAATCAAACGTTCCAATCAAGTGGTCAATTTGGATTGAATTGACAAATCAATGCCATTGCTTGTGAATTCGTTCAAGCATGTCCTGAAACCTTGCTGCTTTCCCTCCCCAACTCCCATCAAATCAACTCTTGAAATTGGATTGAATGAATTGAATGAACCCATTTCAAAATCTGAATCCTACTGATTGTTCAAAATGGAATAGGTTTTGAAGTAATTCGCACCTCCATGTAATGATCAGACTCCCCAATGGAAATTGCCAGGTGTTTCTGAGTCACTAGCAGAGGAATTGATCCGTTTCAATCAGTACTTGTACCATGATTATCTCCATTAATAAACACAGTTTACTTTCATAGTGTGGTTTATATATGTATCGTACCTCTCTTGAACAAGTCAGGGCAAACAAAAAAGAATGGAAAACGCTTGTGTCATTTGGTATATTTCTAACCTGCATGCTACACTTGCCCAGTTCAGTGAATTTTTAAAATTAGAATTGAATGAGATCTTTGGGGCTCAACGATGTTTTTTTCAAATGGCAACTGGATTTCGTATGTTTCTGCTTGAAGATGTTTCTCTTCTCATCCAAGAAGCCTCTTCAGTTCTTCAGCTTCTTCGGTTCTCTGCACTGTTTCTGTTACTTTGCTAAAAGAGAACGACAGTAGAGTATCTTCTTTGTTGTCAGTTAGAATAGCAAATACACAGATAAACGGTAGAGACCTTCACATTTCTAGATTCCATCATCTCTCAAGACCTAAAATGGACACCTAACATCAAAAACACTACCAAAAAAGCACAACAAAGAATGTTCTTTTTGCACCAACACAGGAAGGTCAAGCTGCCCAAAGAGCTGTTGATACAGTTCTATGGAGGAATTATTGAGTATGTCATCTGCACCTCCATAACTCTGGTTTCGCTCTACAACCCAACAAGACAGACACAGACTTCAGAGGATAATTAGAACTGCAGGAAAAACAATTACTACCAACCTGCCTTCCACTGAGGACCTGTATACTGCACAAGTCAAAAAGAGAAAAATATTTACAGTAATATTTACCGTGAGAATATTTACAGACCCCTCGTATCCTGGACCTAAATTGTTTCAACTCCTACCCTCAAAATGCTGCTATAGAGCACTGCACACCAAGACAGCTAGACATAAGAACAGTTTTTTTCCAAACGCCATCACTCTGCTAAACAAATAATTCCCTCAACATTGCCAAACTATTCACTATTTACTATGCATTACTATTACTACTAGTCTTCTCGTCATTCCTATCACCCATCTCCTCTCACTTATGACTGTATGACTGTCATGATCCCATGGACAACATTCCTCCAGGCCTTCCCGTCCTCTACCATCCTCTGGAGTCCATTTAAGCTCATGCCGACTGCTTCAACTCCATCCATCCATCTCATTCTTTGTTGTCCCCTTCTTCTTTTGCCCTCAGTCTTTCCTAGCATGAGGCTCTTCTCCAGCGAGTCCTTCCTTCTCATTAGGTGGCCAAAGTACTTGAGTTTCCTCTTCAGGATCAGGCCTTATAAAGAGCAGTCAGAGTTGATCTCCTCTAGGACTGACCAGTTTGATCATCTTGAAGTCCAAGGGACTTGGAGGCGTCTTCTCCAGCACCATAGTTCAAAGGCCTCCATTCTTTGGCGCTCAGCCTTTCTTATGGTCGTTCTAACGACCATCTTTAAAGCGCTCCATGGCTCGGGGCCTAGTTATATGCGAGACCGCCTCCTGCCCCATACATCCCTTAGACCGATACGCTCCCACAGAGAGGGCCTCCTCAGGGTGTCGTCGACCGGACAATGCCGACTGGCGACACCCAGGGGGAGAGCCTTTTCTGTGGCGGGACCAGCCCTTTGGAACGACTTGCCCCCTGAACTCCGTACCATTTCTGACCTCCGCCTCTTCCGCAAGTGTCTGAAGACACACCTATTCCAACTAGCAGGCCTTGCGTAGCCTCCAATACTGACTCGTAGATAGTTTTAAAATGGGGATTTTAATTCGGTTTTAGCACAGGCCTTTAGTTGAATAAGTTTTTAAAAAGAAAAAAGTTTTTATATGTTTGTATGTTTTTAATGTTCCTGTGCGCCGCCCTGGGTCCGTTTGGAGAAGGGCGGGGTATAAATTCAATAAATAAATAAAAATAAATAAATAAAATAAATTATGGTCCAACTTTCACAGCCATCCATGGCAACTGAGAAAAGTTTTGGTCTACTAGTCATCTAATTGAAACCACTCATATACATGTTGTGGCTGCAGGCTGGAAAGGAGGAAGTCTAAAGGAATGGGAGGGGAAGACTCTAATGAATTTATATATAATACAGATATTAAATACAAATAATTACTTTAAAGTACCCCACTAGCTATGTCTCCCTTTGGGCTCAGTTGAACATTTACAATTGGATGGAAATTTTTTAGAGCGGCTTTATAGACTAGACCCCAAGCAGTGAGAAAAGCTTTAGATCAAAATGCAAAGAGGAAGACAGGAGGCAGTGGATGTGAACGTAAATTTGTACCTTCATATATTCACTGCATGCCTGAAAAGGACTAAGTTGTCTCACAGAATTACAATCAACCTCTTACCATTTAGAAAGACCAGGAGAAAGTAAAAGGGCCATGTATGCATATGCATGAAGATCATGCTTCAGGTGCTCAGTTTCTCTGGAGCCCCACTATTTTAAAATACTTTACTGGTTCTACATATGGAGAAAAGACTTTTAAGTGCAATTAAATCAACCTGTGTATTAGGCATGCTGTCAACACAGGAAAATCTCTCGCAATTTCTTTAAAAAGAATATCTGTCCTCTGATTATAACACAGTTTTAGTTATTTCGCTGTGATTTATTTTTTAAAAAGCCAATCATCGAATTTCAAATATATTTTGGGATAACTTTTTTTGGGGGGGGGGAGGCTGCTTATCTTAGAATCCATATAAAAATTAATTTGTGGGTCATATTGAATGATTGCTTACCTGCTTCATCTGCACATATATTTTATGCAAATTTCGAAAGAGGACCAATGAGTGTAAATCAATGCTGAAACTCATTCTGCTTTCTAAGCTGCAGCCTTGTCCCCTAATAACATCCCCTGCAGCATTCCTTAAATAAAATCTGGTAAGAGATGTCAGTAAATCAAAGAAACTCATCTGAATTTTCAGGAAATTGTTTACGGATACTAATAGTTTTCTGAAAAGGAGGAAAAGCAGGTTGGACTAGAAGACCTACAAGGTCCCTTCCAACTATTGTAAAATAGGAAGGGAGAGAAGATATTCATTGCTAAATCTGGAAACCGATTTGAAGTTGGCTGGGGAAACTCATGGGTCTAAGCAAGATTCTTCAAATTGCCCTAGCTAAAAATTTATATGGATTTTTTTTTTGTTCAATATAATCTATGAAGAATTCCCAGAGCAGAAACCCTGTGATGTTGCTAAAAGCTCTTTGCATTATGCAGTTTATTTTTCAATATGGGGCATTTCTTTTGTTGCATTGTAGTCTTTTCTTTCTCTCTTTCACTCTCATTCTAGTGGAGGGGGGGGGAGTGCATTTTTTTTAAAGGAATTTGGAGGAAAGAAAAATACAAATGGAGAGCATGATGGTTGAAACATCTCAAAAGTACATTTTCCTCACAAGTAGTTAAAAATCAGTTTCTCTAAAGTCACTTTTAATCATAAATTCATTACAAGCTGGCATCTAGCTATACAATGCAAAACAATCACAAAATTATTTTGAATTTTTGTTCTTTAATATTAAGTGGTTTAAAGTTTTTTTCCCCTTTTTAGTAATGTTTTAACTGATGAGCTGTTAATTAAGAGTGTAATGGTTTTTTTTCTGAATAAATACCCATATTTTGGCAAGCAACATCTCCTATATATGTGTATTTATCTCCATACATTTATTTATTTAAAATGGTAAATATGGATGCCATCATTCAAGGAAATCAAAAGTAGAATGCAGTTCTAGTTCCTGGGGATTATGCTAGAAAGATTTAGATTTTATTCTCTTCTCCTTCCCTAAGCCTATTGTAATTTATGATAGAATAATTACATAACCAATCATATAGGATGGCTATGGTTTTGGTCACTGCTGTTTCTCTTTGTCTGAATAGCTCGGTACAACATTATTATCTAGTCCCCAGGCAAGATATATTGTGGTTTTACTCATCTCCTAACCTGTATTACTTATGACAGCTGTCCCGTTGTATTGTATCTTATTCTCAGGCCGGTACTGACATATAATCTGCAGATGAGGGATAGCAGATCATGTTCTATTGAGAAGTTAGCCATAAGCTTCTGTCATCAGCTTTTTCTCGAAACAGAAGCAAAATTTTGCTTGAAGTGTACAAATGCTGAAATAGATCTTAGCTAATTCAGATCTTCTGAACTGTCTCTGTATGTTTCTCTGTCACACACACAGAGATCTATCTATCCATCCCAAGTTATAATATCAGGCTTGATCCATTAAAGAGTAAAAGTAAAAGTCCCTTCACACATATATGCTAGTTGTTCCTGACTCTAGGGGTTGGTGCCAAAGAGCCAATGCTGTCTGAAGACATTTCCATGGCCATGTGGCCGGCATGACTAAATGCTGAAGGTGCGTGGAACCCCCACCAAAGGGGGTTGTTCTGATCACAGTTTCCTTCCTAAATAAATAAATAAGGAAGACTAGAATAGATCTATTTCGAGCTATTTAGCTCTCATCAGCTAGCCATACCCTTACTGGGATTCGAACCAGGGAAGTATTACATGTGAGGCAGTTGTAATTGCCACCAGACCACTGGTTCTATCCTGATCAGCTGAGACAGGGGAAATAAGTATATGCTTGTGTCACAACACCCTGGTAAGCCCCAATTAAGGGAGGAAGCATACTGCTTTCCTTTTCTGCCTTTCGGTTTATCACCAGAGACCATGCAGACAGAAAGCTATTTTTTCGTTGTCTTTTGTTTCCATGTGTGTTAGGTTTTTTGAGCTGATAAATAAATAAACAAGGGAGACTAGAATAGATCTATTTCGAGCTATTTAGCTCTCATCAGCTAGCCATAGCCTTACTGGGATTCCCTTACTAAATAGCTAAGTAGCTGCATACCTTCCTGTTTGTTTGCAAAAGTTTATACTTTTCTGAAGTGGAAAATAGAAAGCTTACATCAATTCTTAAAGTAATTGGAATATTGCTAATTCAGAACAAGGTTTTTGTAGTACAATAAATTAAAAAAGAGAATCCAGTTCGTTTGCTGTAAACTGTTTTATAATCTGTCAAATAAAGTTTCTGATGCAACTGTTTTATCATTAGGAATTTAAAAAAAGAACTTTAATCTCCAGTCACCTCTGCATTATCCTTGTGTTTCATTTTTATTGCCTTTTCAACATTTGCTCCGCACTGAAAAGTTACATCCATTTCCTCACACTGCCTTGATTATTGATGAATTCTGTAATATATCACCGTCACAAACTTGTTTTCCAAATGACACCTTTCATGCATGAGGGTAGAGAATGCACAGAAACCTCCAATTTTTTTCACAGAAAAATAAAATAAAATAGAAAGTGAGAGTTGAAAATTCCAGGCTGTGGAATGTATTTCCCTAATAAATATGTTTGACTTCCAGTTTCTCTCCCTTTACAAGAGCACCTCAAAGTTTTTAATAGCTAATCCATTGCAGCATCAGTTTTTAACTTATTTTTAACTATTCTATATATTGTGTATTTATATTGTTGCTGTCTGCTGGTTACTGAGGGGGGAGGTTACAAATGAATTAATATGAAGGTTACAAAATGTATTTATTTCAGATTGGTTAATTTATAAGGCATTCTGGGCAGCTATATACAATGCTCCTTTAAATTCTCAGAACAGAGAAATAAAGGTAAAGGTAAAGGTTCCCCTCTCACATATGTGCTACTCATTCCCTACTCTAGGGGTGGTGCTCACCTCCGTTTCAAATCCAAAGACGGCTCCATGGTCATGTGGCCAGCATGACTAAATGCTGAAGGTACACGGAATGCTGTTACCTTCCCATCAAAGGGGCCTCCTATTTTTCTACTTGCATTTTTACGTGTTTTCGAACTGCTAGGTTGGCAGAAGCTGGGACAAGTAACGAGAGCTCACTCCGTTACGCGGCACTAGGAATTCGAACCGCCAACCTGCCGACCTTTCTGATCAACAAGCTCAGCATGTTAGCCACTGAGCCATGGTGTTATATTATCTCATCCCCCCCTCTCTGTATTTTTTCATGCAATTGCTATAAGAATTGGGTGTCAGACCCTGGATAGCTCCCAAAGCTAATGCATTGTATATAGTCATTATGAAATTATAAAGATCTCTAATTCTTGGTGCAAGGTTTGAACTCCATAGAATAAGAGGTAGCTATGCATATCTGTTAAATCCCAATAGGGATGAAATATGGTGCTTCTTGGTAGTTAGTGTCTATGGAGATTCTCAGTCTTCCAGGTCATGATTGTCCTGAAGGTGTTTTTTCAAGGGGTTTTTCAACTGGACTTTCTGGTTCTTCTTTGAAGACACTTGAGCTGAAGAAGCTTCTTGGCCGAGAAGCAAAATGTCTTCAAAGAAGAACCAGAAAGTCCAGTTGCCTCTTGACAAAAGCACCTTTGGGATGACCTGGTAGTCAGTGCACATGAATTAATGATGATTGGTTGGTTGGATGAAGGAATGGATGATGTGCTATCAAGTCAGCATCATCTCATAGAAACTATGCTACATCAGACACAAGGAGCTGAGTGATACCATTAGATGATTAGAGTCACTTCTTTATTGATGGATTTATTCATGACATGTGTATGCCACCTATCTTGCTATTATATTTGCCCACTGATTCCTGCCTATTTACAAGAATTTTGCCATATTGACTGACTGACTAAACAGCCAGATAAGAGTTTCAGGAATTCTGAGGCAGGTAAGATGTACATTTTTTCCTGCTGTGCAAGGATTCTAAGCTTGCCAGTTTCTTAACACCTCCCCTCACTCTAGTTGATATGCATCACACATACAGTAGATGCTTTCCATCACAATATATCCCTTACATGATTTCCTTAATGGTGTTATCTAACCCTAGCCCTAACCTCATCCTTCAGTTGGAAAATCTAAGCACTCTAGTCCCATTTATTTATTTAGATTTATAGAACCACCCTTCTCTATCGAAATGGACCCAGGGCGGTGTCCATTAAGAGTGTTCAGAATACTCTGATCCATTCAAATAGTTGTACTGACATAATTTGATGACTTTGGATTAATTTGGAAAATCAGATTGAGGTCTGAATTAGAATTGTAGAGTTGTCAATTAGAATTGTCAAGTGAAGAGAAGGACCAGGGAGGACAGGATAGCAATGGTCCAATATTTAAGGGGCTGCCACAGAGAGGAGGGGGGGGGGTCAACCTATTTTCCAAAGTATCCGAAGGCCAGAAAAGGAATAATGGATGGAAACTGATCAAGGAGAGATATAGCCTAGAAGTAAGAAATGTTCTGACTGTGAGAACAATCAACCCATGGAACAGAAGTTGCCTTCAGAAGTTGTGGGAGCTTCATCCCTGGAGGCTTTCAAGAAGAGACTGGGCTGCCATCTGTCAGAAATAGTGTAGGGTCTCCTGCTTTGATGGGTGGTTGGACTACATGGTCCACAAGGTCCCTTCCAACTCTGTTATTCTGTATAAATTGATTCTTTTGGGTTTCCAAATTAATTGGCCCTTTTCTCCCTACTTCTAATTATAATTAAGTACACTTAATGTTCAAAGGGAATTATTAAGGAAAGCCTTTGAAAAAGCCTAATTCCACTTTCTCCCTTTTTTGAAAGGAGATGGCATTTCACCTTCATTTTGGAGATTTGATGGAATTGCTATTAAATCTCCCACTCCTGTTTTCTCTCTATTCTTTCCCCACTTTCTGCAGAAGTCACAGAGTTATTTTCCTACATTCAGATCTCTTTCTGCCTCCTTGTGTGCTGTAGGTCAGAAGGAGTTAAAGATAGCCCTCGCTCCTCTCCAGGGATAGGTAGCAAAGGACATCATTCTTCTTAATTAGAGCTTTTCATATGGACTATGACTGAAATCACCTCTGTTGCTTTTTCTAGCTCTCACTTGATTCTAATTAGGCCCTTTGGAACATTAACCTGACTTTTTCCCCTCCTCGTGATTCATGTCATGAGGAAGAAGAAAGGTGGGTATGAGAGGGACAGAATTTGCTTACATATGTGTTACAAATAGGATAGTCTGATCCCAGATTCCAAAGAAATACATCTAATATTTTGTTTATATCTCTATATTACTGAGCCTCTTGTTTCTGTAACCTTTAACTGGATCAAACAGTACATCACCAGGCAACAATTTTTGAACCAATTTTTTTCAAATGAGCTAACTTACCAAATGTCATCAAAATCCAAGACCGCTGATCCTCTGTGTTTGACATTTGGCAGCTTTCTGGTTGCTTCAATGCTATTGCACTGTCACACCATTGTCTGGAGATTCAGTAGACCAGTCCAATCCCTAGCCCTGTCTTTGGCCACTGGAAATCAGGTAGACAAAGAAGAGTCTAATGGTATGACAGTTAAATAAACTAAAAGAAAAAAAAATCAAGGTAACGTAAGCAATATAGAATTAAAATTTGAATTCCCTAAAATAAACCACAGTCTATTTCAGAAATGCAATACAATTACAAGTACAAAGATGCAAAAATAGATTGGAAAGAAATTGATCTATTTGTCCCTAACTGAAAAAAAAATTCAGAAAATGCAAACATAGAATTCCCAAGAATACTAATTATAATTTGCCAAGGTCATGTAATATTAGATTGTATTTCCCTAATGAGAGAACCTAGAAATTACACAAAGAAAATCAGGAAACAATTCTCAGAAGGGCTATCTATGAATAGAAAAAAATATGTGTGTGTGTGTCAGTATATATGCATGTGGGTCTATACATAGGTGTGTGTATGTATGTGTATGTGTGTGTGTGTATGTGTTCATGTGAATCAATTAAATGCATCTGTCCAGTTTAATGCAAAGGATTTCTTGTTGCCTGGACTCTTATTAGCAATTAATATTTTCAAAAGAGAAATTTCATCCAGATGCAAACTTTGAGCGGTACAGCATGGGGAAAAACAGAGAAATATGTTTATGGAATTTTCAACAACTGTCATGTTCACTTAAAGGAGAGAAAAAGCTCTGCTGTATTAATTATGTAATATGCAACTCCTTTAAGACAACTTAACGATAGCCTAATTACTTCTAGTTATGAACTAAGGGAATCTCAGAGTGGCAAGCATGCATATTCATAGTAGTGTAGTCGTCATTAGATAACCCAAACTATAAAACTCAATTAATTTTTTTTAAATTGCCCTGGGCCAGAGTCTCCCCTGTAAAACATCAATTATGAGAGAAGAGGTCAGGAATAATATATTGGGATGAATCACAAAAAAACATGATCAATTAATCTGGGCAGATATAGGACTCAGAATTTCTTTGAATTATCTTCTGGGAAACAGAAGAAACCAAACTCATGGTTTCAATCTAATTTCCTGAACTGGAGGAACAAAGTGTTGAATATAACAGGGGTGGGCAAACTTTGCAACTTTAAGTCTGAAGGACTTCAGCTCCTAGACTTCTCCAGCCAGCTTTGGGAGCTGAAGTCCTTCAGACTTAAAGTTGCAAAGTTTGCCCAACCCTGTTCTAGCAGCTCTCAAATTTCTCCTTAGTATTGTATTCATTTTCTACTTATATCCAAACACATCACTAAAGTGATGTGGAGAATCCCATCACAACATGTACGTGACACAAGACCATTCCTTACCATAACAACATTTTCTCTCTAAAAAAAGGTAAATTAATTAATAAAACATATTGCAATTTGCCTTTGAGGTCTAACTTTTGTTATGCCCTGTAATTAGTAAATATGCCCTTTTAGCTTATTGCCTTGGCAACATTTAGCTTGATCTAATAAAACTTTTTATCAACAGTCTTCTCATGTGAAAGAATCCATGTCTGCATTTTATAACAGAGCTTGCACCTGTGTTGACAGACTGGCCATCTGTGTGATAGGAATTCGTTCTTGGAATCAATTATCTCTTACATTGAACAGGGTTCTCAGAAGCTGACAGGATGTAGGCCTATGATACTTGTGTGTGATTAAGATAAAAATCAACTTCACTTCGACTATGTTTCCCTCCTGAATTCATTGCAAACCTGTGCCAGACAGTAGTACAATATTATTGGACTTCTACGTCACTTTGTAACTGCACTAACTCAACATGTTAAAATGGTGCGTTTGTGAGCTTCAACAGGCAGGTTACTGTAAACCATAAATTGTAACCAACAACGTTGAGATTTGTGCAACATGCTAAAAGGCAAATATGATTAGGACTTTAGGGTTAGGAGCATGTTGCATGAACGTACACTCTGAGACACCGTCTTATGGGAATCAGTTCTTATTTGACTCGCCACTGACTTGTGACATCCATCCTAAAAAATCATTTGTGTCAAGTGATTTGCAAATACTGCTTTGCATTATCCTTTCTGTTTAACTTTGTGTGAATTTTACAATGATCGAACTTTGAATACAAGAAGCAAAAAGTTGTGTGCAAGTCCTGTAAATAGATTGAATAGATTCATTTCATTGTTGCTATTGTTTTTATGTTGGGACTTTATAGGCAAGTGCTCTTGTCAAGCACAGCTTCTTTCAATTCTTCTATGTTAAACTTTGCAACAGATTTGATGTTATCAAACCAGCGTGTTTCTTACTTGTCCCTTCTTCAATAACCATTCATAGCATCGTTGCTTTCTCCCATGAACTTGCACGCAGGACATTGCAAAGTAAGTTAGACGTAGTCTTGTGATTTTAGCTTCTAGTGATGTGTCTGGTTTTATATGATTTAACACCTCTCTTTTAGTTACTCTGGCTGTCCATGGTATACACAATCATTTGTGCCAGCACCACTTTTCAAAAGTGTGAATTCTTCATCTATCAGCCATTTTTGGCTTCATTTCATTACAAGTTTGAAACCTTGAAAATTGAAGAGCTCAGCATTGGGGTGGGTGGAGATAACAACTGTTTCATATTTGCATGTTACAGGCCTAGCTGTTTTACCCAAGCTTAAGACATTCATGAATATCTACGCTTCCAAGAGGAACAAAAAATCCATTCTGCTAGGAGAATAGCAGGTTTCTTCATGCAGTGTTGTGGCCCGCCTCCAAGCCAGTGGCCAGCAGACCTGGCAGAAGATTCAGACAGTGAGGAGGTTGGGGAGGAACCTGGGCCAGTCCTGGAGTCTGGGGAAGGCTCTGATGAGGGCTCTGTGTCAGAAGCAGAGAGGGGGCCATGGCCGTATACCAGTTATCAGCTGCCTTCAGAGTCAGACTTCAGTGAGGCAGACAAACAGCCTGTTCCCAGTGTGCACATGCGCAGAGTTGCCAGATGCAGGGAGCAGGTAAAGAACAGGGATCGACTTGGGAGTAAGGCCACAGGTGGACGATGAATGGCTCCTCCCAGAGGAACTAAAAGAGGAGCGAAAGGGGAGTTTGCAGGAGACTTAATTGGTTCGTGACTCTCTGAGACTCCTTGCCAAGTTCTGCAGATATCGGCCTGTCAGCTCTCCAAGCCAGATAAGGTGTGTGACCGTAAATCCTCCTTTGAAAGGCTTTGCTGGCTGTGAATGAGCAGAATTCCCTGTAAATTAATAAAAAGGTGTTTTTTTTTGCAGGGACAAGGAGTTTGTTTCATGCCCTTGGGAAGCCTCAGTCAGAACATGCAATTTAATAGCCACCGTGGGTATAAATTGCTATCCTAAATGGAGCAGGGGTCTGGTTCAGCAGGGCACTGCTAATACTCTTACATTCTTCTTATAAAGCAATCATTGAGTGGTTCCCATAAAGCCTATCCTGTTTAACTAAATTGAGACAGACCTTCTTGGTTGATGTGTGCAAATTCCACCTATGAAACACCACACAGATTGGGGAGAAAAAAAGAGTGCTTTCCTTGCCTAGAGCAGAAAGGTAGGCAAAACAGAAAATTAGGCCCCAGGGCTGCAGTAACCAACCTGACAACCATCTAAAACAAGAGTAACAGTGACAACCGGAGAGGAAAAGAAATTCAATGCAGGGTAGAAATCTCGCTTGTTAGAAGCATCTGTTTGCTCTAGTGCTGAAACAGAAATATGTACATAACATGTGGCATTTCTTGCAACAGTAGCAGTTATGGCACTTTGGGGATGCAGATGAATATTTCAGAGGAATAAATATGCAGCTCTCGGCTTTGTGAAAAGAGATACATATTCAAAGGCTTGAGTTTCTGGCAGAGTTCAGACAAAGGGGTTTTGCAGGAATGCAGCAGACGGAGGTTTGCAAACTTTCCTTTGTATATGTTGAAGAATGAACAAGGAAGGGTATTTCTAAGAGATTTTTAAGTTGGATGGATGGATGGATAGATGGATGGATGGATGAGAGAGAGAGAGAGATTGTGACATGTCATTCAGTTTGAAAAGTCAACATTTTCTTTCTTCTGTCAAATATATTTTGCATGTGAAATTGTATGCAGGACCATTTTCTATATGAGCTGCAGAAGAAAGGTAATGCAAGATTTGATTCAGAAATTTAGAAGTCAGTTTGCCTTCATTTTCAAATGAAATAAAGATAAAGGTTACCCTCGTACATATGTTCTAGTCATTTCTGACTCATGTGGCCAGCATGACTAAACGCCGAAGGAGCACAGAATGCTGTTACCTTCCCACCAAAGGTGGCCCCTATTTTTCTACTTGTATTTTTTACGTGCTTTCGAACTGCTGGGTTGGTAGAAGCTGGGACAAGTAACAGGAGCTCACTCCATTACGCGGTGCTAGGGATTCGAACCGCCGAACCGCCAACCTTTCTGATTGACAAGTTCATTTCATTTCAAGTGAACATTTCAAATGAAATAGACTTGTTCAATGGGGTCCATAATTCAGATCAAAATTATTTTGGCTTTGGGTGAATGAGAAGAAAAGATATTCTCACCTAACTGATCTGAATTTCAAAATTGGATAGACTTGATCCAAAAAAATAAAATAAAAATCCAAATCCAAAAATCCAAAAATCCAAATAGGATTTGCAATTCTAGAACCAAATCATTTTTCCCCAAATTGAATCTGATCCAATTTACACCTATCTCTTCCCTAGATAGAATGTTCTTAATGCCATTTCTCTTAGCTGCCTCCTTTATACTTCTCAGACACATGCCTGAGGTCAATAGATTCCAGATCAGATCATTAGCAAACCTTTCATATGTTCATACAGCATGCTAAGCAATCCTAAATTGCATTAACAGAGGGATACAATCAAGATCAAGGGAGGTACTTATACCACTCTATAAAGCCTTAGTAAGACCACACCTAGAATGCTACATCCAGTTTTGGTCACCACCTTATAAAAAGATGTTGAGACTCTAGAAAAAGTGCAGAGAAGAGCAACCAAGATGGTTAGGGGACTGCAAGTTAAAACATATGAAGGATAGTTGCAAGTTCTCAGCATGGCTAGTCTAGTGAAGAGAAGGACAAGGGGAGACAGGATAGCAGTGTTCCAATACTTGAGGGGCTATTTTCCAAGGCACCTGAAGGCCAGACATGGAATAATGGGTGGAAACTGAACAAAGAGAGATTCAACCTGGAAATAAGGAGAAATTTTCCGACAGTGAGAGCAATCAACCAATGGAACAGAAGTTGCCTTCAGAAGTTGTGGCAGCTTCATCACTGGAAGCTTTCAAGAAGAGACTGGGCTGCCATTTGACAGAAATAGTGTAGGGTCTCCTGCTTGGGCAGTGGGTTGGACTAGAAGACCTACAATGCCCCTTTGAACTCTGTTAATCTGATAAACCAAAATTTAGCGAACCAGATTATGACATAAGTAGAATGTGTGTACATAAATGTGGCGTGGAGGTGTTACATTCACAATCTTACCCTGTCATGAGTTGGAATGTAAAACTAGACTCGAGAAAAGCTATCCATGTTTTAGAGATCCTGGGTTTACATTGGGTCTGCTTTTCAGAAAGTACTTGGCATCATCTCGCGTTGGAATCACCAAGAATGTTAGGGAAAGTAATGTAAATCCCTCCGTGATTCTGAGAGGATAGACATGTCAAGACGCTGCCTGTGTTATAACCTCTGAGGGCTAAATAAATAACTAATAACCTCTCTGTGGAGAAGCAACTTCAAAAAGATGCCTTTGATTCTGGCTGTCATGAAACTGCGCGGGAAGCAACTGGCGGTGAGAAGCCGCCCATGCGCGTTGTGTCATGTGCCCGAATGGAAATCCATCCTTGTAAGCTTTTCAGAAAGATCCTGCCTTTATCTGCGATGATGTTGTTCTGTGTTGTTTAGCATATTTCATTAACATTCTTATTACATTAAAGCAAAATAATCAGCAATTTAATTAAATCAAGTGGGCAGGATGGTGAGAGAAAGCTGATTAACTCCCCGAGGTTCCAGCCTGCAGGATTATGATGAGGCAATATTAAATCACCATATAGTCATAGGGATTTTGGACTCATTCCAGTCTGATGAAGGGAAATCCCTGCAGCTAGGACCGAAGCTTCACAGTTTTGCTTTCTTGCTTTAAAATGCCTATTTAATGCAAAGGACTCACATGGGCTGAATATTAGTAGCATTTCCCCACCCCCGTTTCCCAGCCCACCTTACCATTCTTCTTTAGCAATACCAGTAATGCTCTTATTGTATAAATGAAAGTTGGCAAATTATCTTTTATGGGAATCCCAGCGATGCTTGGTGATTTACAGGACGTATAGACTTCAGTCGATTAAATTGGAACCCCCTGCCTTCCTAGTTCTCTTCCCATTTTAATCTCGTTGGAGCTAGAAGTGAGGTATATGAATGTGTGTGCATTCACACACACACACACACACATTCTTGAAACAGAAACCCCACCTGAACAATGATCAGTGAAACAGGTGCCATAACTATAACAGAATAACATTGGGCACTATCTAACAAAATGAAATTCAATTGTGAAAAAAGTCAGGTTCTACATTTAGGCAAGAAAAACAACATGCACAGGTACAGTATAGGTGGTACCTTGCTCAATAGTAGCAACTGTGAGAGGGATCTTGGAATCCTAGTGGACAACCATTTAAATATGGGCCAGCAGTGTGCAGCAGCTGCCAAAAAAGCCAACCCAGTTCTAGGCTGCATAAACAAAGGGATAGAATCTAGATCACGTGAAGTGTTAATGCCACTGTATAGTGCCTTGGTAAGGCCACACTTGGAATACTGCATACAGTTTTGGTCACCACGATGTAGAAAAGATGTGGAGACTCTGGAAAGAGTGCAGAGAAGAGCAACCAAGGTGATTAGGGGACTGGAGGCTAAAACATATGAAGAACGGTTGCAGGAACAGGGTATGTCTAGTTTGATGAAGAGAAGGACCAGGGGAGACATGATAGCAGTGTTCCGATATCTCAGAGGGTGCCACAAAGAAGAGGGAGTCAAACTATTCTCCAAGGCACCTGGGGGCAGGACAAGAAGCAATGGGTGGAAACTAATCAAGGAGAGAAGCAACTTAGAACTAAGGAGAAATTTTCTGACAGTTAGAACAATTAACCTCTGGAACAGCTTGCCTCCAGAAGTTGTGAATGCTCCAACCCTGGAAGTCTTTAAGAAGATGTTAGATAGCCATTTGTCTGAAATGGTATAAAGTTCCTGCCCACGCAGGGGGTTGGATTAGAAGACCTACAAGGTCCCTTCCAACTCTGCTATTGTATTATTGTATAGAAAAGAAGGGGCAAACTCCAGTACTTAACCTCTGCATTGTATCAGGAGGATTGTCCAAGACCATGTGCTCTCTGTATGCCCTAACAGAACAGAATAACAGAGCTAGAAAGGACCTTGGGGGTCTTCTAGAAAGGGCCTTGGGGGTCTTCTAGTGCTCAAATAGGAGACCTATACCCGTGGTGGCAAACCTATGGCATGTGTGTTGGAAATGGCATACAGAGCCATTTCTCCAAGCACACCAGCCATCGCCCATTGCTCTTCCAGGTTCCAGCATGCACATGCACACTGGCCAGCTGGTCTTCATGTATGTGGGAGTGACAGAACCCCGAAGAGCAGCTCCCTGGCACGTATGCACAGCTTCTGGTTTCCAGTGGGTGTATGCACACCAGCCAACTAGCCTTTGTGCCAGAAACTGGAAGACCAGGTGACCAGTGCACATGTGGACATGCACACACTGGAAAGATGAAGGTGAGCTTCCCGGCATGCGTATGCGTGCCGGGGAACTCTCTTCCAATTTCCAGCACTCCCGCACATGCACGCCGGGGAATGGCTCTTCCGGTTTTTGACATGCACAAGCACCCAGTATGGAAAAAGTTCGCTAACATGGCCCTATACCATTCTAGACAAGTGGCTGTCAGTGTCTTCTTTAAAGCTTCCTGTGATGGAACAACCACCATTTTTAAAGGCAAGCCATTCCACGGGTTAATTGTACTTGGGAAGAGAGAGAAACAGAAGGAATCTTTCTCAGATTTGCTTTTTTAATTGTGTGTCTTTGAATCAGCCTATCAGTTACTTCAAAATTGAAAAAGCAGCAGGTTTTTGCATGGTCTTTATCTCTACCAGTTGCCCCCTAAATGTTGGTAGGTCATGAGATATTGGACAGTCTGTGCAATTAGGTGACGACTTTCAACAAATCCAAGTTCTTAACTGTTTCGACAAGTTCATTTGCAATTTATCTTCTTACAAAGTAGTAGCTGAAGATCAGTCAAACGCACGCCTCTGCTTTTTAGGTTTGCAATGGAAACAGGTTTTGTCCAATGAAAAAGACAGAGACAGAGGCACACAAACAGAGAGAGAGAGAGAGAGAGAGAGGGAGGGAGGGAGAAAAGAAGAAGAAGAAGAAGAAGAAGAAGAAGAAGAAGAAGAAGAAGAAGAAGAAGAAGAAGAAGAAGAAGAAGAAGAAGAAGAAGAAGAAGAAGAAGAAGAAGAAGAAGAAGAAGAAGAAGAGGAGTAAAGTTCTTATAATCAGCTGTTGGTGAGATTGAGAAAGTGACTTCTATATCAAGTGTGTCTTTCACAATTTGGTCAGCTGAATTGTGACCAGAGGATAATGGACCCAATCCAGTGATGCCTTATGTTGAATGTTGCTGTCTACAAAGGAAGAACGGGTCTCGTGCATATTCCCAGAGAAAGGTGTATGGGTGGTTTTTAAAAGCCAAATGGGGATTTGTAGCATTTACTGTCAGAACTCCTTTTAACTAAATTAAAAATGTCTATGCAGACATTTCCTATCAGTCCAGGGCAAAGACAGATTTAGTCTTTTCCATCTACAGGTGGTTGTTAGAATGACTGAGGTGGACTTGTGTTTCTCCTAGAAATGGAACTCTTTAGTTTTTAGAGCATTACCATGTTTCAAATTCAAAATTTCCCCTGCACCCAGTTGCATGCTTTTTCTCTTTTGCCAATTTGTAATAGATTGAGATGTATGAGGTGACATGAGATAGAAGGAACCATTCATTTGCATTTCTTCAGAAGTTCTCTTTTCCTCTGCAGTTCCCAGTTTCCAGCATGCGTACAGAAATATCAGCACAATATTCTGTTGCTTCCTTTACTCATTCATTATGCTGTGATTCACTAGAAAGATATGAAAAGAAGCATGCCTCCATCTTCCCAGGAAAGAATTGTGAAAGTAAGAGTGTTTTGGCCCAATCATATTGTCAGCTTTTCCAAGAAGTCCAAAGATGAAAAAGACCAGATGTGCTAATTCTATTTTATTGTAAAGGTACATTAACAGAATCTTGCAAAACTCCTAACATTGTAGTACAAAACTCCTACCATCGTGTGTGTGTGCTTGTGTGTGTGTGTGTTTTTTTTTGCGCGCACACAGGCATATGTTCCAGCATAACTCTGGAACGCCTGGAGCAATTTCAACCAAACTTCGCACACAGATAACTTACTCTCTGGAGAAAAATACTGTGGGGATAAGACACCCTTAATGCCTCTTGGGGTATGTGTTCTGTTAAAATGCAGCCTGTTGTGCCGTACTGCCATACCGGCTTCTACTGTACAGTGCAGTGGGTTGCCATGGTAACGGCTTCACAGTACTCCACAAGGGGGCTCCCTCTGTTGAGGGGGGAAATCCAACATTAGAAATTATGTTGGTCTGGATATTTAGATACCCGGGCAACACCGGGTTATTAGCTAGTGCCTGATAAATTAGGAAGGATCCTTTCCTAAGTTTCTTTCTCTGCCCAGCTGCAGTCTCCTTGCATAGCTGATCATTGCCTTGCCAGCATCTTTCTCTGTCTTCCAAGGTCATTTCCCCATACTATTACACGTATTTGAAGAGGTACCACTGTACCCTATTAATTTTATTACCATGAATCTTAATTGATAACTATATTGTTTATCTATTCTAATTGTCCTTTTCTTTCTAATCAGACAGCACATTAAAGCCATATAATTATACCTCATCCAAAGGACAAATGCTAAATCTAATCCACCCACAGCTATAAATGTTTACTATTTCTCAGCCTATGTCACTTCACAGGTTTATTATTCTAGGAGAGAGATGGGAATTTTACCCTCACTGATTTGAGCTCCTGGAAGAAAGATTGATTGCAGTTCTGACAAATCAAAACACACATATATAAATATATATGATTAATCAGTTCCTGTGAAATTATTAACCCTTGCAGCACTCTATATTTTAATTGATATAGTTTTGCCACCCTAATGTATGCTATTTTTTTTTTTTTAGCAATGGGAATATCCAAGGTATTTATTTCATTTCCTTCAAATGTGTACTGTGCCTTTTGGTGACTAGCCCTCTTCCAAAGAAACCATTTCAGATCAATTGAAAGAGTAAATTTCAGAATATAAACATTAAAAGTTTTTGGCAGACCTGCTTCTTCCTTAAAAAGACCCTCAAATCCCCCATTTCATTACGTTTTGAGCTTTCTACCTCTGCTCTCACATTCTGCCATGTCCCATATGCTCCATTTGGTCTACTGCCCAAACCATTTGTTGCCTGGAGCCCGTATCTCATTCTCCAACACATCTTCAAAAGCTGCTGCGAGACATTTGAAAACCCAAAGATAACATATGTCACAAGTTTTGCTTTGAGAGGCAATCTGGAACTGTGGCAGCCGAGTAGATCCTGCACACCACTTCCGCACGGCGCAGTCACAACTTCCCTTTACATCTTTGTAGTCAGACTGTGGAGGATGGAAGTTGACTCAACTGACATCTGGCACGGCGTGCAAATAGGCCTTTTCGGTGGGAGGGAACCTGGTTTTATTGTGATCCCGAGCCAAGCTTTAAAAGGTTTGGTTAACGGGAAGTTCCTTGAATTTTTGGGGAGCTGACAAAAGAGAAAGAGAGTGAGTTGCTCTAAGGTGAGGCTAGTCAATCATTCGCTAAGGCTTCAGTCCTTTCATATATCCTCTGGCAGCTGTTTCTTTAATAGATGCAGTATTCACTTCAACACCTCTCTAGTCCGGCTTCCTTGTCAAACTCAGAAGTCATTGTTTGAAGTTGTGAAGTAGAAAAGCTTCAAGGTGTATGGTGAATACCTTCAGAGCACACAGTTTTGTTGCTGTTCCTTCTGGAAGGGATTCTCCAGGTATCTAATTCTAAAAAAATAAAGGCTTAGGACTAAGAAAAGAGGGTAAGTCATTGCAAAGGGTAGGGCCTGCCACAGAGAAGGCCCTTCCCCTGGGTGTCGCCAGCCGGCATTGCCCGGCCGACGGCACCCTGAGAAGGCCCTCTCTGTGGGAGCGGATCGGACGAAGGGATGTATGGGGCAGGAGACGGTCTCGCATATAACTAGGTCCCGAGCCATGGAGCGCTTTAAAGATGGTCGTCAAAACCAATTATATATACTGTTAGAGCCCCAATTAAGGGAGGAGACATACTGTTTCCTTTTCTGCCTTTCAGCTCATCACCAGAGACCATCGAGACAGAAAGCCATGAGTTCCGTTGTGTTAATTTTTTAATAGTATTATGAGCTGATCAATAAATAAACCAGAGAGACTAGGATAGATCTATTTCGAGCTTTTTAGCTCTCATCAGCTAGTCATACTATATATACATACATACATACTGTACATAGCACATTCTCAAATATTACAGTGGCCATCAGTGTACTCTCTTCCCTTAGTTCAGGTGTGGCCATGAATAGAAATACAAGAATGTTACCTTTCTCTGTTACCCTCAGTAGAAATTGCTTCATATCTATAGTGAGTTATATGCAGAGCACACCATTCCTCTGGTTTAGTCTTTGGCTTTTTCAGAATTGATTAGCTGAGGTATTTTGTTTTCACCGAGGAACTGCCTACACCAAATAAGCTTTCAGAAAGGAGAGAGAAAAGCCCTATTGATTTCTTCTGCACTGTG
This sequence comes from Rhabdophis nuchalis, assembly GCA_039707465.1. Classification (NCBI taxonomy): domain Eukaryota; kingdom Metazoa; phylum Chordata; class Lepidosauria; order Squamata; family Natricidae; genus Rhabdophis; species Rhabdophis nuchalis. Next base: position 12,223,117 of record CM077658.1, read on the forward strand.
AGAAAGTGCCTCCTTTCTATTGCCCAGGTTTCAGCAACACTTAAGTTTCTTTAGAGCTAGCCAAGCTAGATGGCCCTCCGATGGATAGTGAATTTCATTTGATCCTGGCGTTCCACTGGATGCTAAAAATTGTTGCTTTCTAATGAACTTGCTTCTTTTCTTCCAGCAACGAAAGGAGATGGAGTCCCCAAATTATCCTTTCATTTGCTACCTGTATATCAGTGGTGGGTTTCTGCAGGCTCGCACCTACTCGCGAGAGCCGGTTGGTGAAATTTAGAGAACCGGTGAGAGGGGGTTCCACCGGCGTACCTGGAAGTAAATCTGGCCCGCCGCTGCCAGTGACCCAACGGGAAGGAAAGGAAAGGAAAGGAAGGAAGGAAGAAAGGAAAGAAAGAAAGAAAGAAAGAAAGAAAGAAAGAAAGAAAGAAAGAAAGAAAGAATCATCACAATTGAGTCCAAAATTTTGGTTGCTAAGCAAGAGCGTTGTTAAATGAGTTTCACCACATTTTAAAAGGTGGCCACTCCCACCCTGTCACATGACTGCCAAGCCACACCCACAAAAGAGGCCACACCTACAGAGTAGGTTCTAAAAATTTTGAAACCCACCACTGCTGTATATATGCCATTTACGGCGACATACTTAGGTGTAGAAATCTTAGGATATTGGGCTGTTCTAAATCCAACTATATTTGTTAACATTGTGCCATAACTGGGCTTGCAATTGTTCAAAAGTTAGCTTCCTTGTCCAAAAAGAGCTTTCTACCTTATTCTGAAGGTATTGGTCAGTCAGAAAAGAAAAAAAAGAAAAAGGAAAGGAAAGAAGAGAGGAGAGGAGAGAAGAGGAGAGAAAAAAGAAAAGAAAACTTTTCTTGAATAGTTTTTTTAAAACTACTTTTTTTTTGGAAGTGGTTCATCCTGGTAATGCTGTCTTCTATGGATGGATACATTTCAGCTGCAAAAATCTAGGCAATTTGTTCCTTTGAAAGAAATTTTGACAGCACATTCTCTTTCATCTAATTGAGTGCAAATTGATAGGAAAAATATAACAGCCTTTTCTCTCTGCAGTGCATTACCAATTCCCTTCTAAAACTCCAGGATGGCATCACGAAATTATCTTAATACACATATATTATCTTCATATACTAATTTCTTAGAATTAGATAGCTCAAATACCCTTTCTTTCTTCCCAAATTTTCTCAGTCATTAGCATCATATTTCTTGGAAATGAAACAACAATTTACAACTATGTTGTCTGTAAAGCAATGGGCCAAAAAATGACAAACAACCAGAAATGAGTTTGTTAGATAGTACGGAATAGACATTTGTCCCCCTCCTTTCCTTCTTTGAACAAGTTGAAACAATATCAACAAAAGTAATGTGGTATGTATTTTCTAATGAACTTGTATGATAGTGCTATATAATTTAAAAACAATACAATCTTTGGAGCTACTTTCTTAAATTCTAACAGCTATGTGAAATAAGAAATATAATTATCATAGACAGAGAAAATTATCTTCTATCATGATGATTTTGGGCAATGATATATATTTCTTTAGCTGGGGAATTGCATGATTTCTTAAAATCTAAGAGTAAAGAGAAGCTGTCAGTCTATTCAGATTGTTATAATAATCATGTTTAAAACACAGCTTGGAAAGATATTTTTTTTTAAAGTATTTAATTGAGGAATAGACTTATACATGTACTGTGTATTAAAAATAGCAGATCTGTTTGTTTTAAGAAGTCTAAATATGCTTTTATCTCTAGTTTTATTGCTCTGTTATTCCTTCCTCTCCCACTTTGACATTGTAATTTAAAGTGAACTTTCTGGATCTCTTGTAAAGTTCATGAACCTTTTCAAAAACAGAGACAATATCTTCAAGAGACTAGCCGAATGGTACTTCAATTCGGTATGTGCACATTTTAATTACACTGTGTATTAATCTAACACACACAAGCAATCCACAGTTACTGGAATTATTCCTTACCAAATGACACAACAGCTTGAGATATTTTAAGAAAGAAATAACAAGAGATCTAGAAAAGTATGTACATAGGTACATATGCATATGTTAGGTGACATGGTAGCTCAGTGGCTAAGACACTGAACTTGTTGATCGAAAGGTCGGACGTTCGGCAGTTCGAATCTTTAACACTGCATAACGGAGTGAGCTCCCATTACTTGTCCCAGCTTCTGCCAACCTAGCAGTTCGAAAGCATGTAAAAATGCAAGTAGAAAAATAGGGACCACTTTGGTGGGAAGGTAACAGCTCTCCGTGTGCCTCTGGCATTGAGTCATGCCAGCTACATGACCATGCAGATGTCTTCGGACAGCACTGGCTCTTCAGCTTTGAAACATAGATGAGCAGGTAACAGCGTTCTGTGTGCCTTTAGCATCTAGTCATGCTGGCCACATGACCACAGAGATGTCTTCAGACAGCACTGGCTCTTTGGCTTTGAAATGGAGATGAGCACAACCTACTAGAATCTGGAACTACTACCAACTAAGCAAGGAAATTGGTTAGTCAAGACTTTACAAGTTGTTTTCCATGATCGATCCATTGAGCTACTAAGATCTTTATATTTAATTTCCCCCCAATTGTTTTCCCCGATTCTATTGTCCAGACTTACTGCCATCATCTACAAAAAATACAGTTTTCCATGTCTACAGTACATCTACTCATTTCTTTAGAGTTACTGTTATATGTAGCGTGTTGTGTTATCAATGACAAATTAGTGTGTGAAAATTCCATCAAACTTCAACACCATTATTTTCAACCATTTTTTTTTAGTTTTGCAATTATACCACATTGGGGAAATTTGGAAATTATAAGTTTTTTCCACAGATGTCAAGCGATCGTTCTGGTTTCTCTGTTATGATGTTGTTTATTGTCAGTAGTCTGACCAATTTGGTTGCATCTAATAATGATGTGATCCATGGTTTCATCTTTTCCTTTACAAAGTCTTCATTTGCAGCTGCTTGATAAATGTTGAATCCTTGATTTCATCATGTCTGTTTGCAGTCCTTGTTCCTGAGCTACAAAAATTAATCCTTTTGTTTCTTCCTTTATAATGCCAGCTTGTTAACTATTGCCAGTTCCTGTTTCTTTCCACTTTATTTTCAGATTTTTTTTTTGCTTTAATGTATTAGTTACATATAATGACTTACTTCTCCCATTTGCTAAAGAGTTTCCCCCAATCACTTTTACAGACATTTTTTTTTGCTTCTGCTACTTTCAAGATGTTTTTCTTTGCAAACTCTGATGTGCTTTTGCCTTTGTTGTCTTGATATAATCATGTACTTGATATTTTCCTTTTTAAATCCTTCATTTTGCCTGCAGAATAACAATTTACTATTGTTATAATTATCTTGCATTTTTGTTCTTCTGTTTCTGCTTTGCACACAGCTTAATTTGCCTAATCTACTGTTAATGTTCACCTGAGTAAAAGGCAAGAAATAAAGCAAATAAATGCACAAAACCACAAATGAATAATGTTAATTATTAAATATAAAAGTATCATGAGACAATATTTTAAGATTGCCTTAAAAGAAAAGGAGGAGCTTCCATTTTTTTTACCAATGGCATGATAGAGAAGTGAAAAATCTCATTCGTGTGTAATTCTCGTGAGACTAAAAATAGTTAAGCTTAGGTTAGTATTACCTGCAAACTTTCTTAATTTTGGACTGCATTTCAAAGTTCCTAAAATATCTGTGTTGTATATGGATGTGCACTGTGCAATAACACAACGTCATAATTCCCTCTTGTTTCTGAACAAGAACTGTTTTGCCCTGAGCCCAGAATGCCATGCAGAACAATTTATTTGATATATTTAGCATTGAGGTCAGGCATCATTGCAGACTTTATTACATTCCATAACTATTATGTAGCCCATAAAATTGAACATCATAATACTTTGATTGGAGGTTAAAATCCAAGTTTAGAAACAGCCCACAGATGTACAAATTCTCTGTAAAACTTTTGATAAAATCAGCTTTATCATTCTGTTACCATCAATCCTATAATCTAATGTTTTTCCCATAATCCTTGAAGTAAACATTATGCTTCTTTTTTTTAATCACTGTGTGTTATCAGTAAATAGACAGATAGAGTCTCTTTTCATAGATAGCATAAATCTAGGATAGCTCTTTTAAACATTTATTTAGCAGAAAATATCCCTCCAACAGAAAAATGCTCGCTGTGCGTATTTGGTGTTTCCAGAGGAACCATAATGTATATAGGACATGATTTATACGTATGATTTTTTTTTAAAGTTAAACTTAAGAACTACAGTGTCATATTTCCACTATTCATACTTGACAGAGTAATACTGCCATATATGGTGCCATGTGATAGTAACAGATAGTTACTATCAAGAAGTACACAGAAAATACACTACCTCGAAACTCTGACATGTTCTTACTAATAAAGGAAGGCTGGAGTGTATTTGTTTGTTTAGACCAGTCTTTCTCGACCTTGGCAAAGTTAAGATGTGTAGATTTTAGCTCCCAGAATTCCTCAGCTCAGCATGTGGCACAATTCTATCAGCTTTATAGATTCAAATAATAAAATCAATGACCTGATAACTTTAGCTTTTGGCAGTATGAATTCAGCTTCAAGAAAGTACTGAATATTAATCATTGCTAACCCTTTTTCCCCCAGATAATCATGGAAGTAACTTAATGTATTTACATTTGAGGTTGCATGTTACTTAATACTGCTGCAGCGCCTTAAAATAATCATTTCAGGAAAGAGTTTGCAGAAGTTTGCTTACCTGTATACATTTTTTTAAAAACCTTTAGATAAAAATATATCTGAGCTTTACATGAATTGCTTGGGTAGAACAAAACATAATGCAGCAAAACAAGTGATGGAAAGCATCTGCATTAATAAAATAAAATGTTAGCTTGTTTTCTCTCTGTATTAATCACTTAGAATTTATATGCAATATGGACACCGTGGAAAGCATTTGTACTCCTTCTGAGATGATTTGCAGGCATAGTCTTATATTTTAATGCATCCTACTTATGTTTGATTAAAGCTTTCATCGATATTGTAGACCTGATGAGTAACTGTAGTTAGAAGAATATTTGTTCAGGAAGGCAAAGGACCTGTTTGCACAAATACCCTTGGTAAAACAATGGATCAATTCTATGTCAAAGAAATATTCCCTTTGAGTAGGCTACTGATTTATAGTGCATTCGTAATCAAAGTCTCATTTCAGGTACAAACCAAGGAGCTTTGCCTTGCCATATCATTGTCCCATTGTTTGACTAAGTGGCTCAGTGGCTAAGACGTGGAGTGTGTCAATTAGAAATGTCAGCAGTTTGGCGGTTCGAATCTCTAGTACAGATGTAGGTCTAGTAAATGGTGTAGAGTCTCCTGCGTGAGCAGGGGGTTAGACTAGATGACCTCCAAGGCCCCTTCCAACTTTGTTACTGGTTTTAGGATCACATTAACCATCTGAAAACTTTAAGGGGGAATGTTTTTGTTGATGTACTTGTGTATTTGCCTATGAAAACCACAACACTTTTTTAAAAGAAGGAGATGCTGAGATTCTGAGGAACCATTTACTTTCAGGACTTATAACAATGTATTAACGGTTCAGAGAGAGAAATCATACCTCTGGTGATTATGAATCCATAACCAATGCAAATTGAATGAAAAGAAAAAAGTTATTCTCTAAGGCCGTTAGAAATGGTTGCTGTTTTTAGAAAATAAAAACTTGTTTCTAGGAAAACGTAAAGATGTCATTTTTCTGTGAGGAAAAAAAAAAATCCTCAGTTTCCCCTTCGTTTGTGTTGGATTGGGGGATCTTACATCATAAAAGTGTATTTTAAATCTCTGAATTATAAATGGTCACTTGAAATAGCTGAAATCTTCATATTTCATTTCAAAGAAACAAGGAGAGGATTAAATCAACTAGCCATGCAAGATTATTTTATGCAGTTGGCAATACGGCCAGAAAGATCTACTCCCTTTCTTTACTGGCTAATTTGGTTCATATTGGCATCACTTCCCCCACACATACACACTTTAACTCCTAATTTTAGCTTAGTTATCTTTTCACATTCTTTTAAAGTACTTGAAATTTAATTGTCATTTTATTATTTTTAGTTTCACTGTTTTTTAATCAAATGCCCAGAATATGCCAAAAACATATATAACAAGCAAAGAAACAATTAACTGTACCATCTTCCTTTTATATATAAAGACTAAAACCAGATAAGACCAGTGAACAGACCAGAGTGTGCATTAATATCTTCCTTCCTTCCTTCCTGCCTGCCTGCCTGCCTGCCTGCCTGCCTGCCTTCCTTCCTTCCTTCCTTCCTTCCTTCCTTCCTTCCTTCCTTTCTTTCTTTCTTTCTTTCTTTCACCAAGCAATTAAAAAAAATCATCTGATGTAACCAACCAAAAATATTTTTATTTCATCTTTGCATTTGCTTTGCTTCATTTTTGTGGTATAAAGTTATTAGTAGCTATTATGGCATAACATCCCTTTGTTATAATTTGAATCATTCAGCAAGTACGTGGATTAATAGATTTCCATTCCAAGAGCACTTAAGATGAATCGTATAGATGTTGATTCATTGTCTTAGGCACTTTACATTAGAGGTATTCTGTCATCTTACAACATGTTTTTCTAATGTCTTCTATGATTGCAATTAAGAGTAGTACCTAGAGGAAATATATGCATTTAGAAGTTGATTGAGCTTTCTATTAATAGTGCTTTTTGGGGGATTCAATATTAGATAGCAATGAGTCAAAAGCAACAGTAAATGGTATTATAATTGAGCATTAAAGCAAAGGAGGGAAAATCAAACATGATTAACAGACCATGGGCACATTATCTCATGGGAAACGTAATAAAGGAAAAAAATAGAAAACAAGGATGGTCTCCATAAATCATCTTTATTTAAGTAAAGTAAGGTACTGGTACTAGACTATAAACAAAGCCTCATTTTTATGTACAGTAACTTCTTAAAATTAGTGCCAGTTGGATTCTAAACAGCTTGCCAAAGAAATAACCTTTAAAAAAAATCTTCAAGGTATTTAGAAGGGTATGGAGTTTATTTTCATGTCCTGAGAGAAGAGGAATTGGAGCCTAGGTGCATGACTGTGTAACATCTGTGTTTTAAAAGTAATGGACAGTACCATTGTAAAATGGTTTCAATATTTTACAGATCCAAGGAGAGTAATTGAGATTTTCTTGAGCCAAGGTCATTGTACTCCAACCTTTGAAAGCAAACTCAAGTATCAAAACCTCCAGAGCAGGAGTTCTCTAAGTATATTGAAATCTGCTTACCATTCCTGAAGTGGGTCCTTTTGTACTCCAGTTCTAGATCCCTCCCACCCCCCAATATTTTCATATTGCATATAAATTGTAATTTATTTACTTTTAAGATCAAGGCATTGTCAGGCCCGGAAGCCATCTTTTAGATTGGGCCTTTAGGTCAAAGCCCTAGTAAGACCATACCTAGAATACTGCATCCAGTTTTGGTCACCACACTATAAAAAGATGTTGAGACTCTAGAAAGAGTGCAGAGAAGAACAACCAGGATGATTAGGGAACTGCAAGCTGAAATATACAAAGAACGGTTGCAGGAACTGGGCCTGGCTAGTCTAGTGAAGAGAAGGACCAGGGGAGACATGATACCAGTATTCCAATACTTGAGGGGCTGCCACAAAGAGGAGGGAGTCAAGCTATTTTCCAGAGCACCTGAAAGTCAGACAATCAATAATGGATGGAAACTGACCAAGGAGAGATTCAACCTAGAAATAAGGAGGAACTTTCTGACGGCGAGAATGGCCATTTGTAGAAAATGTGTAGGGTCTTCTTCTTGAATAAGGGGAATTACCAGCCCAATACTCATTTACTTTTTTCATCCCTGAAGCTGACCTGACCAAAGCCATTTTGAAACTTCAGTGTCGACACACTGGAGCTGAGGGTTAGGGAGGGGTGAATAGAGATAGCTGGGGTTTTGTAGCTAAAACAAAATACTTTCTCCTGGGAACCAAGGACATTCTCATACATGGCTGGAGAGAGAGGAGGTGTGATGTTACCAGGCAACTGGATGGCGCCCTGACTGAACCAGATGGTTGATTGTTGGGGGACGGGGACAAACCTTTACTTTTAATTAGATGAAAACCGTGGGAACCTTCAGAGTCAGTTTTTGCCGGAACTGTGCCAAAATGATATATCCAATAAAACTATTCTTTGAGGAATCCACTTTCCTTGGAGTTTTGTTTGCTATGGATCTATTACCTGGAACCCTGACAACTTCCTTATTTATTTATTTATTTATTTATTTATTTATTTATTTATTTATTTATTTATTTATTTATTTATTTATTTATTTATTTATTTATTTATTTATTTATTTATTTATTTATTTTTCATATTTATAACCCGCTCCCATCTCACAACAAGGGACTCGGGGCGGCGAACATAGAATTAAATCAATAAATACAAAATACAAATACATAGATATTAGATGCCTGTGTTGTAACCGTTTTTAAAACCCTCGTTTATAATTGGCGGTGCTGGGGTTACGCAAGGCCGGCTAGTTGAAAGAAGTGAGTCTTAAGACATTTGCGGAAGAGACGGAGGTCAGGAATGGTGCGGATTTCAGGGGGCAGGTCGTTCCAAAGGGCCGGCCCTGCCACAGAGAAGGCCCTCCCCCTGGGCGCCGCCAGTCTACATTGCCCAACCGATGGCACCCTGAGGAGGCCCTCTCTGTGGGAGCGTGTCGTCCCAGGGATGTATGGGGCAGGAGACGGTCTTGCAGATTTACTTACCTATTTGCTTGTATCCCAATTTTTATAATTTTTACAAATAACTCAAGGCAGCCAACATATCCAACACATGTTCCTCCTCCTATTTTTCCAATAACAACAACCCTGGTCTGAAAGAGATTGACTGGCCTAAATCATCCCGCTGCCTTTCATGTCTGTGACAGGGCTAGAATTCAGTCTCCCATTTGAATCCTGGTGTCTTAGCCACTAAATAAAAACTGGCTCTTCTTATGATTGGTAGAGGAGATCTGGTGAGGTTTTTTTTCTTTTTGCGTTTTATTGTTTATTGTGAACAATTTTATTGTTCTTTTGAAGTATTTTAACCTACTTTTTTCTTGGTATCACTACAGCCCATCTCGGGACTATTCACAGTGAAATATATTCAGAATAAAGAAATAATGGCTTACTATGTAAAGCACACTTGTATTGGAATGCCTCTATATTATTTGTAGTTGCTATATTGTTAACAGCTTTTTCCGACTATTAAATAAAGCATCTTTCTTTTTGCAGATTTAGCTATGCACTCGTTCTCCTATAGATATTTCACTATAGTTCCTTTGCTTTGACAGTGTATCTGTTTTATTAGCAAGGGTGTAAAAAAAGTTTGGAGCAGTGAGTCAATTTTATTAACATGAAACTAGCCAGTAAATACTTTGTTTTTAAAGCTACAAGCGTTTATAGAAGAAAAAGCTACTTACACCTCATTAAAAATCTGTTCCTTGCTTTAGAAACATTGGTAATTGTTCTTAACAGTCCCCTAACTTTGTGGCAAACATCATAAAATACTCTTGTATATGGTTTATCTATTTGTGCTCTGGCACAAAGGCCACTGAATGTTGTTTTCTTTTGGCACTATAACTAGGATGGAGCACATTAAATAGAAATACCTATGCAATTAAAAAAAGGGGGGGAAAGAGAAGAAAGTTAGCTGTCCAATCCAGCTCATTGTTCTCATAAAATAGTTTAACCCCCAGAGCATGTTCTCCAATTTAAGTTGCTTTCCAATGCTCAATTCATTGCCTAGAAAATTCCATTGGTCATTATTGAGGAAATTACTTTCTAACATCCCCAACTATCCCTTAGATGAGTATGATTTGCATCAGTGGATTTATAACAGATAGACTACAACAAAGTCACTGATTCCTCCCACAATAGGGACATTCATTCATTCTCTTTGACACTTGTATTTATCTTGCATACAGATGGCTCCAGATTGTGTCCAAACAATTGACAATTTGAAATTGTTCATCAAGCTCTTCCTGTTCATCACCATAGGGAAAAATGAAGGTGTTTATTCATCCAATTGTTGTCCTGATTTTTTGGGGAGATCAGTAATATCTCTAGCAGGGACACAGTGGCTCAGTGGCTAAGACCATGTCGATCAGAAAGATCAGCAGTTCGGCAGTTTGAATCCCTAGCGCCACGTAACAGAGTGAGCTCCAGTAATTTGTTCCAGCTTCTGCCAACCTAGCAGTTCAAAAGCGCATAAAAATGCAAGTAGAAAAATAGGGACCACCTTTGGTGGGAAGCTAACATCGTTCCATGTGCCTTCGGTGTTTAGTCATGCTAGCCACATGACCATGGAGATGTCTTCCGACAGCTATGGCTCTTTGCCTTTGAAACAGAGATAAGCACTGCCCCTCGAGTTGGGAATGACTAGCACATATGTGCGAGGGGAACCTTTACCTTATCTATATTAGGCTCAGCATTGCATGCTGTTGGCAGCTCTCTGTTGTTACGATGGAAGCCTTTCACAGCCAAATCTAATGAGGATTGAACTTGGAATCTTTTCCATGTAGAACATGAGTTGTACAACGGAGCTAAGTTCCCTTTTGCAAAAGACTGCCTGCAATTTTCACCTATTAGTACTAATTGTGCTCTTTGGAACAACAACAAATAAAGCAGTACAGGTTTCAGGCTATGCCCATATATCAAAGATTAGCTAAATCAGTAGGATATTTCATCACAGGATATGGAATAACCATCTGTTAGGAAGTTGTTCATGGGGCGCGATGGTTCAGTGGTTAAAAACATTGAACTTGTCTGCTGGAAAGATCCAAGTGCCACATGACAGGATGAACTCCTGTTCCTTCCCTAGCTCCGGCCAACCTAATAGTTCAGAAACATGCAAATATGAGTAGATAAATAGGTACCACTTTGGTGGGAAGGTAACAGCATTCTGTGCATCTACACCTATAGTCATTCTGGCCAAAAGATCATGTCTTTGGACAGTGCTGACTCCCTCAGCTAAGAAATGGAGATAAGCAATGTCCCCTAGAATCAGACATGACTGGACAGAGGAAATTATTACCTTCATCTTTAGGAAGTTGTGTGTAGCCTACATTCTGGTAGGATTTAAATAGTTGACTTTGAATATCCTCTCCTCTCCCTATATTCCTCTTCCTGATGGCAATGAGGGTGGGGAGTGAAGAATCTTTGTTAAATGAAATTATGAAGAACTCTTGGGCATCCAATTCAATTCAACTCAACAATACTGTTTGCTTGTTGCTTAGTGAAATGTAACCCTATTCAGTGACTAGGAAGAGGAGCCAATAGAGAAAATAAGAGCAGAGAAATAGTTATAGGACATGAAGTTTCTAGGGAGGGGAAAAACCAGTCAGCAGTTTATATAATGCTGTTATTGTAAATGAATTATTGTTGTCCCAAGGTCAGTTTAGAAAGTTGCCAGATGCATATGAATATAGAAAATTTGCTTTTCCCTTTGCAAGTCATCTATGATATAGCAACCTGTGTGGGACTTGAAAATATAGAAATGCATGCCTAGCCCTTTCCTACATGCCTATGTTTATGAAGGTATTTAAAGAAATGGGCTAGTGAATATCATATACATTTACTAAACTGAAAGTCAATTATTATAACTACTACTTCATTTGTATGGGGCTTCATGGCAAACATAATTATAGTAAGTGCCACACAACACCTTTCTTACAAGGTTACCACATAAGTGATCTTGATTATTATTCAACTGTATAAATAACAATTTTTCACAACTCTGTGTTAACCAACGCCTTCCGGGAAATATTTCCCATTATTGCTTTACATGTCAGGTAAAGCAAATCCATTTCAGCTCTTATATTAAAGCATAAGCAGTGTATTTTCCCACATACACAGAGAATGCTATACGTCCATCTGAGTTTGCATATGGAAGAATGCATATCCAAATTGTTTATATATATTTTAATGCCATAGCAACAAAGCGGTCAGCCATGTCAGATCAAAGGCTCTTAAAAAAAAAAACAAACCATGGAGTGCAAGTTGATTAATTTGGGAACTTGCATACCCTGAGAATTCTGAATTTGAGTATCAACTCCATGCCTCCCCCCCTCCCACTTTCAATGCCATCAAAGAATTAAAGGAATAAAAATCTGAGCTTTCACTGTGCCTATACAAAGAAACATGAAAATAATAGAATCTGCCATGAAGCGCTGAGGACTCTGATAATCTTTCCATCAGAGTAAAAATATGAAACATGATAAACGTGAGCTTTTATTTACCTGATTCCACTCAAGGCCTCTGCTCTTTTTTATTTTTTTAGACATGCTTATATCTAAATTGGAAGTTTATTCGTATTCTTTTATGAACAAGTTTTTGATTAACACAACAGATGTATAAATATTCAGATGTACGTCTGCTAATATATGAAAACATCTTTCCCTAATACATGAGTTAGGGCACATTCCTACTTGTGTAAATACTAGTTTAAGGAACGGGTGGCACAGTGGTGAGAATGCAGTATTGCAGGCTAACTCTGCCCACAGCCTGAGGTTTGATCCCGACATTCGTAAACCATTCAGAAATGGCTGTAAAGCACTATGGAGTGATATATAAAGCTAAGTGTCATTTTTCCAATTTAACTTTGCCCTTTTTCACCCATAACCATTTCCATCCTCCAAGATGATCTATTTAACATTTTGCTAGCAAGAAGTAAGACCAGGACGATGAAAAGCTTCAATGCAGGGTTTGTTTCAGCAGCGTTTCGAGAGAAGCACCCCTTCAAAGCTGCTCCATGAAAGCATCGTGCCATTTTATTTCCAAAAGTGCTTTATCTACATTACTTGGCCTCATCTCCTTTTGAAACTTCTCTGAGTTCCAAGAGTTAGAAGATCACTTCTGAGTAGTTTAGTGGCTATAAATGTCAGCTAAGGCCTCATGGAGAAGTGAATTTAGAATGTCAAAATGACACAAAGCTTATGGAGGCACAGGACTTCTTCAGATTTTTGCTTGAACTTTGTATACTAAGTCTATGGGATGCCAGAAGCCATTACCTTGGAGGGAGACGTGCAGTTAAGAAATATGACATATGAATAAATAAATAAATAAAATATGAGAGGGAAGGAGTAGGAATGTTTGTTGGGGGGCAACCTGAATGTGACCGAGAGGCTTAGAAAGTGGAAGATGAAACGTTTGTTATTCTTTATGGCATTAATGTTAAAATAACAATAAGGTCACCAAGAGTGAAAACATGCCATCCTATAGAAATGTCACAGAAGCTATGAAAGAAGGATTTCAGAGACAACATCAAACATAGAAATGGTGACATGGTAGATGGAGAAGTGGCTTCTAGAAGATATGAATATGTTGAGGCACTTCAAAGGCCGTGATGATTGAAGCTTCTTTGAAGCAAATCACTCCTGCCAAGTTTGCAGAACCCCTCTTAGATTATAATGGTTAAGATATGGAATTTTTCCTAGCATTAGTATCCTTGTATTGATGATGAGTCACCCATTATTACATGCAAAATGGATCTAATGACTGGCCTGTGAAAAAATTCCTTGAAACCTTTCTACCAAATACCATCAGTAGTATTTCAGTTTTCTAGAACACTCCACAGTTGCCTCACCTTGGAGGGAATTCCAGAGCTTATATTTACATGGGCAAAATGCACAGCTGATGTCTTAAACTAACCCAAATATCTTAATATCATGTTTCCCTGAAAATAAGACAGGGTCTTACTTTCTTTTGACCCTTGAAATAAGCACTTGGCCTTATTTTTGGGGAGGTCTTATTATTTCTGAGGTGCAGGAGAGGGTGAGTGTGATCCTCTCGTGGCTACTGTTGTGTCTCAATATTTTCGGGGAGGGCTTATTTTAGCGCATGCACTCAAAAGCCCAATTGGGCTTATTATTCAGGGAGGTCTTATTTTGGTGGAAAGGAACAGGGTAGTATTTTGGGATTCCAGGAACCCCTCCCACACACACACACACAGTTTTTACCTAAAGGACTGCTGTGTATAGGGGGCCTCTTTTTAGTGTCTGCACTGAGATGCCAGAACAGTTTTGTAAAACTTTGGAATTTATTTCCTATAGACAAAGAACTTGCATCAAATAGCAGATTAAAAAAAAGGAGATCTTGTTAATGATGTGCTAATAATTGCACAGCAAATGATAAAATAAATAAAATGCCATATTTGTCTACTTCAATGAGCAATCCGTTTGCGAGATTTATAGATACCAGATCAATGTAGCTACAGTAGCCTTGTTCTCAAATATTTAAGCAGTTACAATAGAACTGCATTTACAGTATTGCAGTTTTTTAATGAAACATTTCTTCTTCTTCTTCTTCTTCTTCTTCTTCTTCTTCTTCTTCTTCTTCTTCTTCTTCTTCTTCTTCTTCTCCTTCTCCTTCTCCTTCTCCTTCTCCTTCTCCTTCCTCCTCCTCCTCATCTTTCTCTTCCTCCTCCTCCTCATCTTTCTCTTCCTCCTCCTTCTTCTCCTTCTTCCCTCCTCCTATCTCTTCCTCCTCCTCTTCCTCCTCATCTTCTTTCCCTTCCCCTCTTACAAGAAAGATGCACTATTTTGATCTCTGAGTTCTCCTGTTGATAATTTTATTCCCATTTTAAAGATAGATTCTTTACTAATAAAACAGGTATTTCAATGTATTTTTCTGATCATTTTTGGGATGTTTTTCTGAGTAATCCATTCTTTGTTCAATATCATCATTATCTATTTCCAAATTAATAGAAATATGCAATGTTGCACACTTTCTTAAATGAGTGCCAAAATGTTTGGAATAAAACATTTTTATTCTTTTCCTTAAAGGATGGGACTTGGAGGATTTATTGCTGATTTATAATATTATAAATGGTGGTTTATATCTAATTGATAATATTCGTAGAATTGTAAGATTAGGAACGGATACATTGTTTTGGTTTAGGTTTGCCTGCAAAAAAAAAATCCCATCAATCCAAGTAGGGCTGAACATTACATATGCACGAACAGGTGTTACAGTAGAGGAAACACTTGCAAAATTTATGATGATCAGTCCAAATTGAACATATGCTTAAAAATATACAAATTTCAGTGTGATCTGCCTTCATATGGTAAAGGGATAAACCAACTTTAAGAATAGAAAGTAACAACTGAACAAACCTGATATTTACAAATTCACCCAGATTTCCAAAACAAATAGCCTATAACTATCAGTGCTTCTATTTCTGTATTAAACTCCTCAAAACATTTATACTTAGCAAAGCCAACACTAAGATTTTTCTTTAAAATAAGAATAAGGTAAAGGTTCCCTTCGCACATACGTGCTAGTCGTTCCTGACTCTAGGGGGCGGTGCTCCTCTCCATTTCAAAGCTGAAGAGCCAACACTGTCCAAAGATGTTCTCCATGGTCATGTGGGTGGCATGACTAAATGCCAAAGGCACACCGAGCGCTGTTCACTTCGCACCAAAGGTGGTTCCTATTTTTCAACTTGCATTTTTACATGCTTTTGAACTGCTAGGTTGGCAGAAGCTGGGAGAAGTAACGGGGGCTCACTCCGCTCTGCAACACTAGGGATTCAGACTGCTGAACTTTCTGATCAACAAGCTCAGCGTCTTAGCCACTGAGCCACCATGTCCCCATAATAATGATTGCACTACTTCAATTTCTGCTTCAGTTGAAAGTGGAATTCAGCTTTTATATATTAAACTAACTCTGTGTAGATAGCAAACTTTCTGTAGATGTTTAGTTTCAGAGGCCCCTGTCATTCAACAGAATGAGGCTGCAGATACTGGACGTGTGGGAGACAAGGATATGGGTCCTGAAGTCTTTTCTAAACCTCCTAAATTAGGTTAACTGTCTTCTGATGCAGAAGACAATTTAGATCCATGATTGGATCTAGTGCCGAAGAAAGATTTAGCGGCTAAACCATCCATCATCTGAACTGTACAGAGGAGATAGCTATCTTCATCTCGGGCATCAATAGTCCTAGCTGAGTTTGTTTACGCCAAGGCTAACAGCATTATGAAAGATCCAGATTAGGATTACGTGATATATGAAATATGAAGGTTCAATCAATGTCCTCCATTGCCCTCATCTTTAACTTTCCACTACACTGGAAGAATTCAAGACTGTCATTCTGCTGCTCTGTGGGGGCCTTAAAGCCCTTGAAATTTCATTGTCTTCCCAGTGAAAGCATGGATGCCAAGAGCAGCTTTGTTTCTGGGGTTAACCCTTATAATGGCTTGAACCTTCTCCCTCCGTAGTATTAGTACAAGCCTGAACTTCAAGGAGGGGAGCTCATTTTTACTTAATTTACCTGCAGCAGATTTCTCAGATAATCTGTGCCTTGAGGGTGGAGGAGGAGGAGGGGGGGGGGTGATGAGCAAGGAAAATAATGAATCGGTTCGTCAGAAGTGAAGCTGCCATTTTATTCCATAAAGCACCAAAGAAAGAGCGGAGGGGAAAAAAAGCTTATTTGCTATTAATGGCTATACTTTGCATTCTAGTCAGGTTCGTGGAATGCATACCACTTTATTGAGACTAATCCTTGGAGATTGGCAGGTGATTTTGATTCATTCACATTTGTTCAGAGGTGACTCCATTGCTGCTGTCTGAAATATGCTTTGTTCCTTAGTAACAAACAATTATAACTAAATCAGTTCCCAGAGCTTTGTCGCTCATGTAGAACAAAGGTATAAGAATGATTCGTTTACTTCTTTCACCCACAGATATATATAGGAATTGTGTGTGTGTGTGTGTGTGTGTGTGTGTGTGTACACATCTATGTGTATATCCATATTATCTGTATCTCTATATATATACACACACACACACTCACACTACATATACTGTATATCTCTGTGCAGCATATCACAGAAGTGAATACACCCCTCACCTTTTGTAAATATTTAAGTATATCTTTTCATGTGACAACACTAAAGAAATGACACTTGGCTACAATGTAAAGTAGTGAGTATACAGCTTGTATAACAGTGTAAGTGTGCTGTCCCCTCAAAATAACATAACATACAGCCATTAATGTCTAAACTGCTCTCAAGATATACTTAAATGTTTACAAATGTGAGGGGTGTGTGTACTTGCTTCTGTGATCCATTTGTTCATTCATTCATTGATTCGTTCATTGATTCATTCATTCATATATTCCCTTCTCACTCTTTAGGGGTGGTGTTTGCCTTCCTGAATCCACTAGAGGCCTGGGAATTTGATAGTTTTGTGCAAGATCTTAGCTGTTCCTAGAACTGCACTCTTTTGGGCAGACAGCTGTGATGTTGTTCTTGAGATCTGTTGAGGTCACTCTTCCAGTTTAGGTCTCATAGTTCCAACTAGGCTCCTACCATCACCACTTTGGTCGGATCCACAAGTGATAGAGCTTTTGGTTAGTACAGGCAGAGGAAAAAGAACACGGTGCTAGGAGGAGACTCTATGGTGGGGGAATCGACTTCCAGTAGGCTCTAGAATTGAAGGGGGGAAGCTTCCGGTTAGGACCTTTGTGGCTCTTTAAGTATTTAAGGTTGCTGACCCCTGGGTTAGGTGATGGGAACAACAGACTTTTGGATATTTTACATATATAAATATCAAGATTATTTCCTGTTTCATGAACTGTCACCAGGGAAGAGCTACTTGATTACTGAATTTTGTTCATCTTAGGAAAGTTTTAAAATCTTTCATTGCCAATTACAAGTTTGGTCTCTAGACTTCAAAAAGGGGAAACTATCTAGGACATAAATATCATTTCAGTTCTTTGGTGCAGGATGTAGAGATGCCAAATACACTGATGTGATCAGTCAGCATGGACAGATTTCCAGCCAAAACTACACAACTTGCTGATATATGTATAGCTGACTGCTGACAAGGGAGAAGAAGGGTGTGGAAAGCTCTTTTAAAAATGAAAATTCTACCCTATTTAAATTTTAACAGATCTCTATTCACATTATGGTACTATTTTCTACCTTTAAAAAAAATATATCCATCTTTCTTTCTGTCAGTCTTTCTACTAGCTGTCCATTCATTGTCTAAAACAGGCATAGATTTGTCAGGTGCCAATAACCAGGAACAGGTGTTGAGTTCAAACACTTCAAACCTATACACAAAAATGTGATCTATTCGTGGTCAAGCAAATTATTTTTCTATAAGAATCAACAGAATTCAAGAGAGCCGGACTTGTGTCTCTTGTGGGAACATAGCGATTCCAGATTGATGATGCATTTGACCCCTCCATCAGGCTCAGCCTGGTAATCTCCCATGATCAGACTTTTCAAAGTTCTTCAGGGTGTTTTCTTCTCTTGAACTAATTATGGATGAGCTCGTTAGAAATATAACAGACAATCTCTTTAAAAAGTAGCTATGAATGAAAGGTAGATGGGGAAAGGTGCAAACAGCATTTTGCAACCATGAATTTCAACACACACACGTAAAGCACACAATTCCGAAAGTAAGCAGGCATTTCATGCATTGCTTGACTCTTATTGTTCAAAATGAAAATTCCAATTATGATGGCAGTATCAAATGTGCATTAAAGGATATTATTAATTCCACAGCAATATATATGATGGCATTTATAATAGGGTTTAGGAGTCATATTATCAAGTTGCATTTGTAAAGGAGGATGCTGATCATGTTCAAACGAACTTTTAATAGCCTAATAATGAGAGTGAATCACTTTTGTGAGAGTTTGTTTTCTCTAAGCTGTCAGCAGGGAGTCATCTTTAAATAGAAAGCACAGCTTTGGAAGTTGTTGTCTTCCATGGAAGTTAAGCTAAACCTTTCAGTGTTTATTTCAAAGTCATATTTCATACTCAGATACTTTTTTCCCCCCAGAAGAAGTTACTCCATAGCAAACGTATTGTCCACTGGATGCAATCAATACAATATATCCTGCAAAATCAATGGCCCTTTAACTTGGGTTAGAAAGAGATGGTAGTTTTTTACATAATACTAAAGATAGCAGTTCCTCTAAAATAACTTGTTGATATTTTAGAGGAATTACTGTCTTTATCGTATAGTCAGGCAACTGCAGTGAAATTCTTCTACCTTTGTTTTTCTTCCCCTGTTCTCATTAAGTTACACTTTCAAAATTCTTTCCTGGGTGGAATGGTATGTGAATATGTAACATTTTAATGGTAGAAACATTGATGTCTCTGGCCTTATCCTGTGTTCCTGGTGTCCCACATTCCCCTTCAATCCCAAGGAAAAACCTCAGGGAAAACTTCTTGTTAGACCCAAAGTTGCTTTTTCAAGAGGCAACTGAACTTTCTTTGTGAAGACATTTTGCTTCTCATCACAAGAAGCAATTCTCTTGGATGAGAAGTGAAATGTATTCAAGGAAAATCCACACTGTATCTCGGACATTAATACAATTGAACGGGTCCAAAGGTATTTCACGAGAAGAGTATTCCACTCCTCTGCTCACAACAGAATCTCTTATGCCACCAGGCTCAAAGGTTTGGGCTTGCACAACCTGGAACTATGCCACCTATAGTCTAAGCATGGTACACAAAATTGTCTTCTACAACATCCTATCTGTCAATGACTACTTCAGCTTCAACCTCAATAATGCATGGGCAAACAATAGATACAAAGTCAAGGTAAACTGCTCCAAACTCAATTGCAGAAAATACGACTTCAGCAACAGAGTGGTCAACGCATGGAATGCTCTACCCAGCTCTGTTGTTGCATCCTCAAACCCTCACAGCTTCAAACTCAAACTGTCTACTGTGGACCTCACCCCATTCTTAAGAGGTCCATAAAGGGGGCGTGCATAAGCGCACCAGCGTGCCTACCATTCCGGTCCTACTGTCTCCATTGATTTGTATTCATTTATTTTGTCCATGTTTATATTTATACCTGTTATCTTGTACATGTTTGACAAACTAAATAAAATAAATACATAAATAAAAACAAAGGAAGTCCTGTTGCCTCTTGAAAAAGCACCTTTGGGACAACGGTGACCTGGATGACTGAGAATCTCCATAGACAATTCTTGCTAGAGTTTTTCAGAGAATCCCCATGCTTGAGAATCTGTTGGAGAATTTCTCCTGTCCTTCAGAAGAGAGCTAGAGAGATAGGGAGGGGGGAAATATTCCATCCAATTTTTCTGCCTATAAAGAAAGTAGAGAATTTTGAAAGGTTATAGTACTATGCTCTGTCCTTGCACTCTTGTAAGAGGGATATTGAGTTTCATTATCTGCTTCTCTTATTCTGTAATGACGGACGGTAATACCAGCTGCTGCAAAGTTGACCGATGGCTTGGGTAAGGTACAGGAGAAGGCATGAAACATTTGGCTACAAGCCCTTTGGAATCAAAATCCCGTTTTTGATTGTCAGTCTCTTCCTTATCCCACTAATCATTTCTTGGATCAAACTCCTGGCTTTGGCATTTTATCTTAGCAATTATGAGTGCAGTGCCAAAATGATTTGAAATAGCAAAGTAGGACACTTACGGGATACTTCACTGGCTACATTAAAACTTTCACCCAATATCTGCTTATAATTCAAAAATCACTAGCTACACATTTCTTGTGGTACACGTTTGCACAGTCTTCCATCTATGGTTCCTTTTCATATACACTCCCCTAGGGAGTAATTTGAGATTTGTGCATGAAGATGAAATGATTAGTGGACTGGAAGCAATTGGAGGACTTCTCATGCAAAGAAGCAATGGTCATTAATCTCATGGTTGAACATTATATTGGTCAAATCTAACATTTTGCCAGCCATAATGGGAATCGTTCTGTTTTAATTTGTTGTAAAAATGATCCACCTTTACAGTGGTCAAAATAAAATAAAAGAGAGCTATGCGCACTGCTACTGATCTAGAAGAAAACAGTAAAAATACTGGAGACAAATTCTTTGGCCAATCATACTTGACCAAATTATTCTATTCTATTCTATTCTATTCTATTCTATTCTAGCAGTGTTCCGATATCTCAGGGGGTGCCACAAAGAAGAGGGAGCCAAACTATTCTCCAAGGCACCTGGGGGCAGGACAAGAAGCAATGGGTGGAAACTAATCAAGGAGAGAAGCAACTTAGAACTAAGGAGAAATTTCCTGACAGTTAGAACAATTAACCTCTGGAACAGCTTGCCTCCAGAGGTTGTGAATGCCCCAACCCTGGAAGTCTTTAAAAAGATGTTGGATAGCCATTTGTCTGAAATGGTATAAGGTTCCTGCCCACGCAGGGGGTTGGACTAGAAGACCTACAAGATCCCTTCCAACTCTGCTATTGTATAACTCTATTCTAGTCTAGTCTAGTCTAGTCTAGTCTAGTCTAGTCTAGTCTAGTCTAGTCTAGTCCAGGTTATTCTCTATTCTATTCTATTCTATTCTATTCTATTCTATTTAGTCTAGTCTAGTGTAGTCTAGTCACTCCAGTCCAGTCCAGTCCAGTCCAGGTTCTATTCTATTCTATTCTATTCTATTCTATTCTATTCTATTCTATTCTATTCTATTCTATTCTATTCTATTCTTATTTCTATTTTATTCTAATTCTAATTCTGATTCCATTCCACTCTGCATTGTCAGAGATAAAGATTTGACTACTCTTAGTCTAAAGAATACTACGGTAGTTTGATTACTTTAGTCTAGTCACCTACAGTATATTGTTCCTTAAATTGTCATGTTGATTTGTCTTATTTGACAATGGTGAGAATGAGGCTCAATTTACCAGGGGCAGGGGGAGCAGAGAAACACCACAAAACAATATAAAATTGTGTAATCTGTACTATTCTGGAGAAATTCACCTACTTGCCCACCCAAAATTGCTGACACTGTCTACATTATATTAAAATTCTGAATTACTGCGTTTTCATCACTTTCTCATTCTACAGCTGCTATTTTCTGTTGTCAGCATTCTGATTTACAAGACTGTAGATGGTGTAAAACTGTTGCTGTAAATGGGCAATTTCACAAGCATGTTTACTAATTGATAAGCTGAAGCAACTTGAAAGTGTAAACATAACACATGTTTCTGAAGTCGACAGGACTTTACATAAGGGGAAGCACCAAACCTAATAGTCTAGCTTTCA
The DNA here is from genome assembly GCA_039707465.1 of Rhabdophis nuchalis. NCBI lineage: Eukaryota > Metazoa > Chordata > Lepidosauria > Squamata > Natricidae > Rhabdophis > Rhabdophis nuchalis. Next base: position 12,245,184 of record CM077658.1, read on the forward strand.
TTAAATTTTTATCAAAGTCACTTGAAAGCAAACATTTCTATGCAAATTTTAAGGCAGAGGGTGGGCTGATTTGCAAAGTCACACAATATGTATTTATATTTTACAATATCGCACATGCACAGAATGTACGATGCATGAAAAATTTAATTACTACAAGAGAGGGAAATCACCAAAGTAAAAGAGGTAGAATGCAAGAGTTTAAGAAACATTTAGAAAATAATTTTAAAATGTTTTATTTATCCTTGCTTAGGGGGTCTCTGAGCTAACGTTAGGCTAAAATATCCCCCTTGCCTCTTTGCAAAAAGGTTTGAGGACAATTCAATATTATTTTTTTCAAAATCGTGGGAAGGGGAAATAATTATTTTCAGACTTCAAATTCATTTTCATATGAGGCTCTTGTGGCCCTTCGTTCCTGTATAGCTGCAAACTACACAGGAATAGTTTTCTGCAATCGCTAGTTTGTCCTTCAATCTATTTTAGCTATATAATGTCTACTGATATCTCCTGTAACTATGTATGTGCAGAAAACAACTGAATCAGGTGTTCTTTTCAGGAAAAGATTTACCCAGCTGCTATCCAGGTAACATTTAGTTACTTCTGTTCTCAGGCTTTCTCAGATGGTGGCAAAAGCTTATTCAACCTCACACCTTCCTGCCTTTTTTTAATGCCCTTAAAATAAAAAGAACAAGAAAAAAGTTGGATTTCTAGCTTAGCTTATTTGGGGTGGCTTCTTCATGACTTTAAGGGTGGCTCAGTGGCTAAGATGCTGAGCTTGGTGATCAGAGAGTTCGACAGTTCGAATCCCTAGTGCCGCATAATAGAGTGAGCTCCTGTTACTTGTTCCAGCTTTTACCAACCTAGCAGTTGGAAAACATGTAAAAAAGCAAATAGAAAAATAGGAACCACCTTTGGTGGGAAGGACTCAGTATTAAAAGATGACTTAGGTGCCAAAAATATAAGTACTGCTTGAGAAGTTCCATAGGCTGCATGAGACTCTTGTGCATATTTCACAGCCTCTGAAGCCGTCCAAGACCTCCTAGCCAAAAACAGATGGCACAATTTCCTGGAAGAATTTCTGGAAGGAAAGCAGTTAAGGTCCATTAAAGTTTTGATTTTAATATTTAAGCTCTACAGTAGTTTCCTCCATGCAATGTACCGATCATTTTCTTTTGGTCAAAGTTACTGATTGCCATTAGGAGGAAAGGAGTGTCCCCAAGCCATGAAAAGGTTCTCCATTCCATGCCTAAGGTAATAGTCCATTGATCTAGTAGTCTACTTTAATAATGGATGTAACCGAATTTCCATAATGAGATTAAATAGGTTAATCAGGAATGAACTTTACTGTAGTTAGATGTTGGAGGCAGGTTGGTGACCACTTTCTAGTGTTGTATCCTAGAGATTTGCATTCTCTTTAAATATATGAGAAAGGGTTCAATGGCTAAGCTTGTTGATCAAAAAGGTCGGCAGTTCAGCGGTTCGAATCCCTAGCGCTGCGTAACGGAGTGAGCTCCCATTACTTGTCCCGGCTTTTGCCAACCTAGCAGTTGGAAAGCATGTAAAAAAGCAAATAGAAAAATAGGAACCACCTTTGGTGGGAAGGGAACAGCGTTCTTTGCACCTTTGGCATTTAGTCATGCCAGCCACATGACCATGGAGACGTCTTCGGACAGCGTTGGCTCTTCGGCTTTAAAACAGAGATAAGCACCGCCCCCTAGAGTTGGGAACGATTAGCACATATGTGCGAGGGGAACCTTTACCTTTACTTTATGACTTCACCTCTTTGCTTAGCCTAAAACATACCTGGAACTTGCACTAGTATTCTCCCTAGGGATTCCATTTATCTGTCCACACAATATATAACCTCAACTAACAATCATTTGTTTAGTGACCATTTATTTGAATCATAATATGAGGTATATAATGTTCCTTATTCTGCTCTCTCTCTCTGGATGCTAATATTTGCAAACTTTTATAAATATATTTTACAGGGAGCAATGGCTCCAAGGTTAAAATGTTTGGCTGCTTGTCTGGAAAGTTGACAGCCCAGGTTCGAGACCCAAACACTGTGCAATGGGTGAGCTCTCATTACTTGCCTCAGTTCCTGCCTACCTAGCAGTTCAAAAACATACAAATGCAAGTAGATAAATAGGTACCACTTTGGTGGGAAGGTAACAATGTTCTCTGCTCCTTTGGTGTATAGCCATCCTGGCCTCATAGCTATGGAACTGTTTTCAGACAATGCTGGCTCCCTCGGCTAAGGGAGTCTGGCACTGCCAGTAATGGTATCCTATTTTCTTCACTACCATTTTGGTACCATGAGCATGTCTGGCCATGCGCAGAACCTTCTGCGTATGTGCAGAAGGTCCATGATGACGGATTGGTGGAGCCTCTTGCCTCCATCACTACCGGTTTGCCCGAACAGGTGCGAACTGGCAGAACACCACCTCTGGGCGCTGTCAGGCACAACCGGACCAGTGGTGGGTTGCTCATTTTTTTACTACTGGTTTGGGCATGCTCATGCGATGCAAAGGGGAAAACTTTACCTTTTTGAACTAAGTGCAACCCAAAATGTTCCCGTTCTACACATGCACACACATACAAACACACACACACACACACACACAGAGGAAGGTATTCTACAGTCTCATTTCCTTTTGCCAGAAAGTCAATCAATTAAGTAATTGGCCAAAAATACTTGCATTTTCTTATTTCAAGAATCATGCTTTAAGACATTTTCTGCAGTTGGGAAAGATTTTTCATCTGCCTCTGAAATCCAATATGCAGTTATTACCCTTGAAACTCTCTCTCTCTCACACACACACCAGTACACACAAATATCTATGCAAACACTTTTGATATTAAATGGAATTAACAAAGCAGAATCTATTCCCAGTAAGTATTTTTAGGAATCTCTTCAAACTTTGTTATAGATAGCATTGCTTTAATGAGGGATTTTGCAGTCCCTGTCTCAGTAGGGTTGCACTTAGCTCATTCACAATGATTATTCTACGTGGTCTTTGAATGGAATGCAAATTATGAAACTTTGCATGTTTATTCAAAAGGAGTGGTTTTCTTTTGAGCTGCAAATTATAGTACTTGGTAATCAATAATTTCAGGGCATTAAGAACTGTGCTAAGATTTTCATTAGCTTGAAGAAGAGCAGAGTTAAAGAAATACTAACTGGTATTGATGTTTAAATTTGATTTAAACTACGTTACTTAAACATATCTCTACATTGCACTGAGTTTATTTTTCCACATTTAGAGAACATTCCAAGATATCGCATGAACCTAAATAAGATAAAGCACTCTGTGAACTAATTTCTTTCTAAAATAAACCAAGAAAAATGCCACTTGTGTCTCCTTTTCATTAAATTATCCTCTAGCCTATTGATTTAACTCAGGTTGAAACCTTACTTAGCAAAAAAAAAAACATAAACCACTGAACAAGCTCATTCTTGATCTACTGATCCCTGGTGGGCCATAATACATGGCTGCCATGTCATAGATTGCCTGGGGCGGTACATTTGACAAGCCTTATCTGCAGAAACTTGATGAGACAAAGAAATGTTTTAGGTAGTTGTGACAGAGAACAAAAGAGAAGGAAATGTCACTGTTGATCCCAAGCCAAATACCATAGTAGGGACTAACGGTTTCTACAGGAAGTCCATGACAACTCCTGTGCAAAACCATTATCTAAGGCTTGGATAAGTTGCACACTGGCCCCACCCATGCCTGGTTAGCGAAGGGGGGAAAAGTTGTGTTACATAACGCCACAATGACAACACCAGTTTGACACCCCTAATCTAAAGCATCAGATAGTTTCAATTGCCTGGGCTTGTATGCATTAAGAAGCCAAATTTAAACAAGCCATATTATGAAGCCAGCCATACACGACCATAGGTCAGCATTACTAGATAGATTCAAATCAGGAAATCAACTCCATAGTAAGGTAAAAATTGCTATTGCAGAGATTGACTATAACAGCAGAAGCTTGCAAGTCTGATTTTGATGTACCTTCTGCTCCATATTATTATTCCAGTGAATCAGGGATCTGATTCAGAGGCATTTCAGAATATTGTCTTGTTTCTCAGTCCTTAACCAAATGTTTCAGTCCATTTTCCCTAGGGAGAATTTCTTGCATATTTCCATTCTTCAGTCCTTAACAAAATAGTTTATGGTGTTTATGGCAGAGATATAGTAACCCGTGAACTCTAGAGATTGCAGTCTGGAAACAAACACAATTCATTGAAAATTTAGAATATTCTTCCAAACACATACAAGGATGTTTCTAAAACACCTATGTGCTTAATGAGCTTTTACCACATTGTATCATGCCTGTTTATTGTGTGCTTAGTTTTTACTGGTAAAGCTTGTTGCTAATGTACCAGCCACTAAAGAGATTGTTTATAGTTTAGCCATAAGACAAAAACATTTCTATATATTCAAGTAACCCTGAATAAATAAGGGACCCAACAAAGCCAGGCTTTATAACAGCACTAATAACATTTTCTTGCTTCTGCTCTCTTCTCTGTTAGGGCCTTTATAATCACGTAACCTGCTTTTCAATATAGAACATTTTCCAACACTATTGAAAATGAGACAGCAAAATGTGACTGCCCGTCCTTCCTAGTAGGAAGTACATTTTGAAATTAATTGCAAATCTCAAAGGTGCCACTCACAGTCATGCTAACAACTTTGACATTTTTGTGATGCTACAAGCCCATAATTAATTTCTTTAAATGGATTCTGGAGGTGGAAGGATGATAGAAATCTAAGGACTAATAAGAAAGAAGCCAGAGGACGCCACAAAAACTGGTTGTTTTCCAAACACTCATGGTAATAAACAATAATATTTAAAAGATTGCACTTCTGAAAGCAGAGGGCTAATTAAGAAAATGCGTGGATGTGATACAATCCATCTTGAGCAACATGTCCTTAAATATGTTATTGGCTTTGATCCACAAATCTTTGTGTGTGTCCATCTTTGGCTGATGCACTATATTCATATTTCCCTACAATTTTGTGTTTCTAGAATTAATACCCCAATCTCATTGTGGAAGATCCATGAAGCTATAGTTTAACTCTTCTCTCTTTAAGTAGATGATATTAATGCATATTGTAAAATAGGTACATTAATCTAATCTTTAAATACACAATGTCCAAACCATAAATTGATTGATACAAATAAGCTAGCTAAAATCAGGGAAAATACCTAATTCACTCTGACATACAGTTTGTCTTTTCTTTCCAGTTCCAAGTTTATTTCACTTCCTGAAGTTTTGAGAGACATTTCAGATGTTTCCATTTGAAAAGTATATTTACGTGACCATTGTGAAATGCCCATCCATATATGTCTTAATATTTTGGAATCTTCAAAAAAATAATAATCCAGGAAATCAAGATTTGATTGTGCAGTTCTTTTCATATATTTAAATTATTTATACTAAACTTCTAATCCTTGGTTTTGGAATATGATATATAAATACAAAGAAAGAAATAAGTAAATCTATAGTTTCTCAAAGAAGGCTACAATCAAAACAGCACTGAAATAATCAACTGTATCTAAATAGTGAAATGGAAATGTAATGGAAACATTATGTACCTAAAATGATAAAGCATTGGAACAATTGAAATAGCATTCAATTAAAAACAAAAAACAAAGAGAGGTAGGATATTCCAGAATCATTACTGGAAAAGAGTGGATGAAGACCACTCTAAAGATATTCTGCGTAGTTTCCCCAAATTTCAATGGGAAAAGCATTGCAGAATGCTAATGCTACCACAGAGAAGGCAGCCATGAACTGCTGCCAGATATCATTCAGCAATATTTGGTATATGTAGTGGGATGTTTCCAAATGACCTCAGTGACCAACAAGGTCTAAAGGTATTCTGACCTGAAGTTATTTAGAGCCATAACTGAGACATTGAACTTGGTTCACTAGCTATATGAAAGTCAGTGTGGTTGCTTCAAAAAAGAGCTAGGTGCCCTACTCTATAACCTGATTCGATGCCTTCTAATATAATAAGTGCAACAGCTACGTTGACAATGTCTTCCCAACAATCAGCAGAAGTAGCCTCCGTGTCCTTTGTAAAACAGCCTAATCTGTAGACAGTGAGGAGGATGACCTTGATAGAGAGAGGAACGGATGTCACAGATGCTTCCTGAATTCAAATAAGGAGAAAAGAGTGAGAAGGAAAAGCTTTTATTGGGTTGCTCCAGCAAAGTTTGCAATTAATAATGAAACTGTTAACACACAACAATTTAGTTGGGCTGGCTTCAGTGCAGTTTGTGGCTCTCTTATATCATGCTCAAGACTATAGTATGTTGGGCTAGATGGTCCAGTGGTGGGTTTCTGCAGGCTCGCACCTTCTTGCGAGAGCCGGATGGTGAAATTTAGAGTGCCAGTAAGAGGGGGTTCCACTTGCGGACCCAGAAGTAAGTCTGGCTTGCCGCTGCCGGTGACCCAACGGGAAGGTAAGGAAAGGAAGGCAGAAAGTAAGTAAGTAAGTAAGTAAGTAAGTAAGAAAGAAAGAAAGAAAGAAAGAAAGAAAGAAAGAAAGAAAGAAAGAAAGAAAGAAAGAAAGAAAGAAAGAATTTATCATCAAAATTGAGCCCAAAATTTTGGTTACTAAGCAAGAGCGTTGTTAAATGAGTTTCACCACATTTTACAAGTTGGCCACTCCCACCCTGTCACATGACTGCCAAGCCACACCCACAAAATAGGCCACAAATAGGTTCTAAAACAATGTGAAACCCACCACTGGTCTCTTTCAACTCTGTTAATCTGTTATGATTAAGAAACAGCGGACATCTGTTTCATTCTTGAGATATATGCTCAGTCGGTACATTCAGGGGTGATGCAGTAATAAGTTTGATTATTTTGATTCCATCCCCCCCATATATTTTCTGATAATGAGCTCAGGATTTCATTGAAAGAATCTCCAGGACCTTCTCTGTTTTTTGACTTTCACTATACCTTGGTACAAGTGGCTCAGGGGCTAAGACACTGAGTTTGTCGATCAGAAAGGTCAGCAGTTCAGCAGTTCGAATCCCTAGCACCGTGTAACAGAGTGAGCTCCCGTTACTTGTCGCAGTTTCTGCCTACCTAGCAGTTCGAAAGCAGGCAAAAATGCAAGTAGAAAAATAGGAACCACCTTTGGTGGGAAGGTAGCACGGGGCGAGGGAAATCTTTATCTTTTTATATCTTTGTGTTTGCTTCTTTCTACACACCTCTTCTCCTCTCTCTGCACTGCTTAATGTATCTTGTGTTATGCATAACAGAGGGTGTTGTTGTTCTACGTGATGCCACTTTATTTAACAAGTAGAATGTGCAGTCTGTTACAGGCTATTGTTTTCCCCCCCAACAGTTTTCAAAGGTTATTTTCATGTGTAAACCTGGAGAAGCCAAGCATAGTTACCCAAGTGTCATATGCATCTCCCCGCCCCCTCTTGTTTAGCTAAGCTGTTTAGAGTTTGCCTTCAACTAAAGAGAGAAAGGAGCTGAAAAGGAGAAAGTGTTTTGGTTTTTTTTAATCTAGAGAAGCTGACATGCTTCAAGGTCTTATTTAATGTGAAAAAAGGACTTTGATGGATATCTGTCAACCTGGAACGAATGAGTATTTGTTCCATGAGTCAACCTAGAGCCCAGCAAGAAACGGTGCCATTATGAAGAAACACATTTCAGCCAAAGGATAGCATTAAGATAATTACGCTATTAAGAATTAGGAATTACTCTTTTTATCCTCAGGATGACACTCCTGGCATTTGTTATTTCTACGCAGTCTTTGTCAATGTGACTTGCTCATATAAATTCTATCCTGATGATTTATGATTACAAATGTGGTTCCCCCCTCCCCCCATTCTCATTTATTACATGGTGTCACATTTTATCACAACTGCATTTAATCATATCCTGTCTGCATGCTAATAGTTACAAATATGATACCTGTGTAGGACCAGAAAACCAATGTCTGTGACTGTCTGAAAATGCGATGCCTGAATGTGCTGGTGGGGGCAGAAAGGGAGTGAGGGAGAATAAATAGCTTGGCAAAGAAAATTCAGAACATCATTCTTCATGCATAAACCTTTAAAACTATATCAGGTTGGCCACATTTCATAAAGCTTTGCAGAAAGTCTGGTCCAACTGAATCCCCACGTTCTTTAAGGCTTCATAGAGGTCTCTTACATTTGGGAATTATTCAAGAGGGAGACAAAAAACCACACAAAAAAACAGAATAAAAGAGAAGTGCCTGACTGACTGACTGACTTTGAATCTACCAGCCACGTTTTTTTTTAGCAAGCAGGAAAATACTGAATACTGATTAATCTCTTAATGATAACGAAGAGCCAACATTCTGTCTTCTTAATTGCCTTTCAGTCCTTGATGAAAGGTGGCTTTGGTTTTGCTCAACTTCATTTTCACGGAGATTCTCCATCATTCAGCACCACCTCTTATCCAAGAAGCCTTCTGTCAGATCCGTGACAGGAGTCCGTCTATACTTCCTTTACCCTTTACTATCCTTCCTTCCTATATATCATGGGTCTCCAACCTTTGCAACTTTAAGTCTGAAGGACTTCAGCTCCCAGAATTCTCCAGCCTGCAAAGCTGGCTGGAGAACTCTGGAAGCTGAAGTCCTTCAGACTTACAGTTGCAAAGTTTGCCCACCCCTGTTCTAGCAGCTCTCAAATTTCTCCTTAGTATTGTATTCATTTTCTACTTATACCCAAACGCATCACTAAAGTGATGTGGAGAAACCCATCACAACACGTACGTGACACAAGACCATTCCTAAGCCTTGCTGGCTGGAGAAGTCTGGGAGCTGAAGTCCTTCAGACTTAAAGTTGCAAAGGTTGGAGACCCCTGATATATATCCTCTACCATGTAAACAATTGCTTTATAACTTCTAGCCTGGTGCCTAGAGGTCTGGCATATTCTCATCTTTCGGGGAATGTGTGAAGAGGGAGGACCACGTGGGTTGCATCGCACAGAAAATGACCCTGAGAAAGTCTTCTTATCACTTTCCCAGAGCGTCTGTTACAAAAAAACATCTTCACATCTGCAGATTGGCTTAATCCACACCAGACTGTTGGGAGGGGGCTCTAATTTTATTTATTTAAGGACCCTAGATCACTCCCCCTTTCCTCCTGTAAAGATTTGTTGCCAGACTTGAGCAAGTGCCTGTGTAATAATATTTAACATAAATTATGCTTTTTAACCATGTACCTAGGCATGTTCAGGGATCTCACCATTCTCAGAGAGCATAATTTCCTAACAATGTGACACAAAACCACCTTATGATTTCACTTTGTTATAAGCGTAAGATGAATTAGGTAACTAAGATAGAAATGATATGTTAAAGGAGATTTTACAGCAATTTTACTCCTCTTCCTTGTTTGTGAAAGTGTGTTAAGAGGACACTTTGGATATACAAAAAAACCAAAAAAGCAAAGATTATTTGAACCGAAGGGATTCCATATTGGAACAAAATTTCTTTGTTTGTTTTTTTATCTTGTCCAGCAAAGAACTTTTTTCTAGTGAACTTGGTAGATAATGAGCTTAATGAGCTATGTGATATGAATATTCAGTCTAATGAAGTACATGCAATCCATCTGAATGCACAGGTGTATGGAAAGGCAACAGAATGCTGGGGTGGACTCAAGCAATGATGTGCCAAAAGTCAGGAGGAGATCAAAGGATGAATGATAAATAAAAGTATCAAGACTCGGGACCTGAACTTCCACAAACAAGAAGTCCAAAAGAAGAGGAAGATTCTCCCCAAATTGTCTTTTAAATAATTTTCTCTGATGAGAATGCGGAAAAACAGCTGGCCCAAAGCCCAACACTTTTAGATTTTAAAATATGAAAGAAAGAAAAATCCTATTTATTTATTTATTTATTTTATTTATTTTAATTTATACCCCACCCTTCTCCTTGTTAGGACCCAGGGTCCTAACAATGCATAAGTTGCGCATGTGAACTCTATGAATTGCCAGTGTGTTGGATTTTTGCCTACATATTTGCTTCCCTCCCCACCTCCACTTTTCTATACTGGAAAATCTACTATCAAGAAAGGATTATGAGGAGTGAAAATAGCATTTTATGCAACCCCAGTGATGACACACTTGGAATACTGCATCCAATCTCAACATTGGCCCAAAGGCATTAAGAGCTGTTAACCTAACCTTGCATAGCTTCTTCTCTGGTAACCAGAGCATACAAAACCTTTGCTAGACCAATTCTCAAATACAGCTCATCTATCTGGAACCCGCACTGCACATCAGACATTAATACAATTGAGCGAGTTCAGAGGTATTTCACGAGAAGCGTCCTCCACTCCCCTGCTCACAACATAATCCCATATGCCACCAGGCTTGAAATTTTGGGTTTACATAACTTAGAACTACGCTGCCTTTTATCTGACCCAAACAAAGTATATAAAATTATCTACTACAATGTTCTACCTGCCAGTGACTACTTCAGCTTCAATTACAATAATACATGAGTACACAATGGATACAAATTTAAAGTGATCCACTTGACTCAATTGCAGAAAATTCAACTTTAGCAACAGAGTGGTCAATGCCTCGAACGAATTTCTATCTGACTCAGTGGTGTCTTCCCCAAACCCGCACAACTTTAACCTTAGACTGTCTACGGTCGACCTCCCCCCATTCCTAAGAGGTCTGTAAGGGGGTGGGGGTGCCTAAGCGCACCAGCATGCCTACCATCCCTGTCCTAATATTCCCTTTTATTCATAAGATGTGGAGACTCTGGAAAGAGTGCAGAGAAGAGCAACCAAGATGATTAGGGGACTGGAGGCTAAAACATATGAAGAACGGTTGCAGGAACTGGGTATGTGTAGCTTGATGAAGAGAAGGACCAGGGGAGACATGATAGCAGTGTTCCGATATCTCAGAGGGTGCCACAGAGAAGAGGGAGTCAAACTATTCTCCAAGGCACCTGGGGGCAGGACAAGAAGCAATGGGTGGAAACTAATCAAGGAGAGAAGCAACTTAGAACTAAGGAGAAATTTCCTGACAGTTAGAACAATTAACCTCTGGAACAGCTTGCCTCCAGAAGTTGTGAATGCCCCAACCCTGGAAGTCTTTAAGAAGATGTTAGATAGCCATTTGTCTGAAATGGTATAGGGTTCCTGCCCATGTAGGGGGTTGGACTAGAAGACCTACAAGGTCCCTTCCAACTCTGTTATTATATTGTATTGTATATCCATTTCACGTATTCATGATCTTGTCTATACATATCTATTATCTTATACACTCTTGATGAAACAAATAAATGAAATAAAATAAATAAATAAATTATCACACACACACACCACAATACAAAACAGATGTTGAGGCTCTAGAAAGAGAGCAGGGAAGATCAATAAAGATGATAAAGCGTCCGGAGGGAAAATTGTATAATGAATGGTTGAGGGAGCCAGGTATATCTAGCCCATTGAAGAGAAGGATTAGGGGGCATATGTGTTATGATGATGCTTTTGACATTTTAATCAAAGCAGCAGAAGCTGAGGTTAGCCATATCTTAGGACGATTGATTGCCCTCACCTATCCTGGCTGATGTATTCCAATTTTATACTTAACAATATTATTCTTAACATTGACATCTTTGGAGGATTTATAAACCCCTGAACAGGCTGGAGAGAAGAATTCTGAGGTTTGGAGTCTAGTTGGAAAGCTGTCAATGGCCAGTTCCTTCCCTTCGTTTTCCTTCCCTTCCCTTCTCCAATATTTGGTGTCAGAACCACAGTCATTTGCCGAACATGATGTCTCAAGACTGACAAGACTATGGTAATTTTAACACTGTCAGCAGGGTTATGCGTGTAGACATTAAGTACATGGAAACTGACAATGTCATTGCAAATTATTTTCCCCACCCAAAAGGGTCTTTTGGGGAAACCTGCATCTGTAACATTCAGCATATGTGGACTTGATGGTTGATTGTGACAAAATTGCTTAGGTGTTACTTTTCCCATGTATCGTGTAAATAAGTAGATCACAAATCCTATAGGTTTGTGTGATGATTTTGGAGAGTAACATTTGCCAGAAGAGGCATTCATCTTGTCTTGCTTAATATCAAAGTAAGACAATTGCAGACTTAAATATATATTTATATTCTTCATATTACTTGGTCTCTGGTGATTGTAATGAAAAACAGAATGTCTAAAGGAGTTTTAAATTGCACTGTGGTGTTAAGATGTTAGTTTCTAGTTAAAATTTCACTTGCTTTGTAGTATTTATCTTAGGCAATCTTGATGATATGACAGATGTATAATATAACTTTTAGTTACAATAAATTATGATTATTCTGGCATGAACCATAATATTACAGTGTGACACCAACATCTTTAGTTTTATTTGAAATAAATTCCTATTGAGCTCTAGAAATTTATACTTACTTGACAGTAAAGCCCATCAAATAAAATTGAAATTACTTCTGAGTAAACAGCATAGAGTTTAATGTTAAAATTTACAAAGGGGTGTAAGTGGCACAATCTAGTTGGTGTGGATTGGGAAGCAATAGTAGAGACTAAGGCTTATGAAAAGCTTTGATAGATACAAAAGGAAATGATGACTTTATTCCTTTGAATCAAACCTTGGGATACAAATGCTGAACTGTTTTCATATAACATAGGCAATATCAGAGTTAAGTATTTAATGACATTTGCTGTGATGGAATATAGTCTGGATTCCCAGGACAGAGTGGGTGCATTCCAAAGAAGGACTCATTTCACATAGTTTATAGGGATAGGGATGAAGATAGCTCCTCCCTAACAGTTCCCAAAGTATATGGTTCATAGGGATGGTAGTATGGTTTAGTTTGTTGAAATTCTTTAGTTACGTGAGGAACAATAAAGATGTCTGCTTAGGGGAAAAAACACAACATGCTTTGCTCAGCATTAGCACAGTATTTATTTATTTATTGCTCAAATTGATTTGATTCAACAATTTGAGTCTATTCAATCAATTCAAGAACTTGAATGTATTCAGATATTGTATTTTGGATTCTGTGGCATATTCAGAGTAAGATTCAAATTTTATTCAGGTCTTATCTGTTACAGAGACTATATTCCTAATAGAAATTGTATATTATTTTAATGCCCAGGCTAAAGTCTAAGGTCTAGATTGGTAAACCAATAACCATGTGCTAAATCTTACTACTGAGTAAGTTTAGAAGGCAATAGTATCATTGGTTTGAGTCCATAAGATTTGCTTAGCAGCACCAATGTAAGAATTTTCCCCTGTGAATACCCTTCACTTCTTTCTATTGTAAATTCCCTTGACTTGTTTCTAATCTACAACCTCTCTCTTGCTCACAGCTAAGACATCTGACTGATGCAATAACTAGGGACCCATCGTGTATTGTTCAGAAGAAAGATCTACATTCAGCATAAGGAACTATGATTAGTGCACAGTAGGAAGCAACTTGATTGCATTTCATGTTCAACTCAGTATGAAACCTATTCTAGCTCAGTAGATCATTGTAATGGGTGCCATTTGTGCCTGTTTATATCAGTTCTATGCATTATACATAAAATACTAGAGTGTTCAAAGTACTATCTCTGTATATATAAGGGGCTAGAGAAGTAGTTTCCTAAAGTTTGACTGCTTTTGCAATGTAATGGCAAAAACATAAGTGTGTCTATACATTTGAATGTTCACTGTTGTAGCACATGCATGTTTCATTCATTCATTAAATGTATATAATCACCCATCTCATATTTATGATACTGGTTGTAAGAGTGCATTCTCAGCATTTTAGAATAGAATAGAATAGAATAGAGTAGAATAGAATGGGAGAGTTGGAAGGGAACTTGGAGGTCTTCTGGTCCAATCCCCTGCTCAGGCAGAAAGCCCTACACAACTTCAGACAAATGGTTATCCAACATCTTCTTTAAAACTTTCAGTGTTGGAGCATTTACAACTTCTGGGGGCAAGATGTTCCACTGATTAATTGTTCTCACTGTCAGGAAATTTCTCTTCAGTTCTAAGTTGCTTCTCTCCTTGATTATTTTCCACCCATTGCTTCTTGTTCTGCACTCAGGTGCTTTGAACAATAGTTTGACTCCCTCTTCTTTGAGATGTTTTCTTTGAGCCCCTGAGATATCGGAACACTGCTATTACGTCACCTCTAGTCCTTCTTTTCATTAAATTAAACAAACTCAGTTCCTGAAACCTTTATATGTTTTAGCTTCCAGTTCCCTAATCATCTTTGTTGCTCTTCTCTGCACTCGTTCTAGAGTCCCAACATCTCTTTTACATCATGGTGACCAAAAATGAATGCAGTGTTACAAGCATGGCCTTACCAAGGCATCATAAAGTGGTATTAACACTTCACGTGATCTTGATTCTATCCCTCTGTTTATGCAGCCTAGAACTGTGCTGGCTTTTTTTGGCAGCTGCTGCACATCATGGCTGGCTCATATTTAAATGGTTGTCCACTAGTTTGTCCACTATTTTGCAATGATCTGGGTTGTAAAAGCCTTGAACCCATGATATATAAAATAAATTCAATAGGGAAATGATCATTTTGCTCCAGAGTCATCAGATAAAAAGGTGAAAGTCCTAGGAAGGACTCAGTTTTAAAAGATGAGTTAGATGCCAAAAATATAAGTAATGGTTGAGAAGTTCCATAGGCTGCATGAGTTTCTCGAACATATTTCACAGCCTCTGAAGCCGTCCAAGACCTCCTAGCCAAAAACAGATAGCACAGTTTCCTGGAAGAATTTCTGGAAGGAAAGCAGTTAAGGTCCATTAAAGTTTTGATTTTAATATTTAAGCTCTACAGTAGTTTCCTCCACAAAAGCAATGCACCGATCATTTTCTTTTGGTCAAAGTTACTGATTGCCAATAGGAGGAAAGGAGTGTCCCCAAGCCATGAAAAGGTTCTCCATTCCATGCCTAAGGTAATATAGTCCATTGATCTAGTAGTCTACTTTAATAATGGATGTAACCGAATTTCCATAATGAGATTAAATAGGTTAATCAGGAATGAACTTTACTGTAGTTAGATGTTGGAGGCAGGGTTGGTGACCACTTTCTTGTGTTGTATCCTAGAGATTTGCATTCTGTTTAAATATATAAGAAAGGGTTCAGTGGCTAAGGCGCCGAGCTTGTTGATCAAAAAGGTCGGCAGTTCAGCGGTTCGAATCCCTAGCACTGCGTAACGGAGTGAGCTCCCATTAGTTGTCCCGGCTTTTGCCAACCTAGCAGTTGGAAAGCATGTAAAAAAGCAAATAGAAAAATAGGAACCACCTTTGGTGGGAAGGTAACAGCGTTCTTTGCACCTTTGGCATTTAGTCATGCCAGCCACATGACCATGGAGACGTCTCTGGACAGCGCTGGCTCTTCAGTGATGGAAATGGAAATGAACACTGCCCCCTAGAATCAGGAATGACTAGCACCTATGTGTGAGAGGAACCTTTACTTTTACCTAATGGAGATGAGCCCCACCCGCTAGAGTCAGGAACAACTAGCACATATGTGCAAGGGGAACCTTTACCTTTACTTTTACAATGTAAGAAGGGGGGAGGCTAAATTTTTGATTGAGCTGGATGTAAGTTTTAGCTTTGAAGCCATGTCCTGTCTTAGTTAAATGCAAAGTCCTTTAAGAAGACCTCAAGTGCAACACCAAAAGGATGTAGGAATATTAATTATAGCATTGCTATGAAGGTAGGATATAAAGTCATACATTTTTAAAAGGCTGTTCTTCAATTATTACTGTAGATTCAAAGCACTTGGTTTCAAGGACAAAGCAATGACTCTTCTAGCTGTGAGAGCTTGTAAATGGATGGTGACATATATTGTATTTCTCAACACTTTTGACTAGTCAATTACAGGTGATTCAAATTTTAAGGAACAACTCAGCCCTAAGTAGAAATAGTACACATCTCAAAGGCTTTTTAAAAAAATGCTGTTCATTTACAGACTGTAGATCTGATCTCTATTACCTAGGCCTGGGATGGCAAACCTATGGCACAGCTGACATGCAGAGCCCTCTCTGTGGGCACGCAAGCTATTGCCCCACCTCAGCTCCACCGCGTATTCATGCATGCCACCCAACTGGTTTTTGTGTCTCTCCCGTGCATGCAGGGTGGGGGGCAGGAGAAAGGCATGGCTGGCATGCACACATGTGCAGGGGCAAGGAGCATGGGGTGATGCACACATGCAGGAGGCGTGGCACATACAGGGGGTTTGCATGTGCATGTTCGGGAGGGCAGGGGCATGTGTGTGTGTTGGGGGGCGGGAGTTGCATGCATGCTTTTGGCACTCGGTGACAAAAAGATTAGCTACCACTGATCTAGGGAGACCCTAGACTGTACCTTCTTAACACAATCCCATGCCTAATCAACGTAAAGACCCATTGTGCTTATCTTGGTTTAATCACAAATTGTGTGGATAGCGTTAATGTGGTTCTGTAAATCAAAATATTCAGTAATTCACTACTTTTCAGTTTGCAGTGTGCAGAAGCATTTATTTCAGTGACTAATCTCACAGCTGATGTCCCCGGGCGTAATATATCAGGGAGTTTGCTCCTTGATTTCTGACCAGTTTGGGTCCTCTTTATCATAACATCTCTCTGTATCTGTATCCTATTGCCAATTACATAAATAGATCATTGCAATGAATAATGCATTTAAAATGATTCTTTGGTGCCCTCAAAATGCGCTTCAAGGTTTTGACAACCATCTTCAAAGCGCTCCATGGCTCGGGGCCTAGTTATATGCGAGACCGTCTTCTGCCCCATACATCCCTTCGACCGATCCGCTCCCACAGAGAGGCCCTTCTCAGGGTGCCATCGGCCGGGCAATGCCGGTTGGCGACACCCAGGGGTAGGGCCTTCTCTGTGGTGGGTCCTACCCTCTGGAACGACTTGCCCCCCGAATTACGCACCATCTCAGACCTCCGCCTCTTCCTCCAGCATCTTAAAACGCACCTTTTCCAACAAGTCGACCTAGCATAACTTCCCGTTTTGACTGTTTTAGATAGATTTTAATTTGGGGGGATTTTATACGATTTTAGCACAGGGCAGGGATTTAATAGTTTTTTAAAATTTTATATTTTTGTTATATTTGTATTGTTTTTTAAATTTCCTATGCGCCGCCCTGGGTCCTATTTTGGAGAAGGTGCGGGGTATAAATTTGTACTGTATATTGTGTTTTTAAATGCCTGTGCGCCGCCCTGGGTCCTATTGGAGATAGGTGTGGGATATAAATTTAATAAAATCTAAAATCTAAATCTTCGGATACCGCTGGCTCTTCGGTTTTGAAATGAAAATGAGCATGCGCCCCCTAGAATCAGGAAGGACTAGCACCTATGTGCGAGGGGAACCTTTACCTTCACCTTTAGCCATTTCTGCAACAACAAATCAATTTAATCAGTAAAACCCAAAATCAAAGTTTTATTATTTTTCCATTTCAAGTCCAGAAGTTGTCTCCATGTAGCAACAAAAGTACTCATAGTCTTTTCTTTCATCAAAATGGTCAATTTAGCCATCTCTGCCAACTCCATCATCAGGTTTCCAAGATTTCTGAGTCATGCTTGATGATGGTTACACAGCCAGCTGCATTTTTCCTTAGTTATATGGTTGTGGAATATTATTGCTGATTTCTCAGCGTTCCTAGCAAACGTACGAGCGAATAGATTTCTTTTTCCTGCGTGGGTTTTCTTTCTTTCAGGAACAGCTGCTTTGGGGGAATGCATAGACAGAAACCAGAAAGGGGGAAAATTTTTATTTTTTTATTATTTAATTGAATTTGTAAAACCGCTCCCTCTCCCCACAGGGACTCGGGGCGGTGCACAGGGAAAATAAAACAATAAATATACAGCATTACATAAAAACAAATTAAATCAATTCCTGTGCTAAAATCCCAATTATAACTAAAACACCCAATAATAAATAAAACCCTATAGCAGAGAGACTACCCTAGGCCGGCCAGGCGGAAAAGATGAGTCTTTAATTTCAGGCGGAAGGAGCGGAGGTCCGTAGTTGTTCTAATGTCGGGGGGAAGGTCGTTCCAGAGGGCTGGGCCCGCCACAGAGAAGGCCCTTCCCCTGGGCGTCGCCCGCTGACAAAGTCTAGTGGACAGCACCCGGAGAAGCCCCTCTCTGTGGGAGCGAATCGGCCGTGAGGATGTATGAGGCAGGATCCGATCCCTCAGATAGCTAGGTCCCGAGCCATGGAGCGCTTTAAAGATGATGACTAACACCTTGAAGCGCACCCGGAAGACGACAGGTAGCCAGTGCAGCTCGCGCAAGAGCGGTGTTACGTGGGTGGACCTAGTGGTTCCCATAATTGCTCGCGCGGCTGCGTTCTGAACTAACTGAAGCCTCCGGGTGCACCTCAAGGGGAGCCCCATGTAGAGAGAGTTACAATAGTCCAGTCTGCTTCTTCATGGTCCCTTCAAAAATAGGACGGTGGGGGAAATCAATGTGGGGAGTAGGAGACCTCCACACAATGCTTTGCCTCCCCCACCTTTGAAGGGAGCATGAAACTTTGTATCCGGGATTATTTGAATAGATAATAACTAAGCCTTTCATTATCCTTTAATGCCAGTGGGAGAGATTAAAGAGAAAAGGACAAGGAAATGATTTATCTCTCTGCTACCCCGGACAGAACAGAAATGCAATAAAATAGTGAATAAATGGCAAAAGTGGCACTCAATTCACTAAATATTACAATAATGCTCATCATCTCTGACAGACGTTTTACGCTCGCTTCTCTCTGCTACGATGTGCTTGTCTGGCAAAGGGCTGTTTTCTCTGTGCATTTATGGGTGACCAAAGAGCACATCTGCTAGCTGAGCATGCATCCTAAGAACATCTTCATGCTGACAAAAAAAATATATAGCCAAGTAAAAAAGAAAGAAACTTCCAGAAACAGAGCAAGCAAAATCATCATCAGTTTTGGACAACTTTTGTCCAAAATTCTGAAACTCAAAATTTATATCTAGGTCTTACACTGAGAATCTTACACTGAGAGCATCTGCACCAAAGACAAATTCTGTGTGTGTCCAACCACACTTGGCCAATAAATAATTCTATTCTATTCTATTCTATTCTATTCTATTCTATTCCATTACATATTCTATTTCATTCCATTCCTCTATTATAATTCTTCTATTCTATTCTATTCTATTCTATTCTATTCTATTCCTGACAGTCAGAACAATTAACCTCTGGAACAGAAGTTGCCTCCAGAAGTTGTGAATGCCCAAACCCTGGAAGTCTTTAAGAAGATGTTAGATAGCCATTTGTCTGAAATGGTATAAGGTTCCTGCCCACGCAGGGGGTTGGACTAGAAGACCTACAAGGTCCCTTCCAACTCTGCTATTGTATTGTATTGTATTGTATTGTATTGTATTGTATTATTCTATTCTTAACCAGAATATAAATCAAACTGAAGAGCGTATCCAAGTTGATCTCAACTCTGAAATCACTACGTGGACATTTTCAGGTGTTTTTTTCCTTAACATAAATATGGTCATTGCTCTTTTTTTTGGGAGAATATTCTCCCCACCACCACCACCAAATAATCTACAGTCTAGAGTTTTCGTAATAAAAACTTCACAGTTGGTACTGATACAATCATAGTAAATTTTAAGGATCAGCTAAGGTCAGCTAGCTGCTGACATGTTCTGTGTTGCTAAATTCACCCTGGAGTTGAGCTCAGCTCCCAGTTATTATGTGGACATTTACATGTTAGTAATTTTAAAATATTAAATACATTTTTTAATATAAAAGATACAAAATATTTCTTTATAGGTAATAGTCTGGTGCTAGAACATGGAAACCCTTTGTCTTCAAAAAGACAATAAATGCCTAATGGCATTAAGTAGAAGTAAACAATAAAAGAATTCTAGATAGTCCATTCACTTAAATGATGATTTCCTACAAGATTCACATGGAGTGAAAATCAGTGAAATTGCATGTTGCACTCAGTAAAAATTGAGATCCAGTTTCTCTGTCCATGGAATCCCTTTGCACTAATGGTGGAGATGATTGGAACAAAGGAAATTCTGTGTGGTATCTGTAAGTGTCCTGGAACCCTGAATGGATAAACAGCTAATCACATTCTGGGATAGGGAGATATCCAGAGATGTATAGATTTGATATTTATGGACTTTAGCTTCAGGATCCAATCTGACTGACCCAGTTTGACCCTGCAACATTATAGCAATTGCAATTGCCCTTAAACTTTAAAGTGTAAAGCACTTTACAGTACTTTACAGGCGGTTTACAAAATCAGCATATTGCCCCTAACAATCTGGGGGCAGATTATTGACCTCAGAAGGATGGAAGGCTGAGTCTCTCTTGAGCCTGGTGAGATTCGATCTGCCAAATTGCAGGCAGCCAGCCGAAGTAACCTGCAGTACTGCATTCTAACCCACCACGACTATGGTAAAGCTGCGAGAACAGACGCTCTCAAAAGTTGTCCAATAGAAACTGCAGCACCCCTTTTGTTTTCATGAATATTAGCATTAGAATTTCAATAGCAGTGACATTAAAATGATTTCACCTCGTGGCTCACCAGCCTCCTAAATAACAGTACATCTGAAAAGACCATCTCCGATCTGTTGACTGAGTTCAAAGGATGAGGTTCCTTTTTTTTCCCCTAATGGGAACTTATAACAATGAGCATAATAGCACATCTATAATGAGTGGCTTTTGTTATATTCCAAGAGACAAAAAAAGTGGGGGGAACCTGATTGTGAAAGGATTCTTATGGCAGAGTAGCAGCATTTATAAGAAATAGATTAACTAATTTTCATGCCTGCCATTCTGTGTATGTGTGCTTAATATTATGTTTGGCCATTTCACCCATAAAGTCAAAACCCCTTTTAGTTTAGGGTATAAAGTAGCATTACTCAGGTATAATATTCCATAGATTAAACTAAATTACAGACATCATTTTTTTTTTCTCTCTGTCTAATTTTAGCTAGTTCTTATTTTATTTTTATATGCAAAAGCTCTCTGTTAACACTTTAATTCAGACTTTTACTTTATCCCAACATATATGTAATTATGAAAAGCTCTTTGATTCTATTAGAGAAGTTTGTCATTCCAAACTATTAAAGTTAAGTACTAGTAAAATTATCATGCTATAAGAAGAGTGGTGGTGCAGTGGTTAGAATGCAGTACTGCAGGCTACTTCTGCTGACTGCCGGCGGACTGCAATTTGGCATTTCAAATCTTACCAGGCTCAACCTTCCATCCTTCCAAGGTCGATAAAATGAGGACCCAGATTATTGGGGGCAATATGGTGGATCTGTAAACTGCTTAGGCAGTAAAGTGCTATGAAGTGGTTTATAAGTCTATGTGCTATTGCTATTGCTATCAGATGTGCTGTCATTGATAGAAGTGAATTGTTTCATTCTCAATCACTTACATGCTACTAAAGCAACCTATCTCTCAGGACTGTTTTGATGAAAAATGGAAGGAAGAGGGCTGGAAGGCCTATTTTGTGCTCATGAAGAAAAGTCTGGATAGAAATACAGTAAAAAAAACCTAAGAGTCTTCAAGATCAATACTTCGGAATATAATTGAATCTTTCTGAATAACAAAGCAATACAATAGCATTATATTCAACAAAACCAATGTTATTGAGGAAAGAGGGAGAAAGACAGAGACAGATATTTTTTATTTTATTACAATGACAATAAAGATTATTATTATTATTATTATTATTATTATTATTATTATTATTATTATTATTATTATTATTATTATTATTATTATTATTATTATTATTATTATTATTATTATTACCAAGAGAGATGATAAGAGCTACAAATGAGGAATAGATGGCTAGATGGATGGATGGGTGATAGATAGATAGATAGATAGATAGATAGATAGATAGATAGATAGATAGATAGATAGATAGATAGATAGATTAGTAATGTTCTACTTGGATCTTATAACTACTGTTCACCTTTAAATTCCAAATATTATTGAAACTCTTTATCTCCCCAGATAATATCACTTTACTACTATTTTTACATATTGAAATATCACACGAAATATTTCCAAAGATCTGTCAATGTACTAAACAGATTAAGTCATCAATGACTCTAAGCAGATTACTATCAATTTTCCAAAATTATTTTTGAAAGTTAAGTAGAAACAAGTAACACCAGAGCTATAACAATGTAAGAGAAGTGATTTATTAATGCAGTATCATGTATAACTATATTTGAGGTGTGTGTGTGTGTGTGTGTGTGTGTGTGTGTGTGTGTGTGTGTAGAGGGAGGGGGAGAGAGAAAGAGAAGCCCTTCATGAAAAGTATTAGTGAATCTGAAATTTTCGTATATCAGTTGAGTGGGGAATTAGGTCCATTAAGTAAAATTTAATCTACTGGGCTCCATTTTAATAGAGCTTGTTGCACTCGTCCCATTATTCCTTGAGAATTTTCAATTAGAATATTTCACTACAATTATCACTGAGCTGGTTGTCAGCTTGCTTCCTATTCAAAACTTTACTAATGTTCTTTGTGCTCTTTTTGAAAGTCTTAAAATATAGGGTGTTTCTTGAATGTGTCTTTTCAAAGGATTGTGGAGTATTATCGCAATATGTAAATGAAGTTCTTTCTTTCTTTCTTTCTTTCTTTCTTTCTTTCTTTCTTTCTTTCTTTCTTTCTTTCTTTCTTTCTTTCTTTCTTTCTTTCTTTCTCTCCCCCTTTATTTAATCTAAGGAAATTGCATTGATGGATGTCCATTTTCACAGGAACTGATTGTTTTTGTGTGTGGGGGGGGGGGGTATATTCCTGCATATTTAAATCTCATAGTTGGCAGTAAAGTATGTTGGCATTTGCATAGGCAAATCCTATACAAAGAGATTTGGATGGAGACAATATTTGAAGGCAGTAGAAACTGTGAGGACAATGGAATATTGAATATTTGAAGACAATAGGAGAAAAAAAAGGAGTAGAACCCACTGAGTTCAATTTCATGTATTCTAATAAAATTGCACACAAGACTTCTACTTAGGACATTTATTTGTCTTCCTTTCTTTTTTCTAAAATCAAGATGGCTTTATTTTCTCTGGACATGAGGGCAAGCATTGACTACCCCACCCATTAGAAGAAGTCTTAAACAGAAGACGCCTGCTAAGGAATTCTGTCAGGCAGAATTAAATAGGAGAACATTCTTCACTGTGGCCCCATGCTAGTGCTGGAGGCAAGATTTCCTCCAACCCTTTTGGTCTTCTGATAGGGTATTCAAATGGCTCCAGGCCCCAAGATGGTACTGGGGATGGATAATGGGTAAGACAGGAGTGGGCAACTATTGCCACTTTAAACCTGTAGATTTTAATCCCAGAATAGCTGCCTCAGGAATTTTTGAAGTCGAAGTCTCCAGATTGTAAAGTGTCCATAGTTGCCCATCTGGTTAAAAAGACCTCATTCCTATGCTGTCAATCTCCTTGGTTCTAATTATTGCATAGTTTTTAAATTTCATAATTGTTTTTCTGTTTCTTGTTGTTAGCTACGAAGTCATGTCCGACCTATTGCGACCCCATGAGCAATGTTCCTCCAGGCCTTCTTGTCCTTTACCATCCTCTGGAGTCCATTTAATCTCACACCTACTGCTTCGGTGAATCCATCTAGCCACCTCATTCTCTACCGTCCCCTTTTCTTTTGCCCTCCATTATTCCCAGCATTAGGCTCTTCTCCAGTGAGTCCTTCCTTTTCATTAGGTGGCCAAAATATTTTGAGTTTCCTCTTCAGCATCTGACCTTCTAAAGAACAGTCAGGGTTGATCTCCTCTAGGACTGACCGGTTTGATCGCCTTGCAGTCCAAGGGACTCTCAGGAGTCTTCTCCAGCACCAAAGTTCAAAGGCCTCAATTCTTTGGCACTCAGCCTTCCTTATGGTCCAGCTTTCACAGCCATACGTTGCAACTGGGAAAACCATAGCCTTGACTATACACACTTTTGTTGACAAGGTGATGTCTCTGTTTTTTTTAATATGCTGCCTAGATTTTCTGTTTATCTTTTTAAAATTTGTAAGCCACCCAGAGTTGTTTTATTGGGTAAGTTGTGCAGCATATAAATTTAACAAATACATATAAACAAATGAATAAAACAGGCTTGTCTTATTTTTGACAAGCAATATTTTCTCCATCTCTTTCAAGTTTTCTTTGCAAGGGACATTTGGAATTTGGTGGCAAAAATGAACCTGCCACCAGAAGCTCTATCCAATACCTATACTCCTCCTACCCCTTTGCTGATGTTTAAAAAGCCAATAAAATACACTCTAAAGACAAATGCAAAAAGGATGAACGAAATGTCAACTAATGGATTTTGAAATGAATGAAGTTTTGATGGATGAAACTCGGAATACCTGCGGCTTTTGGTAATTAAAACCTATGGAATTCTAAAGGGAGGGGGAGAAATCTCCATATCCCTAGCAATGATTAAGATGCTTGCTTTCTGTTTGTGCTACCCCACATCTCTAAGAAACTAGTAGCACTATGACTTCCATCCAAACAGCATGTCCTGGAATCAATGGTGAAATAAATGCAGATCTGTTCCCACAAGGTCGTGAAGTACAATGGTTGCATTTTGAATATTGCTTATTCCTTTGTCTTTTAGAACAATGTCAAAAGATAATTGAATATAAAAAGTAAACTTTCCCTTTTTTTTAATCTTAGGGTCCTGGTAGAAGGTTCAGAAAGAATTGGTAAAAATCATGGTTATTTTACTTGCTAGTTTAATAGGTCTTGTCTTTAGTCCATTTTTATGTGTCTTTGGATGCATGTTGGGTGTGTGTGTGTGTGAAAACCTTTTTTGCTCCTGACCCCCAATGACACCTCAAAGTTGTCCACCCATCTTTGCCCAGTTTACATAACTGATAATGCAACTTGTCCAAGCATCTTTTAAAGAATGCAAATCACCTTGCTTTAGTCCTTTGACATGCAAATTTCCTTTGATGCAAGCTTTTCAAATGCAAATGCTCCCAATCTTCTCTCTCTCTCTCTCGCTCTCTCTTTCTCTTTTTAAAAAAGTAACTATTATGGTTCTTGCAGAACTTTCAGTAGTGTGCCTTATTTCAGATGATTTTTCCTCTCTCTCTTTTGGATATTTGAGGTGGAGAAAAACAAACGCTAGTGTACTTTGACATTAGCTTTTTCCCCGTGGTGAGGTTTGGTGGAATTATTTTACAGCTTGGACTGGCATTGGGTAGCAGTTTGCTATGGATCATGTGGAGGAAATAAATAGCCGTGGATCTCAAATGAAATCCCTCCATTTCTTACACTCCTCATACAGTGTTTGGATTAGAGGTTGACTTATGACCACAGCTAGAATCAGAAATCTGTAGTAAAAGTTTCTGATGAGACTTGAGAAGGTTAATTGCACAGAATAAAGATGAAACTCAAATACTTTGGTCACCTAATGAGAAGGAAGAACTCACTGGAGAAGAGCCTGATGTTGGGAAAGATTGAGGGCCAAAGAAGAAGGGGACGACAGAGAAGGAGGTGGCTGGATGGAGTCACCGAAGCAGTAGGCATGAGCTTAAATGGACCCCAGAGGATGGTAGAGAATAGGGAGGCCTGGAGGAACGTTGTCCATGAGGTCGCAATGGGTCGGGCATGAGTTTGTGACTAACTACAACATTGCATAGAATAGAGGGGAAAATGTTTCTGTAAAAAGACATTGGAATCCTGCCCTTTCTTTTTGTTAATTCTGTGGTTTGAAATGCTAGGTCTCTTTTTCCTGCCTTTTTTTAGTGGATGGCCACTCAGCTAAACACTTCATATAATTGATATTTGGGTGTTGATGAATTATCTGAAATTTCGTGAAAGGGTGATGAACTGGAATTTGGGGACCCCTGTGCTAAACAAAGAGTACATATAAAGTATTTTACAGATTTCACTGAGTGACATGTAAGCACCTGGAATCTTATTTATCTTATTTTTTAAATCTAAATTGCATTAATGAACTACTTTTTTTAAAGCATTATTTTAATTTGTATCAGCCAGAGTTCCACACAGTGCAGCAGAAGCGAGAACGAAATTACACTAGTAGATAACTATGCTTTTGAATTAAGTAGAGGTATGGAAATTACTGTGCAAGAAAAGAAATGAAAATGCAATATAATAATCTAATTGAACCAGAGGAGCATTTGACAAAACCATATAACATATATCGTAAATCTATTCCATTTACGTTGTATGTCAATGTGAAGCATGACAATATTAAGACAGAAACCATTCTTTCTTTTTTCATAGTTTTAATGCATGCATGGTTACTCTATTTTTGCTGAAGTTGCTTTTTTGAGGCATTTCCAGAATTAAGCAGAAAATAATTGCAAACAAATATTCCTAACAGTTGATACTGCTTTCAAGTTCTAGCTCTAGAGTTCTGTACAGATAAATGGTAAGGGTTCCCCTCGCACATATGTGCTAGTTATTCCTGACTGCAGGGGGCAGTGCTCATCCTCATTTCAAAGCCGAAGAGCCAGCGCTGTCTCAAGACTTCTTCATGGTCTTGTGGCCAGCATGGCCGAAAGGAACGCTGTTACCTTCCCATCAAAGGTGGTCCCTATTTTTCTACTTGCATTTTTATGTGCTTTTGAACTGCTAGGTTGGCAGAAGCTGGGACAAGTAATGGGAGCTCACTCCGTTATGCAGGGATTTGAACTGCCAAACTGCCGACTTTTCTGATCAACAAGCTCAGCGCCTTAGCCCCTCAATGCGTTGAGCTGTGTACAAAGGATTAAATATTTAGTTACATCAGGAAATGTCCAAAACTCATATGGCTAAGAATCACATGCTATGTAGCAATGTTCTTTTGAAACTCAAAGACTCACCTACTCACCAGCAATTAAAGACAATGGCCAAAAAAAAAAGCATCTTAGGAAAAATTAAATTTATATCAATGTGTTTATGCACTCAGCTGGATTTATAGGCCATTTGGGGACTGAGACTGAAGTCAATTTGGGGTATTAAGAATTGAACCCCAAACCACAGGAATCCCTCCTACTTTCAGTCAAGTCTTCCTCCTGTCCATTAACCTGGGCTGATCATCAAATCGAATTTATACACAGTTTGGTTCAGGTTGCGCTGACTTTCTGAAGGAGAAATGTTCTTTACCTACTGGCTCCTTCTACCATTGTAAAGTTTTCATTTTGCCATTCCAGTATATTTTATAAAATATATGTATATTACGTATGTACTTCTAAATTAAAGACCAATTTCAGGAGTCTCTCTCTCTCTCTCTCTCTCTCTCTCTCTCTCTCTCTCTCTCTCTCTCTCTCTCTCTCTCTCTCTCTCTCTCTCTCTCTCTCTCTCTCTCCCTCCCTCCCTCCCTCCCTCCCTCCCTCCCTCTCTCTCTCTCTCTCTCTCTCTCTCTCTCTCTGTGTATACGTACCTTGGTTTAAGGCTAAAAACTGAGTCACAATCTCAGCCCTAGGAAGGAGGCAGTGGCAAATCATTTCCCAAATACATTGCCAAGAAAGTTTCAGAGGCTCGTCACGGGTAGATGGAGTGGTTGGCAGGCAGGTTGGTCATTCAATAGGTAGGTAGGTAGGTAGGTAGAGATAGGTAGATAGGTAGATAGATAGATAGATGAGAGAGAGAGAGAGAGAGAGAGAGAGAGAGAGAGAGAGAGAGAGAGAGAGAGAGAGAGAGAGAGAGAGAGATGGTAGGCAGGCAGGCAGGCAGGCAGGCAGGCAGGTAGGTAGGTAGGTAGGTAGGTAGGTAGGTAGACAGATTGACAGATTTTCTTTCATTCAATCATGACCAATTCTCAGAGATTGCCTTAAAGATCAATTATTTCACTCACTATATTCATATGTAATAGAGCAACCAAAATTTCCACTCACTTGGTTTTCTACCAGTCGGTCTCTCAGTCCAATTGCTCCAATGGAGTTATTGGATTCATAAAATGTTAGCATATCAGGTAGAGCCCCACACTGTGTTCATTTCCAAGAGTGCAATTAGGGGTTTCTCTCTCTCTCTCTCTCCATGTAACGGAAAAGCACGTGAGATGGCAACTAGTAAAAAACAAGTTTAGGATTTTTCCTTTCCAAATTGACACCAGTAAGAATTTTATTTCTTTGAACAGTTTTAAGTGTTTGGAGAGTGGGAATTCAGGAGATAAGCATCTGGGAATGTAAAGATTAAACATTTATTGTTATTAAACTTTACAAAGCAAATGAAGGCTTTATACCAGAGATATTAAAATGCCAGTTTGCATCATTTTTTGTTTAATTCAGGAAAGTGACTTTTAGATTGCTCTCCCAAAATAATCGTTATGACACTTTTGGTATACAACAGGCTTGGAAATAAACAAACGATGACCATGCTATTTTCTCATATTTGACAAAGAAAGAAAGCTCTTATTTTTTCTTATTTCCCTAGGAGCTGCAGTAATGATGAATAAAACATTTCCTAATGTAGTCAACAAACTTATTTTTTTCTATATTGTATAACAATCATTGTTTTTCCCTAGCCAATATTTTCTTAGGCTGTCAAAAAAAAATTAGTGGCCTCCAGGTTTCTTTTGCCCTAAAATTCAAGTGGAAATAAATGAGAAAACACAATCAGCTTGTCCAGTGGTTCAACTCAGCCAAGTTGTGATTAAAAAAAAAAAAAGAACAATGCTCCCTTCCTGAAGAAAATTATGTGATTGGCTGTGCTTTCAAATTGATACTACAGGTGAACTAAACTAGTTTTTAATTGCTTTTATTGTAAGTGTTTCTTGAATTTTTTGGATGGTGCTGGTGTCTGTGACAGATTAAGGAAGTTGGAAGGGACCTTTTAAGTCATCTAGTCCAATCTCCCCCCCTCAGATAGTGAGACCCTACATCATTCCTGACAAATGGCAGTCCAATCTCTTCTTGGAAGTCTCAAGTGATGAAGCTCCCACAACTTCTGAAGGCAACTTCTGTTCCATTGGTTGATTGTGCTCACTGTCAGAAAGTTCCTCCTTGTTTCTAGGTTGAATCTCTCCTTGGTCAGTTTCCATCCATTATTCCTTGTTTGGCCTTTGGGTGCTTTGGAAAATAGTTTGGCCCCTTCCACTCTGTGGCAGTGTCTCAAATATTGGAACACTGGTCCTTCTCTTCACTAGACTAGCCATGCGCAGTTCCTGCAATCGTTCTTCATATGTTTTAGTCTCCAGTTCCCTAATCATCCTGGCTGCTCTTCTCTGCACTATTTCTAGAGTCTTAACATCTTTTTTATAGTGTGGTGACCAAAACTGGTTGCAGTACTCTAGGTGTGGTCTTACTAGGGCTTTATAGAGTGGTATTAGTAACGCTTCTAATGAACAGAATGTCAGATGTCTAAAGAGTAACAATAACAGAGTTGGAGGTTATCTAGGCCAACTCCCTGCTCTTCATAGGAGACCTATACTATTTACGACAAATGGGAGCCCAGTCACTCCTTAAAAGCCTCCAGTGATGGAGCATCTACTAAATGAAATTTATTCCACTGGTTAATTATTCTCACTATTAGGAATGTTTACCTTAGTTCTAGGTTGCTCCTCTCCTTAGTTAGCTTCTATCCATTGTTGCTTGTCCTGCCCACAAGTGTTTGGGTAAATACGTTGACCCTCCCTATAGCAGGAAGAAAAGCAAAAATTGACTCAAGAAAAGAAAGTTTCACCAGAGAGCCTTTAAATAATTGGGGAATAAAATCACTTTTCCCAGGTGCTTCTCCCCTCCTCTTTTTCCTATAGCAAGCAAAAATATCAATCATCTGATTCTCTGGGATAACAATTTATTATCCATGCAGGAGGCCTCTGATTCAATCTGTACAGCATTCTGGTGTGTAGTGTCAGATAGTAGCATGTGTCATCAGTCTTTATCAAGGAAATCATTCTGTTCTTGTCATCTATTCCTATTAATAAGGCTATTTATTACTTGGGTAATTAATTATGGCAAGGAGGCAGCCATTGACAGAATAAATATTGATGAATTGCTCGGTGAATATATGCCTCGTGTTCTCTAACTAGCTTTTAAAAAAAAGGAGCATTATACTAAAGTATTAGGAAGTCTGTGGAGATGGTCGAAAGGAAGTGAAAATTACAGGAACCCCTGTCTCAATATTAATCCTCATGGAATTAATGTCTATAGAAGAAGTCATGTTTCCCAGTGCTAAAACTATCAGAAAACCATCAAACTATCCTTGGGGATTCATTTTAGCCTCCATTCTTTCTAACATCAAGAAAGGAATTAATACAGGTCTCTTCATATGGAACCCTACTATTTTAAACCATTTTTGGTTTCAGTGGTATGTATCGCATTTGGGGTGGTTGCTGGTATCTTCTGCTGTGCAGAAATGAACCTACACTTTTCTAATGTAAAAAAAACAAATTTATCAATTAAAGATAGGCTAGATCAGTGATGGCGAACCTATGGCACGCAGAGCCGTCTCTGGGGGCACAGGGCACATGCGCCATCACCAGCTGCTGTTCTCAGCTGCGGTTTTTCAGACCGTTTTAAGGCTGGTTTTGGGGGGGGGGGAAACAGCAGAAAAACAGCCTGAAAATGTCCCCCAAATGGCCTGAAAATAGCCCCCCAAGAAATAGGCCATTTTGCAGGCCATTTCAGCCCCCAAAACAGCAGAAAAACTGCCTAAAAACTGCCAAAAAAACTGGCTAAAACAGTCATGTGTGCACCGGGCAACTGGTCTTCGGGTTTTTGTTTTTGTTTTAAATAGTCTTTATTAATATAAATATAAAATCAAACACTTAGCAACTATAGGATAGGGGTAATGGGAGAGACATACATAGATAGAGGAAAGAAAGGAAAAGAGAGAGAAAAGAAGGAGAAAAGGACATACCGGGGGTATAACTACTCCTCTAATTTAAGAGATATGTTTGTCCCAGTCTAACATCAATTATTATTTATAATTGTGCTTAGATGTCTACATATATATCTATGAAATTATCTCAAGTTCACTGTTACCTTGTTTATTCCTCGTATATATTTCACCATTATTTTATCTAATTAATTTCTTTGGTATCCATTATTCTCTTATTATACCATATATACCATTTTTCTCCTGGTCTTCGGGTTTTTGATGCTCATGCACACACGTTCTGGTTTGGGCACTCAGTACCAAAGCAGTTCGCCATCACTGGGCTAGATATTTCATGAATAAATATTCAAATATTGTTGGGCCTTGGAACAAACTTTGGCGAGATGCCTCCAACAAGGGTAGGCTGTGTTTCAAAATGAGAAAGATTGGCCAATAGTAAAAACTGGTATTTTGGTTTTCAAGTTTAATGTGATCTAGCCCTTATGCGATCATTACTTCTTGAGTGCCTTTGCTTAAACTAGCTGGAATGCATCATTTACTTTTCCAGGCAAATAATAGCAACTTCTTTTCGCGAAGAGACAGTGATGAATCTTTTACATTATTTGCATTAGATTGGTCATTTAAACAAAACAACAACAAAAACCCCACATAATTTTGTTTACTAACTGACATTAAGATAGAGAGCTTTCAAAACCATTGGGCAAGATATAATTAAGAATCAGTCAGACATGTAATTTAATCAGTAAAAGAGGAAATCTGTGAAGGCAGTAAGTGACTTTACAAATGGTTTTTGGTATGCTTCTTAGGTCTTATTCTGGAAGAGTAATTGTTTCTGGAAATATAGAGTGCAACTAATGGGAACTTTGCAGAAAAATAATCATTATATAATACTGAAATTCTTTATATTGATGACATTAAAAGTGAATGTAATTAAATGTATAGTCTGGACCTCAAGAAATGTGTGTGACCAGGCGCCATGGGCCCCAAACTAATGGTTTTGCTGATTAGGCACAAGTTTGCCTAATTTACCAAATATTTCATCATATTGACTTATGCTCCCATTAACACTCTCAGTAGGTTTCCTTCCTTCCTTCCTTCCTTCCTTTCTTCCTTCCTTCCTTCCTTCCTTCCTTCCCACCCTCCTTCCCTCCCTCCAACAAAAACTGTGCAATTTGAAATAATAGAAAGAGTAAAATGCACCCCAGAAATTGAGAGAAAGAAAGAGAGAGAGAGAGAGAGAGAGAGAGACAGAGACAGAGACAGAGAGACAGAGAGACAGAGAGAATGAATGAATTATGTTGGACTTTATCAACCAGTAAAAAACTAGCATTGCAATGATTGAGTTTGGCCATCTGTCAAAAGTCGCCACTGGGAAAGCTGAAAATTGCTGTGGACTTATTTGGACAAGCAGGAACAAATCTTAGCTATGTTCTCCGTGCAATGAGAGGCTTAATTGGCTGCAAAAAAAAAAATTGTGATCCTTCCATTCATTTCTCTGTGTTGCAATATACAATTAGCAGAATAACGGAGTTGGAAGGTACCTTGGAGGCAGTAGTGGGATTCAAAAACTTTTACTACTGGTTCTGTGGGCTTGGCTTGATGGGCATGGCTTGGTGGGTGTGGCAGGGGAAGGATACTGTAAAATCTCTATTGCCTCCCCACACCAGGGGAAGGTTACTGCAAAATCCCCATTTCCTCCTGATCAGCTGGGACTCGGGAGACAGAGAAGAGAGGGGTGGGTGGGCTGAACTACTTAAAATTTCCACTACCGGTTCTCCAGAAGTGGTCAGAACCTGCTGAATACCACCTCTGCATGGAGATCTTCTAGTCAACCCCCTGTTGAAACAGGGATTCTTATGCCAGTTCAGACAAACGGCTGCCCAATTTCTTCTTTAACACTTCAGTGTTGGAGAACCCAAATCTTCTGGAGGAAAGTCTTTCCATTGATTAATTATTCTGTCAGGAAATTTCTTCTTAATTCAAGGTTGGCTCTCTCCTTGATTAGTTTCTATTCATTGCTTCTT
Organism: Rhabdophis nuchalis; assembly: GCA_039707465.1. NCBI lineage: Eukaryota > Metazoa > Chordata > Lepidosauria > Squamata > Natricidae > Rhabdophis > Rhabdophis nuchalis. The sequence goes on from CM077658.1 coordinate 12,277,999, forward strand.
ATTCTGCCTTTAAGTTTTTTTTGTAATTTTTACAATGACAATAAAGATTATTATTATTATTATTATTATTATTATTATTATTATTATTATTATTATTATTATTATTATTATTATTATTATTATTATTATTATTATTATTATTATTATTATTATTAAAGTTGGATAATCTCTTATGTTTATCCAGGGTTCCAATTTCCAAAACCATAATCTATCTTCCATTTGAGAAACATATTTCTCCCCTCCTATTTGCATTGTTCATTTTCTAGTGATCCTTCAATGTTGGATATCTAATTGCTAAGAATTTTACTATTGGGTTTAGTGTTTGATAGTATATTTGCAAGCTATCTGCTTCTATATTTGATATTAAAGCCACAACTGCTTTTATTCATTTTGCTTCGAATTTGGTGGATTATATATTGGGGCGGTACATTTGCATTTTTATCAGGAATAAGATTTTTCTCATCATCGTGCTTGGCACATGGAATACCAAATAATAACTGTCAAGCTTTTGACATTTAGTTCTGCATTTCGGTGTCTATATATGTTGCATTTTATGTGTAGAGTGAAAGGCAGATGGTCCACTACATCACTTCTGAGGCCAAAATATTTCTCAGCCCTTTATAAGATGCCGGTATTCATCAAGGCAAAACATCGAAATGTGTTTGAGGCATCCAATTATAGATCTCCATTAAAGGGACAGAGTTTGGAATATTAAGAGCTATTTAATTCCAACATAAAACTTCTTGACACTTCACTGGTAATAGTGAAATAATCTTTGCTAGTTACCTGAGTTTGATGGGGGGAAAGAAACTTTTGATTGCAAACTCAATGGCTTTTTTTTTTTACAAATATTGCCCTTTAGTCACATCAATATGCCATCCAACATCTCTTATTTCTTTTGTATTGCTCTTTAATTAAGAAGATACAACAAGGTACAAATGATGGTGTTAATAATTTATATTGGGCTCAGGGCTTTTTTAGCTAGGAGGCTGAAAACAGAGCCCTTTGGAACATTAGATATGACTTACTGCAATGTAACCTATACCCTGAAGCCCTGCTCATATAGTTATTTATATAGCAGAACAAAATTGAAAACTTCAGAAAAATAAAATATGTGATATTTTTCCCCCAGATCGGGGTGGGGGTGGGGGTGAGAATTCATGTCAAAATAATTAAGGCAAATGAAAAAAAAAAGCTTCACATATTTATTACTGTTGTGCTGTTTGTATTTCCATTAGGGCAGGGGTCTGCAAAGTTGGCTCTTTTAAGACTGGTGGACTTCAACTCCCAGAGTTCCCCAGCCAGCTATGCTGGCTGGGGAACTCTGGGAGTTGAAGTCCACCAGTCTTAAAAGAGCCAACTTTGCAGACCCCTGCATTAGGGAATCATAGTGACATATTTGACAGTGTTGGTGTTGTGGCTAATGCACCCATATAAAGTCTTTGCTCCTAAGATTCAGAACAATAATATGCACCATACATCTTCAAGGGTGTGATAGTCTTTGGATAGCTTACTAGTTCAGGATCTACTCTTCAAAAGAAAATTGGATGTGCAAAGGATGTGCAAAAGTTCCTCTGAAAGCAAAATGAAACATATTGACTTGCAAATATTACTTGCACTTAGCACATCCTTTCTCCAACTTTTCTGTTCTCTCTTAAGAAATAAATAACTGAACAAAGCATAATATGGTACATAAGCATGACCATTTCAAGTGACTGATTTCATGTATTCACCGAAACCCCTTATGGTACAAAATTGCCAGTGCACATTAAATCCAGATGTGCGGTGCTGCCACAATTACAATATTTACAGCTCTTCCCTGCTGATTTCACAAATAGGCCTTGTCAATCAGGTGGATGCTGTTTTATAGTCAAATGCATTGCAAAATAAATGAGAAAAAATGAGGGCCTTCAATCAGGTATGGCAGGTTCATTCCTTTGTCCTTTGTTTTACAGAACAGGGCAAAAGGTTCTTTTTTTAAAATCTGTCTTCTTTCCCATCTCTTGTTGGACATGGATGTCATTTTACAAGCAGTGAACACACACACATACACACACACGTGTGTGTGTGTGTGTGTATGCTGGTCTTGTTGTATTCGGGTCTTTTCCCATGTAAGATTGAGATTGTCTTTGCAACATTTCAGCGAGGTCTCACTCGCAATCTTCAGGCTGGCGTTTGTGGTTTTGCAGCTGCTGTCTTTCTATAAATCTTGGGGGGGGGGGGTGGAGTGCTGGCTTTGTTGCTGTGAGTGGGTTGATTGCCTGTGTAGTTGTATCATGATTGGTAGATTGGTGCTGATTGGTGCTATCTCTGTGTTCATTGTTCTTTTGTATTGTAACGGCCTGGATGGTGGGTGGAGTTCGTCTGTTGGCCAGTGCTGGTTTCCAGATATCTGGTAGGGGGGAGGTGTGTGTGTGTGTGTATGTATTTCCATTCTTTCACTAACAAAGCAATAAAGTTATCAAAGTTTGTAGTTTCCCAATTTTTTAATACAGACAAAACACAAGCTAATATCAATTTTTTGAGAAATTCTTCTATAGATGAACTTATAAATGGGAATAGGTGTGTTGGCTTTAAATATGGATAAATTTAACTCAGTTTATTCTTCAAGATAGAAATATTGTGCCGATTTTCCATGTATGATAATATAATAGTAGCAACCAACAAAAATCACAAATCTGTGTGTTCGTTGTGTTTTGATGTATGTGAGATAATCACACACACACATAAAACATTCATAAATCTTACGTTAATTAGATTAATAAATCTTGCTTTAGTGCAGTGATTTTTGTTTTATCTCTGACTTGTTCAAAAGTCTGCCACCCACAACGTTTGATTAGATTTGATTGGTGTAGCCATTTAGTTTCCCATTTAAATTGATTAATACTTGTAGTTCCCCAAATTAGGAAGTCCATTACTTAGGGTGCAATTTAGAGTAAAGATTCCATCCTGCTTCTTAAAGTCAAAATCAACTCAGAGTCTTTCCTTATATTTAAAACCAATATGTCACATGGACAGGCATGGAGACTTTTTCCTCTTCTCACACACTCAGAATTTTTTCCTCCTCCTTCCAAACAAACTTCCTTTGGCATCTCATTGTTTTTAAAGAGCTGAAAGCTGACAGCCCCAGTAGTTATGTACCATTGTTAGATTGCTGCCAACCTGTTAAGCATGACAAGTCATGAATGGCAGCCCGTATCTTCCTTGGCTTACACTGACTAGTCAGTCTTTGGCATTAATCCTAAATGTACTTTTTTTGGGAATAGGGTTTTTAGAACTGTGAAACTTACTTCGACAAAAAAGAAGTTCCATCTGTGTGCAGCCCGGTGCTTCTGCCAATGCAGAACAGAATGGCTGCTTGTGCACACCAAACCTCTTTTTCAATACTAAAGAGCATTGGCTAGCTGCAATCTCCAGCCACAGAAAGTTAGACTTCATAAAGGTGTGCAAATCTTTCAAAGGGATGAACAGCTAATAACTGCACATATATACATATGCAGAAATAGTCAGGCTTCCGACTATGGAAGGGATATCAAACTGGATTTCTTCGAGGGCCAGATCAGCATGGCAGTTCTCCTCTGTGGGCTGGTGGCGCATGGCCTGTTTTGAGCCCGTTTTTTGGCCTATTTGGGCCCGTTTTTCAGCCCCTTTCTTGGCTGGTTTTAAGTCTCTCACTCCGTATTAAAACACAGGACACAGGTTGTATCTCCGAGGACACAGGAGCTGGTTTGGCGCCTGTTTTTCAGCCCATTTTTTGGTCTATTTTGGGCCCATTTTTCAGCCCAGTTTCGGCTGGCAGAGTGCTGCAGGAGACCATTGAGAGTGAAAACGAGGTGTGAGAGTCCATTTTAGATTGCAGAGGCCCTGCGGGCCAGTCCCTTCATATTTCCAGGACGTCTTCTCAGACTGGCCCCTTCATATTTCCAGGTCGGTCCCGTGGGCTGGATTTAAGCCAGGGGTGTCCAAACTTGGGAGCTTTAAGACTTGTGGACTTCAACTCCCAGAATTGGGAATTCTGGGAGTTGAAGTCCACAAGTCTTAAAGTTCCCAAGTTTGGACATCCCTGATTTAAGCACTGGACCTTGAATTTGACATCCCTGGATTAGGACTTCTAAATCACTCATACCATCCTGGAGAAAGCTATGGCTGCTGGAATGATATAATAGGAGGTGCTTCATAAACTTCCCGAGCATTCTTCCTTATTAACAATTGTTAACTCTGGAGTGGGAAGAACTTGTTCGTTTGAATTCTAAGGTCCCAGAGCAATTTAGTCCCTTCATTTCCTATTACTTTATTTTATGGTTCCACAAGTTTTTGCTTGCAGGCAAATGGTATTTCTTGCAGATCTTCCAATGCACTGTTGTTGCTATTTTGTTGTTGTTTGTACTCAGGCTGCGGGATCTTTTTGCAACAAGTCACAAGGTGATCCACTCTTTCTTCAACTTTTCCGCAGAGACCTTTGCTTCGATGTTGCTGTCTTCTCAATTCTGACTTGTATGCATTTGTTCATTATTATGATTCATTTACACAGTCAGCCCAGCCAGATGTTCAGACTGGGTTTGGCATGTTTTTCTACCTATCAACTCCTTTCTAAGGACTTGGGATAGGCAGATGTGGGTGTTTGATGGTGTTACACATATTGTTGCAGAATGGAAGCTGTTCTGAGTAAAGCTACCATTTGCAATTGACTGATGGTGAATTTGTCAATGCCGATGGTGTTCAGATTGTGCCCTAGTTGTTTCAGTATTGCACCCAAGGTGCCTATTACTATAGGTTAATTTATTATTTTTGGGTCATATAATGCATTGGATGACAACCTAACCATGCTGGTTGGCAAAATATAACAAGGTACAAATCAATAAGACTGGATTAAACCTAATCAAGCTGTTCATAGTGTAGACAGATGGACAAAAACTTCATTTCAGTCATTGACCAATAAAGTACAATCAACAAAATGACCAACACAAAAATATCCCCTAACAACAAGAACTATTCCTCATTTGTAGGTAAAGCTAATAATAATAATAATAATAATAATAATAATAATAATAATAATAATAATAATAATAATAATAATAATAATAATAATAATAATAATAATAATAATTTAATATTTGTATAACCGCTCCCTCTCCCCATAGGGACTCGGGGCGGTGCACAGGTAGAATAAAAACAATAAAAATATACAGACATTTCTTAAAAACAAATTAAACCTAACCTGCGCTAAAATTCCCCATTAAAACTAAACTATACTAAAAACTACCCAATAAAACCCCAGAGACAGAGAGACTATCCCAGGCCGGCCAGACAGAAAAGATGAGTTTTTAATTTAAGACGGAAGGAGCGGAGGTCCGTGGTCGTCCTAATATCGGGGGGAAGGTCGTTCCAGAGGGCCGGGCCCGCCACAGAGAGAGCCCTTCCCCTGGGCGTCGCCCGCTGACAAAGTCTAGTGGACGGCACCCGGAGAAGTCCCTCTCTGTGGGAGCAAATCGGCCGTGAGGATGTATGAGGCAGGATCCGATCCCGCAGGTAGCTAGGTCCCGAGCCATGGAGCGCTTTAAAGATGATAATTAACACCTGAAGCGCACCCGGAAGACGACAGGTAGCCAGTGCAGCTCGTGCAAGAGCGGTGTTACATGGGTAGACCTAACGGTTCCCATAATTGCTCTCGCGGCTGCGTTCTGGACTAGCTGAAGTCTCCGGGTGTACCTCAAGGGAAGCCCCATGTAGAGAGAGTTACAATAGTCCAGTCGGGATGTCACGAGCACGAGAATTATGCATTTTATGTATTACAAATTTTGCTACTTTTAGATAAATACATTTATCTTGCTTACTTAACAGATAAGGTAAATAAAAGCCATCAAAATATCCTAGAAATTTAAATAAAAGATAGATAATTCACTAGTGGCAAATGGTCCTGTAGAACTTTGCATCTTGTATAAAGAGAATAAGATTTTAATTTATCTTGTTAGCTTGACTATCAAGACAATCTCTATGTAACATATGAATTTCATTCATAACCAATTTCATTGTTTAGCCAATGAGCTTAGCCAATGAGTAAATGCATTTTAGAATTTTAATTGGGATTTTTAGCACAGGTTTTTAGTTTAATTTATTCTTAACTTTTTTGTATTTATTGTTATTTATTGATTTTAATTGCCCTGGGTCCATTTCAATGGAGAAGAGCGGTTCTATAAATCTAAATAATTTAAATTAAATTAAAAATTGTATTTATTTTGTACAATGACAATAAAGGCTATACTATCCACTACTATAAATATCCTCTCTACAATATAATATGTAATTGGAAATTAACCTAAGGAACATTTGATTATGCTTACCGTAAATCTGCAACCTTCATGCATCAAAGGACAATTGCAACATTTGTATTGTTTTACTTCATTGCAGCTTGATGAATTTAGGGTAGTGCAGAGGAAGAAAAAAATAAGGTGGGGGGTGAGAAAATACTGGTGGTTTTCACTTGGGACCGTTCAGAACGAAAGCTCACAAATCCCAAACACAACTATGTCCACATGTTGTGATGTCCATGGCAGCTGACTCATCAACTTCCACCAGCAACACTGCCGTTGTATGTCACCAAGTGGTAATAGTTCAATCGATCACTATGATGAGGCAGAGTATTGGCTTCTTGTGACAGCCAAATGAGAAATGAGGCTCCAGAACGGAACTCTGAAAATTTAATAGAACAGTAACTGCAGGTTCATTCACAGAGAAAGTGATGAACGGATTTTGTAAAAAGAGGACACAATTGATCTATGAAACCCTTATTAAAACTGTCTTTTTGATTAACTTCAGCCTAAATGTCTGAGCCACTTGTCCGGGCGGATTCTTAGAAATGAGAAAGACAGCAGAAACAATCCGTGCTGATGATTATGAAGAGGGAAAAGACAGGTGACATTATAGGAGGAGAAACAACAATTGATCCATGGAGTGATCTTTCTTTAGTAGAAAATGCTTTATGCAAAAAAAAAACAACCAACCAACCCTCCTCCTTATTCTATGAAATCTTCTATGAAGATTTATCTATCAGTCAAATCCGTCACAAATCATGGTTCCAGTAATTTTTTTTTTTACCATTCCAAAACTTTGGAGTATGAGTCAGTATGCATCTGCTTCCTAGCTAGTGGGTGCAGGCAATAGCAACAATAATCTCTGTATTATAGTTTCTCTCTTGCATTGAATAGTATAAACATGTCTGGGATGAGCTTTAGTTGAGGTTGTGGCCTAAAGGCCAAATTGTATCAAGATTGACTAATAATTCCTATCAGCTAATTTCCATAGCACTGTTTTAATCCCAAAGATATTTACCCATGTAGTATTGCTATTATCCTCATCTTCTCATATTTCCCATCTTCTCATTTTTCATCTTTCCTACTATCTTCTCCTATTGGTATCTTATGATTTATCATTTGTATTTTATGATTAATGATTGTAACTATGATTTATGACCTATCACTTGTTGTTTGTATGTACACTGAGAGCTTCTGCACCATACAAATTCCTTGTGTGTCCAATCACACTTGGCCAATAAAGAATTCTCTTCTCTTCCCTTCCCTTCCCTTCCCTTCCATTCCATTCCATTCCTCACAGTTACCAAGAAATGTTGCAGGTGGCACAGCTGCAACTAAGATTAATCTACTCTACTCCTTTTCCTTAAAGAAAATAATTATATAAAATTAATTAAATAAAGTCACATGTAAGATCTGAGTCTATTGTAGTAGGGACCATGTTTCTCAGATTAGGCAGAAGCATTTCAAGGAAGGATATAGCTACATTTTCTCTGACTTAAAAAGGAAGAAATTAAATCCTGATGTGTGCATATATGTGTATGTCAGCTGTCTTCTAGGATGTTAATGAAGATCACTTTTAATTCAGTTCAACATTCACTAAGATAATAATGAATTCTTCAAATATCACAAAAGGGCCACTATCGGCTATAAAAGAATGGAGTCTGAATCAAGTTTCCAGCAAAAATTCAAGACTTAGGAATGTAGATTGTATCAAAGAAAACAGTTTTATTCATATTTGACCAAGAAATTGAGCAAAACCTCATCAGGATAATTATCTGAACATACAGAATCTCCAAATGCCTGGAGCAGATGGCAAAACTATTATACATGTGCCGTCTTTCTCCATTAAACCATTTCCTTTGAGGAAACAAAGGTTTATTGGTATGTAAAACTGTGTTTTGTGATCATACAACTCATTTTATGAAGGGGAAAAAAAGGTAATTCATTCCTGGAAAGAATCATAATGCCTCCGCTGCTAGATTTTTCCCTCCTCAATTTTATAATAAAAAACAATTGCATGCCACCATTGGCATCTTAACTTCAAAGATAGAAAATATCCGCCACTATAAAATGCTACTGTTTGATCACTGCAAAACTTGGTGCTTCAGCTGTGAAATCCCGAGTAGATAAAGAAATCATCAGTAAGCTCTTCCACTTTGAAAATAGGATCGATGCGCCATGGACAAATGTATTATTATGCTGCGCTTCTATGAAATTGCATTTCTGCAATTGTCTAACATGCTGAAGCAATATCCGTCTGTTGAGGCTTAATAGATTGAGGCATTGAAGGGTGGGCTGCTGGGGGTTCACAAAGGTTCTGGAGAACCTCTAGCTAAGATTCTGTGTAGTTCAGAGAAGCCCCAAATCCCACTCCTGGCTGACCCTGCCCACCTGGCCCCTCCCAGGAGTCCCCACGTGACCCGTTTTAGGAGCAGGTAAGTGCAGGGCATATGCAGAGGCTTGAGGAGGGCAAAAAACAGGCCTACTGGAAGTTTGGGAAGGCTGGAAACAGTCCTGTTTCTGTCCTTCAGAGAGTTTTCAGAGCCTAGGGAGGCCTTTGCGGCCTCTGGAGGCTCGAGGAAAGCCTCCGGAGCCCATGGAGGGCAAAAACGCCTCCCCCTGCTGTGGTGCAGAAGGCTGACTAGGCCACACCCACCATGGTCATGCCCACTCAGCAACCAGGCAGACAGGCCCTTGCTAAAAATTTTGAAGCCCGCCCCTGATGACATTGGTATACTATGAACTCTCCTGGCAACCTTGTACCTAAATACATTTCTAGTTATTTGGAGTGCTATGCAGTTTCCATATAAACCGAATTTCTATTTTGAGCCCCACTCTTAGGGTGCTTGACTTTGCCCCATCCATCCATCTATCCATCCGTTATCTATCTTGGCCTTTTATGAAGACTGACTTTATTGTGGTAGAAAGAAAAGGTGCCACCATTAGTGTCCTTTTTTTTTGTACTCTATTCTTTCCATCACTTTAAAGCAGGGGTGTCAAACTCAAAACCCACAGGTCAGATCCAGCCCATGGAGTTCTTAATTCTGGCCTGCAGGGCTGCCCTGGAAACATTGAGCAACCGGCCCACGGTACCTCTGCCAGCTAAAACAGATCTCAGGAGAGCCACATTTTAAAACAGAACAGAACAGAATAAAGTAGAACAGAATATAATATAATAGCAGAATTAGAAGGAACCTTGGAGGTCTTCTAGTTCAACCCTACACCACTTCAGACAAATGGTTATCCAACATCTTAAAAACTTCCAATGTTGGAGCATTCACAACTTCTGGAGGCAAGTTGTTCCACTGATGAATTGTTCTAACTGTCATGAAATTACTCCTTAGTCCTTAATTTGCCTCTCTCTTTGATTAGTTTCCACCCTTTGCTTCTTGTTCTACCCTCAGGTGTTTTGGAGAATAGTTTTTCACTGGCAGAAAGCTGCAATAGGCCATTGCAGCCAATAATCGAGCACAAAGGGCCACTCACAGCCCTCCAGGGCTCTGTTTTTACTGGCAGAGGGCTGCCGGATATCAAGCTGGCCATGCCCAGTCAGCCCCCCCCCCCCCCAAGGTCAAACACAATCCAGATACAGCCCTTAAAGAAACTGAGTTTGGCACCACTGCTCTAAAGCCTTCCTGCGTGAATTTACTCCCCTATCTTAAAAAGATTCGTGGGATCCTTGCCAAGTGTCCTTTCATGCACAAGAAGGCAGGGTGGTTGCAAACCATGGGCAAATAGATAATGGATTCTGTCCTTAAGCGTAAATCTTCTCTTTCAGAAATACCTTATTACTAAACACAAGAATTCTACATCTCCATTTGTCAGAGTTTTACCTCCTTTTTTTGGTGTGTGTCTTCTATGGAAAGAAAATATCTTTTACCAAGACTGTAAAAAATAATGGACATGATAGCTGATATTAGGTGATGGAGTGTGCATTCTATCTAATTATCCTCGGACTTAAAATGCATTGTACAATTTATTTTCTGGGTAAAAAATATTTTATCTACTTACTACAGAATGCTCAGAAAACAAAACAACATGCCTAATATTAACATTGCAACAATGAGATAATATTAAAGCACATTTTTGGAAGTTACTTATAGTGACTTCTGGCTTAATGCATATAATATTGAAATGGAGACAAAATAGATGGCTACGGATCAGTTCTCGGTGGCATCTTGCAAGAACATGCAAAACAGCCAGTAAAACAAGCCTCTTCCTCGATACCTCTGGATTACACGCAGTAGCAGAAGCACAGCTTGCTGAAGAGCTGCAGTTAAAAAGAACTTAATTAAAATCAGTGAGCAGAATTAGATGTTGGTCATGATTAAAGTTGTGAGAATGGGGAAAAAATAAAATAAAACTAGAGAATTACATAGTTACATGATAACTATAGTGTGCAAAACGTTATAGAATTTGTGGAGCATGAAGAGAAATTGCAGATTCTGGAACCATGAGATTAAATATGATGAATTATTATCCTGCTCACCAACTGGATACACTCACGAAATGCTTGCTAAAGAAAGACTTTACAATCTGATCATAGGATTCTCGATGAATCCATTTTTTTTAAAGTGCAATCAAGCATAGGATAAAGAAAACCAAAACCCAGCATGTGACATCAGGATGCCCAAAGCCCTACTTATTGTGTGAGTTGCCAAGAACAATAGAAAGAGCAAGCTCACGTAGGCATTTGTGAGATGTCAAGAAAAAATAGCAATAGCAATAGTGCTTTACAGCCCTCTCTAAGCATTTTACAGAATCAGCATATTGCCTCCAACTATCTGGGTCCTTATTTTACCCACCTCGGAACGGTGGAAGGCTGAGTCAACCTTGAGTCAGTCAGGATCAAACTCCTTGCAGCGGGCAGAATTAGCCTGCAATACTGCATTAGATCAATACATATTAATGCATAAATTAGATTAATAAACAAGATAAATAACATAATTTCCCCTGTAGTAGCATCTAAGATGGAGAGTCCATCCTTGTGTGAGGATTTCAAGTAACACCCCCAATGTATGAAGACTCCAAGGCTAAGCATTCCTCAAAGTTCCATTTTATTTAGAGATGTCATATTGGCACATCTGGGAAAACTCGAATCTGAAAGCTTCCAGGTTTTCCCCACCCAAAATAAAGTCCAAGTCCCTGCCCCATCACTCACAGGTCCATCACATGGTCCAATCAATGCACAGTCCTAACTAGAGATACTCCCCAGTCGTACACCTCCAGGTGCAGGACAGAGTGGCCTTGACTCTCGGAGAAAGGAATGTTATTTTGACTATATGTCTCCTCAGTTCCATACAACAGTTTCCTACAACACTAAATGTGGCAGGCCTGAAGATCCAATGACCAAGATGGCTTCCCGGCCTGACACCTTGATTTTGGCTGCTTCATACCTTGATATGAAAGACAAGCTTTCAATTCGACATTTTCAGATGTAACATTTGTGCAGCGTGACAAATTTGAAAGGGATATCAAAGCCAGTAGCTTTGGAAACATGAAATCATCAGTTCTGAGCCGCTTCTGTTTTCACCTTCATAAAATTAGATGCTTGCATATGCTATATAATTAAATATAGTCACAACAAAAACGCCAGTCTCCATGTTCATTAACTCTTAGCTGGTATTTCATCAAAGATGCAGAAGTTTCCCAGGACTGTTTTTCTTTATATTGGACAAAATTAGCCATTCATCAGTGGGAATCAGCGGCATGAAAAGTGGCACAGTAAAGAAAGCCACTGTTTTACTGTTAGGGTAGGGAAGTAAATAAATTTGACCTGTAGCTTCTCAGTACCTCTTATCCTTTTCCATACTTTTCTGTCTGGCTTCCATATATTTCAACATCTTCTAGTCAGATTTAACCTTTCATTTCTTCAATTTGACCTTTCCTTCCTTCTATTTGACCTCCGAAGCTTTCGCCTATTGACTTCTGCCTTCTTATAAAGATTGGTGTTGTATCTTTGCTCCTGGTTAAATTCTCATTTGTTCCCTGGTACTTATTCTTTTGGCCTGAATTTAAATCCTCCTCCATCCCCTTTCTATTTCCCCACCACACACACACTTATTTTTGGTGTCCTTGCATTTAACGTTCTAATAATGGGAAACCTTTATCCTGACCAGAATTTGAAAGCAGTGTGAATTTCACTTATCACCTGGTCAGTATCTTTTGTGGTGGGAACACTGGCTGCAAAAATATACAGACTTTCAAGATAAATGAAGAGGAAAACTATATAAGTTGTCATCTTCAAAGCGCTCCATGGCTCGGGACCTAGCTATCTGCGGGATCGGATCCTGCCCCTTACATCCTCACGGCCGATTCGCTCCCACAGAAAGGGACTTCTCCGGGTGCCGTCCACTAGACTCTGTCAGCGGGCGATGCCCAGGGGAAGGGCTTTCTCTGTGGCGGGCCCAGCCCTCTGGAACGACCTTCCCCCCGACATTAGAACAACCACGGACCTCTGCTCCTTCCGTCTAAAATTAAAAACACATCTTTTCTGCTTGGCCGGCCTAGGGTAGTCTCTTTTATTATGGGATTTTAGTAATTTAAATTGGGAATTTTAGCGCAGGGATAATTGTTTAATTTGCCTTTTAGTTATTTATGTATATTTATTGTATTTTTAACTTCCCTGTGCACCGCTCCGAGTCCCCCCAGGGAGAGGGAGCGGTCTATAAATTAAATTATTATTATTATTATTATTATTATTATTATCCTTAAAGGTTTAAAATCTGATTCTTTCCAGATCCTTCGCACTACAACTGCAGTCACTTGCAGATGGCAGGGGCTGTTCTTAATTTTATTCAAAATATCTGGACTTTTTTTTTTTTACTTTCCAAAAGTTTACTTATCTTTACATTCAAATATTAATACATTTCGTTTCTCCCGGGGGGGGGGGAATCCATAAAGATGGTATCTTCAGTTTCCCCTTCCCAAACTGCTTCAGTTTCATTCCTTAAGGATTAGTTGGATCTTTTTTAAAACTTTTTTTTTTGTAAAAAGCAACTTTTATTTCCATTAGGAAAAACAGATGGAACGTGCCTAAATAAATAAGTAGGGTGGAGAATTACAAAAGCACTTTTGGGGATAAAAAGAAGCCAATTCCCAAGCTGTATTGCCAGTGTATTCATGACTTAAAATGGACACCTAACATTTAAAATGTCATCAAAAAAGCACAACAAAGAATGTTCTTTCTGCACCAACTCAGAAAGTTCAAACTGCTCAAGGAGCTGCAGATTCTGTTCTACAGAGGGATGATTGAACATGTCATCTGCACCTCCATAACTGTCTGGCTTGGCTTTGCAACCCAACAAGACAGACACGGACTTCAACGGATAATTAGAACTGCAGGAAAAACAATGGCTACTAACCTGGCTTCAATTGAGGATCTGTACACTGCACAAGTCAGAAAGAGGAAATATACGAGGTCGGGAAAAAGAGTGAACAACAATATCAACATCAACACCAATACAGTGGTACCTCGGACCACGAACGCCTCTCATCACGTCCAATTCGCTTCACGACCAAAAATTTCCCAAAAAATGTGCTCCGGTTCACGAACACCGTTTCGCTGCACGAACGGAAAAGTTCGTAAAAAATGCTCCGCTGCACAAACTCTGCCTCGCATCACGAACTCCGCCCTCGCATCACGAACGGAAAAGTTCATAAAAATGCCCGGATTCACGACCTCCGTTTCGCTTCACGAACCGGAGCCGCGGACATTTTAAAAACAAGGTCAGAACGGATTAACCGGATTTACATTGAACCCTATGGGAAACTGTGCCTCGCATCACAACCAAAAAACAAGGTCGGAACGGATTAATCGGATTTACATTGAACCCTATGGGAAATTGTGCCTCGCATCACAACCAAATCGGATCGCGACCAGAGTCATTTCACGAATTAAGTTCGTGATCCGAGGTACCACTGTATCAGGATCATAAATGTCTGAATTTAACTCTTTGATTAACAGCAAATGTATGCATTTGAGCTTTAAGACTTCTTTCAATCACCAAGAAGACAAACCAAAATAAGCCTTTAAAATATAGATTGAAAATAGAGATTTCTTTGCTTTATTTTAAGTTGTGGTTGAGGAGTAATGACTCCACATCATTAAGTATTTGGATGAGCAACCTAGCGTGAAATAATAGAAATATAAGTCTGGTATTTTTATTTTATTTTATAAATCATAGTTTTTAGAGAAATATTGACAGATGATGGTGATGATGATGATAATGTCAGTGCACTTAATTATTATATTTTTTATCATTTAGGGTTGTCTTGTGACATGTACAGCAGATCTGAACTCTTCAACGTCTAGTGATCAGTAAGTAATTTTTTTTCTCTATGAATATAATTAAGGACAGTACCCTACATAGATTTTTCTCTTTTTTAATCTCCGAGAATTCAGATTGCTCTTTTATTGTTGAACGATGTGGAATCCTTTTTGCTACTGGCTTTCATGCCTGCTCATTCCGAAGCAAGAACTCATAGAAAAGAAGTGTAAATTAATGTTCTTCTCTCTGCTGGTACCACTTTATTAAAAATATAATTTCCTTGCAATTTAGTGATAATTGCTTCAAGCTAATGAGGAGAGAGGAGGTTTCTATGGATCAGAGAATGCTGTTAATTAATAACATAACAAATTAATATGGATCTGTCTATATGCTTTGATTTATAGTTGAAGTATATTGTATCAACATATGGTTTTAGTATGAGCTTAATTCTCCTATTCACTGGAGTGTGTTTTCAAAAGGAGAATGCTGAGACACAAGGCTAACAAAAACCCTAATTCTCTATTATTAGAGTTTGAAAAGTCCCAGCTGTCCCAATTGGCAGTTCTTATAACCAATTGATCCTCCAATTTTGTAGCACCCATTTCAAACGGTTGACCCAGAAGTTGCCTCCTCTTCTTGGTGGAAAATCACAAGTTTGATGATCTCAAGATTCCTTCTTCCAACAGCTTCTGATTTTCCATTTCATATTGCAAGATGATCTATTTCATATTATGGTCTGCCTTATTTGTATACATTAAAGCTGAATATAAACGTCCTTTCAAGATTTTTATCTGAACTTATGGGAGGGAAAAACCTGAGTGAAAGCTTCCTTGAATTTCTCCCAAAGAAAGAGGAATTGGTGATAATTTGTCAGGGGAAGGACTTTGTTTACACCGTTCCTTTCTGATGTCTTCCTGTTGGTTTGAATAGAAGTGTAGAATGTAGGGATACAATAAACTACTGGAGAAATGCTAACCCAAGGAAAGACAGGGCCTTATTTTCTTTGGGCCCCCGAAATAAGCACTTGGCCTTATATTCGGGGAGGTCTTATTATTTTGAGCTACAGGAGGTGGTGAGCGTGGTCACCTCATGGCTGTTACTGAGTTGCAATATTTTCGGGGGAGGGCTTATTTTAGCACATGCGCTCAAAAGCCCAATTGGGCTTAATATGTGGAGATGTCTTATTTTTGGAAAAAACAAGGTATTGACACACCCACACACCTCTATCTGTTGATCAGCTTTCACTAAAAAAAAAAAAAAGAATAGTCAACTTCACCTATAAAAAGTTTTCTTATTTTTGAAAAATAATTCTAAGGGAAAAAAATCTTCATCAGACTGAATTGAACTAACGGATATATATTGTACATGTAATTTTTTCCAGATTTAAACAAAAGAATTAGTATGCATGTGGGCTTGCATGTAAGACTTCCAAACTTTCTTTAAAAAATGGGCAATTGAGAAATCAGCCAAAGGTGGAAAGCAAAACCTCAGAAAGTAATCTTTTCTTTATGACTACTGAATTTGTTGTGACAATGTAAAGCTCAGCAGCATGCGGGTGAAGGTGTATTCATTTTTATCAATGACATATTTTATCTGCCAGCCGTCACAATATAATCCATTGGCCCTGCACTTTTGCCAAACTCTTTTTTCATTATGTCAGGCAAAAGAGTTTTCATCAAGTCCCCGTTCCTCTTCTGTTCTGTAATCAAACCATATTTTAATCAAGGCCCTTCAGGCTTTTCATCAACTCAAGGTAGCAAAGCGAGGCTTCCTACTCTCTGCCTCCTCCCTCTACTGCTGTCCCTAAATTCTAACACTTCACAACAGGGTCCTAAAGTTATCTTTGAGAAACAATAGGCATGTTCCTCATACATACAAGGTTGAAAATACTCAAGGCAACATCTGCCTCTGATTGTTCTAACCAACGCTTCCCAGGAGCATGAAGCAAACTCCTTGTCCCAACAAAAACCCTTTTGATTAATTTACTGTGAACTCTGCTCATTCACAGTCTTTCAAGGGTGGATTTACAGTCACAGACCTTATCTGGCTTGGAGAGCTGCCAGGCCAATATATGCAAACTTGGCCAGGAGTCTCCTAGAGTCACAAACCAATTCAACTAACTAATTTTCTCCTGCAAACTCCATTCCCCTTTTGCTCCTCTTTTATTTCCTCTGGGAGGGCCATTCATTGTCGACTTGTGGCCTTCGTCCCAAGTTGACCCCTGTTCTTTAGCTGTAACGCAACCCTGTGCATGCACAGACTGGGAACAGGCTCCAGCTGTTCGTCTGCCTTACTGATGTCTGACTCCGAAGGCAGCTGATAACTATCAAGATGGCTCTGCCTCCCTCTCTGCCACCGGCACAGTTATAGTTATAGTTTATTAAATTTGTATACCGCCCTTCTCCCTTGCGGGACTCAGGGCAGTGAACACCAATAAAAACTACAAAGAACATCAATATATAAAAATACAGAGCCCTCATCAGAGCCTTCCCCAGACTCCAGGACTGGCCCATGTTCCTCCCCAACCTCCTCACTGTCCGAATCTGCTGCCAGCTCTGATTGGGTACCAGGAATCAATCAATACGTCCTTGATTAATCTACTTTAAAGAGTGATTGATTGGTTGGGTGAGAAAAAATAGAGGGGGGGGGGAAATACTTCTGTGTTCTGAAGTTGGAAGGAAACCGCAAAGAAGACAGATACAGCAATAAATGTCTCTGGCTTTTGTCAGTACTAATTTTTATCCACATGTAAGTATCGAGTTCCTCTTTTATCCAGGATGTCAGAAAGACGCTAGACATAGAAAAGATGCAGTTCAGAAAAGTTTTAAATGTCAAGCCTTCTGATCTCAGAGTGAACATAAACTGAGGTTTGATGGGATTGTTGAAATTATTTATGGTTGCTAGGTTTTGCTTTTTTTTAAAAAAAAGGTTGTGTGCTTTTCATGATGACGGCTTACTAAGGCATGCCCCCTGTCATTGATTTTGGGTTCTTTAGCCTATGCTGAAATGTAGCCAAAACAACTTCCATTAAAGTCTGAAAATTTAAGATAATCTCTAGACAATTTCCCAAACTAGGCTAATTCATGTATCTTTATTAAGGAATGCTAATAAATCACCTAAACACAAATGAGAGTTTTCTGTCTGCATGACCGTAATATCAGGGAGCTAGAATTTGGTAAGATAGAAAATGTTTAGCAATAGAATGGTTTGACCACTGATGAGTGATTACATTTTAACATCAGTCTGAAAGGGCCTCTCCTGTACCCCTATATTCATCTCTATATGGGGAGGGGACAGTTGCAACAGCTCGTTAATGAAATACAATATTTAATAAATAATATGATTGTTGTGGCCCGGCAGCAGCCAACGGAACTGGCAGCAGATTCAGACAGTGAGGAGGCTGGGGAGGAACATGGGCCAGTCCTGGAGTCTGGGGAAGGCTCTGATGAGGGCTCTGTGTCGGAGGCAGAGAGCGGGCCAGAACCGTATGCCAACTATCAGCTACCTTCAGAGTCAGACATCAGTGAGGCAGATGAACGGCTGGAACCTGTTCCCAGTATGTGCATGCACAGAGTTGCCAGACGAAGGGAACAGCTAAAGAACAGGGGTCGACTTGGGAGGAAGGCCACAAGTGGACAATGAATGGCCCCTCCCAGAGGAAATAAAAGAGGAGCAAAAGGGGAATGGAGTTTGCAGGAGAAAATTAGTTGAATTGGTTTGTGACTCCTTACCAAGTTTTGCAGATATCGGCCTGTCAACTCTCCAAGTCAGATAAGGTCTGTGACTTCAAATCCACCCTTGAAAGACTTTGCTGGATGTGAATGAGAAGAATTCACAGTAAATTAATAAAAGGGTTTTTTTTGTTGGGACAAGGAGTTTGCTTCATGCTCTTGTGTGTCAGAACAGTGATCACATCACTCTCATTGGGTACCATAAATCCCTGGGGGGATCGCTTTAAAAGAAATGGCCCAGTTTTATTCTTCCAAGAATACTGAAATCTTCAAAGCTTTTGAGCAGGAATATGTCCAAATAGCTCAGATGTGTGAGAATTGTGAGTTGTGGAGGTAGCATGTGACTCAGTGGTGGGTTTCAAATTTTTTAGAACCTACTCTGTAGGTGTGGCCTATTTTGTGGGTGTGGCTTGGCAGTCATGTGACAGGGTGGGAGTGGCCACCTTTTAAAATGTGGTGCAACTCATTTAACAACGCTCTTGCTTAGCAACCAAAATTTTGGACTCAATTGTGATGATAAATTCTTTCTTTCTTTCTTTCTTTCTTTCTTTCTTTCTTTCTTTCTTTCCTTCCTTCCTTCCTTCCTTTCTTCCTTTCTTCCCTCCTTTCCTTTCCTTCCTGTTGGGTCCCTGGCAGCAGCAGGCCAGATTTACTTCCAGGTACGCTGGTGGAACCCCCTCTCACCGGTTCTCTAAATTTCACCCAACCGGCTCTCGCGAGTAGGTTGCAGAAACCCACCACTGATGTGACTGCAACTATTTTTTTTAAATAGCCATCAGATTCTGAAAAAAATTCAGACTCTTGGATTTGAGCACATTCCCCATCTTCCACTGCTTATGGGCCATGGGAGGAATCTTCAGTTATGGAACACCTGTTCATGCAATGGAGCCTGGTAGTGTTGTCTCAAAGTCCGTCACCCTGCTTTTGGAGGTAGAAAGTGCTTTATTTTAGAAAAATGTGCATGCCCTCCTTGAAAAGTAGAACATAAGAAAATCCATATGGAGTAACACTTAAAAAAAAAAAACATACCCCCAAAGACCTACGCACCTCTCTGCAAAGAATGGGATGAAATATATTAGAAAAATGATTACTGGAGAAAGATTCAATTTGGGTGGGAAAGGGGGGCTTATCTCTAATGTTAAATGCTCCTGAATTTTTTCTCCTCCTCCTCCCTCTGCATTCAAGCACAAATCTGCAATGACAATGATGCCCTGCTCGTGATGAAGAGTGGGGAAAAAATGCTCTGGTAAGACCAAGAGCTCCCAGAAAGAAAGAAAGATTTAAAAAAAAAACCCTCATTGGGATTCCTTTCACATGCTGATATGTATCAGTGCAAGTCACCTTTTAGTCTTCTTCATAAATCATTCATGTGGCATACAAAGCCTTCACACTAAAAGGTCTTTGAGAAACTCACACATTGCCTGTTCTGATTTGGCTGGTTTGTTGGTATTAATGCATGAACCCCCCCTGAAATTAACATTTGACTGATAGATTTGTGCCGTAAAATATTTCTCGCAGGAAGAAAACAACAGCATGTCCCTAACCCTGGGATGGTATATGGATTCATTTTATAGCTAGAGCAGTGAGGAAATGACATGGGCAAGTACAGCTTTGCAAGCATTCTTTAGGGCCAGATCTTAAATCAAAGGTCTGGCAACTAAGAAGCTCAAGTTTTGCCAATTTGGCACAGGCCATGTCTTTATTCCCTGTTCAAAGTATTCTGCAGGTTATGTTACCAAAAGAACAAGTATTTCTGCAAGGTAGAAGAATTCAGAAACACAGAGCACAGAATAACAATAGGGTTGGAAGAGATCTTACAGGTCTTCTAGTCCAATCCCCTGCTTGAGAAGGAGACCGTACACCATTCTAGACCAATGGCTTTCCAGTCTCTTCTTGAAAACCTCCAGCAATGGAAAACCCACAACTTTGGGAGGCAAGTGGTGCCACTGATTAATTGTTCTTATCTCTCCTTAGTTCTAAGTTAGATCTCTCTTTGACAAGATTCTTGTCCTGCCCTCAGGTGCTTTGGAGAATAAGTCAACTGGTTCTTCCTTGTGGTTGTCCTTCAAATTCCAGAAAACTGCCATTCTTTCATTTCTAGTCCTTATCTGTGTTAGACTAGACGTACATAGTTCCCTCAATCATTCATCATATAGTTTAGCCTGAAGACCCTTATCATTTTTGTTGTTGTTCTCTGCAGTCTGTTTAGGGTCTCACTCAAAACGTCATTTTTTTGTATTGTGGTGACCAAAACTGGATTCAGCATTGCAAGGGTGTTCCCACCAGTATAAAGTGGTACTATCACTTCATGTGATCAGATTAACAGAGTTGAAAGCAACCTTATAGATCATCTAATCCAAACCCCCACCCAAGCAGGAGACCCTACACCATTTCTGACAAATGGCAGTCCAATCTCTTCTTGAAAGCCTCGAGTGATGAAGCTCCCACAACTTCCAAAAGAAAGCTATTCCATTGGTTGATTGTTCTCACTGTCAGAAAGTTCCTCCTTATTTCTAGGTTGAATCTCTCCCTGGTCAGTTTCCATCCATTATTCCTTGCGTGGCCTTCAGGTGCTTTGGAAAATAGCTTGACCCCCTCCTCTTTGTGGCCCCTCAAAGATTGGAAGATGCTCTCATGTCTCCCCTGGTCCTTTTCTTCACTTCTCTTCCCTAGATCTTGAAACGATTTCTCTGTTGGTAACAACCTAAGTCTTTATATTTTAATATTTAGAAATATGCTTGATATTTATACTGTACATAATTTTAATATGTGGATACCTGTTCAAAAGCTGAGCATTTTCGTTTCACACACACACACCCTCCCCTCTTGTGGATTCTTCGGAAGTTGCTGCCAATTTTTACTCTGGGAAGAAGGAAGAGTAATTGGATATACAGTGAGCAATCGTATTAATTCTATTTAATTACATTAATTGCATTTCAATGGAAGAAGTTTTGTCAAGATAAACCTTGTGAAGTACATTGCACTGAAAAGATTGTGAGTCATTGAAAGCTACTTTTAAGTTTATGTGGCTGAGGCTAAAACTTCCCAGGCGGTATATATCTCTGACTTAAAGAAGTGAGAGAATTTGCAGAACAAAATGAGTTAACACCAATTTGCTCCACTGATTGATTTTAGTGATTTGCTTAGCCCAGTTAGTTAATGACCAAGCAGCTGTATTTGTGAAAAATGATAATCTTGGTTAAATTTAACTTTGGCTACGGTACACTCCATCTGCTTACTGTATGATTCAGTGTGCAAACCCAGCAAGTTAAACACATTGGGTGACTCCAGCTACTCAAAAAAAGTTTGTCTGTACCAGTTAGACACTTATGAGAACTTTTACATATGTACTAGCATATTCAGATGGAAATGTGCACATATTGATGCTTTGCTCAAATCTTCAAACTGATTCCAATGCAGTCAGAAGCTTATCAGGTTACATATTTCTGCTTTAAAGGGATAATTAATATAGTGGACATATTTATGGTAGAAAATGGCACAGTGGCCTAGAGGTGAAGACCCTCACCTCCCACTCGGAAAGTTGAGAGTTCAATCCTAGGGAGTGACAGATGATTCTTTATCTGGATGGAAAGAGAAGATATCTGCTGTGAACTCCACGTAGGCATCGGGAAGAGCATTTGGCCAGTAAATGCTCAGCTTCATTCAGTTGTCCTGACCCCAACCTGAAGCAAGAGATTACAGGATCATAAAAAGAAAGAAAAATGGTAAAAGAATAGGTCCTTTCATTTGAAAGTCCAGTAAGGGTTCAATTGCAAAGCAATCCTGAAATCATGTGTATTGGGTAGAACAGGAAGATGGACAAATCTGTACTTTTACACAGACTTGATGAGATTCTGCAAAACTATGGAGTTTAAAGAAGAAAAGTCGATTATGAAGTGGTACCTAACAGAGAAGGAGGGAAAATAGCAGTGAATAGTGATTTGATGAAGATTTAGCTGTTTCCTTAGCCTTTCTGTTTCATAGTCCATTTAGTGCTATGCACAATATTGCTTATCTCACAAGAGGTGATTGTGATGGGTATATAGGTATGCATGAAAGTCCAAAGTCAAGGTAATATTTCCGAATCGAATGACTCCTCTCAACATTAATATCTCATGTACCCTTCTGCCAAAGGGCTCCTGGTTCTGATCCCCTTAATCTTTTCAACCACATCGCATGGAAATACGCAAAGATTTATATCATATCACAGCTCCCACATTTAGGAGAGCTTTAACCTTAGTTTGATTCAATGGTTTCTCCCTAGCTGTCCTGGAAATATAGGAAAACCCATAGGAAACCCAACACTATCCCTGTGATAGGGAAGCCATAGAAACCAGAATCCATGTTCTCTTGTATTGCCAGTTCTACAGGAATATTTTCATCCGGTTGATTACTCCTTTTTTATTTACATTGTTGGGGCCCTCTAGTAATTTTCTTCTGCACTATCTGCTAAACAATCAAGGTAAATTTATTTATCTAAAAGTAGCATGCTACATTCTGTGCAAGCTTCGCCCACATATGGTCGCTAACAGCTCTTGTTGTTTGGGGAGAGTTTTTGTGTTGTTCACGTTTCTGATTGTCTTTGTATTGGCCAATGACCAAAATAAAGTTCCATTTGTCTATTTCAGTAACATTGCCGTACATGAAAAGCAGTCTCTAACAGAATGAGTAACGTCAATCTGTCTCTCTAGTCCTCTTCCTTCCTCTTCTTCCCTCATCCATGTAAGGGATGAACTGATGTGCAGTTTTTGTTGACTAGTTCATCATGGAGGACCAAGCGTTGTTATTAGCTGGGAAATTAGAGCTGACAGTATTTATTTTGGGAGCCAACTAATTAACTGCTTTTCTTGCCACATCCATTAATGGCTACATGGCATGGCATTTTTATTGACACAGTGAGAGAAATTACTTGCTGCAACAGTCCGTTGACAGCAGAGTGGAATGGTGGATCATTAGCAACTTGGTGCCGAGCTGGTTCTCCTATCAGGATTATTCAAAATGACAGAATTGCTAAGTGACAACAGAAAAGGATGAAGTATATACGTTCAAGTTAAGGGTTCAACACAACCCATTATTTAGTAATAATTTCAGACAGAGCTCAAATGTTGAATGTTAAAAATGTTTTGGTCTTGTTTTTAAATGTTTTTTTTTTAAACTGAATACATCTCAATTGTTTTCCATAACTATTTCCTCTACTGAATAAGAAAAAGGAATGGGTAAAAGGGAAAACAAAATTAGCTTTATAAATGTATGTCCCTTTCTTTGAATGATATATGATTTTATTGTTGCACGCCTATATCTACACAGACATTGTATTATAAAAGTTTCCCATTTGCAAAAGGAAAAAGGAAAAAAAAAAGAACCCTTTAACATTTTAACTCAATATCTGGGAGTTGTAGACTTTCTCTTGGTGATTACTATACTTCATTTTATTGATTTTTTTTTCTGTGAACTGTTTCTTTTCTAAAATAAATGGTATTAAAAATGTTAAAGACAACATAAAAAAGATATCATAAACGGACATGAAATAGGCAGCAAAGAAAGAGAAGGAAAATATGGTTATCATGATACTTTTTTAAAAAACTTTTCTAATGCATATGGTGATGTTGTTCAGATAGTGCTGCCTTTAGTTCAAACTAGATCTTTGTCATTGATTCTGTCTCTTTTTCATTCACTTATTCATTCATTCAAGCAGAGTGCCACTGCATTTCAGAAAAGGATAAAAATCGCATACATAATTTTTTTTTTGAGGCTTAAAGCTAAAAGCCTGTAAAACACTTGAATGGCTACTCATGAAGAGAGAGGCACAAGACACTTAAAGAATTATTTAACCACAATGTTTATGAAACCATTGAGTTCCACTGTTCATCATTTGTTTACTTGCCATGGAAACTTGGAAAACATGAAAAAGGGATGGTGGCTTAGGTCAACTTTTCTTTTTATTTGTAAATTTAATTGAAAATAGACAATATCTTCCCTGTGTGCTATTAAAAATAGTGTGATTGATTATTGATTTCCTAAGGATGTTTGACATCTTTTCTGCTTGAGTATCCCAACTGAGATTAATGTGAGATTAATTTGAGACTGGATGGAAGGCTGAGTCAACCTTGAGCTGGTGAGACCTGAACTGCCAAACTGCTGGAAGCTGGGAGTCAGCAGAAGTAGCCTGCAATACTGCATTCTAACCACTGTGCCACTGTGGCTCTTCATTCATATAAATGAATAAATAAATGCATTTATTGTTTAGCAAGCACTACTCCAATGAGAACCTATGGAGAGCATAACAGCACTCTTTGATGATTAAAATATACACCCAAAATAATATTTCCCCCCTGAGAATAATAAATGACAACTTTGCATCCATTAAACTATTCCATCTCCAGTGCCATTCCAGAGATTATAGTTGGAGGAGATTGTCCATACAAAAAAGTTAGGGAAAATGTTTTGGAAAAATATATTTACATACATACATACATACTTTAGAATGGTTGACAATGGTTTACAATAGTTACCAAGACTTGATAGAGAAAAGTAAGGGAATTTAAAACCATAACAATGCCTGTCTGCTTTGTTATTCAGCAATGTGTTGTGCATCACTCTGTTGATGCAAACAAAAATGGTAATTATTCACTTTTTAAAAGCTAAAGAAAGTAAAGTTAATGAAAGTTCTAAGATCAGTCCCAAGAGCCTTGCCTGCAGAGAACAGAACAGAATCACAAATTTCTTCTGAAGTTGCTTTGCATTAAGGCAATTCTGAATTAATTCAGATATATCAAATTGTATAATTTTCTTTTTCATCTTCCCAAGTCTCCTGGAGTGGGGAATGTAGAGATTCAAAATGATAATTTAAAGAATATAAATCTGAAGAAATAACTTTGAAAAATAATTGTGCCTCCCCTTAGAGCATTTAAGGGAACACAAAAAAAAATAATTCAGTCATGTAACAAATGACACTGTGCATTCTAAAATTCATGGTCATACCTTCAGGACTTTAATCCTGTACATGATATCTCATTACACAAAATTAAGTACTGCCATGAAAGCAACTGGTATTTTAAGGCTTAACAGATCAGCACGACAAGATCAAGAATTGAAGAAATATACAATGGGGAGTCCTGATGTGTGGCCCATGCTACTACAATCTTTGAGCATTCCTACATTCTCCTGAATGTGTGATTAGAGTTTTGTAGGCTGTGGAAATGTTGCAAAGACTTTAAAGAAAACCTGATTTTCACTTCAAGCATGATGAAAATAGGATTTGTATTATTTAAAGAGGATGTGGGACAAATAACAGCTTCCAACTAATACATAGTGCTGAAAATCAGCTTTTTCATAGTTTGACTTTAATATTAATTGAATGCATCTAAGCTCTAATTGTGTCGTGAGGTTTTCATTAATTTAATAATGATGTTATCTAGAGAAGCTTCCAAATGGGGCTACTGTCTGGGTTGATTTGAGCAAATAGTGTGATATTCTTGGCTGATACACAAGTTGCCTATTTGTCTAACTACAGTGACTAAAGAACATTGTTCAACTATGGGATGTTTTTCAGCATAGGTGAACATGAATTATGGACTCCTCTTGATTTATCTATGAAATGCCTTATAGGTGTCTTGCTTTTCTGTGTATTATGATAAATGTTGTTTTGTTATTTTAAGAGCCATGGTGACGTAGTGGTTAGGCTGCAGTACTGCAGGGCTAACTCATTGCTCATTCCAAGAGTTCGATCCTGACCAGCTCAAGGTTGATTCAGCCTTCCATTCTTGTGAGGTTAGTAAAATGAGGACCCAGATTGTTGGGGGCAATATGCTGACTCTATGAACCAGGGCTGTAGAAACACTATGAAGTGGTATATAAGTCTAAGTGCTATTGCTAAGTGCTATTTATACATGTGTGTGTGTACTCACACACACACACATGAATATATGGATATATGAATATATAGATATACAGATATAGACATATTGTCTCAATACATATTGTCTGATATAGACATATACATATTTGTCTGAAGTGGTTTAGGGTTTCCTGCCTAAGCAGGGGGACTAGAAAATCTCCAAGGTCTCTTCCAACTCCATTATTCTATATTCTGTATTCTATATTCTATACACACACACACACACACACACACACTTACATACACATATATACATAAACATATACACACATATACAGAGAGAGAGAGTGGGCGAGGCAGAGGGACAGAGGGACAAAGAGAGAGAGAGGGAGACTATTGAATCCTGGCTTTCCTTGAACATGTGATACTTAAAGGGCCAACATGAAGCAAAATCAAAGCAAGAATAAAATTAAAACACAAATTAAAAACAGAATTAAAACTCATTAAGAAAACTATAAAAATAACAAAACACCAATACGCTCCAAACTTCATCAGCTAAATCCCATTTACATGTTAAAGGTCTGCCTTAATAAAAATGTTTTCATCCGCCAGAGGCAGCACAGCCGAGCGCCACTCATCTGACCTTCCTTGAGAGGGATTTCCCAAGCCTTGGAACTACTAGTGAGGATAAAACTTCTTTTGTGTTCAAATCAGATAAACCTCTCAAGTTTGTGGAATTCCAGAGAGGCTTCTGGGAGCTTAATGGCTGGACAGTCAGCCATATGGTTCCTGCTGGGTGATACTTTGCATATAATTATGCATATCTATGCGCTACATAAATTACCTAACATGTCATTCAATAATACCATTCATTTTTCAGAGGACTTACCGTATTTGCTCTCTTTCGCCCAACCTTCTTTTCGTTCAGGCTATCAATTTGTTTTATGGCAGGCAGCGAGAATGCATGCCGTCGAAACCCCAAGCAAGATTTGGATTGCATTTGTTGCTCTATCACTCCCAAACAGTTTCCTTGTAATTGTCTTCTTAAACAGGCCCATGACAATTCTTTGTAGGAATTTCTGTTTTGAGGGGGAACAATAAATTTAATTAATGCCCATAAAGCAATTGTACACATTTGCAATGCAGCTTACCGAAAACACTAAGAAGATACTTTCCCCTGGAAAAAAAATATATATGAATATTTAAACATTTAGAGATGATTCCATGAGCATTATTATTTTTCTTGTGCAGAAATGCGAGGCACATTTTGTTGCTTTTTCAATGTGCCCAAGTGTGCTTAGTTTAGATGAAGATATGAGACTATAATGAGCCGTCCTCTCCCTGTGCAACATGCTTAGTATGTAATTGCTTCACATTTTTTCCTTGGGAGCTCCTTGAAAAGTTGAAAAGTAACACTAACACCTTCAGTTAAGTGTGTGTGTGTTTGTGTTGTGTGTGTGTGTGTGTGCGCGTGTGTGCACGCGCTTGCACTCTCATATATAGCACATAGCATTGCATTTAGCATTTTAGACTTATATAGCATCCCATAGTGTTTAGATTACCCTTTGGGACATTTACAATGTAGAAACATTATGTTCATATTGTCCACAACAATCTCATTTTGCCCACTTAAGCCCTGCCAGGATGATATATATATATATTAAGGGGGTACTGAGCAGAGGTGGGTTTCTGCAGGTTCACTCTGGATTGGGCAAACTTATAGGGGCAATGCAGTGGTGGGTTTCAAATGTTTTAGAACCTACTCTGTAGGTGTGGCCTATTTTGTGGGCATTGCTTGGCAGTCATGTGACAGGGTGGGAGTGGCCACCTTTTAAAATGTGGTGAAACTCATTTAACAACGCTCTTACTTAGCAACCAAAATTTTGGACTCAATTGTGATGATTAATTCTTTCTTTCTTTCTTTCTTTCTTTCTTTCTTTCTTTCTTTCTTTCTTTCTTTCTTTCTTTCTTTCTTTCTTTCTCTCTCTCTCTCTTTCCTTCCTTCCTTCCTTCCTTCCTTTCCTTTCCGTTGGGTCACTGGCAGCGGCGGGCCAGATTTACTTCCAGGTACACCGGTGGAACCCCCTCTCACCGGTTCTCTAAATTTCACCAACCGGCTCTCGCGAGTAGGTGCGAGCCTGCAGAAACCCACCACTGGGGCAATGGCAGAAGGCTCCATCCACCCGCCCACAAGCGAAGCAATAGTAAAATAAATTGAAACCTACCACAGGTACTGAGCATAGTTTAATGTGAAAACCAATGACTTTTTAACAACTGTACAATCAGGCTGTGGCATAACAAAATTGACAAAAGTTAAGGGGAGTCTGAATACTTTCTGAATGCTCTATACATATACAGTATATACATATACAAAGAGTATGTATGTGTGTGTGTTTGCATGTATGTCTATACACACATTTACACACACATATATATACTATATATAAATGCATACACACAAATACACAAACACACACATATATCTATTGTGTATGGAAATGTACTATATATGGATATGTACTATATGGATACACACATACATAAAATGCACAAATATATAGATTTCATAGATTTTCATGGGTGTGGTGTAGGTATGCTGGTCTTGTTGTAAGATTGAGATTGTCTTGGCAACGTTTTGGCGAGGTCTCACTCGCCATCTTCAGGCTGTATTACTAGTCTTCTTCTCATCCTCCCTATTACCTACCTCCTTGTACTTATGACTATAATCTTGTTATCTTTACAATTTACATTGTTTTATCTAGTTTCCTACTATGATTTTGCTTGTTTATTTAGTATCCTATGACTCTCACTAACTGTTGTATCTTATGATTTACAATGAATGTATTTTTATGTTGACTGAGAGCTTATGCACCGAAGACCAATTTCTTGCATGTCCAATCACACTTGGCCAATAAAGAATTCTTATATCTCCTGGGGTTTAATTCTAGCACCCATTAACCAATTATCTCGAGTTGCATAGACTTACAACTGGAAACCATATGAAGCTACATAAAGAACGTAAGTTCTTCATATGGAATTCTCATTTTTCCTAGGTTTCTGATACCAGCTTCTAGAGTTATAACACCCACAGATCTATTTTCTCTGTCTCTTTCTCCTTGCAAATCTTATTTCCATTCAATAGCTTTCATCTTCACTGATATGTGTCTTGCATTCAAGCGCAATCACCTTTCTGACTGCTTGTCGTCCCTGGAACTGGCCTTATTTCTCTGACTCTGCTTAGTCCTGCCCTTGTGAAGTTGACTCTGATTGTTTACCCGTCTTTGCTTTTTCCAATATATTTCCCAATATATTTGGCATCTCCCTCTCCTATTTACTTCTCAACTATTTTGCTGCCGTTTTAACTCTGTGTCTTAATTCTGGTTTTGGCTCCTAAGTCCTTCTTGCATGGTCCATTTGGCTTTCATTTCTTCTTCTTTGGCAACGTTGTCATTTTATTTCTGAATAAGTCAATATTCATGCTGATAGGTCTTTGATACAGCTTCCACAAAGCTTTTCTCTTACTTCCACTTTGAGCAAACTCTTCTGGTCCTCTTTTAGTTTGAATACTAATTTACATTCATCTTCATCAACCTTTGTAATCATTATTTTGTGATTTAAGATCATGCCTACACACAGATGCAAATACACACACACACAACGCTTTCTCTCTCTGCTTCTCTCTCCATCATCTCTATCTCTATCTAAATACTCTCACATATGCATACACGTGTACACACACACTCACACACATATGTTTCAGTTAAATATGGAACATGTTAATTATCTGCAAAACAGCAGCACCACCAAATGGATTTGCAACTGGCTGACCAACCGCACTCAACGTGTAGTCCTCAATGGAACTGCATCTACATGGAAGGAAGTATGCAGTGGAGTCCCCCAAGGCTCTGTTTTAGGCCCAATACTCTTTAACATCTTCATCAACGATTTGGATGAGGGGATAAATGGGGAACTCATCAAATTCGCAGACGACACCAAGCTGGCAGGAATAGCCAACACTCCAGAAGATAGGCTTAAGATACAGAAGGATCTAGACAAACTTGAACATTGGGCACTGTCTAATAAAATGAAATTCAATTGTGAAAAAAGTAAGGTCCTACATATAGGCAAGAAAAACCAAATGCACAAGTACAGTATAGGTGGTACCTTGCTCAATAGTAGCAACTGTGAGAGGGATCTCGGAATCCTAGTGGACAGCCATTTAAATATGAGCCAGCAGTGTGCAGCAGCTGCCAAAAAAGCCAACACAGTTCTAGGCTGCATCAACAGAGGGATAGAATCTAGATCACGTGAAGTGTTAATGCCACTGTATAGTGCCTTGGTAAGGCCACACTTGGAATACTGCATACAGTTTTGGTCGCCACGATGTAGAAAAGACGTGGAGACTCTGGAAAGAGTGCAGAGAAGAGCAACCAAGATAATTAGAGGACTGGAGACTAAGACATATGAAGAACGGCTGCAGGAGCTGGGTATGTCTAGTTTGATGAAGAGAAGGACCAGGGGAGACATGATAGCAGTGTTCCGATATCTCAGAGGGTGCCACAAAGAAGAGGGAGTCAAACTTTTCTCCAAGGCACCTGGGGGCAGGACAAGAAGCAATGGGTGGAAACTAACCAAGGAGAGAAGCAACTTAGAATTAAGGAGAAATTTCCTGACAGTAAGAACAATTAACCTCTGGAACAGCTTGCCTCCAGCAGTTGTGAATGCCCCAACCCTGGAAGTCTTTAAAAAGATGTTAGACAGCCATTTGTCTGAAATGGTATAAGGTTCCTGCCCATGCAGGGGGTTGGACTAGAAGACCTACAAGGTCCCTTCCAACTCTGCTATTGTATTGTATTGTAAAACAATTAAGGGTAGTATATTTTATTATTATTATTTATTGGATTTCTAGACCGCCCCCTCTCCCCAAAGGGACTCGGGGCGGTGTACAGGTAAAATTAAAAATTATCACAATCAACAATACATATAAACTAAAACCAAATTAATAACCCTCTGTACAAATTTATAAAAATTAAAAACTTAACCTTAAAACCGAATAAATAATTTAAAATCACAAACTGAGGCGGGAAGCGTGGAGTTAGGCCAGGCCGGCTAAATGAAACAGGTGGGTTTTGAGTTTCTGGCGGGAGGAGCGGAGGTCCGTGGTCGTTCTAATGTCAGGGGGAAGGTCATTCCAAAGGGTCAGGCCCATCACAGAGAATGCCCTTCCCCTGGGCGTCGCCCGCTGGCATTGCCTATTGGACGGCACCCAGAGAAGTCCCTCTCTGTGAGAGCGAATCGGCCGAAGGGATGTATGGGGCAGGATACGATCCCGCAAATAATTAGGTCCTGTGCCATTTTAGAACTGTCCAGTGAAAGATGTCAATGAATATTCTCAGCCATCCAAGAAGAGGTATCATGGAAGTTGAGTCATGGCAACTGGGTTTCTTAGCTTGTTGATTTGAAACATTTTGCTGCTTATCCAGGTAGCTTCTTCCATTGAGTGGACTGTCCAGTGGAATCATTTAACAATGTTCACAACATTGTATTTCTTTGAGAGTTATGTTATAAATGATTATAATTAACAGTAACCCTTACATGCACAGAGTATATGTTTGTGTGTATATATCATGCTTGAGGCTATATATTCTTTTTTACACTATATAGATGCCAAAGATCCATTGACAGGCTAACTACAATATTACGGTGCCATCTAGTGCTTGCTGTTGTCCTGATGGATAACAACTCTTGAAACAGATATTTCTCTCTGCGTTCATTGAAATCTGTATCTACATGGCTGCACTAACACAGAGAGATCCTGGCTGTATTTACACAACATGCTAGGTAATCAACACACACACACACACACATGTTCAAAGCTGATATGGTTAGTATGTAAATGTAGCTGTTAAATGTAGCGGTTGCCTGGATGTGTGTTTTGGGAAGCCATCCACTACATTTCCAGGATTAAGAAACGAACTACTAGAAAGGAAAACAGACACATGATTTGGGACATTCCCATTAATAGAAGTCTCTAAAAAGACCCCGCCTGTTAAAATCATTGTCGGAACAAGAGACTACACCTTGGTACACAATAAATCAAATTGCACAGGAAAATGAATGTGATCGAGAACAGTTCCAAATGTATGCCTGAATTTGGACAAAAGTGAGATTTTTCTGAAGGAGTCAGAATTGCAAGTTTCTGCAAATAGTTTCCACTAGCTTTATATAATTGGCTATCTTTACAGGTTTGGGCTATTTTGATTGTTGTAAATGGATGCTTCAAAGATGAGTTGGGAAATACACAATCCAGAACCCGTTTAAAAATGCACCTGTTAATGGTTAAATCATTTTCATTCTCCTTTGGAATAAAGATTGATCTTCAGAAAAGGATCTGTGCTAAATTTAGGGACTGGCTAGATTTTCTATGGCAATCATTTGCAGTTTACTTAGTGACCGTCTGAAGTTAAAAATGTCACCTAGGACCATTTTTCACTTAGGACCGTTGCAACATCTCCATGGTCACGTGATTTACGTTCAGATGCTTGAAGTCATGTGATCCCCTTTTGACAAGAAAAGGCAATGGGGAAACCAGTTTCACTCAACTACCCTGTGAGTAACTTAACAATGGCACTTAACAACGGTGGCAAGAAAAATTGTAAAATGGGGCAAAACTCACGTAACAAATTTCTCACTTAGCCACAGAAATTTTGGGCTCAATTGTGGTCGTACGTTGAGGACTAACGGTATTATGCCCTAATAGACACACAGATTAGGAAATGCCTGTAACTGGGAATGAAGTCCTGTGAGGCAAGATTGGGAGAGTCGAGTAAGTTTAGATTTGAGCAAAGACTACAGAGAAATGGTGTCACATGCTCAAGACTTGACTTTGGTCTATTCAGGCATAATGGTTGTGGCCCACCAGCAGAGCTGGCAGCAGATTCGGAGAGTGAGGAGGTTGGGGAGGAACATGGGCCAGTCCTAGAGTCTGGGGAAGGCTCTGATGGGGAGTCTGTGTCAGAGGCAGAGAGGGGGCCAGGACCATCTGTCAGTTATCAGCTGCTTTCAGAGTCAGAGATCAGGCAGCTGGAGCCTGTTCCCAGTGTGCGTATGCGCAAAGCTGCCAGACAAAGGGAGCAGCTAAAGAACAGGGGTCAACTTGGGAGTGAGGCCACAGGTGGACGATGAATGGCCCCTCCCAGAGGAAATAAAAGAGGAGGGAAAGGGGAGTGAAGTTTGCAGAAGACAATTAGTTTGCTTAATTGGTTTGTGACTCTTCAAGACTTCTTCCCTAGTTTTGCAGATATTGGCCTAGCAGCTCTCCAAGCCAGATGAGGTCTGTGACCGTAAATCCTCCCTTGAAAGACTTTGAATGAGCAGAATTCACAGTAAATGAATAAAAGGGTTTTTTTGTCAGGACAAGGAGTTTGCTTCATACTCTTGGGAAGCCTGGGTAAGAACAATAATGTTCTGGGTATGTATAAAGTTAAATTCTGCTTAAATCCTTGGGATTTGTTTGGGGTATGAGCATTTTGAGAATCAAAACAATTGTCAAGGGACAGAGAAGTTCCCCTTTCCCCGAGGATGTTCCAACAAAGTTTGATTAGACAGCTGTCTCTTGTAGATTTCTTTAATTTCTTTTGCTGAACAGATGGCTGGATGCAGTGACCTAAATAACCCCTTAGAAATCTTTTATTTATTCATTTTATTTGCACATATGCCATATCATCACCACCACCATCATCAGGATCTCAGTTCTTCTAAGGATGGATCCTTTTGAAAGGGAACACAAAATAATAATAATGAACGCATGTATAAAAACGCTAGAGAAACCTGCCTTGTGTTATGCAACACGAACAAAGTAACAAACAAATAAATAAATAAATCCCGGGCTATTCTTTAGTGAAATCAGACTGACGCGTGATTGGCGCTTAGAGAAAGCTGTCAGGTATTTGCATCATTCTCCTTTAATTTTTTTTTTTGGGGGGGGAACCCTCAGGAAGTGTTTCAAACAGCAAAATGCGAAGCAAGGCACTTCAGCAAGCAAAATGTTGTTGCTGCCACCAAGAGTGCCAAAGAATGGGTTTTGTAGAGAGGTGAAGTGACAGCAGGTGATTTCCATAAGCATCTTGTAATAGGTGGGTCTAAATTTCACGATGCCGTGGATTGCAGTAACAATTCAGCAACAAAAGCACCATTCAAGTGTGTTGAAAGACAATGCACACACCCTCGCCTACAAAAGGGAGAGAATCGAGAAGCGTCTATGAGGGTTTTGGAATTTGCTCTTCATTTTGTGTGTGTGTGTCACATTAATATTTAAGGGACAGTGGCACCTGTTCTGGAGTGTCTTCGGGGAGCATTTGTGTGGCACTTGGCTCTTATCTCTAAAATTCTAATCCGGGTAAGCAACGGTATTTATGGAAATAGCTAGTCAAGTGCAATCAAGGGTATGTTTACGGGAAGAGAAAAGAAAACGATTCATGGAAAGCCCTTTGCTTGCTACAGTGAACGAAGATAGTTCTTTTCATTGTGAGTAAACTTGATTTTGCTCTTTAGCAAAAATTATTCAACACGAAGCATCAAGCCTGCACTCATCATGCAAAATTCAGATTATATTAATGGTGGCAATAATGTTGACGAAGCTCAGATCAGGCCCTGGTCATAGAAGCTGACTGTGTGACTTTGCTGGTCATTGACTGAATAAATATTATTGACTGATCAGCTGTGCGGCTCAGAGTCAGTTGCATGTTCTCTCGGCCCTGCCTACTTCATGGGAGGAAGGAGCATGTAGAGATAATAATAGAGAAAGGGATGCAATTTTAAAAGTGCATTTCATACAGAAATTCAAATTTTGAATTAAACCTGTCAATCAAGCAGAAACTTTGAAGTCCTCTCCTGCGCGAGCTGCACTGGCTCGCTTCAAGGTGTTGATAACCATCTTTAAAACGCTCCATGGCATGGGGCCTAGTTATTTGCGAGACCGTCTCCTACCCCATACATCCCTTCGGCCGATTCGCTCCCATAGAGAGGGACTTCTCCGGGTGCCATCCGCCGGGCAATGCCGGTTGGCGACCCCCAGGGGAAGGGCCTTCTCTGTGGCAGGCCCGGCCCTCTGGAACGGCCTACCTCCCGAACTCCGGACTACCATGGACCTCCGCCTCTTCCGCCAACGTTTGAAGACTCATCTTTTCCATCTAGCCAGCCTAGCCTAGTCCCCGAGACCACTTTCGTAGACTGGGTTTCAAATTGTCTTATTGGATTTTAATGTGTTGGTAATGTTTTAGGGAATTTTTAGCACAGGGCGCTTTAAATTTAATTAGATTTTATTCTGTAGTCTTATTTATTATACGTCCGTTTTATTAATATATTTGTATTTCCGCTTTTAATTTCCTGTGCACCGCCCTGAGTCCCTTTGGGGAGATAGGTGCGGTATACAAATTAAATAAAATAAATAAATAAAATAAAGTCATTTATGAGTCATGTTGTGTTTCTTTGGAAATATGTATCTAACTCTGATTTAAACAAAATGAAGCATATTTTCTGATATTATTTTAAAGCATTCTTCCTCAAACTCAATTTTTTTCTTCCATCTTCACTGAAACTTCCTTTGCACCATAATATTTTTAAAAAAATATCATCATCACCCTCACCCTCCTCCTCATCAATCTCTTTTGTAGAAGTCTAAAATTAGTTCTACCTAATGGAGCAAAGAAAATTAATATATTTGAAATATTTTGTTTGAACCAAAAAGGCACTTGTTCTCACTACCCATTTTCAAATCCAAAATGATGATCATCATATTTAGAACTAGGTTTTCAGCATAATTTATTAATATATTCATTCTCTGAGCACTGCTGACTTATCTTAGCAACTAATTTGAAGTCCCTGCATTTAGAAGTTTCAATATCCTTCCACATTCAATACTCAAACCTTGTGGTGTGAGAGAGTTCAGTTTTGCCTATTCTCAAAGGCCAACCACAAATGTCACAACACATTTCTGCCCTGGCCCCACGCAGTACATAATTCATGTGCATTCTGACAACCAGAACAATGCAATGTGTCAATTTTGCTGCAATCAAAGAGACACGGGAAAACACTGCAGGAATGCTGAACTGTGCCACTCATCTTATTTTATTGGGTGATTGAAATACTGCCCAACTCCAAAAGGTTGATAGAGGTCAGATAAATGGCAAAAAGAGAAGAGTTTTGGTGTTTTTTTTGTGCTAAATTTCATGATTGGCATGAAAAAACCTCTCACTGCCCCAAGGATAATTAAGAATTCACTTGGAATTGAAATGTATAAAGCTGGAGGAAAAAAATATCTAATCGCTTTCCATACCATAGTAATATGGAAAGGCAGAATCACGGAGAGTAGTAGCAGCAGAATGTCCTAATAAGAATAATAGTAGTAATACTGATATAGTATAAATCATTTATGTTTTGGATTGTTACAGTCTTCAGCCATATAGTTAATGTTTTATGTCACTTCTTTGTGTAACCTGTAATACTGATTAATATCTATCTCAAAGCACAATTGTTTTGCACAGGACACTTCCCCCGTAAATATTATTCCAATAGTTTCCTTTAATAAGAATAAAATCATATTGCAATGAAATATGATTTTGAAAAGTATTATTATTATTTCCAAAGCTCATTGGGTTTTAGCATTATGACCAGGTTGAGATTGGTATTTAAATTAATTGTGACAGCCATATCAATTAGATGTGTGACTTTTAAAGCTAATTAGAGTATTAGGGGTTTTAATTGGGTGTCTGTCTTAGTGAAATATCTAATTTATGCATTAAATTAATGAAATTAAGATGGAATCATTATAAATTTCCACTTTTATAGTTCCGGAAGCTCTACAGTTGCATGTCATATTTAAATAAATTGTTTCATCTCTGCCACCTTTTTTTTTGGTATTCAAGATGTTATTTTCTTTTTCTCCAGTTTCAAACTAGGTAGGTTTTATTCTCAAATCCTTCCAAAAAACCAGTGTAGGCTATTAAGCAAAACAAGTGTGGTATTAAAACCATTTGAACAGAGAGAGGGAGGTGGGGAGGTGGGGAGGGAGAGAGAGAGAGAGAGAGAGAGAGAGAGAGAGAGAGAGAGAGAGAGAGAGAGAGAGAGAGAGAGAGAGAGAGAGAGAGAGAGAGAGAGAGAGAGAGAGGAAAAGCAATTGATAAATGACTAGCTGCTTACAATCATTTTTCATTCAATCAAAACTGTAACCATTGGCTGCATATTGGTTAGATAATAGGTTACAAAAACCATTTCAAGGAACATGTGATGAAGCCTGTTGTCTAACATGACACATCTTTTCAAGTCATTAGGGCAACTACATTTTCTGAATGGTTTTTATGGCTCGGTGCCTTGAAGTTCTTCCCAAGGTGTCTATGCATTCATGTATATGTGCAGAAAACAATTAATCTATGACCATGATGGCGAACCTATGACACGCATGCCAGAGGTGGCAAACAGAACCCTCTTTGTGGGTATATGTGCCATGATCAGCTGCTCTTCTGGGTTCCATCATGGCCAGACCAGCTAGCTGACATGCATGCTGGAGAGGAATTCCCTTTAACCTAAATAAAAGGGTTTTTTTTGTCAGAATGAGGAATCTGCTTCATGCTCTTGGGACGTCTAGGTCAGAACAGGATTGTCCTAAATTGCAACATTTGTGCATATATGAGTGTGTGCATGTTTCTGTTGAAGCAGAAGCAAGCATTTTGAAATAGCATACAATCTCATATGCATAAACAATTGAAAAAAAAGAATTAATTTACATAGAAATAGGGCTATCACATATTATGTGTGAAGATCATCACCCCAGCTAAAAGATTTGCATTTGACATTTAAGTTTTAACAGGCAATTAAATTTCAATTTGGGCTATGATGGAAAGCAAATCTTGTATCCCATGCTTGCCATGGAAAATAAGTATACATTGTTATATCAAATGGCATTGTTGTTAAAGGCTTTGGGTTATAATAACTTGAAGAAAATTGCTAATATGAACTTTGTTAAATTTATGAGAGCAATTCTTTATGAGCATTTCCAAACAGATCCTAAGCTACAAGTTCCAACAGTGTCTATGCTATATTTGATATAGTAATTGTCAAAAGATCATCATTGGAATATGGTAATTTGACGCAACATAATAGATGGGCATGGTGGAAAAGAAGGTGAACCCTAACAGGTATTTGTTCTTGATCAATTAGCTTGAAAATAACCTGGTTGCTTCTTCAAATTGACAGGAAGATTGTAACCATCAAGGGATTTGCCTCAAAGAGAAAAGGTTGCTCATGGATGTTTGACATTTCTTCTCTTTTTAAATGTCTTCCTCAAAAATAAAACTTCAAGGATTAATTATATGGGTGACATAGTTTAGCTGTCCCAACCCTATCACAAAATACAGCAGAAACAACCATTCTCAGGAAAGCATCTTTTTTCTTCTCTCACCACTGTACAGAAATTTGAATAAATAATTACATCTTCAGCTGATAAGTTTGTCAAACATATACAAGATAGCAGGTAGAAGTATAAATGTGGACATGAACAAAGGAAATGAGTACAAATGAATGAGGACAGTAGGACAGGGACGGTCGGCATGCTGTTGCGCTTATGCACGCCCCCTTAATGGACCTCTTAGGAATGGGGTGAGGTCCACGGTAGACAGTTTAAGGTTAAAACTGAGAGAATGTAACAAGGAAGTCAGGTACTGCATTCCAGGTGTTGAGCACTCTGTTGCTGAAGTTGTATTTTCTGTTTACTGGTTTACCTTGAGTTTGTATCTATTTGCTCATGTATTATTGAGGTTGAATGATTATTGACGTAATCATTGACAGGTAGGATGTTGTAGCAGACAATTTTGTGCACTATGCTTAGGTCCGACTGCAGGAGGCATAATTCCAGGTTGTCCAAGCTCAAAATTTCGAGCCTGGTGACATAAGGGATTCTATTGTGAGCAGAGGAGTGGCGGACTCTTCTCATGAAATACCTCTGGACCCACTCAATTCTATTAATGTCCAATTTCAGGCAGACGAGATGTATTGGAGAATTGGTCTGGCAAAGGTTTGGTATGCCCTAGTTTGCAGTACAAGGTTAGCGGAGAAGAAGCTTCACAAAATTAGGTTAACAACTCTTAATGACTAAGGGTTTTTCTTTGGTGACTTTGATTTTATTATTTGTTTAATTTGTATCTCGCCTTCCTTATTTTTACAATAACTCAAGGAAGTGAATACATCTAACATACTATTTTCCCCACAACTCTGTGAGATGAGTTGGGTGAGAGAGTGACTGGCTCAGGGTCAACCAGTTGGCCTTCATGGCACAGGTGAAACTAGAACTCATGATCTCCAGCTCTATAGCAAGTTGCTGTCACCACTAGACCAAACTTTTCAGAAGTGGTTGGTCCCTGTCTTCTTCCTAGACTTGGGAGGTTCTGGTAGGGCCCAAGGTCACTTACCTGGTTTTGTTCCTAAGGCAGGACTAAAACTCACAATCCTCCAGCTTCCAGCCACTTTACCAGCCTGCCTCTCTGATAAGCATAGTAATAACTTATCTCCATTACATATATTGAAAACTGATTTATATTTACATATTCTTTATTTACTCCCTTCATTTATGTGCAGTGTCGATTGTGCTCCTCTTGGTAGCTACTTTCTCGAAGAGCAAGCTTGCGTGTGTATATATTCATACATGCAGCTACCCACACCCACTCATTCATACATATGCACAGAAAATGCAAACAACAGAAACAAATAAATTAAATATGAAAAAAAATGAAAAATAAAATCATTGACCTTTAAAGGTTAAAGAGATAAAGAGATTTGCAAATGTTTTTAAAAACGGAAATGTCAAAGCTAAATGCAATACCTGGTGTAAGTATTTCCTATCCTGGAAGCAAAGCAATACAAATTTTCATCAGCATGGCTGAAATTCTATAGGAGAATGCTTCAACCGCAGTCTTAACTACAAATGAAGGCAAGTATAGATGTCCCGGGATAATGTTGCAAGATCCAGTCTGGGTCAGTCACTTGGACCAGAGGTTTAGTCTTCTGACCTTTCGGCTTTGTGCTGGAGTCCATCCAAAAGGTGTACTTTGGGCTATTCTATGCGGAGTATTTACATGGTGCTTTCCTATTGGTTGACTGGTGTGATGATGACCGGCGATTGGCTGCTGTTTTCTTATGCTGCCAAGTCCCTTGTGCTGGCAAGGAAACAACAGCCAATCGTCAGCCAACAATATGCCAATCAACCAATAGAAAGGCACTATGTAAAAATGGCACAGAGAATAGCCCAAATCCCTGAGAGTCCGAAAACTCAGAAGAGACTGACTCTTGCAACAGTCTTAACTCTTACACAGATTTGTAAATGCAAAAGAAATCTGATTTTATTTATATGTCACCTTAAGGGACCTCATTTGTCCCCCTTTTGACTTAGCTTCACCCACTTCTTTGGCTAGGTCCCATTCACCAAAATGTGATGCCTAGACTTGGTCCTCAAAATCCAAATATGGCTGGAACAAAATAGTGCCTCTGAGGTATGTATGTTTTATGCGATGCCAAAGGTACAAGCAACTTTCCTAAGATTTTTTTTCCTGTCATCTCTTTGTTAAAATCACATAGCCTGGGTAAGAACCACCAGAGTAGATCCCTTGCCAAGGTCACAGCTGATAGAAGCACCTGGTGATCAAAGCTATATTCACGACCGCCTCCTGCCCCATACATCCCTTCGACCGATCCGCTCCCACAGAGAGGGCCTTCTCAGGGTACCGTCGACCAGGCAATGTCGGTTGGCGGTGCCCAGGGGAAGAGCCTTCTCTGTGGTGGGCCCTGCCCTCTGGAACGACCTACCCACCGATCTATGCACAATCGTGGACCTCCGCCTTTTCCACCAACGTCTTAAAACTCATTTATTTCATCAAGCCGGCCTAGCATAATCCCCCATTCTGACTTTATAGGGATAATTTTATAGGGATAATTTTTAAATTTTAGCGTTTTATTAATTTTAGCACAGGGAATATTTAATTAGTTTTTAACAATTTTGGATTTTTGTATTTTTGTATGATTTTAATGATGCCTGTGCGCCACCATGGGTCCTTTTTTAGGAGAACGTCGAGGTATAAATTTAATAAAAGAAAAGAAAAGAAAAGAAAAGAAAAGAAAAGAAAATCAGTCCCTTTTAGTATGTTTCAGCTAAAGACACTTTTTGTTCAGCCATAGTTGCATGTTAATTGCACAACACATACATGCACATTTCCCTCCTTATGGAATCCATAGACAAGTCCAATCCCATCAATGGATCTAATCATGATTCTACATTGGTTGAATAATAGAAAAGAGTTAACCTTCTTTATCATCCATTGTGACAAGCAGCTGAAATTTCCATCCTAAACACAGTGGATTCCTTCTTTCATCCCCACTTTTTAAACTTTTTTTTTAAATCCTTTCATGAAATGCTATTAACTGCATTTCAAGACATTAGGTAGGTGATCCACCCTTCCTTCCTCCAGTTTGCTAAATGACAACTGTTAAATGCAAGAGTAACTGCATGACAAGGGTATTTCCATGACATCAAAAGAGAGAAAAGGGATTAAAGTGAGTTTATTCAACATTGTGATTGTCAGTTTTCCTCTTATCACGGGGCAGCTTTAAACATAAACAGAGCTCTAGCCCCTCTCTGGAATAAGTTAATGCGCTGTTATATTCTTAAGAAAACTACTGAAGCCTATCTCTTATAGACAGCCATCCCAGGAAGATTCTCTGCATTTATATGGTCAGCTGCAAGGTGTCATTCTCTTTTCACCAATCCTCCTTTTGATCAGCTCGCAAGTCTTGACAGCTTAAAGTTCCCTTTGAACGGCAGCTGTGTGCGGTACTATATAGACATTTCCATATGACGGATTTCTCTCCAGCCTTCTTGGATTTACAGTCAAATAGAGATTTGGGCTCCCCAAAGTCTCTCACCCTCTCATATTCCAGAGTGACTAATCATCCCATTTGATACTGCAAATGTTCCCTCTTAAGTAAGAGAGTCTGCAACTCAGAGGGAATGTACCCAAGGATTTTATACATGTCAGTATAATATAATGAGAGGACGCAGGTATTCTGTAAGCAGGGATTTAAAATTGTTTAGTATGGGAGCATCTGGGATGCCATCTTTTTATTTTTATCCCTTCCGTATCATGCCATATTCTATGGGTCAGCACTCTGTCATATCCTTTCAAACAGGATACACCCCTAATACCTTTCTCTTTATCTCTTTTTCTTTCCTTTTACTTTTAGTAATCAGGGTCTGCTTAAACCCAGAGGTCAGAATAACAGAGTTGGAAGGGACCTTGGAGGACTTCTAGTCCTATCCCCTGCTTAGGCAACAAAGCCTACACCACATCAGACAAATGGTTATCCAACATCTTCTTAAAAACTTTCGGTGTTGGAGGATTCACAATTTCTGGAGGCAAGTTGTTCCACTGATTAATTGTTCTAGCTGTCAAAGCTAGAACAATTAGTTCTAGTTCTAAGTTGCTTCTCTCTTTGATTAGTTTCCACCCATTGCTTCATGTCCTACCCTCAGGTGCTTTGGAGAATAGCTTGACTCCCTCTTCTTTGTGGCAGCCGCAGAAAACGGTTGTATTTCTGTGAAGGTTGGTATTATCCCGATCATATTATTTTGACAATTAGGTTGAAATAATTTCCCATTTTGCCTTACTAATTGTAGCAGGATTGTCGATTGCCCACATGTTTTATGTGATCTTCCAAAATGGTCAGGCGGTTCCCAGTCTAAAGGGGGAAAATGTAAGAATTTTAAGACAAGCTCTGTGGGATCTTGGATTGCATCTGGTGAAGAACCCAATTTGGATTGCTCCCAATTCAGGTAAATTGTGAAACTAATCCTCAACTGAGCAGTTTTGGAAAGATTATTTAATAAAAATCGAATTCCTCAAAGGTCCCAAAGGAGCTTTTTTTCTGAAAGGCAACTGGATTTCATGTTGTTGTCGTTTTCTTGGGAAATGTTTCACGTGTCATCCAAGAAGCTCCTTCAATTCTGAAGAACGAAATGAGCTTCTTGGGTGAGGACTGAAATCTTTTCAAATAAGAAAAAGAAAGAAAGTCAAGTTGCTTTTTGGCAAAAGCTCCTTTGGGACAACCATGACCTGGATTGTTGAGAATCTCTACAGACAAGCCCTCAAAGGGTTTCCATTCAGCCTCTGCACCTTCTTGAAGATTCATGAGAGATTTGAGCGTTCACAGGATGTTTGAAAGACATGCAAGTTTTATGTACATGAGCATGCAGTTTGATTTTTTGGGTATGTGAGTTTTCTTCAACTGAGAAGAGATTTGAGTAAAAGTGCTTTGCTTTGTGTCTGTTGAATTATGAAATGCCTGAGTATGTGAGATAGTCTTGGCTTTTCTTGTACAACCTTCTTTCCATTTCCTGCAGCTCCTGCTTATGTTAAGTCCCAAGGAATCATTCTATTACCAGGAAAGAATTTGTCTGATGGGGGTTTCTTAATAGTCATTATATGGTTGCAATTTAAGGGAGATTTGCACCCGAGAAAATTTTGGGAAAATGTCCATTTCCCTT
Organism: Rhabdophis nuchalis; assembly: GCA_039707465.1. NCBI lineage: Eukaryota > Metazoa > Chordata > Lepidosauria > Squamata > Natricidae > Rhabdophis > Rhabdophis nuchalis. The sequence continues at coordinate 12,321,732 of CM077658.1, forward strand.
GAAGCAACTCATTCAGTTTTCAGTCCAACCAAGCTCCCATGGAGTGGAGCATTATTATTATTTATTCAATTTATATCCCGCCCTTCTCCAACAGGACCCAGGGTGGCGCACAGGAATTTAAAACAACATACAAAAATAGTACCAAATATATAAATTTAAAAACCTATTAAATGACAAAGAACCTGCGCTAAAACCAAATTAAAATCCCCATTTAAATCTGTCTAATATTTGTCCCAGCGGAGGCTATGTTAGGCCGGCTTGATGAAATAAGTGTGTTTTTAAACACCGGCGGAAGAGGCGGAGGTCGGTGATAGTGCGGAGTTCAGGGGGTAGGTCGTTCCACAGGGCAGGGCCCGCCACAGAGAAGGCCCTTCCCCTGGGTGTTGCCAGCCGGCATTGTCCGGCCAATGGCACCCTGAGAAGGCCCTCTCTGTGGGAGCGTATCGGTCTAACGGATGTATGGGGCAGGAGACGGTCTCGCATATAACTAGGCCCCGAGCCATGGAGCGCTTTGAAGATGGTCGTCAAAACCTTGAAGCGCAAGAGCATTATCAAGAGCATTTGTGTTGTGAAAGGAGAAATATATCCATTGGAAAGTTGCAGGTAATAAGGTCTAGGAGTGGTCTTGCAGGCCTCATTGAACCAAAGTTTTAAATTAACAGAATTGCAAAATGCACCAGACATATTTCTGATGTGCTGACTTGTGCGCCGCCTTTTCTGCGAAGTAGGTAATTGTATGGATGTATTTGGAGCAGGAAGAATGAGATGGTGGGAAATGAGGAATTGAAAGTAACAAGTGTCCGAGAGCTTCAAATGTATATGGATGTTTACAGAAAGTGACGGTCAGTAAGAAAGTGAGAAAATACAAGGAAGAGAAACTATGGAGTGCATAGGTCAGTAAAAATGAAGGTATAAGAAATGTGGCTTGAGATGGAATGGGATCCTTTGCCCAATAGCAGCCCTGGAATGATCTGCTATCTGTCATTGGACCCCATTGCAATGGTATAATAGTGTAAGGTTTGTTGTGGAGTTGGATTGCTATGTTAGCTATTCATGTTCCAAATTGCTCATGAAACAATAAACCTCTGATCTTACATCTGCCCCATACATCCCTTCGTCCGATCCGCTCCCACAGAGAGGGCCTTCTCCGGGTGCCGTCGACGGGGCAATGCCGGTTGGCGACACCCAGGGGAAGGGCCTTCTCTGTGGCGGGCCCGGCCCTCTGGAACGACCTACCCCCCGACCTTCGCACTATCTCGGACCTCCGTCTCTTCCGCCAACGTCTTAAGACGTATTTATTTCAACAAGCCGGCCTAGGATAGCCCCCTGTTCCTGACTTTTTTAAAAAAAATAAAATAAATAAATTATAATTTGGGAAGGTTTTTAACATGGGTTTTAGCACGGGTTAATCTAATTTAATATATTTTAAATTGATATTTATTGTATTTTTGTGGTTTTAATAATGCCTGTGCGCCGCCCTGGGTCCTAACAAGGAGAAGGGCGGGGTATAAATTTAATAAAATAAATAAATAAAATAAAAAAAATAAAATAAGATTTATTGCTTGTGGTTTCCCTTTGTTGTTTTTTTATTGGGATATTTTTATGACAGTGTCTAGCATTAAGCAAGTAGTGGTAAAGAAATTGTTTTCTGCACTTTTGTAATGGCATTCTCTGCTTTGTAATAGCACCACAACTTTCAGAATAAGTTGCTAACATCGAAGCCTTCGTTTCCAAAATTGAATGCATCATATCAGAGTAATTCTTGAAATCTATTCATTCCCTTTCTTTTTCTCTTCCTACTTTTCTCCTACATGTGGCTTTTTTTCCCCAAACCTGCCCCCCACCCCACCCCCACAGCAGCTGTAGCAATTAAATTTTGTCTTTAAAGCACATTACAACCATTCTTTCTTCCTTTGAAGCTGGCTTGGTTCCCTGTGGGAGGCTGCATGTTTAGAATGGCAAGGCCTCTGAACTGCGGTACAGAACGGTACAATCGCAAAGGCCCGAGGCTTTCGGTGGGTTTTTGACAATGAAAGAAAGACATGAAGAGGTCACACAATAAAGATTTAACCTTACCTAGGGAGTGACAGAGTGAAGGTGTCAAGCTCACTTTGCTTAACAACTGTTAGACTTCTATTACCAGAACACAACACCTGTAGACAATGGAATTTTAAGGAGAGAAAGGGAAATAACTTGATAGAACTTTTAGTTGCAATCGAAAGTCACAATGTTTTAAGGGTGTCATAACTTTTTTTTTAATTTTAATTGCCTTGGGGTTCCATATTTTGACTGTTGAGCATAATCCCAAAGAAAGGATGCAGTTTACATGATAATAAGATATCCACACACAAAACTCCCCCAAAGGTACATAAGCCCCATGTAGAGAGTAAGAAAGTTTGTCCTGATAGGGATAATCAGAACCATATTTATTGTTTTAATGTCTTTCAAATTGTTTTAGAATTATAGAATTGTAATCTGCCTAGAGAGGTTGAGATGGGTCACTACAAGAAATGAATAATAATAATAATAATATTTAATTTCTAGACCGCTCCCTCTCCCCAAGGGGACTCGGAGCGGTGCACAGGGAAATTAAAACAATAAATATACATAGATATACAAAACAGTTAAAAAACACATTAAACAATAAGACCCTGCGCTAAAATTCCCCAAAACCAATCACTAAAACCCTAAACCCTATAATACTATGGTAAGAGGCTACCCTAGGCCGGCCAGGCAGAAAAAGTGCGTTTTCAATTTCAGACGGAAGGAACGGAGGTCCGTGGTAGTTCTAATATCGGGGGGAAGGTCATTCCAGAGGGCAGGGCCCGCCACAGAGAGAGCCCTTCCCCTGGGCGTCGCCCGCTGACAAAGTCTAGTGGACGGCACCCGGAGAAGTCCTTCTCTGTGGGAGCGAATCGGCCGTGAGGAAGTATGAGGCAGAATCCGATCCCGCAGATAGCTAGGTCCCGAGCCATGGAGCGCTTTAAAGATGATGACTAGCACCTTGAAGCGCACCCAAAAGACTACAGGTAGCCAGTGCAGCTCATGCAAGAGCGGTGTTACATGGGTATACCTTGTGGTACCCATTATTGCTCGCGCGGCTGCATTCTGGACCAACTGCAGCCTCCGGGTGCACCTGAAGGGGAGCCCCATGAATGGATGAATGAATGAATGAATGAATGAATGAAAAGGTTAAAGCATTTTTGAAATTCTAGAACTACAAAATAACATTTTAAAAATGGCTCGAGCAGGAGCCTTCCAAATCATTGAGCAGATACATATACTTTAGAGTTTAGATTATTTCCTGGTCAAATCTATATAAGGTAAAGGTAAAGGTTCCCCTTGCACATATGCGCTAGTTGTTCCCAACTCTAGGAGGCAGTGCTCATCTCCATTTCAAAGCTAAAGAGCCAGCGCTGTCCGAAGACATCACCCTGGTCATGTGGCCAGCATGACTAAACACCAAAGGCACACGGAACGCTGATACCTTCCCACCAAAGGTGGTTCCTATTTTTCTACTTGCATTTTTACAGGCTTTGGAACTGCTAATTGGTCGCAGCTGGGATAAGTAATGGGAGCTCACTCCATTACGCAGCACTAGCAACTGCCGACCTTTCTGATCAGCATCTTAGTCACTGAGCCACCTATCTATCTAGTGTGACTAGTAAAATAGATTTTGCTCTAGGTCTTGGGACCATTTGTTGATGGAGAAGATATGGGCTGTTTAAGTGGAAGGATGGAAGCATTTGCAGGAAATGTTCTTCTGTAAGAGAAAAAATACAGTAACCATTTAATCAATATAGATTTCAGTGGCCTCTGAATTTAAAAGTAATTGACTCTGAATTGTTATTCATTCTTTCATGACTCCTTGAAATATGTATATTTGGATTGGTATGACAAGGCTGGGGGCGAGATAGAAAGATTTAAATATAGATAATAAAATGAAAAAATATATATTCTTTGTTTAAAAATAGGTTCAGATGTATTGATCAAAGCAGATATTAATAAAAATAATACCAGCCCAATTCTTTCAGGATCTTTTCTTCTCTCCTTCCTTCCCTTTTGGAAACTGATTTTACCTTAGGAGGTAAAAAGAAAAATTTCTTAACGTTGTTTTCTAATTGTTTTGGTTTAGTCCAGGGGTCTGCAAAGTTAGCTCTTTTAAGACTGGTGGACTTCAACTCCCAGAATTCCCCAGCCAGCTTGTGCCTGCAGAAGAAATGATTAGCTTTTTAAAGGAAATCTAAAACAATCTGCCCTCACGATGCTTTTAAGAATGTAGTTGCGAATTGATGTTTTGAAAGTCGGAGCTTTCATATTTAATCCAAATTAATTTTCTTTTGGAAATTTGGTCAGACTTCCACTTGCAAAGCTTTTTGCATGTGTGTATTTCATATAATTCCAGTCTCTACTGTAAGTGATAGCTTGTTCAGGTTTTTTTTCCCCCTTCTCATTTTATTTTGCTTTGACAAGAGAGAGAACAATAATCAAAAGCTTCTAATCTCGGCCTTCCTGCTCCATTAGAAGGGAATTTAGTCAAAGAACAGCTTCAGCGTCATGGCATAATATTTATACTGGCTGCCTAGAGCCTTCATTCTTTTCCAAAGTTTAACATTTATATAAAGAAAAAGCTTTAACATTATCAAAGAAAAACAGTCACACTACAATCAGAGCTGTCAGCCTGGATTGCTTTAAAGTCCTAAATGACTAAGATGAATTACTTAGTCAGTGCATAAATCATCGCTAATCATCGTTTGTGTACATTCTTAAACATCACAATCAAGGATGACACCACTAAAGCCTGTCCCTCCGTAATTGCTAGAAATGTGCCAAAATGTAAAAACCTGGACAGATCTTTTCTAAACATGGTGAGTCACGCAAGCTAGGTGCATGAATTCATAGTACCTTCGGTATTTCTGAGGCTACAGGTCAAAGAAATGTAATAAATATAGAGAGCTTTTATTAATATTGTAAAAGGTTATCTTCTACTGCTTTGGAGGATCCTTCCTTATGCAGAAAACCTAATAAAGTGTATTTAGAAATGGCATTGGTATGCCTTTACAAAGGCCAAAGGTCTATGGAAACATTCAGAACTGAGAATTAAATTACAGTGTGTCTGATGCCATATAATGAAGCTGTACTCCCATTATGGATAGGGGAAACTTACTGAATTTGCATCCAGCAATAAATCGGATTACTTAAAGAATATAAAGCAAGGAATAAAAAGACAATAATTATTTTGGGACTAGTTTTTCACTTTGAGGAGGATGCCTTATGATTGGGGATATCCCTTCAAATCATCCCCAAGGAACTGTGAATTTTGGTGAGAAGGCTTGGATCTGAACCTATTTCTCTTCAGACCTAATTGAACATCTTAGCCACTTCCCAAGATGTGTCAGATATCCTCTTTGCCTTTTAGCAATAGAAGTAGCAATAGCACTTACTTAAATACTGCTCCATCGTGCTGCACAGCCCTCTCAGAGCACTTTGTCAGTATATTGCCTCCACCAATCCCGATCTTATTACTGACCTCAGAAGGATGAAAGGCTGAGTCAACCTTGAGCCAATTAGGATTGAACTCCTGGATGTGGGCAGAGAGCTAGCTTGCAATACTGCATTCTAACCACTGCACCAAGGACCATGGTGGCTTGTGTGGTTAGGACACTGGGTTGGAGGTTAGCAAGCCCACATTTGAGACCAATGGCGAACTTCATTTTTTTTTACTAATGGTTCTGTGGGCGTGGCTTGGTGGGTGTGGCAGGGGAAGGATACTGCAAAATCTCCCTTCCCTCCCAATCAGCTGGGACTCAGGAGGCAGAGAATAGATGGGGGTGGGGCCAGCCAGAGGTGGTTTTTGCCAGTTCTCCAAACTATTTAAAATTTCTGCTACTGGTTCTCCAGAAAGAAGGACATGCATCTTTGCCTCTTATAATATATACAGTTATACTCATGAATAAAGTAATGGATTTATAGGAATATTTGGTTGGTCAACTTTATGCAACTTTAGCTGGTTTTAAACTGGCCTTCTTGCCTGAGAGTCAGGCCCTTTGCCATCATCAAACATCACTTGGTGAGGCATTTCATCCTCAGGCATAACTCTTGACTTGATATCTTCTGAGAACTTCTGCGTAGTGTCTGAACCTTCCTTACTATCAAAAGCTGTCTCAATGACTTATTTAGCATTTTGCTATGACTTGTAACAAGTCATGTTGATTTGTGTTTGCAGAGATTTGCTCCTAATTATAGACTTTCTTGATTACTGGTGTATCTCATATCAATTTAATCACAGCACCATCTTGAAATGTGTTAAAAGCTTGAGCTGCACAAACAACAACCAGATGGCAATGGGCAGAGATGCCAAAGAAAAACATCCTGCAAGAGTGGCATTAAAAATCTTTAGAAACTTAAGGTTCTCCTGTCATGTCAATTACAGGGTCACAACTAGTATGGAACACATTGTGCTGAAGAGTTTTCAGTTTAAACAACTTGCCGCAATACTACCGGCTGTTGGTGAACACCGTGATATACACTGTGCATTGGAAAACAAACAGTTCTCAGCTGTGAAGTGGAATAAGTAGCCTTTAAGGTTGAATGGTTGCAAAATAAAAATGGGATTGGTCACACGGAATATGCTTGAAGTTGTCTCTCAACCCACCATACAATACATTTTTTCTAGATTTACATACCACTGTGAATCACATCCTAACCACAGAAACTGAGCTCACATTACATGCCAGGCTAAAATAAGTTTTCTAGTTTCCAATTCATTGTGTTAGAACAACACAAATATAAGAGATAACAGATTAACAGAGTTGGAAAAGACCTTATAGGTCATCGTCCAACCCCCTGCTCAAACAGGAGACCCTACACCATTTCTGACAAATGGCAATCCAATCTCTTCTTGAAAGCCTCCAGTGATGAAGCTCCCACAACTTCCAAAGAAAAGCTGTTCCATTGGTTTATTGTTCTCACTGTCAGAAAGTTCCTCCTTATTTCTAGGTTGAATCTCTCCTTGGTTGTTTTCCATCCATTATTCCTTGTCTGGCCTTCATGTGCTTTGGAAAATAGCTTGACCCCCTCCTCTCTGTGGGAACCCCTCAAATATTGGAACACTACTGGTCCTTCTCTTCACTAGACTAGCCATGGCCAATTCCTGTAACCGTTCTTCATATATTTTAGTCTCCAATCCCTTAATCATCCTGGTTGCTCTCCTCTGTACTTTTTCTAGAGTCTCAACATCTTTTTTATAGTGCGGTGACCAAAACTGGATGCAGTACTCTAGGTGTGATCTTACTAGGGTTTTAGTACCTCATTTGATTTTGATTGTGTTAATGTTAATACAATTTAGGATTGCATTGGATATGTAGTATCTAATTTTGAATTGAACTGAATCAAATAATTTTCCCGTATACATTTGTAGAAAAACATGAATTCCTTACAAACACAAAGAGATCCTACTGTGAGTTTCAAGAAGACCATTCTACAAATTTGGGAATGGCAGGGCTTCTTGAATGATGACATAGCCTCCAAGTGACATTTCTTAGGCACAATGTCTGATTAAGACAACGTTTTCCAAGGGCACTTTGAGAAGTATAGGTAGTGCAATTTATTTCTGAAGAAGCAGACTGAGACTTTTCAAAGCTTCTATGAACAACTAAGTGTTTGGTTAGATGGACCTTTGGTTTTTACCTGACAGGATTTCCTTTTTGCCTTCTTTCCCTATTTCAGCTTTATTCCTTGCTTTCGTTCAGTCCAATGATATTTTTTGACTACATTCTAATCTTTTTAAATGCCACTCTCAGCATGTTGGCCCAACAAAAAGGAAGGAATATTTTGCAATAGAAAAAAAAGGGAAAAAAAGCCATAATTCTTGAAGGGCAAAGCCTTAAATAAATTTGAAGTGACTGCTGGGCCTATATGTTTTGAAATTAGGGGTTACAAGGCAAGAGAGAAGATGTCACGAAGTCAGTCTTGATATCTGAGATCAGAAGAAAAGAATAATCCTTTTTAATTTTACCTTCAGTTGAGGGGCTTTTTATTTTTAAAAAAATGAACCGGTGGTTTGCATATTGAGATCACACTGAAAAAGTGATATGAAAGGAATATGACAGAAACAATAAAAATCCAGAAATTCATGCAGGAGATCAATGGTGCCCAAGGTTCTCTAATATGATGTATATTCACAACAGGGTGCAGAGAGGAAATCATTAAGATAATCTCATGTTGTGCCTTGTTTTGAGAGCATCTGGAACTTTTCTGTTTAATCTACACAGAATGTTCATCTTGTTCTCGCAAAAGTTTGTCTGATTCCAAGTTTCCTTTATCACAATCTTGTTTCTTTGGGGACGTGATTGAGTCAGAAAACAAATTCTCATTCTGTATTTTTTTTTAAAGAGGGCAAAATTGGCATAAAGCAGCTACATGTAAATTAGTTTTCAGGGATGTGCAGTTCCCCTTAAAGCTTGTTACAGGTTCTACTTTGAGGATATGATGAGTAGCTGGCATATCACTTCCATAGGGTATGGAGTATGGATTTATATACAGTTGTTAGCCACAAAATAATAATATCCAATAAAAAATGAGGGTTTTTTTTAATGCATGGGGGAAATTGTTATTTTAATAACTTTGTTTTCTAATTTTCAAATATCCTTACTGACATCTTTACTTATCAATATAATTTTACTCATTACCTATACATGAGTAAGAAATTCAGTGAATTTTTTAAAAGTTTATTTAAAAAAAGCAGTTCTACTTTAAGTTTTTATCTTCTAATGCTGGTACTACTATAGCCTTAAAATATCAGTTTTCTTCTAATGGAATATGTGTATCATATCACTGAATTTCTTATACTATTTCCTTTTAGCAATGAGATCAGACACTTCTAGAAGTTTTTCTTCCTTCCTTCCTTCTATCCTTCTTTCCTTCCTTCCTCTTTCTTTCTTTCTTTCTTTCTTTCTTTCTTTCTTTCTTTCTTTCTTTCTTTCTTTCTTTCTTTCTTTCTTTCTTGGTCTGTGTCTCTGTCACTCTAAGTATCTGCCTGCCTGCCTGCCTGCCTGCCTGCCTGCCTGCCTGCCTGCCTGCCTGCCTGCCTGCCTGCTTCTCTATCTATCTATCTATCTATCTATCTATCTATCTATCTATCTATCTATCTATCTATCTATCTATCTATCTATCTATCTATCTATCTATCTATCTATCTACACAGGAGGGAATTCTGAAGATGTTTTTAAGGAATTAAGATTATTTGAATTTTCTGAGAGAACCAACTTTCCACAATCTTCTTAAAAAAAGTTGGACAATGAGAACAAATCACTAACATGCCTAAGTCTATATTTCCACCATCAGAACACAGAATGCATTATTTTGAAATTGAGGGGATTTATTTTCAGATACTGTGCTTATATTTAACTATATCGGGGGGATAAGTGACAAAAAGTGTTATCTCTTGGACATCTCAGTTCTTCACTTTTAGACATTTTCACTATTTTCTGATCATTCAGAATCTTGAAATGAAGAGTATAAGAATCCTGTAGAAGACAATTTGCAATTAACAACCTATCACACCTTGGATTGTGTATAAAACAAAATCGTTCCCTCTGAGCCCTTTCATGATTATAAAGCACCATTGGAGGAATTTAATTCCTTTATTTTTCATCACACGTGTGGAGTTTTGCAAGACCAATCCAGAGTGACATTAAAATAGCACTCTCATTGACATCTCAGCCACTTGGATTGACGAGATAATGACTCCTATGGGGCCGTTATCATGTCAATGAAAGTGTGTGAGACATTTCATTGACATCGTAACTGTTCCAGTTCTTGCTTTGCAATGGTAATGGGTCCCAGGGGAGTGTTACCAGGCAATTTGAACTTCATGAGAAGCTGTCACCGGGATTAAGGCAGAATTTTCACTAATAAATGCAGAAAAATGAAGAAGTGCAGAAAAATGAAGAAGGTTTAATGGGCAATGAAAACTTTACAGGGTCAACGAAAGGAATAGATAAATTGTATGTTAGGCTGCTAAATAAGCATTTTATTCTCTAGTCTGTACTTTGTTTTACAAGTAATTATTTATTTATAAAAACTCAAGATGGTAAGCATACATATCCAACACACTTCATCTAATTTTCCCCACAACAACAACTTGGTGTATTGAGTTGGGCTGAGAGAGAATAACTGGTCGAAGATCATCCAGTAGTCTTACACTTTTATAGTTAATATCAAGGAATGGATGAGTGAACTGCACACTTATGCCTCCTATAAATTTCAATGAAATGAAGGATTTAAGAAGACTACTATTATAACGATAGTCTTCTTCTAGTCCACACCAAGACTGCATTGGTTCAAATTTGTTTACATTAATTTCTGCCGTTTTTTAAAAGATTTTTCTCAAGCCTTTGATTTAAATATGTCTTTTTGCAAAATATGGATTTTAAAAATATATTTTCTCTACTCCTACATTGAAGACGTTCCATGAGTTTTGCTTGCTTCTTTAAGAACATCTACACCAGGACTTTTAAAATGTAAGCAAGTGCAGGATGACAAAATTCTTATCTGTTCACTGATCTAGAATTGAAGATAAGATTGGTTCAGATTTCTCAATTCCTGAAGCATTCCATTTAGAAGCAGAACAAAATAACTTTTGAAGGTTATATTTTCTAAGAATGAGAACAGATCTTGTCTTATAGCATTATTTCCCACTGTACTATCTCAAGATGGTTGCACTGTAATTCCCATCATGGTTCTTGTTCATCAGTTTGCTGATGAAATATAAAGAGATTCTGAGAGTAAATCTAGGCCACAGATGGTCTTATGGGCTATAGATTGCCCAACCGTAGCTTTAGTAAGGACACTTTGATACCACCAGTGCATCCACCTCCAAACATTCATCAAATAGTTTCAAAGTAAACAACAATCTTAACTCTTGCTAACCTCAAAGCCCCAAAGAAAACACATGGAACATCACAATCCATTATTGCAAAAACCTTATTTAATCTTTGTTCTGCCCCACGAGTTACCACCAGTCCACAAGTAATGAAAATGTCCTCATGTTTACTCTACATCAGAAGGATGGAAAGTAAACTGCTAGTAGGCCCTAATCAGTTTAGTAAATTAATTTTAGTTCATTTGATGGGAGATAAAAGGAAATAACAATATCAGAGGGGCAGGCTGATTGCTGCAAAATTTCTAGTAAGCTATCTTTTTCTTAATTCCACAGCTCACGAAGATGACAGATAGGCAGTTTTATACATTAAAATTAAATTAAATGCAATAAAGACATAGTTTCAAGGTCCCTTTAGAATATTTCAGTATTTGGGGTTTTTTAAAACATTTTTGGAATTGGACATTACCTCCTAGTACTTCAAAAAAATTGGAAACATAGAAATGATAGCAATAGCAATAGCACTTAGACTTATATACCACTTCACATTGCTTTTGCAGTCCTCTATAAGCTGTTTACAGAGTCAGCCTATTGTCCCCAACAATCTGGGTCCTCATTTTACACACCTCGTCAGGATGGAAAACTGAGTCCACCTTGAGCCTGGTGACATTCAATCTGTCAAATTGCAGGCAGCCGGCAGGCAGCAGAAGTAATCTGCAGTACTGCATTCTAACCACTGCGTCACTGTGGCTCTTATGATGTGGCCATTGACATAGTGTCAGGCCTGTTTCTTCGTTGACTCAGGAAAGATCACACTTAGACATTATTTTGAAATGTTAAGACTACTTTTACTAAGTTACGAGAGCGTACAGACCAAGTAAAGCTGAGAATGAATAGTTTAGGCGCGAACAGAAAGTATTAAGCTTAAGCCCATCCCAATCCCCAAACCCCCCCTGTGCATTGTCCAATATGCAGCCATCTCCAACATCAGGTGGGCAGGTCTTCACCATCCTGGAATGCAGGTCCGTTAGCAGGAGATAACACGAAACATCAACATTGTCCACCAGCAGAACACATTCACCCCAAACCCCCCACCCTCCCCGTTTCCATGGCAGCGAAACCAGAAATAGCGAGACTGACATCCGGACCTCCTCCAGGAACAGCGGGAAATCTAGGGCAGCAATAGGCAGACGAGGGGCTACACCTGAAAGAGAAGAAGGGAGAGACAAAACAACGGAGAGGAGAAAGAAAAAGAGTCAAGGTTTGTGTGGATACTTGGCATAAAACTGGCGTACCAGTTTAGGAGCTTTGAGATGCTCCCTATCCACCCATTCGTTGTGAGAAGGGGGGAAATCTTTCCACATGACTAGGAACTGAGTTTTATTTCTGCGAATCCTGGAGTCCAAAATGTCCCGCACCTCGTAATGATGATGACCATCCACCAAGGTAGGCGTAGGAGCATCAGGCAATCTTTTGCGGAGATGAGAGGTACGAGCAGGTTTCAGTAAGTGAACATGGAATACAGGGTACAGCCGCCGATAGGTCTTGGGGAGATCCAAACGGACCGACACAGAGCTGATAATTTTGGTGATCGTGAAAGGCCCAATAAATTTGGGACCCAGCTTTCTGCATTTTTGGGGGCTATCCAAATTTTTGGTAGATACATAAACCTGATCACCAACTTTGTAGGAGGGAGGTACTGCCCGTTTCCTATCAGCGTACAATTTGTGCGAGTCATGGGCATCGTTTAAAGTTTTCCGGAGAAGCGGCCAAACAGAAGATAATCGAGAGGACCATTCAGACAGAGAGGGAACTGTCACCGAGACGTGAGGCAGTTCGGGTATGGGTACAAAGTCCTGTCCGTAGATGATTTTAAAGGGGGTCATATTCGTACTGGAGTGAACAGAGTTATTATACGCAACTTCGGCGTGTATGAGAAGATCAGCCCAATCATCTTGCTGGAAATTAATAAAACAGCGTAAGTACTGTTCGAGGACGGAATTAACCCTCTCACAAGATCCATTCGTCTGAGGGTGGTAGGCGGAGCTTAAGCTTTGGGCGGAGCCAATTAGTCTCAGAAACTCCTTCCAAAAATGGGAAGTAAATTGGGTTCCTCTATCGGAGATGATGCGTTGCGGGACCCCATGAAAACGATAGATATGGGAAACGAAAAGTCTAGCCAGAGATTTGGAAGAAGGAATCTTAGTACAGGGGACAAAATGAACTTGTTTAGAAAACAGATCGGTAACTACCCAGATAACGGTATAACCCTGACTGGGTGGAAGATCAACTATAAAGTCCATTGAAATTTCCTTCCAAGGCCTTTCCGGGGTAGCCACAGACTGGAGAAGACCCTGTGGCTTACCCGGCGCACGTTTTGAGGCCGCACATACAGGGCAACTGGCAATATACGATTCAACATCCTTCTTCATTGATGGCCACCAGAACTGTCTCTTGACAAGATGAATAGTTTTAACGAAGCCGAAATGACCAGCTAAACGTGAGTCGTGTGCTCGTTGCAAGACAAAAGGACGTAATGTAGCAGGAACATATATTTTAGAACCAATCCAGGGAAGATCGTCTCTGAGATTTGCCTTCGCCTTTTGTTTTCAGAAGGTTTGTAATGGGCAAGGCAATATCAGCGAATGACGGAATAAATTGGCGGTAAAAATTCGCAAATCCTAAAAAACTTTGCAATTGTTTACGGGTACGGGGAGGGGCCCACTCCGTCACTGCCTTGACTTTAGCAGGATCCATTTCAACTCCCTCAGAGGAGATACGGTAACCCAAATAGTCAATTCTTTCCTGGTGAAATTCACACTTAGAGAGTTTGGCATAAAGTTCAGCGGAACGCAACTTATTTAATACGGAGCGCACCAGTTTAACGTGCTCGTCATGGGTTTGCGAGTAGACGACGATGTCATCAATGTAAACAATTACTCCCTTGTAAAGGTGCTCGTGGAGAACCTCATTGATCAGTTGCATAAACACTGAAGGGGCACCTTGAAGACCGAAAGGGAGGACTTTGAACTGGAAACATCCGAGTGGACAGTTAAAAGCTGTTTTCCATTCGTCCCCCTCTTTGATCCTGACCCTGTAATATGCTTCACGTAAGTCCAGCTTCGTAAAAATCCTACCGGTAGCCAGGTGAGCAAGCATGTCCTTCATGAGCGGAAGGGGGTAAATATTGTGTTCACAAATGGTGTTGAGATATGAATAGTCCTGTATTAATCTTAGAGTGCCATCTTTCTTTTCTCTAAACATAACTGGTGCAGCTACACGGGGCCTAGCTGGTTCAATGAAACCCCTTTGAAGGTTTTTATCGATGAAATTACGTAATTCCTCCATCTCCCGTGGGGTCATTGAATACATACGAGGTTTGGGTAATTGAACCCCAGGAAGAAAATCAATTGAACAGTCAGTAGCCCTATGAGGAGGAAGGGAATCACAAGATCTTTCACTGAAAGCATCCTTTAGGTCCCAATATTCTTTGGGAATTTTCTCTTCACCTGGTATGACCTCGGGTGTTGGGAAATCCAATAAATGCGCAGCAGATTCAATATGGGGGGGTGGCTGATGGCGCGGGGGTTGATCAGTTTCTGATGGAAGAGAGGTATCTTCCGGGAGGGATAAAGGAATGCGCACCCAACCTTCCTTCCAGTTTATCAGAGGATTCCATTTTCGAAGCCAATTGACCCCCAAAATTACAGCATTATCGGCAATGGCAGTTACAATAAAGTTGATGGTCTCAGTATGGCCTGTGCCTATAGAAACATGAATTGGTTCGGTGATAAAAGATGCTGGGGTTCCCCCAGCTACAGAACCATCCATTTGGCAAAAGGCTATGGGAGTTTTCAGGGTCTTAAGGTGAAACCCCATCGAAGACACGATGTCTTGGCTTATGAGGCATTTTGAACACCCAGAATCAATGAGAGCCTGCACATCGCATGTACGACCAGTAGATGGTGCTAAAAGCTTTAAATTAATATAAAGGGGCCCGGAGCGATGACTCACCAGATTGTCGTCAGAAGAGTCTGAAGACGCCTCCCAATCGTCAGGGCCAGCAGCTGGCTGGTCAGCAGAGAGGTTGGTGGGCTCCACCCCACTCATAGCCGGTTTGGCGCGCACAGTTGGCGTTCTAGGTTGTTTCCGGTCCAAGGAAGAAAATGGGCGTGGAGGTGGTTTTGATCGGCATTTGTCTGCCCAGTGCCCCTCCTTCCCACAGCGATAACAGCTGCCTGAACGAGGCTGGGTTGTTCTCCCCTCCCCCTGTTGCATGCGTTTCTCCCTCGCAGGGGGGTGAGATTTGGGGCTATCTTCCTGTGCTTTTTTCTCCAAGCGGACCGGATCCTGCAAGTGGGCATGATCCAACTCGACATCCGAAGCTAGATCTATCCAGTCATTCAAAGTTTCGGGGCGAAATCTGTTCACACATGTTTGATAAATATCTTTATTCAGCCCTTCAATATAAATGTCCATTAGGGCTTGTTCACTATAACCAACCATAAACACTGATAGCTCCTGGAAAATTTGCGTGTAAGCCTGAATAGACATGTTCCCCTGCTGCAAACTTTTTAGTTTCATTTTTGATTTCCTCTCAACACGGGGGTCTTCAAAACGCCTTCTAAGAGCATTCATGAAACGATCGAAATCGTGTAGTGCCGGTGAACGACAATTATGTAATGAAACTAGCCAATTAGAAGCTTGATCTTCTAGGGTCATAGATACAATTCTGATTTTGATTTCATCGTCCAAATCAGCTGCGTAAAACTGCATGTAATTATCAACGTGAATTAGAAAAAACGCCAGTTTGTCGGCACTTCCGTTGTATTTCACACCCAAAGGAGGCAGTTTTGCAAGTCGGCGGGGGTTAATGGGGTTGGCTTCCCTTCCAGCCTGAGGGGTGGGGGAGGGAGTTGCTCTCCTGCTTTGCCTGGCAGAAGCTGCCTCTCTTCGCAATTTCCTGCCGGCCTGAGGAGGGGGGGATGGTGTTGAAACCCTGCTTCGTCTGCCCGGAGCTGCCTGTGAACCTCTTGGCTGTGGGCGATCCGCCTCCCTCCCCCGGATTTTTTCCAGGGCTAAATTTTTCTCATCTGCCTGGCGGAGTAGGTCCTGAGCCATCTCCCTTAGTTCCCGTTCCTCTCTTAGGAGCTCCGGAATGACTCTCTTTGGGGAAATTCGACGCCTGGAGACGTTTACCCCACTCATTCCAACCCCTTCAGACCAACGTTTAGGTTTGACTGATTCTTCAGCAGGCAGATTTAGATCTAGGCCAGCCAAACCTTCCATCACTGACCTGATCCCTTCAGATTGAGCAGGAGGATGCGATGCCTCAGCTCCCAAAATGGTTTCAGGCAGGACCTCCACCAACGGAGGCTCCTCTTGTGAAGGGTCCGTCATCAGGGCAGGTTTTTGGCTTTGTTGATTCTCAGCTTAATGTCAGGCCTGTTTCTTCGTTGACTCAGGAAAGATCACACTTAGACATTATTTTGAAATGTTAAGACTACTTTTACTAAGTTACGAGAGCGTACAGACCAAGTAAAGCTGAGAATGAATAGTTTAGGCGCGAACAGAAAGTATTAAGCTTAAGCCCATCCCAATCCCCAAACCCCCCCTGTGCATTGTCCAATATGCAGCCATCTCCAACATCAGGTGGGCAGGTCTTCACCATCCTGGAATGCAGGTCCGTTAGCAGGAGATAACACGAAACATCAACATTGTCCACCAGCAGAACACATTCACCCCAAACCCCCCACCCTCCCCGTTTCCATGGCAGCGAAACCAGAAATAGCGAGACTGACACATAGCAATTTTAATGGGATGGGACATGGTCAGTACATTATTAGATAATGTACTTGCTCTATAAAACATATTACCATAATTCCTCGATTTTATACAGAATAGACATAGAGTGGATAGCCAGATTCAAGTCCATATGTGGTCCTGGATGTTACCAAATGATGTTGAATCTGTAACTATCTCTCTTAGCCCAATCTTCTTCACCAATTTGTTTTGGTTTGTTTTTTTAAATAAAAATAGAAAGATTGACATGTGGGCAACCACAAGCTTTCAAACACATTGAAAAATGAAGTCTTTCATTTTCAGAAAAGCATATGGTATATAATTATATAGTTGTTTAGATGGGATTTTATAAATGTTATAATATTTTTGTCAGGTGTGTATATGTGTATGGGCTTATAATTACTAGGGTATTTGCATTTTTCATTATCTTCGATATAAGCAATAAAAGGGAGAAGTATAATTAGCATTTTTTAAATAAAATCTTAAGTAAATAGATTTGTTGCAATTCACACACAAGCTGCTCAGAGTCCTGTTTAAATTGGAGTGACATACAAATTGTAGTAAATAATTTAATTACTTGATAGCGTTCAGAGTTTGTCAGTTTGAAGATTAGCAGGCATGAGTTTGGAGCTTCTCTTTCCTTTGTTTAACTGCAGTAATCGACTTACATCAATATTATTAAGGATCACTTAATATATGTATGACTCAATATTAAAGAAGTATGTCAATATCAATATTCCGTATCATTTTGGGATCACCCCACAGCTCTGACTATGTGAAGCTGCGGTGGCACCGTGATTAGAATGCAGTACTGCAGGCAAACTCAGCCTGCAACCAGGAGTTTGATTCTGACCAGCTCAAGGTTGACTCAGCCTCCCATCCTTCCGAGGTTGGTAAAATGAGGACCCAGATTGTTGGGGGCAACATGTTTACATTTGTAAAGCACCATGAAGTGGTATATACGTCTAAGTGCTATTGCTAAAATGTCCCAGGGAGATGGGCCAATTGTTGGGTATGTGTGTTTATTTAACTCTTTCAAATAAATCCAGTAATTTATTTGAAATAATTGGAAAAATGGCAAGGTTTTTTGTACTGCAACTCATATCATCATATTATATGTATATGTTAGTTTTTTATGAGCTGATCAATAAATTTAAATTTGAGAGACCAAGATAGATCTATTTCGAGCGTATTAGCTCTCATCAGTTGGCCACACCACACTGGGATTCGAACCGGGGCTGTAATGAATCCAAGGCAGAAGCCTAGCACTCTAGCCTAATTGGTTCTACCTATTTCATCAGCTAATCCAGGAGTATTTTAGTATAGATCATTGTTTTCACAACTTCCTGTAAGGGCCCCATTAAGGGAGGAGACATGCTGTTTCCCTCTCTGCCTGTCGGCTCATCACCAGAGACCATCTAGACAGAGAACCATTTTTTAGTTACGTTGTGTAATATTTTTAGATATACGTGTTAGTTTTTTATGAGCTGAACAATAAATTTAAATTTGAGAGACCAAGATAGATCTATTTCGAGCTTATTAGCTCTCATCAGTTGGCCACACCCCACTGGGATTCGAACATATATATACATACATACATACATACATACATACATACATACATACATACATAGTACTGCAACTCATATCAAATCATCACTCTTCTAAACCAGGGGTCTCCAACCTTTGCAACTTTAAGTCTGAAGGACTTCAGCTCCCAGAATTGGGAGCTGAAGTCCTTCAGACTTAAAGTTGCAAAGGTTGGAGACCCCTGTTCTAAACAACTAATCCCCAGAGCACTGTCAAACTATTTACTAAGACTGTATTACTATTATTCTTTTCATCCTTCCTACTACCTATCTCCTCCCCCTTATGACTATAACCTTGTTGCTTGTATCTCTATGATTTATATTGTTTTAGTTGTTTGCTATAGAATAGAATAGAATAGAATAGATTTATTTTAATATACCGCGTCCTCTCCCCAGGGGGACTCGGAGCGGTGCACAGGGAAAATTAAAACAGCATAAAATATATACATAAATAAATACAATAAAAACAAATTAAATCAACTGTCCCTGTACTAAAATCCCCATTTTAAAATTAACATTCCCTAACCCCTGAGGTAGAGACTAACCTAGGCCGGCCAAGCAGAAAAAGTGAGTTTTTAATTTCTGACGGAAGGAGCGGAGGTCCGTAGTTGTTCTAATGTCGGGGGGAAGGTCGTTCCAGAGGGCTGGGCCCGCCACAGAGAAGGCCCTTCCCCTGGGCGTCGCCCGCTGACAAAGTCTAGTGGACGGCACCCGGAGAAGTCCCTCTCTGTGGGAGCGAATGGGCCGGGAAGATGTATGAGGCAGAATCCGATCCCGCAGATAGCTAGGTCCCGAGCCATGGAACGCTTTAAAGATGAGGACTAACACCTTGAAGCGCACCCGAAAGACGACAGGTAGCCAGTGCAGCTCGCGCAAGAGCGGTGTTACATGGGTATACCTTGCGGTACCCATTATTGCTCGCGCGGCTGCATTCTGAACCAGCTGAAGTCTTCGGGTGCACCTCAAGGGGAGCCCCATGTAGAGAGAGTTACAATAGTCCAGTCGGGATGTCACGAGCGCATGAGTGACTGTGCGAAGGGCGTCCCGATCCAATAGGGGGCGCAACTGGCGAACCAGGCGAACCTGGTAAAACGCCCTCCTGGCCACGGCTGTCACTTGATCTTCCATGGACAGCCGGGCATCCAGGAGGACACCCAAGTTGCGCACCCCATCCACAGGGGCAAGATGTTCGCCCCCTATGGCCAGCGATGGAGTCAGCTGGTTGAATCGGGCAGCCGGAAACCACAGCCACTCGGTCTTGGTCGGGTTGAGTCTGAGTCCGTTACTTCCCATCCAGATCCGTACGGCTTCCAGGCACTGGCACATCACCGCTACGGCATCGTTGGGGTGGCTTGGGGTAGATATATACAGCTGAGTATCATCAGCGTAGAGATGGTACTCTACCCCAAAGCCACGGATGATCTCACCCAGCGGCTTCATATATGTGTTGAACAGGAGAGGCGAGAGGACCGACCCCTGAGAGACCCCACATGTGAGGGGTCTCGAGGTCGACCTCTGCTCTCCTGCCAACACAAATTGCGATCGGCCAGAGAGGTAGGAGGAGAACCACCGTAAAACGGTGCCTCCCACCCCCAACCCCTCCAGCCGATGCAATAGGATACCATGGTCGATGGTATCGAAAGCCACCGAGAGGTCTAATAGGACCAGGATGGAGGAGCAACCCCCATCTCTGGCCCTCCAGAGATCATCGACCAACGCGACCAATGCCGTCTCGGTGCTATGCCCGGGCCGAAAGCCGGACTGGCGCGGGTCTAGATAATCAACTTCCTCCAGGTGACGGGGAAACTGTTGTGCCACCACACTCTCAACAACCTTCGCCAAAAAGGGAAGGTTGGAGACTGGACGATAGTTGGTTAATAAAGCTGGATCCAAAGAGGGCTTCTTAAGGAGGGGCCTCACCATGGCCTCTTTTAGGGAAGCAGGTAAGGCACCCTCACTTAAGGATGCGTTGACAACCTCTTGGAGCCAGCCTCGTGTCACCTCCCAGGATGCCAGTACAAGCCAGGAGGGACACGGGTCCAATAAACATGTGGTGGCTCGCAGTCGCCCACGTAACCTGTCCATATCCTCGGAAGTAACGGAGTCAAACTCCTCCCAAACAAGATCTGTCTCGTGGCATCCCACTGGGCCATCAATGGAGGCTAACTCATTCTGTATCTGAGCGATTTTCTCCTGCAGAAAAATCACAAATTCCTCTGCTCTACCCTGCAGCGGGGCTTCCCGCACCCTCTGTTGAAGGAGGGAACGGGTCACCCTAAACAGGGCGGCAGGGCGGTTTTCTGCGGATGCTATGAGAGTGGCACAATGACGACGTTTGGCCACTCTCAGCGCCACAATGTAAGTCCGTAACTGGGCTCTTACCTGTGTCCGGTCAGATTCAGAACGGGTAGCCCTCCATCTTCTCTCTAGGCATCTCTTGTGGCGTTTCATCACCTTCAGCTCCTCGGTAAACCAAGGAGCCAGGGTGTTTCGGCGCCACAAGAGAGGCCGCAAGGGCGCGACCCGATCCAAGGCTCCCGTGGTCGCAATATTCCATGCGGCCACGAGGTCCTCCATGTATGATTTGATTGCTTATTTTGTATCCTATGACTCTCACTGTCTTGTATCTTATGAGTCTTGATGAATTTTCTTTTATGTACACTGAGGGCATCTGCACCAAAGACAAACTCCTTGTGTGTCCAATCACACTTGGTCAATATAGAATTCTATTCTATTCTATTCTATTCTATTCTATTCTATTCTATTCTATTCTATATAGGGAGAGTTGTGGCACAGACACTACCCACAATGAAGGAATGGTTGTTGAAGATAAGAAATTACAGATGGCTAAATTAACTTTTTTGATTAGAGCAAAGACAGTATCTACATTTATGGTTGGCTGACTTTTTGCCTGAAACAAAAATAATACACTTATGCTTTGTAGCTTCAATGATTAGAAAATAATTGCATAATTGTGAAAAGTGAGGGTTTTTTTTTTGTCAACATAGAGTAACAGTTAACTTTGTAATCACATTTGTATTTGCTGAAAAGGAAATTGCAGGCTTGTATTTATTTTTATTCTTTTTTCTTCTCTTCATTTTATATTAGTTTCTCTTTGTTTTTAGGTTTTCTTTATTTTTTAAATAAAATTCATATATATTCTGTGTGTGTGCATGCATTCGTTCATTTGTTCATTCATTCCATTCATTCATTCTCAGAAGGTACTTTTGGTAATTCTTCCTTCTTTTTGTCAACTTTATTGTCACCAATGTGGAAAGTCAGATGGAATAGTTGCTGCTGTTCCCCTTTTCACTGACAGAGAAAACAAAGTGCAAACAATTAAGAAATTGTACACCACTGGGAATAAAGTTAAAATTTTTATTAACTTTTTTATTAACTTATTAAGTTTTAATAGCACTACTGGGGGAAAAAGTTGGAGAATCTCTTCTTCTCTTGGATAAACATACTGATGACTTTCAAAATTCTCTTTGTTCTGTGTGTGTGTGTGTGTGTGTGTGTGTGTGTGTGTGTGTGTGTGTGTGTGTGTGTAGAAGGTTTAAGCAGGGTACCCATGTTTTTATTTTATAAATTTTCCAAGTTAGAGGTACAGGGCCAGTAACCTTTTATGGGCTTGTGTCACAAAATATACATTTATAACTATTGGAATTGATGCTTACAACTCTCTCACTTAAACTAAAAAGCTGAATGCAGGGAAGAACAAATATATGGAATTGGGAAAGAGAATGAAGCAGATATCGACTTGCAACTTATAATTGCAAGTAGTGAATTCTTCTTCTTGTGCCATATCCATCGCTGGACGTTGGCAATCATGTTGGTGATCCCATTTTTTATCAACTGTGCACAAAAAAGTCTTGCTGAGTTATGTCCAAACCAGTCCTTTAGATTCGGAAACCATGATGTTCTTCTTCTGCCTGGACCTCATTTGCCTGCAATATTTCCCTACGGGATTAAGTGAAATATGCCATACTTTTCCGGGTGTTGTATTTTGTATTTATTAGTTTGTCAAACATGTACAAGGTAGCAGGTATAAATATAAACATGGACATGAACAAAAGAAATGAGTACAAATAAATGGGGACAGTAGGACAGGGGCGGAAGGCACGCTGGTGTACTTTTATTATTTATTTATTTATTAGTCAAATTTATATAACCGCACCCTCTCCCCGAAGGGACCCGGGGCGGTGCACAGGAAGTTAAAACAAACAGTATAAAATATAAATAGTTAATATCGAATTAAATAGGTTATCTCTGTGCTAAAATTTAAAAAGTTAAAACATAATCCATTTAAAAACCCAATTAAAACAATTTATAATACAGACTGAAGGCTAGGTAAATAACTTAGGCCAAACCGGCCTGATGGAACAGAAGTGTCTTTAATTTCTGGCGGAAGGTGCGGAGGTCCTTGGTTGTTCTGAGGTCGGGGGGTAGGTCGTTCCAGAGGGTTGGGCCCACCACAGAGAAGGCCCTTCCCCTGGACGTCGCCCGCTGGCATTGCCTGGTGGACGGCACCCGGAGAAGTCCCTCTCTGTGGGAGCGAATCGGCCGCAGGGATGTATAAGGTAGGATGCGGTCTCGCAGGTAGCTTGGTCCCGTTCCATGGAGCGCTTTAAAGATGGTGATCAACACCTTGAAGCGCACCCGAAAGACCACAGGTAACCAGTGCAGCTCGCGCAGGAGCGGTGTTACATGGGAATATCTAGACGTTCCCAAGATCGCCCACGCGGCCGCATTCTGGACCAGCTGCAGTCTTCGGCTGCACGCCAAGGGGAGCCCTATGTAGAGAATGCACGCCCCCTTTATGGACCTCTTAGGAATGGGGTGAGGTCCATAGTAGATAGTTTAAGGTTGAAGCTGTGGGGGGTTTGAGGATGTAACAACAGAGTCAGGTAGAGCATTCCAGGCATTGACCCCTCTGCTGCTGAAGTCGTATTTTCTGCAATCGAGTTTGGAACAGTTTACTTTGAGTTTGTATTGATTGTTTGCCTGTGTCACATCATATGTCCAAAATATTCGAACTTTGGTTTTTTAATAGTTTTGATGATTTTCTTTGGCTTTCCCAGGTGATTTATTACCTCCTCATTTCCGATTTTGTCAACCCCTCTTATATGTAACAGTCACCTGTAAGTCCACATTTCAAATGCTTCTCGTCTCTTCAAGTGGCTTTCTGTCAGAAACTAGTGAATAGTCCTGTAGAAATTTTATAAAATACACTTCTTTATTTACACTGCACTGCCACTATGATTTCACTTCACTTCATATCACTTCATATCATTTCATTTCACACTTATATAACCCTCCAATTCTTTTCGTACTATACCAAAGCCTTTTGGAATCTCTATTTCTGTATTTTCCTTCAGATGTGGTACTTCAGTTTTCTCCCATTTCCTGAAGTTGCTACATTCTTAATGAAGACGTCACCTTTGCCTTCTAACAGTCCTGGTGTTAATATGACATCATTGATTGGTTGATTGATTATGTGCCATCAACTCTTTGCAACCATATAAATAAACTTTTTCACAAAATGATCTATACTCTCAAGTCGTCCAATGGTACAACCAGTACTACTGTAGTACATACAGTCCATCCACTTTGTTTTCTGGACATGGTGTCCTTCACTTTAGATGTTCCCAATTGCTAATGAAATATAGGACTTTTACTATTGTGTCTAACACTTGAAAAAACCTGGTCATTTGTGCCTCAGATTAAAACTCTGGATTGATTAGTCCTAAAATACTTTCTTTGTTTTTGGTCTTCCTTTGAATTCTCTAGAATCTTCTCCAGCGTGAAAGCTCAAAAATATTAATATTTTTTTTCTATCTGCTTCTTTATAATCCAACTTTCACTTCTATAGAGTATCACATGGAAAAGCAATACCAACCCAATTTTGACTTTTAGGTGTAGAATAGATACATTATGGTATTTGAATATCTTGGCATGTTATCTTGCCATGGAGTACTCTGTAGTGTATTTATTGACAGCTGGTTTCTGTACCGTTGATAGTTGATGTAAAAGAAAGAGACTATTGACTATTGACCATTTCCATATCTTCATTGTCAATGCATTATATGGTATACCTAGGCCTAGGATAGTCTCTCTGTCTTTGGGGTTTTACTGGGTAGTTTTAGTATAGTTCAGTTTTAATGGGAAATTTTAGCGCAGGTTAGGTTTAATTTGTTTTTAAGGAATGTTTGTATGTATTTATTGTTTTTATTCTACCTGTGCACCGCCCCGAGTCCCCATGGGGAGAGGGAGCAGTTTATAAGTATTATTGTTATTGTTATTGTTATTGTTATTGTTATTGTTATTGTTATTGTTATTGTTATTGTTATTGTTATTGTTATTGTTATTGTTATTGTTATTGTTATTGTTATTGTTATTGTTATTGTTATTGTTATTGTTATTGTTATTGTTATTGTTATTGTTATTGTTATTGTTATTGTTATTATATACGTTGCAAATTTGTACCAGTACATTCTAAGTGGAAATGAGTTCAGAAATGACAAAATATGCAGTGACCAGTAGCAAAACATTAATTCAGCTCATGAAAAGAGGTCACATCAGAAAGAAAGTCAAGGTTGTCCCACATTGATTCTCTTAGGTCCAAGAGGGAAGGTAGGCAAAACACCACCAGATGTTCAAGATTCTGTAATTATAGACAATATACTAGAGTTCCGATTGTCTTGCATTATAGTCTAGAGCAGGCCTAACTGACACTAAGCCAACATTTATTTTTCATAGAAAACCGAGCCTTTAATAACTGATTGAGCTCATCTTCATTTTTGTGGCACGTATTTCCTTTTCTCTAGATCATGGCATGGACAATTCAAGTATGCATAGATTTTTCTTATTGGCAGCTGACCTGAAAATTATAGGAACTCACCATTTAAGCATTAAAAGGATGCAGATGTTAAGTCTATTTCTGGTTATTTCTCTGTTTGCAAAGGAAACACAATTTCCAAATAAAGAAAAAAAACACCCATCCTTTTGCCAGTTGGCTTCCTGCCTTGGGCTAAGAAAATAATCCGGAACGAGACCCTCGTGAGAAGTCAACATCTGGATAAAGCTCCAGAGCTTGCTGGAGTATGACACCAGAGTCCAATAGATGAAACAGATTTTAATGCTAAGTGCCACCTATAAATGACTATCTTGTTCTTTTGATAACATTCGACTTTGCCCTGGGAAGCTATAAAAAGAGAGACAGTATTTAAAACCAGAATGTCTATGTTGTTTAAAAAAAAAAAGTTGTATCCTGGGTATAATAAATAATCACACAATGGATGGATTTTTTTCCCCAAGCAATAGGAAAAGCATCAGTCAGTAAGAGCAAAGTTAACAAAAGGCGAAAGTTAAAAAATTGATGTGACAGGATCCCCTGAAAGCAAAATTATTTTAATATGGGCAGATTCTCGTTGCTTTTTGTTCCCGGATTTTTTAAAAAAAGAAATCCAGGTGCAGAAAGATAGTATTTTGTCCTGATTTTTTTTAAATGCAAGTTCTGTAATTTTGTAGTCAAGGTTGTAAGAGAAAGAGCAATTCTTTGTTCGTGATTGCATATCATCTTGCATGCATGTGCGACAATGGGGTGTAAATTAAAATCCAACAGCATTTCAAATGACATTTTAACAAATGAACGTAAACAGAAAATAAAGTGGACAAGATCTGTCCAAACATGTTCTTTAAGACTGGCTTTTAAGCACAAAGTATTTGAGTTTTCTAAATCCATATTGAATATTTTACTCAAAAGCACCTTGAGGTTAATAAGGATGTCTAGCAGAAGGGGTTTGTTCATTGGCCTAGGGCAGGGGTCTGCAAAGTCAGCTCTTTTAAGACTGGTGCACTTCAACTCCAGAATTCCCCAGCCAGCATGGCTGGCTGGGGAATTCTGGGAGTTGAAGTCCACCAATCTTAAAAGAGCCGACTTTGCAGACCCCTGGCCTAGGGTAATTCAAATTTTAAATTGTTAAGGGGTTTTTAGGGATAGTTTTAATTTCATAGAAGTTTTTAGCGCAGGGTAAGTTTAATTCGATTTTAATTTTGTACTTTGTCTGTTTTAATTGTTTTTTAATTCCCTGTGCCCCGCCTCGAGTCCCTTCGGGGAGAGAGAGCGGGTTATAAATAAAATTTATTATTATTACTATTATTATTTTTAATTTTATTTTGGTGGTTGTGTTTGTTTCTTCACATGGAAGTTGTGTATGTAGAGGTCTGCTTATTTTATACTAGGGGTTCACTACTTGGAATGCCTGGGTGGTAAGAGTTTTCATAAAGCTCTTTTTGTAGCTCCTAAAACACTTCCTAATGTGGCCCTCAAATTATAATTTTTTAAACGGAGGGAAAAAATTAAAAATCCACCAGAAATATGGAATGCTATTAAAAACATAAAAACTCCATATGATTTGAATTAAATCAATGTTAGTTCCCCAATCCCCCACTTCTGGCCCTTCCTAATGTTGGAATCTAGTTCCCATGATGCCTTCCAAAAACTAAGTGGAACTTTCATCCTGAAAAAAAGAAAATCCAACTCTTTTTAACATCTGCTACTTGTTCTTTTATAGAATCAGAGGGTTGTATTAAATGCAAAGAATACGACATTGTAGATGTGGCGTGGTGTGATTTGTGCTTTATTTTATTGGCTGAATATAAGAGGGTGTTTTTTTCCTAACCAATTGAATAAATTCCAGAGAAGTGTGATAAAGCTGGTAGCTATATGTAAGACATATCAGCCCACTCATCCCTGAAATAGTTTCATCCACATGGAAGAAAAGAGTTTAAAAAAATATTTTAAAATATTTAAATTTTAAAATATTAAAAAGCATACCTGCAGAAGAAAATCTGTTACCTTACCATCTTTAAAAAATGGACAGAAGCTCCTATCTGCCTCTGTACTTTCCCTTTTATATAACGCAGCTAGACTTTGTTATAATGTCTTCTTAAATTATCTCATTTTTAGCAATCAGATCATCTGAACTTCCTTCCATCCATCCATCCATCCATCCATCCATCCATCCATCCATCCATCCATCCATCCATCCATCCTATCTTCCTGTTCTGACCTAGGCTTCACAAAATCACAAAGCAGACTCCTTGTCCTAACAAAACCCCTTTTTATGAAGCGAATGTGAATTCCACTCATTCATATCCAACAAAGTCCCAGCAACAGTCATTCAAAGGTGAATTTACAACCACAGACCTTATCAGGCTTGGAGAGTTGCCAGGCCGATATCTTCCAAACGCAACTGCTGTACAAGAAAATACTTGGCAAGGAGTCTCTGAGAGTCACAAACAAATCTTGACAAGTAAACTAATTGTCTCCTGCAAACTCCACTCCCCTTTTGCTCCTCTTTTTTCCCTATGGGAAGGCCATTCACTGTCCACCTGTGCCTTTACTCTCAACTGTTCCTTAACTGTTCCCTTCTCCTGGCAACTCTGCACATGCACATATGGGGAACAGCTGCTCTTCTGCTCCACTAATCATTTTGTATGGCGTTTTTCAGCTTTGCCCAATAAAATAACATTAATTTGGATAAGGATATGGGGGAGGCTTCTTTTGCATATCTACAGGCTAGTGTATTGTTACTCTACTGTTGCATATCACAATAGCAAGATGAATGCCCCTGCAGCTCAAGAGCAGATGCAAGAGATTATTGTTAATGTTCCAAAGGTTTGAAGACCCTTGACTGTACCAAATATTCTGCTGCATAAAGTGAAGGAGAAGATAGCTTCTGTTCTTGACTGACATTGCAGTTGAGTCTTGATAGAGTTTGGATAGAGAGTTAGCAGTTTCTGTTGTATATAGAGGATAAATTTAGGCGATGCAGCCCAAATGTCATAGTACCAAAGGCTATCATTGCTGCTCCTGTATCTGTGATATCCTAAGGAGAACAGAAGCATAAAAGATAAAGGTTCCCCTCGCACATATGTGCTAGTCATTCCCGAGTCTAGGAGATGGTGCTCATCTCCATTTCAAAGCCGAAGAGCCAGCGCTGTCCGATGATGTCTCTGTGGTCATGTGGCTGGCAAGACTAAATGTCAAAGGCACACAGAACACTGTTAACTTCCCACCAAATGTGGTCCATATTTTTCTACTTGCATTTTTACAGCTTCTGCCAGCTGCTAAGTTGGCAGAAGCTGGGACAAGTAATGGGAGCTCTCTCCGTTATGTGGCACTAGGGATTTGAACCGCCGAACTGCCGACCTTTCTGATCGACAAGCTCAGTGTGCTTAGTCACAGAGCCACCATGTCCCTAAACAGAAGCATTGGTTATAGTATTTCAGAGAAACAACCCATAGGACATCTGCTGTTGAGATGAAAGCATATGCCTATCCCTAAGCTCACATAAGAAATACTGTAATTTATTTGGTATTGGCTTACTCTGTAAACCAGCTTCTGTGGTTATCAGCTGTACTAATGTGAAGCTGCACATTAAATCAGAAAGTTATCTGATTTGCACTAAGTGCTAGACTCCAGATGGACTATCATATCAATGCATTGCATGTCAGCAGGAAGAATAGATAAGTATAGGATGCCTTCTGCAACTTAGGACAAACTATTCTTCTAAATGTGATTAAGAGAGACTCCCATTGCCTAAATATACCTACAAGGATTGCTAAGCTTCTTGGTTTGAAGTTACCTCTTGGAACTGGAAAGAGTGATTTAAAACCATTCCTTTGGGGGTAACTGGGGTGAAGGATTTGTTTGGGCATCAAGCTGGCGCCTCCTCCAAACACTATGCTACCTTTTAAATTCCAGTTGCTATAACAACTGTACAACTCTCCTGTATTCAAACACGACACATTTTATTATTAGTAGAAGGTTTGCACTCCAGGAGGAAAGCTGATTTATTCTCCCCGAGGATACTCTCCATCTGACATGCAAAATGTCAAAGGGAGAAGAAATAATACAAACTGGAACTATAAAAAATGCATTGGAAATAAAATATCACATTGCGGGGAAATCTGTACTTTCCGTATCCGATTCTATTTGTAAAAGACATGGCAGGTCCGTCAAAGATGCCACGTTAGCTGACAGTTAATTGTGGATGAGTTTATTAATTCAAATAATTGTGTATGAGATTGATACTCTGCATCAGTGCTTGCGTTTTTTTCTCCCTGTAAGTCTTCAAGAGAGGGAAAATTCAGGAAGATCTGTGTGTCATCCCCTCCCCTCATAGGTAGAAAAGACCACTTTATGACTTATATGTTATAAAACAATAAAAATAACATCTTGGAAATATGGTGGAGATTCTGCATCTATGTTGTTACAAGTGCAGTATCTGGCTTTTAGGAGGGGAAACAGATTATTTTTCCATGTGGCCAAATGTTTTACTGGAAAATATAAACAGTAATGAAGTTCATATGCTCCCCAAAATCCTGAATTTAAAACTCTGCAAGCAGGAAGCATTTGTTCTGAGGGTGAAAATCTGTGGTCCCAGCCTTACTGGATGTGGTCTACTCATTTTGAAAATTCAAAATCCAAAGGCTGCGTATTTTAAACCGGAGATCAGGTTACCAACCAAGACCATGTGGAGATTGGAAGCAAGGCACGGCCTCTGAGATCAGAACAATTGTTGCAGACCCAAAACATTTGAACTTGGAAAGTGGGAACTTCCCAAGCAACGGGCTTTCTGAACTCAAAAGAGTATATTCGTCAACCCAAGAGTAAATTAGCGTTCTTCTAAAATGGAAGGCAATGGCTTTTTCTCCTCTTTCTTTTATGAGATTTGTAAAAAGAAAAAGAAAAATGAAAGGTAGGATTAGGTCCATCTCAGGGATGGGATGGGGGTTCTCAGGGGTTTGGGAGAACCTCTAGCTAAGATTCTGTGCAGTTTGGAGAACCCCCAAATCCCACCCCTGGCTGACCCTGCCCACCACACCCCTCCCCTCCCATGAGTCCCCATGTGGCCTGTTTTGGATGAAGGTAAATGCATGCAGAGCAGTGGTGGGTCTCTGCAGGCTCGCACCTACTCGCGAGAGCCGGTTGGTGAAATTTAGAGAACCGGTGAGAGGGGGTTCCACCGGCGTACCTGGAAGTAAATCTGGCCCGCCGCTGCCAGTGACCCAACAGGAAGGAAAGGAAGGGAAGGGAAGGGAAGGGAAGGGAAGGGAAGGGAAGGAAAGGAAAGGAAAGGAAAGGAAAGGAAAGGAAAGGAAAGGAAGCAAGCAAGCAAGCAAGCAAGCAAGCAAGCAAGCAAGCAAGCAAGCAAGCAAGAAAGAAAGAAAGAAAGAAAGAAAGAAAGAAAGAAAGAAAGAAAGAAAGAAAGAATTTATCATCACAATTAAGTCCAAAATTTTGGTTGCTAAGCAAGAGCGTTGCTAAATGAGTTTCCCCACATTTTAAAAGGTGGCCACTCCCACCCTGTCACATGGCTGCCAAGCCATGCCCACAAAATAGGCCACACCTACAGAGTAGGTTCTAAAAAAAATTGAAACTCACCACTGATGCAGAGGCTTGGGAAGGGTGAAAAATGGGCCTATTGGAAGTTCAGGAAGGCCAGAAATGGGCCCATTATCAGAGGGCCTTCAGAGCCTGGGGAGGTAATTTTCGCCCTCCCGGAGGCTCACAAAAGACCTCTGGAGCCCAGGGAGGGCAACCCCTCCCCCTATGATGCAGGAAGCTGACTTGGCGATGCCCACCATGGCCACGCCTACCCAACAACCAGGCAGAGAACACCTTGATAAAAATTTTGAAGCCCACCCTCGGTCCATCTTACCTGCTAATATCAATATTGGGAGCAAAACTTCAAAGGTTTCATAAACTGGCTTGCCTTACTCCCTAATGCAAATCCCAATTAGTTGGCCCATGCATGTGTACACATACACACAAGTATGTGTATGGGATACTGGGATGGGATATTGTCAAGACTCATTCTAGCCTAAGAACCAGATTTGATTGCCTACTTTGTTCTGAATGCTCAAATAAAAATGTCCCTCCAGAAGGTGCCAGAGCTTTTATTTGGCCAGATGGTATAATGTTTAATAGAAACCCACACCAATGTTAAGCCCACTGACACCAGTGACTAAGTAAGCTCAAAAGCACCACCAAGAAAAATTGGGGCAGAAATTGTCAAGTACTCTGAGCAGAAGGTAGAATATATATATATATTGGAGGGAGGAAGAAAGAATTGAAAAGTTGTTGAAAATGCATTTAAAAATGGAAGGCGTACAGTAGTCAAACAGATTAGGATGACTCAATTCTAGATTAAAAAAAATACCATGCCATCATGACCATAATTGTTCAGTGTGCTGTATTATTTGATGTGTGCATTTGCTTTAATAACATGGTGAGAGTATTTTTTCCTTCTCCTTTTTCACTTAAACAAAAAAGAAGCGTTTCCATTCCCAATGAACAGATTACTCAGAAATTCACTAACACAGCAATGGGTTAAGCTTAGTCATAGAAACTTCGTTAATCTTTTACAGCATCATCTTGCTTAGAAATGTTCACTTTAACCTTCAACAATGTTCAACCTTACCTAAGTTGTTGGGGCAGGAGATGGAGGTGGGGATGAGGATTGGTTACTAGATATCCCCGAAAACAGAGGAGATCTACAAGAAAACAATTTGTGATATTTATTCTTTAATGTGCTCTTGCCCAGAAAAATTGTGTCCTTGGACTAAGGTTATGAAATGATACTATTAAGGAACCCAAGGTAAACCTGTCCAGAGAAAGCTATTTATTTTCACTGACCCAGCTGGTCAAGTGAATTGAAGTTTAGATCTATAGTACCAGGCAAAGCTGTTATGTCCATAATTGGTGTATCAAAGAGACTCAAGAAATGATTAGGAACTGGGGAAATCGTTTCTTATACATTATGAAAGAGCTGGAAGTTAGAGACTAAATATATTGTCTTCTTTCCCCTTATATAGCATATGAATCTAATGTGTTTTTAGAGAACAGTGATTTCTATTAATACGACTCTATTATTATTTTTTTCGTTCCTCGTTTCACACACTAAGCCATGTCATTTGTTTATTCTTAGCTCTTTATGATGTGTGCAATCTTTTCCAATCTGAGTGTTCATTTACACTGGACTTCATTTCCAGAATTCCTTGCAATAATTATGCTGGCTAGAGATTGGGGCTTGAAGTTAACAAAGAAAAGAAAAGAAAAGGGCAAGCATGCTAATGGGACTACTTTTGAAGCACTCATTAAGGATACTTTGAGGCTATGGAATCATTACATTGCAACAGGAAGGAAGGAAGGAAGGAAGGAAGGAAGGAAGGAAGGAAGGAAGGAAGGAAGGAAGGAAGGAAGGAAGGAAGGGGAAGTATTCTGTAAGGTTTCCAATTGTACTCTTTTTTTGCAAGTCTATTATTGCCTAATTAGCAGAAATGAGTTGGCACTTAAGCTTTTTCCATTAATGCTAATATGGTTAACATTCAGTTGACTTCTTTTCCATTACAAAAGCTTCAAGGTTATCATTAGCAAATTACTGAATGGTTCAGAGCTTTGGTTTATCACTAAATAAACTTAAAATTGAATTTTTAAGCACAATGAAGAGAAGGTTAACATATGCATTTTGTCAAAAACCTTGGTTTCTTTAATCAAGTGGATTGGAAGGATGGAAATAGCCTTTCTATACAATTAGGTCTTCAAAACACTAGTGGGGAAAGAGCTAGATTGACAAGTGAGAAAATGACACAAAAAAAAAATATGTCCATCTCGTTGTGAGTGTTACACAGCATCAAGAAAATTGCTGATTTTATATAAATAGATGACAAGCTTCTGTTTGAGTGGTGACTAGTATTTGAGTATATGCATGAGATTCAGATACAATGGGGATTTGAATGTACCCCAATGATTAGGAGGTTGTTGTTTGTTCTTTTAGACCACAGCAGATAGATAGACTGAAAGACAGACAGACAGATAATAGACAGACATACAAACAAATAGAAATACACACATGAACACTGTATAGGTGTTAATCCTCTATCATTTACTGCCACTGTATAGTGCCTTGGTAAGGCCACACCTGGAATACTGCATACAGTTTTGATCGCCACGATGTAGAAAAGACGTGGAGACTCTGGAAAGAGTGCAGAGAAGAGCAACCAAGAGGATTAGGGGACTGGAGACTAAAACATATGAAGAACGGTTGCAGGAGCTGGGTATGTCTAGTTTGATGAAGAGAAGGACCAGGGGAGACATGATAGCAGTGTTCCGATATCTCAGAGGGTGCCACAAAGAAGAGGGAGTCAAACTATTCTCCAAGGAACCTGGGGGCAGGACAAGAAGCAATGGGTGGAAACTAATCAAGGAGAGAAGCAACTTAGAACTAAGGAGACATTTCCTGACAGTTAGAACAATTAACCTCTGGAACAGCTTGCCTCCAGAAGTTGTGAATGCCCCAACCCTGGAAGTCTTTAAGAGGATGTTAGATAGACATTTGTCTGAAATGGTATAAGGTTCCTGCCCACGCAGGGGGTTGGACTAGAAGACCTACAAGGTCCCTTCCAACTCTGCTATTGTATTGTATTGTATTGTATTTAAGCAAAATGCTAAGTAAATATAGGCAAGAATATGTTTAGTGCTTCATTGCTGGAAGGCTGATTATTTGTTGTTTTAGTTTGTATTATGTTGGTATAAATACAAGGAGGAATAACTGTTGTTTGAGAGGGAGGGAGGGAAGGAGAGAGAGAGAGAGAGAGAGAGAGAGAGAGAGAGAGAGAGAGAGAGAGAGAGAGAGATGCAGTACCCTTTTGGGTAGGTGGGAAATCTGCAAAAGGAAAAAAACACCATTAACCAAATCAACTAAAGTTCCAGACAGCTCAGAACATGCTCACAGCATGACGAATATTGATTAGGAATAATTCTTTGCTTTTTCAAAATGTTCATAACTGTCTATTTTAGGACGATGACCTTTAGAAGTCTGATTATCTTGGAATCTATGCCGATTTTACGTATGTAAGCAGATAGGAAAATGTCATGTGTTGCCAATCTTAGTTGTGGAAGGGAAATAAGATTTGTGCCTACCTTGAAATGGAGAACGAACCACTTTAACCCCACTAAGCTGCTCAGTGTGTGTCCTTAAAAGGAAAGGATTCAGTTATTCTTCAGAGAACAACACTGGCCTAAACGTTCATGTGCCATTAGATCTCTCAAAACAACTTGTTCTCACCTTTATTCCTCTGTAACGTATAAATTATTGAATGGGTTCAAATGAAACCTTTGGCAAGGAGAAGGAAAATTCCCCTATATATTACGGCTGCCTGTTCTATGTTGTTATACATAAATCAGCAAGCAGGAGCTGAATGTGACTCATCCAAGACTATGTCACCAAAATTCAAGGGCAAGGCACTAGATAATCAGGGTTTTCTTCATTGTTCAAATGTTTGCTTCTATTCATTTAAAATATTTCAAAACCCTTTCTGGTTAAACAAAATCTTGAAATGGTTCTACAATTGCTATACAGTCTTGCAAGAAAGACAGGGAATATGCATTCTCTCTCTCCCCCCCCCTCCCCCCACGCACACATACAGAGAGAGAAGGATGAAAGAAAGGGAGAAAGAGAGAGATAGAGAAGGAAAGAAGGAAAGAAGGGAAAGGAAAGGAAAAGAGGAGAGGAGAGTAGGATGAGAAGGGGAAAGGCAGGAAGGCAGGAAGGCAGGAAGGCAGGAAGGAAGGAAGGCAGGAAGGAAGGAAGGAAGGAAGGAAGGCAGGAAGGAAGGAAGGAAGGAAGGAAGGAAGGAAGGAAGGCAGGAAGGAAGGCAGGAAGGAAGGGAGAAGAGGAGATAAGGAGAGGGGAGAAGGCGGAGGGAGAGTAAGAAAGAGGGAAAGAGAGAGATAGAGAAAGAAAGAATGAAAGAAAGAAAAGGAAGGGAAAAGTGAAGAGAAGGGAGAGGGAAAGAAAGAAAAAAGAAAGAAAAAGAAAGGAAGGAAGGAAATAAAGAGAGGCAGGAAGAGAGGCAGGAAGAGAGGGAGGGAGGAGGAGGAGGGGAGAAAGTAGAGAGAGAAAGAGAGAGAAAGGAAGGAAAGAAAGAAGGAAAGAAAGAAAGAAAAAGAAAGAAAGAGGGAGGCAGGGAGGAAGAAGGAGGGAGAGGAAGAAGAGAGAGAAAGAAAGCGAGGAAGGAAGAGAGGAAGGAAGGAAGGAAGGAAGGAAGGAAGGAAGGAGGGAAGGAAGGAAGGAAGGAAGGAAGAAGATGGATTGTTGGAGAATTGTTAGTTTTAGCACACCTGCTGAAACTCCTCTGTACTCTTTTGATTTCAAGGTTTGGGAACAAGGTCCCATACAGCTTGTATCCAGACTATTACATTGTAAAGGTTGCGACAGCTGTGAGGAATGGTTTCTTCTTACATCTGAAGGCTTCCCACACAGCCCACGTTTAAAGCAAAATATTTCCAAACTACCCCCTATTTCGAGACTGTCAGTAAATAGAAAACCGATAGCTCCCCCAACATTGCACATTTTGTTTTTGTTGTTGTTGCTGCTTACCAGTATGGCATTCTCCAGAATTAAACATGATAGGGCATTAAGGTCTGTCAGTTTTATGTGGAATAGCGGTTCATTTCCATTTTGGGTGCTGATTAAGACGTATCAGCGAGAGGAAGCGAGTGCATTTATTTTTAGAGAACAATTTGCTTCTTAGCATGGGTGTTCATGGAAATATAAAATAAGTTAGGACAAAAGAGGGGAAAATCTACCCTAATGTGCCAAGAAAGAACAAGGTTGGCATTTTTATTAATCATCTAGAATAAAATTAATATGGTTTCCAGGCCATAAAGTGCAACATAAATCCATTTTCTATTATGGAGTGGCACCTTTTCTCAGTTTTAGTGAGATTTTATTTTTAGGTCTTCAAGGCTTTAAGGTCTTTGGTTATGTTGACTGAAAGTTTCTGAGAGTTACAGTCCTAATACCTTTGGAAGCTTGGAGAATGGCATAGGTCAACATTTTGTTGGAAGATACAGGGATTGTACAGACCTCATCATTGTAGGTTTTTTCCTTCTCTGTTTTGTGATTACTTATTCTATAGCAATCTATTCTGCTCTCAGCTTTTGAGGCAAGTCAGATACTCTTTTTGGTACAGCATTAAAAAATATTGTTCCTAATTCTATACCACTTGGGATGTGGTGGCTCAATGACTAAGACGTTGAGCTTGTCAATCAGAAAGGTCGGCAGTTCAGCGGTTCGAATCCCTAGCGCCACGTAACGGAGTGAGCTCCTGTTACTTGTCCCAGCTTCTGCCAACTTAGCAGTTCGAAAGCACATAAAAAATGCAAGTAGAAAAATAGGAACCACTTTTGGTGGGAAGGTAACAGTGTTCTATGCACCTTTGGCATTGAGTCATACCAGCCACATGACCATGGAGACGTCTTCGGACAGTGCTGGCTCTTTGACTTTGAAACACTTTAAAAACCCCTGGAGCTGGAAATGACTAGCATATATGTGCAAGGGGAACCTTTACCTTTACCTATAAGGAATAATTTAAAGTCCCATATCTTCACTGATAACTAAATAATAATAAAATATCAAAGCTGCCTGAGTATTTTACGTAGTCCCTGAAAGCAGGCCATTAACTACTTGGCTAAGAACTTCCTTTGGAGCTACAAAGGTTCAACACTGAATTGCCATATGCAATGCTTATTGGTGTGATCATAGAAAGGGTCATGTTGGATAATCTCAAATAATAAATTGATGGGTACCGATTAGAGACACTCTTCTCGAGAGTGAAGGTGTGCACTTGATGGAACATCAGACTTCAGTATGAAAATAACTTTAGAAGTAGCTTCTACTCAATAGATAGATAGATAGATAGATAGATAGATAGATAGATAGATAGATAGATAGATAGATAGATAGATAGATAGATAGATAGATAGATAGATAGATAGATAGATAGATGTGTATGTGTGGGTATGTTCCAGCATGACTCTGGAATGCCTCAAAGCAATTTTAATCAAACTTGGTACACAGATGACTTACTCTCTGAAACAAATACTGTGGGGTTAAGACATCCCTAAAACCTCTTGAGGTGTGTGTTCTTTTAAGATACAGCCTGTTGTGCCTTAAAATGGATTCTGCTGTACTGCCATAAAATGACTTCTACTGTGCAGCGCAGTGGAGTTGCCATGGTAATGGCGTCACAGTACTCCACAAGGGGGTTCCCTCTGGTAAGGGGGAAAGTCCAATATTACAAATTACATTTGGTCCAGACATTTTCCCTGTATAAATAAATACCCAGGAAACACCGGGTTATCGGCTAGCGCAAAATAAAAAGAAAAACATCTATTTGCTACAGGAAGTTTTAATTAGACTGAAAGCCATATTTACATGATAGGATCTCAACATGACATTATATTAAATGGAAGTGCATAGGTATGGATGTGGGAAGTAGGGGAGGCCGAAATTCAGGCTAAATTGCATGGGTTATATATCAGATAGCAACATATGGATTGGAAGATTTCTAAAACAAAATGTTACTTGTTACGCCCAAATAATTTTGCTTTCCCTTCAAAAACTCTTTTTAGCATTTTGTTTGATGGGGGGAAAATTGACCTTCCCTTTAAGCATGATTTCAGGGTCAGCACTAATGATGCTTTCTTGGAGTGTTTTACTAGCAAAGAATTCTATCTCTTTCTCATTTATGGGGTCCAATGGAACAGGCTGCATTATTTTCTTTGTATTCCCTTAATGAACCAGGTACTCAAGGGAGCATGGGTAATTTAAACCTCATCTCTCCAGTCTTGTATATTATTTTGTAGGTTTTCTGGGAAGGGGGAACAAAGGAATTTGGTTCTTGACCCATAATAATAGAAAGTTCCCTTGCACATATGTGCTAGTCATTCCCAACTCTAGGGGGTGGTGCTCATCTCCATTTCAACGCCAAAGAGCCAGCACTGTCCGAAGACATCTCCATGGTCATGTGGCCAGCACAACTAAACACGGAATGCTGTTCCCTTCTCACCAAGATAGCCCCTATTTTTCTACTTGCATTTTTACATGCTTTCAAACTGCTAGGTTGACAGAAGCTGGGACAAGTAATGGGGACTCACTCAGTAACCAGAACTCACTCAGGTGCTAGAGATTCAAACTGCTGAACTGCCGACCTTTCTGATCGACAAGCTCAGCGTCTTAGCCACTGAGCCACCATGTCCCTAATAATGGAATA
Organism: Rhabdophis nuchalis; assembly: GCA_039707465.1. Taxonomy (NCBI): domain Eukaryota; kingdom Metazoa; phylum Chordata; class Lepidosauria; order Squamata; family Natricidae; genus Rhabdophis; species Rhabdophis nuchalis. The sequence continues at coordinate 12,360,135 of CM077658.1, forward strand.
TTTTTTTCAAAAAAGATGATTCTGGACTTGCAAATCTTTCTATCTCTGAAAGCATTTACCATCTTTCTAGCTAATATTTGGAATGGAAATTGGGTAAGATCTTCCGTTTAAGAAACGTCCACCTTAAGCATTGATTATATCTAAGCAATCATTGAAAATAATGCTGTCATTTGTATGAATGAGAGATATATTCAATACCAATGTGTCTTACACATCCCAACACATTTCTGCAGCCCTGGAAAAATAAGCTGTCAATGCTCAGGTAAAAGGATCAATACACGAGCTTAAAACGGGTTAAAAATAATTGAAGAAGCTCAACGATTGACAAAGATGTGTCAAAGCCACTGCAGGCTGAAAAGTTAACGCTATCAGATACTTGGCTAGTCACCCATGAAATAACTTTCAAAATATCTATGCCTGTTTCCCCCCCCCCCTCTCTAGTAGACAACTTGCCACATTACAAAATCTGTTGGTGGAAAGGTATGCTTTTCTCCAAATTCATAATAGTCAAAGGAATAATGGCTTTGTCTAACCCTTATTAAGGTCTTCTTGTCTCTGCTATTTCTAGCTGGTACAGTTCAATTTCCCTTGCTGCTAAAACCTGCCTAAATTACATGGAGACCATATCTGACCCATAGCCTGATAAAATGACATTATATTATTTGCCAGAGTGGAAAAACTATCATGAAAATGCCTAACACTTTAATAGCCAATCCCATTTGTTTATCACCCTTTTTGCTCTGCATCTGAGAGTGAGTTTTGATGCTTATTTTGAAGCTGTTCAGATTTCAATAAGTAGTTCTTTCACTAAGGCATTAGTATATTATAGAAAAATCTCTTGGCTGGCTGGATGATGTCATCAAATAAATGTCTACATAACAATAACAATAGCCCTTAGACTTATATACTGCTTCATAGTGCTTTACAGCCCTCTCTAAGCACTTTTTGTTGGATTGCCTCCAACAATCTGGGTCCTCATTTTACCAACCTCAGAAGGATGGAAGGCTGAGTCAATCTTGAGCCAGTCAGGATTGCCCTGTCGAACTGCAGTATGCCTGCCATACTGCATTCTAATATGCAGCATGCAATATCCAGTTGCAGTGCACGGCTGTGAAAGTTGGACCATAAGAAAGGCTGAGCAACAAAGGATGGAGGCCTTTGAGCTCTGGTGCTGGAGAAGACTCCTGCAAGTCCCTTAGACTGCAAGGTGATCCAACCGGTCAGTCCTAGAGGAGATCAACCCTGACTGCTCTTTAGAAGGCCAGATCCTGAAGAGGAAATTCAGATACTTTGGCCACCTAATGAGAAGGAAGGACTCCCTAGAGAAGAGCATAATGGTGGAAAAGATTGAGGACTAAAGAAGAACAGGAGAACAGAGAATGAGGTGGCTGGATGGAGTCACTGAAGCAGTAGGTGTGAGCTTAAATGGACTCCAGAGGATGGCAGAGGACAGGAAGGCCTGGAGGAACCTTGTCCATGGAATTGCGATGGGTTGGACATGACCTTGCAACTAACAACAACTACATTCTAACCAGTGTGTGTGTGTGTGTGTGTGTGTGTGTGTGTGTGTGTGTGTGTGTGTGTGTGATAAACTTTCTTCTTTAGATCTTCAGGAAGTGCCCTCATCCCTGTAATTGAGCCCTTTCACTTTTATTATCATCATTATTATTACTGGCTGGAAATAAACACTGAGCTCTCCGAGGTGCTGAAATTGACCTGCTTCTTTAACTTATTGCGAGTAGATATATTTAGGTCTTTGAGGTCCTCATCCACAACAGGAACCCACGGGGGGGGGGGGGGGGGAATAGCTTAAGCGTAATTTGAATAATTGTTGATTTAGGTTAAGAAATCAATTATCTCATTCCTTACCACAACAAGCGAAACCTCTCTTTGACATTAAAAAGGGAAAAATAATAATCTGATTCAGCTACCCACTGACCTTAGTAACCATAGGAAATGGTAACTTCTTTTAAAAAATATGAAATCAATCTGACATTTTCAGCATACTTAACTGTTCACTGAATACTAAATTCTGCTCCTTCTTGCCAATGGGTCATATGCACTTAAACATAAATCAGTAAAACACTATTTTCATGGTACACTTGTGTTCCTATTCTAACAAATGGAATGCTAACATATTTCAGCTTTTAAAATTATTATTTTTTTAAAAAGTGAAAGGTCCAAGATTTTGCAACATATTTTGAAGGGGAAAAAAGTAAAAGGACAATGAGATGGATAAGATGTGTGTCAGGGTTCAACACAATGGGATTTAAAGAGCTGAGCAATGAATCCTTAAGCAGTGTCAGTGAAATAAAAATGACCCTGACCTATCGTTTAATTTCATGCAATAAATCAATGAAAGAATGAGACTTACTATGCCTCACATGAAGGGATACAGTAGGGATGAAAAAGAAATCTATCACGGAATGCTTTCTCAAGCAAAATGGTGCGAGCCACCAAAAGATAAAAATTTGTCATGGCACAAATAAGCATGTAATTCTGGGATTCTGCACCATCGCTCTTAAAATATTTGCTCAAAAACAGCTTACAAGAGCTACATATTTTTTAGAAATATAGACAGATGTGTATTTGAAAAATTGCCTCTGCTCTCTTCAAAAGAAGGGCATGTATTTTGGGGAAATGTTGCATAGGGAGAAAACATGCTCATTCAAGCTGTGGAATTCATATTTGGGAAGCAAAGATTATAGGACGACTATTAGAGGTTCTCATGTAATGGGGAATTTTGTCCAGCTACTATGGGTGCTGGGCTATAGGTCTTTCAGGACCAAAATCCCTTATGAAAGTGACCTAGGCCTTATTTCCATATGATTATGCTACTGCAAGGTTCTCTTGCAAAATAATACCTTTAAAGAAACTGTAGTTGGTTCACAATACAGTTGTTCGACTTCCAACAAGATTTAGTAGCTCTACCTGGACAATGTGGTGGTTTGCTCACTGTAAAGTTGTAGCTACATCAATAGATTTATGAATCCAATTCAAACTGATTGTGTCAACCAACAGAGACTTACCTGTCTTGTTCCTAATATTTGTGGGGCCAGATTCTTTTGACTAGAATCTGCATATCCTGTGCATTTAACCCAAGCGGGCATGTGGAAGGATTCCTCCTATGACATAAATAGGATGGAGATCTACAGACTCCCAAGGAAACCTTACAAAGTGAGCCAGTTCAGTCCCTATTCATTGCGAAGGCCTTAAGCTACTAGCTATTCTCAAGGGTGTTGAGGCTAATTTCCCCCATAAAACATTCATCTGCTAATGGTAACTTTGAGGTGTCCTTTTGATATGTTCTATTTTTTATTATGTACTTTAGCTTCTTTTATATGAATGCGGGTTTGTGGGTGTCTTTGGGGGATGTTTTATTGTACAATGGGCAGAGTGTCATTACTGTAAGTTGCTGGGAATGAATGGTGGGTGGGTGGGTGGATGGATGGGTGGAAGGAAGGAAGGAAGGGTGTTCTTTTATATATAAGATTGAATTTATACTGTAATTTAAAGCACTGAAAGAACCCCTATTGATGCCAACCATATGCCTACTTCCCATGTGCAGACTATTTTTATACAGGTTGCAAGGAGCCTCCATTACAAGGCTCTGGAGAAAGGAATAATAGTGAGAGGAAAGTGCTCAAAGTAGCTTACAGCCTTTCTAAAATACCCAGAGATGACTAAGAACCACATGTTCAAAGCAAAATCTGCCTCACTGGAGCAGGAATCAGCATCTGAAGTTCCTTCCCACGGGGGGGGGGGGGGGGGGGCTGTTAGTTCTTTCTGGCTGATGGCTTAAAAGCTTAAATCACACATAGGTAAAAAAAACAAAAAACGGGTTAGACGAATCACCAGACTATGCAGATTGCTTTTTAGGGGAAACCAGATGAGCTGACAATCGGTTTCTCAAGAGCCAGCAGCAGAAGCTGGGTAAGCTGCATGAAGAAAGAAGACAAGACTGGCAGAATAGCTCCTGCTGTGTGGCTGATCCTACAATGGATTCAAGCTTTAGACTAGAAGTGCATAAACTAAGGCAGGGTTCCCCAACCTTTGCAACTTTAAGTCTTGAAGGATTTCAGCTCCCAGACTTCTCCAGCCGGCAAAGCTGGCTGGAGAATTCTGGGAGCTGAAGTCCTTCAGACTTAAAGTTGCAAAGGTTGGGGACCCCTGATCTAAGGGACCAAGGTTGGATTTCATTCCTTTTAATCCTTGGTTTCCCAAGATTAGTACGGGATCCCTTGTGTCCTGATCAGTGTACACTTGAGAACCTCACAACAGAATGCAATTAATGTTGCTAGTTTCTGGACAAGACTTTCTAACCTGTACATAGTTTAATCTTGTGTTTTATATTTTAACTAGCAGAAGCTGGGACAAGTAACGGGAGTTCACCCCATTATGCAGCACTAGGGATTCGAACTGCCAAACTGCCGATCTTTCTGATCGACAAGCTCCGTGTCTTAGCCTCTGAGCCACCCTGTCCCTCATAGGATAGGGACGTGTATACATTCTGAATGAAGAAGTAGTTGTGTATATAAAAATAAACACAACTAAAGGCACTTCCTTCCTGTTTACGACATTTGCCCCCTTTTAATAAATATTCCTTTTTCCTCCATCTCTCAAAATTGGCATTCACAATGCTTTGTTTAAGAAAAAGGAAAGGGTCCCCTATACCCCCTTTGCATTTGAAGATTAAAAAGGGGAAAGAAACCTTCTCACCCTTCTCCTCCCCCCACTCCCTCCCCCCAACTCTGCCTGGATGTCGTGGAAAGTGTTTTTGAACTGTTGTGTGTGCTTCCCAATCTTCAGTGCTATAACTTGTCTCCAGGGAATCTCTTTTTGTCACTCTGATAGTTTTTCCATTTACTTAGGAAAATGTGCATTAAAGAAAATGACTGTCAGGGGCATTTGGTGCCTCACTGAAGTTAATGGCTTTTCTTCCTCTAGGTCTATGAGTCTCGAGTGGTAGGTCAGCATCCCACGGGGAGCCGCAAAAGCCAAGGGGGTGGGTCAGCACATTCTTGACAGCTAGTGACGATGAAGAGCAAAGGACAGGAGATTAGAGAGACTTCCCTATCTGGAAGGGTCGATGAACTAGTTGACAAATCTGGATGATGACAGATTCTAAACAAAGTCTGCAGCAAACATTTGAAGGCTCTGTTTTATGTCACAGGGGGTCAATAATTGCAACCTATTTTTGAGTCATGCTATTTTTTCCGCGGAAGAGAGACGAACTGTGTGAAATCTATTTCCATATATTTATTTTATTTATTTATTAAATTTATCCATCACCCATCTCACTTGAGTGATTCTGTCCTGAGCGACTATGGTCTTTTCAGTGTTAATGTGCTTATGATGCGACTCGGTGGTGCAGCGGTTAGAGTGCGGTACTGCAGGCTACTTCTGCTGACTGCCGGCTGACTGCAATTTGGCAGATCAAATCTCACCAGGCTCAAGGTTGACTCAGCCTTCCCTCCTTCCGAGGTGGGTAAAATGAGGATCTAAAATTGTTGGGGGCAACAGGCTGACTCTGTAAACTGCTTAGAGAGGGCTGTAAAGCCCTATGAAGCAGCCTATAAGTCTAAGTATTATTGCTATTGTAGAAAACCTTCCTACTGTACAGTGAAATGAAGACCCAAATTTAAGATGAACTTTCAGATGATGTGTAAGGATGATTACAAGTGTACATTCAATTAGCTTGTAGATTTGCCTGAACATTTGGCTGATTTGCTGTGTTCCTTTCTGGTGTCCAAATTTACTTCTATACCGGGGGTCGGCAACCTTAAACACTCAAAGAGCCACAACTATCCTAACCAGAAGCCCCCCGTTCAATTCTGGAGCCAACCAGAAGTCCGGTTTCCCCACCTCCTAGTGCTGCATCCTTTTTCCTCTACCTGTCCTAACCAAAACCCTCCATGGAGATTCTCCATCATCCAGGTCATGGTTGTCCCAAAGGTGCTTTTTTTAACAGGCAACTGGATTTTCGGTTTTTTCTTTGAAGACATTTCACTATCATCCAAGAAGCTTCTTCCGCTCTTCCATTCTCCACCATCTAATCAGAGCTGAAGAAGCTTCTTTTATGAGAAGCAAAATGTCTTTAAAGAAAAAAACAGAAAGTCCAGTTGCCTCTTGAAAAAAGCGCCTCTGGGATTATCATGTGGGATTATCTCTGCCTTGTGCAAGCATAGTACAGTAATCCCTCGTTTTTCGCGGCTTCATTTTCCGCGGCTTCAGTGCTTCGCGGGTTTTTCAATAGCAAAAAAATGCATCGGTAGGAGGCAAGCGCCCCCTAGTGCTTGCTTTAAACGATGTCCACCAACTCAAGTTTCCGGTATAGATATACAGAATCCTACTTCGCGGTTTTTCAGTTTCCGCGGAAGGGTCCGGTCCCGATTAACCGCGAAAAACGAGGGATTACTGTACCTCCAACAAGGATTTCTTCACCACTGACTTATTGTACCAAAGTTGAGAAATTTAAGGGATTAGAATCCTGATTGATGCATAAGTAAAGTTGTGCTCCTTTGGTTACTTTATCAGTTAACTGGCTCAGGGAATGATCTACAAGTCAATGAATATGACAATAATGATTTTATCTTTTGTGGGTTATACTAAATATCTTCCAGATTTAGCATATTATTTCTAATTAATAGACTAAAATCCAGGGGGGAAATGCTGAAATTCCCTTTAATGTGGTATGAGCTTTTTGCATTTTCTTATTTAGAAAATTGCCTGTCTGTTTGAATGTATGATCTGTCATTGAATCATGCTGAATATAATTCCCATCAATTAATTTAACCTGAGACAATTAGAGGTTTAAAACAATAAAAACTCTGATAGTTTTTTAAAAAAAATGTCCAGCCAACTTTTCCTTCTTAGAGACAGAACTTTGGGTTTACTCAAAGAGAAAAATACATGGGGATAGAAAGTTTGATAATGAGCTTCAGCAAATATAATAAGTTCTCACTGAAGCGAATCAGATGAATTACGGCTGATGGCAATCGTAAATAGATTTAGAGATTCATAAATTATCTAATGAGGCATGGCCAAATGCAGTTATTATGAGTAGCTATGCAGCCCTGGGTACATCCTTTCACCTTAATGCCAGACTCTATTTTCTTAAGGAAGAAAACAAACAACAGTTTAAAGATTCAAAGGATTAACATCAGAAGGGAGTCATAAAGAACAAGGGCAGAGAAGGCCTTGTTGTAATATCCTTCCTCTAGAATGATACCTGAATGCCTGCCTGCCTGCCTGCCTGCCTGCCTGCCTGCCTGCCTGCCTGCCTGCCTGCCTGACTGACTGACTGCCTGACTGCCTGCCTGCCTGCCTGCCTGCCTGCCTGCCTGCCTGCCTGCCTTCCTTCCTTCCTTCCTTCCTTCCTTCCTTCCTTCCTTCCTTCCTTCCTTCCTTCCTTCCTGTGTATTAGTAATTGACTAATATTTATAATTGCAGAGTTAGGGGGAAAATACTGGCATTATTGCACCAATATGGCATAGGACTCTTTCATGATTGTGTTGTTCCACTTATCTAGTGTTCCTATGGAGGTTGTGTTGTTCCACTTATCTAGTGTTCCTATGGAGAGTCAACTTCATAAGTAAGCAGTCACTCTTAAGTGGCAGAGTCTTAGATGTGACAGTAATATGAACAGAAGAAATAACTATTCATAACTCTCTAAGTTATCTTGCTACCGTCTTCAAGTACTATCGGAGGTAGCATTTACTACTATCAAGTCAGATTTTTACATATCTTGTACCTGCTTTTATCTACCTTCTGGAAGGCACAAAAATTATAAGGAGTGGGAAGATGAGATGATGTGATAATTGCAGAGAAGAAAAATGGTTTTCAAATTTTATGTTTTAGTTTTAAAAGTAAAAGGTGATGATTTAAATGTGATGATTTAAAAATTCATTAAATGTATATATAACAGTCAATTCCATGATTTGTTAGCTATGGTGGATACGCACACAGAAGTTAAAAGAGAGAGAAAGAGAGAGGGGGGGCATATACAAAGTTTGACTCAATTTAATTATCAGTGAGTTTTAATAATATCTCGAATATATTGCTGAAAGATTTCTGATTCCATGGCAATATGAAAAACATTTTTATCCTGAAGGGCTACACAAGTCTTCCTCTTTATTTGAGAGCTCTTCTACAGATCCCAACTATCTGTACAATTAACACAACCAAGTTACAGTAATTCTCTACTTGGTACTTTTTCCTGCTTTGAGGGAAATAATTATTTCATGAAATATGGAAAAACGTTGAAATAGTGAAAATGTAACATTAACATTTCATGTTAACTTCAAGTGTAAAGGCACCTGGCTTTCACTGCAACAAAGAACAAGCGTAGGCCAACTATGACAGCTGATAGAGTTGGGTGTCTATAATAAATTTAAATAAACCAATAAATAGATCTTTACAACAACAAACAGCAGCCAAAGTAATCATACAAAAAAATCACCAAAGGGTTTGCAATCCTCTAACTAGTGAACATTTGCTTTCTGTTGTGGCCCAGCCGGCTCCGGATGAGCTGCTGATGGACTCCTCTAGTGAGGAGTCCTATGAGTCTGCTCTAGAGGAAGAGACCGAGAGTGAGAGAGCAGAGAGCCCTACTAGGCATCAGGAGGCGCCTGGGGCTTGGTGTAGTGGGGAGGAGGAAACCCAGTTTGTCCCTGATGCCAGGCTAAGAAAGATTGAGAGGAGGCAATTAGCAGAACAACACCATCGGAGATAATCAGTATCAGCTGCCTAATTGCCTAGCCATTCCTAAGAGGCATTAAAAGAAATCCTCTGTGAAGAGTAGGTTTGCAGGAAACAACAGAGAAGCTACAGAGTCAGAGAATTGTGTCGTGTAATCTTTCAGTCTAGTTCAGGTTAGTTCAGGGAAGCTGCCAAGTAGCAGTCCGTCTAGTTAATTATCTTGTGAAGGGAGGGAATCAGAACAGCTTTCTAAATCTTCATCTTAAAGATACAAAAGTAGTAGAGAAACAAAAAAGTGCAAAAAGTAAGGTTTTCCATGCTTAAGGAATGAGGTGAAATCCAGGACTAATACGTTCAATTTGCACCTGTTCTCTCTTTAAAAAAAAACACAACCCTGTTGTATATGCAAACTTTTGATACTCTGAGTAGGCAATTAGTCCAGCATCTTTGGCAAAAGAAGCTTGCTCTTCTAATCAGCTTCTACATTTTGATATTCTACTCTTCTCTAGTGTTTCTGCCATTGCCACATAATCTGCACCCAATTAGTGTTCATCAAAACATCAAATGCAGATAATTAATGGATCCCATGTCAATGGATTAGCTCTACAAACTGCATATTTTAGTGTCTATCATTATACACATAATCATTGCATATTTTTAAAAAGACCATGACAATTTATTTTGAACTACCTAACGTTATGGATTTGATACAGTTATATTTCAGGGATCAGTAACCTTTCTGTTAAAAAGGCTAGCTACTTTAACACATATTAAAGAAAACTTGACTTTGTTTAAGTTTGTTTAAAATTAGTTGATTGAACTCCAGAAATATTCAAATATCTGCACAAAATGGTGCATATTTCCCCAGCTGAAACCCAAAATCATTATCCAGATACACAAGAGAACATAGCAATAAAAATTATTCACATTAAGACCAATGATCCATTTTACTCAAAACTCTGTCTTTGGTAATGACTACAATAAATCACATTATACTCATGTTTTCAGATTTTTTTTTCCCCACCTGGGATTTCACAGTTCCTGTCTTAGATGGTTTTTCTTTTTAACTAAAACAATATGAGATCTTAGAATGAAATCTTTTTCATCATATGCATATCTGCCCTACTACAGTCAGCCTCTAATTTTTTTCCCCTCCCTCTTATCTGACTTGCAGTGAAAACATTTTTGAGGGGGAAAGAGAAGCAAGGTTGGAGGAAATTTGGTGATTACCCCACATGGCAAATTATATTTTTGAACAAGAATACCTTTTATTTCTAACACAGTCATTAAAAGAAACCTAAAACACCTACTAAAAACAATTCTGTACTCTCCAGGAAACAAATCAGACAGAAAATACAAATTAGTGCTCATGAAAGCTACAGGCAAGAAAGTGATTCAATAAATTTAAATCTAAAGTAAACAGACAGAGTCGCCAAACGAGATATTTATCTCTAAATGCATTTGTTGCTGTTTTAAGCAATCAGAGTGAATTCAGATGTGAAAATTGGAATAAATCTTGGATTATCTGAAAGGTTTTCAACATACCATAGTAAGTCTTTACTATGAAATGATGTTTTATTTTTTTTAAAAAAACTCTGAAAATACCACCACTGAATGTTGTTTTCCTGGCTCTCTCTTTGTTTTATAGCAGAGCGGGTGATTGGCATTCTGGAGTGACAGGAAAGGATTGATAACGCTCCCACAGAGAGGGCCTTCTCAGGGTGCCGTCGGCCGGACAGTGCCGGCTGGCGACACCCAGGGGAAGGGCCTTCTCTGTGGCAGGTCCTACCCTGTGGAACGACCTACCCCCTGAACTCCGCACCATCACCGACCTCCGCCTCTTCCGCCAGTGTTTAAAAACACACTTATTTCACCAAGCCGGCCTAGGATAGCCTCTACTGTGACGAATTTTAGATAGTTTTAATTGGGGGATTTTAATTGGTTTTAGCGCAGGTTACCATTTAATAGATTTTTAAATTTATATGTTTTGTATTATCTTTGTATGCTGTTTTTAAATTCCTGTGCGCCGCCCTGGGTCCTTTTGGAGAAGGGCGGGATATAAATTGGATAAAATAAATAAATAAAATAAATAAACAGAAATAAACTGCAGATATGCCTGAAATCCACAATGTATATAATAATACAATAATACAATAGCAGAGTTGGAAGGGACCTTGTAGGTCATCTAGTCCAACCCCCTGCGTGGGCAGGAACCTTATACCATTTCAGACAAATGGCTATCTAACATCTTCTTAAAGACTTCCAGGGTTGGGGCATTCACAACTTCTGGAGGCAACTTCTGTTCCAGAGGTTAATTGTTCTAACTGTCAGGAAATTTCTCCTTAGTTCTACAGTAAGTTGCTTCTCTCCTTGATTAGTTTCCACCCATTGCTTCTTGTCCTGCCCCCAGGTGCCTTGGAGAATATATTGGTCATTAATACAATTGAGTTGGTCTCAAGGTATTTCACGAGAAGAGTCCTCCACTCCTCTGCTCACAACAAAATCCCTTACGCCACCAGCCTAGAAATTTTGAGCTTGGACAAATATATAATTTTGAATAGGGGGGGGGGGGGGAACCTTTTGAACCATTTTTTTGCACATTTGTTGGCAGGGTGATGTCTCTGCTTTTTAGCATGCTGTCTAGATTTGCCATAGCTTTCCTCCCCAGGAGCAAGCGTCTTTTAATTTCTTGGCTTCAGTCCCCATCTGCAGTGATCTTGGAGCCCAGGAAAATAAAATCTGTCACTATCTCCATTTCTTCCCCATCTATTTGCCAGGAGTTGAGAGGGCCGAATGCCATGATCTTAGTTTTCTTAATATTGAGTTTCCAGCCAACTTTTGCCCTCTCCTTCTTCACCAGCATCAAGAGGCTCTTTAGTTCCTCTTCACTTTCTGCCATTAGAGTGGTATCATTTCCATAACTGAGATTGTTGATGTTTCTCTCGGCAATCTTAATTCCAATTTGTGATTCATCTAGCTCCACCTTTCCCACATACAATTACAGAAATGTTTTTTTTTTTAATTAGAGGGAAGATAAAGTTGCAACGCAAGAATTCAGTGTGTCAGCCCTTTGAGGTAGGCTAGCTCAAGAACCACAGGAATTTCAGCGATATAATGTTGTTGTAGACTAGAGTAATAGAGTCTTAACAGTCTGCCCAGTTTTCTATTTCTTCGTATATAAAACAAAATCAATGTGAGATTATTTTGAGTTTTTGAGTCTAATAATATGCAGGCTTCTGAGGTTGGATATTTTAATGGATTTCACAGAAAACCAATTTTCTTCTACGGAGCTTTATTTCAGTTTTATATTATTCTAGGTGATATCCATATTCCTGATTGGTTTATCTTGCAGTGGTTTTTTTTCCCCAAATAGATCTCTATGGAAAGAATGAAACAGACAAATTTTAAAATGCCAAAAATCCAACTTTAGCCTGGATATTTCATTTTAAGTTATTGGCTATCTTCATTTGCATTATGTAGTCCTGGAGTTTCCATGGTCCTAACGTTAATGTAATTTTAGGCTTCTTTTTGGACTTTGTGAAAACAATAATTTAGAAATGCAGATGGACGTGTTTTCTTCCTTCTGATATTTATGAAATATTTATTTCTGCATCACAAACACTTTCTCTCTATATTAAAAAAAACTCATCCAAAAAATATCAAAGAAGTGTCGAAATACATGTCTCACCATATACATTTTGTGATGTCTTCATGCTTTTTACTTCCTAAGGATCAGGTTACCACTGCACTGAAATTCTTCCACGACCTCTATAGCCTAGAAAATTTGGATACGAAACCAAGAAGAAATTGTCAATTATGTTTTCTCACTTACTTAATAAGTGTTAGAGAAGAAATGGTTGAAAATGCAACCTGTCAATAACTCAATCAAGTTTGAGCCGAAGAGTTGTAAGTACAATAAACAAACAAGTGAAAGAAATATGTGAATAGTTTTTTTTTTTCTTAAAACAGAAGTTGTTCAAGTTTCTGCATTGACCAATTGGGCACAAACTACTTATTTGAGGCACTGAAGCATGAAATCACAACAGTTCAACAATTGAATTAACGGAACTCTCCTAAAAGATTCTGAAAAGTTGTCTTATTACACTCCAAGTTTGCTTTTCATCAGACGCCAACAATAGCACGTCTCTTCAGTTCTTTACGATACTAGACAATACATGAATTGGATCTCTGAGTAACCAGTGAAGCTGAAAGACACCTAATGCCCTGAATACGGCTTGACTAAAAAATTTGATTGAATCGAGAGGAATCCAATTGAAGTATATCTCATTACAGTGGGTGCTGGAATTTGTTTATTTTCCACTTTTCCTTCTCCTTTCGTTTCACCATCTTATAGTTTGTAGGCCTGAGGATAAGAACTTTTAATTGCTTTTGTGTTCAGTCATTCCCGAAGTCTTCATAGATCAAAGGTGAGGTTAAAAATAATAATGCCCTGACATGTTTATACAGAGAGTCCCTGAAGGGCTCTCATTACACCACTCCTGACCAGCAAAATAGGATTAACCCTAGAACAATATATGCAATTTCTGCTTTCCAACATTAACTTTGGAATAACATGCCAAATGGCATGCAAAATTAGGCAAAGGATAATTGAAAGTGCACGAACCTCTCTAATTGTGGATAGTCCAAAATGGTCCAGACTTTGCATTAACACTTGGCTATTTATTAATCACTTAAAGGTGTTTATGTCTTGATCTTGTTCCCTTTCATGCCTTCCTGTATGTATGTAAGAAGAGCATTCTTCTTTCATCAAAAACTATTCTCTTGTACAAGGGTGGTAGAGATGTCCTGCTTTTCTTCCTTAAAATGACTAGGAAGCTGAAGGCTAAAACATATAAAGAGTAGTTACAAGAATTGGGTTTTTGCGAAAAGAAGGACTAGGGGAGAAATGATAGCAGCATTCCAATCTTTGAAGGGCTGCTACGAAGAAGAGGGGCTCAACCCTATTTTCCAAAGTACCAGAAGTCAAGACAAGAAGTAATGGATGGAAACCCATCAAGGAGAGAAGCAACCTAAAACTAAGGAGAAATTCCCTAACAGTGAGAACATTTAACCAGTGGAACAGCTTGTCTTTGTGGGTGCTTCATCACCGGAGATTTTTAAGGAGAGATTAAACAGCCACTTGTCTGAAGGTCTCCTACCTGAGCAGGAGGTTGGACTGGAAGACCTCCAAGGTCCCTTCCAACTCTGTTCTTCTATTATTCTTACAATGTGATATTTATGTAAAGAACAGGCCCTTCTATGTACAAAAATTATTCAACAACCGGGGACTACATTCTGCAAAACCATCGGGAGTGGAAACGTAGGTTTTACTATTCATTTAGGCAAAGAAAAACAGCTCGGTATAGTGGTTATGGTATCAGGAGACCATGATTTCTAATTCTAATTTAGGAACAAAGCCAGTTGGGCAACCATGAGCTAGTCCCATTAAGCCTTAGGAAAAAGGCAATAGCAAACCACTTCAAAAATAACCTTGCCAAGGACACTGCAGGAACTAGTCCAGGCAGTTGCCAGGACCAAACCGAGAACTAAAAACAAACAAACAAACAAAAAAAGAACAAAATAATATTCAAGTACAGCTTGAGGAGATGAGGAACGGTTGCAGGAACTGGATATGTCTAATTCAATGAAAAGAAGGAGTAGGAGAGACATGATAGCAGTGCTCCAATATCTCAGAGGCTGACACAAAGAAGAGGGAGCCAAGCTATTCTCCAAAGCACCTGGGGGCAGAACAAGAAGCAATGGGTGGAAACTAATCAAGGAGAGAAACAACTTAGAACTAAGGAAAAAAATTCCTGACAGAACAATTAATCAGTGGAACAACTTGCCTCCAGAAGTAGTCAATGCTCCAACACTGGAAGTTTCTAAGAAGATATTGGATAACCATTTGTCTGAAGTGGTGTAGGGTCTCCTGCCTAAGCAGGGGGTTGGGCTAGAAGATCTACAAGGTCCCTTCCAACTCTGTTATTCTAATTTAATATAAAGAGATGAACATTCATCTCAATATAAGGAACATCTAAGGGAGGGAACCAATGAGTAATATGGGACTGAGAGTAACAAGGGAGTTTTGTTTCCTTCCTCTGTGTGTTCACAGAGAAATCTGAAAGGAGCTCATGTATTCTGTGAGGATATAAAGGTTCTTGAATATTTAATAGATTAGCTTGCTTACAGATGAAAGAGAAAAGAAAACTAAAATATATATGTGGCCTTTTGACTGACTAATGGATTAATTTAGTTAATTTCGGGTATATTCATGATGTCAGAGAAGTATCAGTAACGAGGCATTATTGTATTTAATAGTTACTGAATTTATTCAAGAGCTATTCAACATATGCAGAATTTTAAAAAGTGAATGTGTTAATAAAGTGAATAATCAAATATACAACTCCTATAAATCAAATAATATCACTGGCTTCATAGGATAAATATCATTTTGTACCAACTGGGATTATGATTTTAAATTTTTCTCCCAAATTAAGAATGCCTTGAATTAATATTTAAAAGCTTCACATCAGTTGATTAATTATTTCTGGAAATATTCAGTAATGCACTTTCTCAATTTACTGGAAATTTTTAATTCTCTTACATATGATGCTTCGAAGAAGATTGGACTCACTCCATATTTATTCAGCCATGATTAATCTGGTGTTGATTTTTTAATTACCATGCCTTGAATATATTTATTAATTTACCTCCTGCCTGGAGTACCACTGTTTGGAATTTCTGTGCTTCCCTAAGTAGAATTTGCATAATGGTATTAAGAGACTTGTCCATGGTTGTGGTATTTTGGACTGATTGAATGGGCTATAATTAGTGGCATCTGGCCTTCAGGCTCATTAATATGCAAATAGGATGATTGCTGATCTGAAATGGTTTGCAGTTGCAATGATATCCCATCAGCATAAACATCATCTCTCTCTCTCTCTCTCTCTCTCTCTCTCTCTCTCTCTCTCTCTCTCTCTCTCTCTCTCTCTCTCTCTCTCTCTCTCTCTCTCTCTCTCTCTCTTCCTTTTTTTTGGAAGCTCTGGGTTACCTTTCCGATAATGCTATGAGACAGAACACTGGACCAGCCAATGATAAAAGGACATTGATTGAAATTATTATTTTTAAAACAGCTGCATTTCATTCCAAGGTCTTTGACCACTGTACAGATGAACCCATTAGTCTATATTGAGCTATACTGAAGGGTGGCTATTTATGAAATTATAATTGGGTTGCTATCTAGAAGCCATTCAATGTGAATGCCTCCAGTAATGCCAATGCAAATCTTTTTGTAATTATTTACCTCCCTTGACATGCAAAAATCATAAACCAAAGGAATGTGCAAACCCTTTTGACATTGGGAAACTCAAGCCCTCACAATGTGGTGCATATGGAGCTAAACTGAGAAGTGATGATTGAGTACAGAGCCATAAAAAAAGATGGGTCATCTCAAACACATTATTATATTGAATAGCTTCCATATATCCAGCTCATTAGCAGGCTTGGGTCTCTATAATTCTCCCATCGTATGTCATCTCGATGGGTTGGATAGTCGGCCAATATATCCGCCAGCACATCTGCAGCACTTAAGTTTTGGAGATTCTGCTTTCAAAAAACTAAAAAAAAAGAGAATGAAGGCAGAAAAGAATCAAAATGATTTTTAGTGCGGCCATCATAATTAGCTGGGAATCAGGAAAAATAATTTAGTCTTAATAGTGAAGGACTATATTGTGCTGCATTATTAAACAAAGGTCAGCAGCACAAGGATCCATGGGGATCATCATCATCATCATCATCATCATCATCATCATCATCATCATCATCATCATCATCATCATCATCATCATCATCCTAGCCTTTGTCTATCCACTGCAGGATGAAGGCCTCTTCGGCATGTTTCCAACCAATATGGTCCCTGAGCTTTTTTTTGGTCAATCGGGCCCTCAATACTTGCTGATGTTTTAGGTCTCTTTCCTGGATGCTTTTTATCAAGTGGAATCCATTCTATGACTGCCTTGGTCCACCTGCCATGCATTCTTCTTTCTACTGACCAGCCCATTTCCATTTCAGTTCTTTTAGTCTCTTGATGGCTCTTGATCATTTATTTTCATTTGTTTCTCACCGGCATTTGTTAGATCGTACGTTTGGTCAAAAACTTTATAATAGGTGGCTACTGCAACTAAAAATTGTGGCTGTAGTCTACAATGTTTTGATCCAAAGTCTTGTATGAAATTGAACAATCTTGTAACATTGAAGGACTTTTTTAAAAAAAACTGTGTTGCAGTTGATCTTGTGATGCTTCCTGGAATCTGGAAAGGTATATAAAACAGCAGTGAAGAGAAATAAACTAAAAGCATAAAAATCTAAGCCCAATTTGTGTCTCCTTTCAAGACCCAGTCTTGAACAAGGACTGTATTCATCATACTGTAAAGGCTACTGTAAATTTGCACTTGAAGCATTTTACAAAATTAGTATGGTTTGGATACACTACGCAAAAGTTATAAATTACACTGGAATGTGCATTTTCTTTTTTTAGAAAACATCAAAAAAGATAGATCAGATATTCCACTTCTATTAACACCACTGAATAGCCCTAATTTCTCAATAGGATCATTCAATATTCATTTTTTTTAATTTCTGCATTTATACATAATATCTCTCCAGAGGCACTTAACAGATTCTGCTGTTGCAGTTTTAATGAGAACTATCAAAGGTTACTCTGAGATGGTGATCTATACTTAATTCATAGCCCTCCCTAGACACTTCTGTAATTCAAAGGCTGTTTAGATTTTTGAGAGATTCTCCACTTCCTTTATTGTCTTCAAACATTTGTCCTTGCTGGAACTATATCATTAAATATTTCTGCTTCACCCTTTGCTTCTAATAGTTATTTTTGAGAACCTTCATGCAAAGTTCTTCACATCAACGGATGTCTGAAGCAGAAGAATCAATAGGAAGATGTCAATGATAACAAACTACATACAGAACTAAGAATACTAATTTGAATAACTTTTTGATGGCATCTGGGAGGGGGGGAATCTGCTTTTGTAATCCTAGGTATGGAAGAGCTAATTGTTCTTTGCAAGGACAATTGGTCAAATGGTCACTAATCCCAGCTCAATAAATGTTTTCCTTTTCTGAGCAGGGTTCAAAGGTTAGTGGTGCTTGTGTCTTTGAAGTCTTACAAATTTGGAAAGAAAAAGTTTACTAATACCTGGATTACTGAACTACTTTGGTACAGTTTTGTTGGCATGGAATAAACAAGGAAGACTTGCAGAATGACTGAAGAGACAGTGGATTGGGCTATAGTCCAAGTTCCCTCCCAACTGAAATTGAGATGGAAGCATTTCATAGGTTCTGAGTAGGCTGACAATGTCAATATTATTATTCACACCACAGAAACAACAATTATCTCTTCCTAGCCAACATATT
The DNA here is from genome assembly GCA_039707465.1 of Rhabdophis nuchalis. Taxonomy (NCBI): domain Eukaryota; kingdom Metazoa; phylum Chordata; class Lepidosauria; order Squamata; family Natricidae; genus Rhabdophis; species Rhabdophis nuchalis. The sequence goes on from CM077658.1 coordinate 12,378,267, forward strand.
TTTGGAAGGTAGGGTTTTACCCTATACCTGAAACCAAACCAATTATTCTGTTTTATAAAAATGCTTTACTTTTTACAATTATCTTTTCACATATGTACTGTACATTCGGTAGGTCTATATGAAGGAGACTGATTGTGCCTTCATGCATTGAAGCAATCCAACATTGACTTCGAAAGCTAGGTTAAGTTTGGAGTCTTCCAGTTGAATCATGCACATACTTCTGGTGGAAAGGTGCCTCTGCACGCCCATCTACTCTCTTTTTAAGGTCTAAGGTAAAGGTAAAGGTTCCCTTCGTGCATATGTGCTA